>CM057170.1:7841357-7864271 GCA_029962745.1 Echinometra lucunter | reverse complement strand
GGAAAAAGAATGGACGAAGTCAGAGACTTAGATAAAAGAGAGACATCATGATAGACAGAAAGAAGGGAGAGAGACAGAAGAAAAATAGAGAAATATTAATTTTACCTATATCGTAACAATTTTTATTCTCTAATTTCTTTTCAAGATGAAAAAGAGCAGTAAAAACTAAAACTGAGATTATCATTTTGAGAGTCACCAAAGAGAAATGTATTATCCTGATACTTCATACATTCGTTGATCAGCCATTATCAAATTAAACTGTTACATGTTGGGTCTGTTTATAATCACAGGGACAAAGCCTCCACGGATCCTGTATTAATGGAGCACCCTGTAGTCTGCGAGATCGCTAAGAAGAGGGGCGTGTCCCCCGCTCAGGTGCTGATCAGATACCAGCTCCAAAGGGGCGTGGCCGTTATTCCAAAGAGTGTGACGCCGTCAAGAATCGAACAGAACTTCCAGGTAAGACTTTAACAATCGTTCGCATTCTCAATGAGTCGAAAAATTCCAGTTTCCTTCGATCAGTCATTCTCACTCTCTTCATATCATCGATACTCATCGCTTCTGCAAAATCCTTTCACATTTATTCTTTCCTTCGCATATTCTTACTTGCATTTTGCTAACCATTTTATAATAGAGAGAGAGAGAGAGAATTATAAAGGATGAAAATTTGTAGAGTTTTTTATTGTTAATTACTGAGGAAAGAAGAATAGGGGAGCGTTTCATGATATTCCTTTTCAGTGATTTTCACTGACAACGGTTATAAGCTACTGAAATCCTTGCATCTGATTGACTGAGAGCAACTTTGTCCGTGAAAGCCACTGGCAAGACTCTTCATCAAATGCTTCCTAGGATCGTTTCTTCCGAAAAAATATCAATTGGTTTGTTTTTTTTTCTAATTTTCTTCTTCATGCAGGCCCTAAACTTTGAGTTGAGTAGAGAAGAAATGCAGCAGCTTATTGATCTAAACAAGGACTACAGACTCCTCCACTTTCCCATGTAAGATTGTTTTGTTGTTGAATCATTCGTTTTTGCTTGTTGTTCTTTTAAAAATTATTGTTCACAAATGGAAATTCTTCATGACCCTTTTTTCTGTGAAGTGCAGTTTGCAGGACGGGTAGAGCCCGAACTATCATATTCATGATTCGCGATAAACATGATAAATAATCACTTCGGGTCAGAAAATTAACGGTGGCGATTTTTCTATGACTTACCTTTACTGTAGCAGTGTTGCTTTAAGACATAAAACACCTACAAACCTAATTTCAATGTCTAATCTCTGAATTATTAAATAAATTAACTGTAAGATTCATATTCCTCCGAAAACGTCAACCTCAACAAGTGAAAACCCGCGGCTTATAGCTCAGATCCAACCCAGGCATCAGTGTGCTCCTAGTGAATAAATATGACCAAGTAGATTAAACAGTGAAAGTTTGAGCAAAATCGGACAATCTGTTCAAGAGTTATGAATTCTGTAAGTTTCAGTAAATTCCTATTATGGGGATCCTTGAGTTGGCAACTTTGCCAGCATCTGTGATGTCATCGTGGACAACTCTCAATACATTTGTAACATAATTTTTCAAAAAATTGATTTATATGAAATTTCAAGTCAGGAATCAACAAAATTCTTCCCAAAATGCTTGCAGAATTGATATAGCCATGTAATACTCAAACAATAAATCAAAAGAATTTTATTTCTTGAAATAGAGAAAATGTTAAATTCTGTGTACAAATGAATGGAGAGTTGTCCACGATGACATCACAGATGCTGGCAAAGTGCAACTCAAGGATCCCCATAATAGGGATTTACTGAAACTTTGAGAATTCAGAACTCTAGAACAGATTGTCTGATTTTGCTCAAACTTTCACTGTTTACTCTTCTTGGTCATCTTTATTCACTAAGAGCATGCTGATGCCGGGGTTGGATTCTCCTTTAAACAAACGTACTATTGGGCACTATGGGGATTTGATAGTCGACCCTTTCTCGTCTGTGCGTAAGTGCGATGGATTGGTACGGTTTTTTTTTTGTTTTGTTTTGTTTTGTTTTGTTTTGTTTTGTTTTTTTTTTTGTTTTGTTTTGTTTTTTTTTGGGGGGGGGGTCATCCTGTCCAGGACGGGATTAAAATAAATAACGACAACAACGACGTATACACAGTATACATGCTATAATATTTATATATTCTTTTTTCCTCTTTTTGTCTCCTAAATATAGGGCAAAGAAGCTGAAATATTATCCATTCTCCATTGGGAAGTAACCAGAAATAGAAGAGAATCATTTTCTAGATGCGGTCACAAGATGCTACTTCTGAGTACATGGGTAAAAAAGCGACCGCGGGGACGAGGAGGATAGCAATGTCTACTGTGTTTAGTCTACCTCCATTTCCATCCATACCAATAAGAAAGAGGGGAGAAAGAAAAACAGAAAGAAAGAAATAAGTTATTCAATCAATCAATCATCAGTCAGTCAATAAATCAAGATAATATAAGTAACTGAATAAGACAAATTAATAAATAAACAAAGAAATATAACGAAAAGTAAGTGACAAATGAATGAAAAATGTATGTACTTTATGTAAATAAATGAATAATTGAATATATACTCTATAAAAGCGCCATCAGTGGCCGTTATGCATCAAGGTAGAACTATAGCTAACTTTAATCAGGGTAAAGTTGATAGATTTAGTCTCCACTGATTTATGAAGCGAAAAGTCTCAGCTTTCCCTGACGATTCTAAGATTAAATGAAGAAACAAAAAGCATTTTGATATGATTTTTTTTTTTAATTTTAGGCCTGGATGCATTTCATGTATCCATTTTGTTTCAAAATGATAGTAATTCGTTTGTAAGCGATTATGAGCTTGGTACTTCTATTCCGGATCTAATTTTGGTTTATAAACGAGGGTGTCTTCTGTTTTTGTTTGTTTGTTTGTTTGTTGTTGTTTGTCATACCAGAATCAGCGTTTTCATACGCGTTTGAGTCAATACCAGTTATTCCCAAGTTTTTTGTTTGCAGAAAGAAACACAGTTTTAAATACCGCTACAAAGTAAAAACTCACAAAAAGCACGAAGGAGGTACGTTTAAGCAGTCACATTTCCTGGTTTAAGAAAATGGAAAGGGAAATGTGCACTTTTGTCTTAAATCAGCAAAATGCACGACTTGTGTGACATAATCCACGCTGATCAACAGTGATCAGTGGAATACATGGAAGCACTTCAAGAAACAGATTATGAGATTACTTGCCATGAACAGAATATGTCATATTGCCTGGTATTTTGAGAGCGAGTCTCTGTTGGTTGAATTCTGAAATAAGGTGATTTTATATAGACAAACGGTTCTCAGAACTTGATAAGAAATAAATATATGAAATGAATATAATAAAAACGTTTATGAAATCAGTCCTCACCATTCTGTCCAGTTGTATTTATGTTCATTATTTGTAAGATTGATTAATCTTTTTTTTTAATGATAAAGATGTTTTTTTTATAACTATGAATTAATGAAATGTTAATGTCTCCGACCCACTTTAGACGTGTTAGAGGGTTTATACGGCCCCTATTTCCACGAGGAATTTAATTTCAAAATATCACTTCTCACTGTCCTACAAAGTTGGTAGTAGACTCACTCCTGTTTCCTATTCTTATTCTCTCTTCTTCCTCTGCTGTTATCGCAGATCCACTCTTACCAATATGGTCAATACTGTTTGAATTCAACTATGAAATTTCCAACAGATTGATAATAAAATCTTACTCGTTTAGGCTAGAGAATAAGGTAGAGCGGGAGAGGTACTTTTTGTGCAAGAATTTAAGATGGGCCTGGATAAGTTAAGTGTGTTTCTGGTCGGAAGAGGAAAAGGGGTGTAAAAAGAGGGCAGAGAGAGAGAGAGAGAGAGAGAGAGAGAGAGAGAGAGCATTGTATTAGGTGCTGTTCAGACGTACAGAAAATAACTCATGCCACCAAAGATGCAGATCTCCTCTGTCGGATCCTACTCAACTCGGCTACTAAAAATCCGATCTTTTTTTTTTTTTTTTTTTTTTTTGAGGGGAGGGGGGGGGGGGGACATAGGTGCAACCTTTCTTTTTTTTTTCTTTCAAGGAGGTTTTTTTTTTTTTGGGGGGGGGGGGGAGTTGCGTGCTTGCTCGTCAGAAAATCTTCTAAATATTGTACCCGCTTTAAGAAAATCTTGGATGCGACTCTGCGATTAATCTACTCATGTGGAATGTTTTTCATCAGCGGCGTTCAGAATAAATGGGCGAATTCATCTAAATTTATATAGCATGGCACTAATGTCCTTTGGCAAGATATTAATCTACATATGCTACTCTAACCCAGGTGTAAATAGGTACCGGTAGGAAGCAATTCCTTGAATGTTGTAAGCACTGAAATTGGTAGCCTAGCTGAGCCGGAGTAATATTGGAGCGCACTTGAGCACCTTGTTTCAGTTGGTGAATACGTGCGCTTTATAAATAGCCAGTATTATTATTACCATTATCGTTATTACTGTAATGACCTTCACAAAACAAAACGCAAATAGCAGTGTTGGTCATCAACTACTTTGTTTACACGACGAATTTGCTAACTCCATCGAAATTCATGAAAAACTTCGGCTTTAAAATCATACTGGTAGTACCAAACGCGTTTTAACGACTAAAGGTTCTTATGGATTGTATTATCAAGAAAAATTCGGACTCTAGCATAACAACAGAGGGTGTCTCGGAAGTATCAGTTTCCAACTCCACATCATAGTATCATCATTCTCTCTAAATCTCCATAGTGCGAAGCGAAGAAATCATGGCATCTTCAAATGTACATGCAATTTTACCCAGCGGAAAGAAGGTTCCACTTCTAGGACTTGGAACTTGGCAGGTTCGATCTTTATTGTTGCTTGCATCCTTTGACAACGTGTGTTGCATGCAGACATTTTGTCCCTTTCGGTTCGGGTATATAAAATTGGTACTTACATGCATTAACCATGTTAAAACTGCATTGGGTGATAATTGCATGCAGGGCTGTACTAAGTTATAGTAGTAGTAGCAGCAGTAATAGTAGTAGCAGTAGTAGTAGCAGTAGTAGCAGTAGTGGTAGTAGTAGTAGTAGTAGTAGTAGTAGTAGTAGTAGTAGTAGTAGTAGTAGTAGTAGTGGTAGTACTCGTAGTAGTAGTGGTAGTAGGGGTGGTAGTAGTAGTAGTAGTAGTAGTAGTAGTAGTAGTAGTAGAAGTAGTAGTAGCAGCAGCAGCAGCAGGAGTGGTAGTAGTAGTGGTAGTAGTAGTGGTAGTATTGGTGGTAGTAGGAGTGGTAGTAGTAGTAGTAGTCGTAGAAGTAGTAGTATTAGTAATAGTAGTATTAGTAGTAGTAGTAGTAGTAGTAGTAGTAGTAGTAGTAGTAGTCGTAGTAGTAGTAGTAGTAGTAGTGGTAGTAGTGGTGGTGGTGGTGGTGGTAGAGGTAGTAGTAGTGGTGGTGGTGGTGGTAGCAGTGGGTGGTGGTGGTAGTAGTAGTAGTAGTAGTAGTAGTAGTAGTAGTAGTAGTAGTAGTAGTAGTAGGAGTAGTGCTAGTGTTGGTGGTAGTAGAGTGGTAATAGCAGCAGTAGTAGTAGTATAGTAGTAGTATAATAGTAGAAGCAGCAGCAGCCGCAGCAGTAGCAGTAGTAGTAGTGGTAGTAGTAGCAGCAGCAGGAGTGGTAGTAGTAGTAGTAGTGGTAGTAGTAGTAGTGGTGGTGGTGGTGGTGGTGGTGGTGGTGGTGGTCGTAGCAGCGGGTGGTGGTGATAGTAGTAGTAGTAGTAGTAGTAGTAGTAGTAGTAGTAGTAGTAGTAGCAGTAGTAGAAGTAGTGGTGGTAGTAGTAGTGGTAATAGCAGCAGTAGTAGTAGTATAGTAGCATTAGTAGTAGCAGCAGCAGCAGCAGCAGTAGTATTAGTAGTAGTAGTGGTGGTAGTAGCAGCAGCAGCAGCAGCAGTAGTAGTATTAGTAGTAGTAGTGGTGGTAGTAGCAGCAGCAGCAGCAGCAGCAGTAGTAGTAGTAGAAGTAGTAGTCGTGCTGAAAATTTTATTGCTATTGTTTTTATGCTTGTATTTTTTTTTATTATAATCATTGTCATCATGCATCATCATCATCACTATCATCATCATCATCAACAACATCGACATAGTCGTCGTCATTGTCATATTCATATTCATGTAAATCGTGGCAAATAGGTTAGATTAAATGTCATCATAAAGGGTAACATTTACAAATGTACGTCTTTAACCTGTTTAAAGTATATTGATATCAAGCTTTGATATTCCCGACAATTTTAAGCGAGGGGGGAAAATCCACCTACTCGATTAACTATTGCATATGGACGCTCACCTATGCCGAACTCAAAGTAAATAAGACGATAAAAAGCTTGACGACTGCGTGCATTGTGGTCAGGTCAAGTTTGCTGATATTGACCTCAGTATCAAAAGAGACACGGTAAATAAATGTTTGCAATCGCCTTGAAATGGACCTTTTTAAAAAGATTATTCCCATGCTCGTGTTTGTATTTCTTTTGTAATTCTCTCCCCCTTGAATAATGATGTACGTATATACATAAAACATTAAAAAAATGACGTTTATTGCCTGCATGTAACAATCGGCTGGCATGTCCACTTAATTTCTTACGGCCACCTTTGCTGGAAAAAAGATAAGAAGAAGAAAAGGGGAAGAAGAAACCAATATGACAACTTCTCAAAGAAGTACTGGTATCACTAAATGATAGCTCCGATTTTTGGCAAAATTGTGCACTTTTGTCAAAAAGTACCAAAATTGGTGCTGATGTTAATGATACATTATGAATATCATAATGTAAATTAATGCTTTTTGCTATGGTTTAGACCACGGTTTATGTAAATTAATTTGAGCATGAATTTACATAAACCCTGGTACAAGCGTATCTACCGCCCTTTGCCACACGCGCGTGTTTATCATTGGACCTATCTTAGTGTACGCGCTAAATCAAGCGCACTTGTACCAAAAAATTTGCCTAAAGCCCTAAACCATGGACTAAATTTAAACCACCTTTGTGAATTCCAGCCAATATGCGTATACACGAGAAATCCATTGAAAGAGGTTATCACATTTATCTTGTCAGGTTAATCTACAGAATGAATAATGACCATTCTAGGTTTTTGCTTGTTTGCTTGTTTTGTTTTGTTTTGTTTGTTCTGTTGTGTTTTGTAAAAATGATACACGTATTGTCTGAAACTGAATTTCATCTTCTCTCTCTCTCTCTCTCTCTCTCTCTCTCTCTCTTATTTTTCATCAACAGATCAAGTGTGTCTATATAATTGCTTTTGTTGTTTCTTCTTCTGCTGCTATTAACATTTCTTTTTCCTTATCGTCCTCTTATTCTTCTTCTTTTATTTCTTCTTCTTCTTCTACATGTATTTTTTTGATCATTTCTTTTTTTCTTCTTGTGATGGTATAGTCTTCTTCTTCTACTACTATTACCATTTCTTCTTCTTTATTGTCCTCTTCTTCTTTTCTTTCTTCTTCAGAAGAATCTCCTTCCTCCTCCTCCTCCTCCTCCTTCTCTTCTTCTTCTTCTTCTTCTTCTTCCTTTTCCCTCTTCTTCTTTTTCTTCTTCTTCTACATGTATTTTTCTTTATCATTTCTTTTTTCTTCTCATAATGGTAGTCGGAATCGGGCAAGGTGGGTAAGGCCGTCGAGACGGCCATTGCCTGTGGATATCGTCACATTGACACAGCATACATCTACGGGAACGAGAAGGAAGTCGGCGACGGAATCAAAGCCAAGATCGACGACGGGACGATCAAGAGAGAAGATATCTTCGTCACCACGAAGGTAAGGAGAATGTGATGATATAAAAGTCAACTTAAGTACTTAAATCTCTTGCAGTATTTTAATGCCTTCGAATTGCATACAACAACTGAGTATTAATTTTGGATGAATACCAATGGACATCAATCATTACAAGATACCAGGCAGGGGGACAAACAAGCATGACAAACAGACGATGGAAGAAGAAGTAGCAGAAGAAGAAAATGAGGCATGAAAAAAAAAACATACGGATATCTATAAATAGAGCATATATCTACCAGTAAACCTATTATAATTCTAATTTATAAATTCAAAAAAATAAATAAAATGAAATTTTGGAATTATTTCAGTCTTCCCTCTAAAAATTTTTTCTCTTCTGCATCTTGCTCTTCATTATTTCGTCGTCTTTTCCCTTTCCTACTGTTCGTCTGTTTCTCTCTGTTTGAATCTGTCTCATCATCTTTCCTTTCTCTTTTCTGTACGTCTTCTCTTCTCTCCTCTCCTCCCCTACACCGTCCCCTCCCCCCTCTCTTTCTCTCTCTCTCTTTCCGCTCTTTCTTCTTCTCTTTTACCTCTCCCTATATCTCTCTAGCTATGGCTCACAGCCCACAAACCCGACAAGATCGAACCGTGCTGCCGAGAATCTCTTCAAAATCTTGGACTGGACTACGTTGACCTCTATCTAATGCACTATCCGATGTCACTCGTGGTAATTATCATTTATATAAATTACCTCATCTATTGTAAAGGGAAAAAAATCACAGTACAAACCTATTTTTCATGATTGAGGAGCTAAAGCGGTAGTCCAGGGGGAACAAAAAATAGGGTGTGGACAAACCCTGTTGTGTTCCCATTCACCCCCACTCCCCCCATTCACGCCCATGACGACGATGATGCATGATGATGATGATGATGATGATGATGATGATGATGATGGTCCTTTCCCTAGATTTCAAAGATGACCACGGCTTTATAGTTGGGTGCATTCCTTCCCAGCTTTGACTAGTCTTCTGGCTTCTGCAGCGTTGGCTCGTTTTTTTTTTTTTATATTGATTCGCCAGGCTGGACTGTTCTGGGCTTAGCTCTCGATATAGTCGTCTGTAAATGTCATCAATTATCATATCTATTTGTGGGAAACAGACTGGGATCAGGATGGCATTGTTCTCGCTTTTTATCATTTGTATAATTAAAAATGGGTGTGTTTGTCGAAATTTCGGGTTTTTTAAAAACATTCTTTAGGAATTAATTAAGACAACGGAACACAATGAGATTATCAATTTTAATTCTCGAGAGGAAAAGCAAAGGGGGGATGCCACCTCGTTCAACCTATCACCATTTTCCATGAATATCAATAATGCAGCATTGATCACACACAAAATGCACAGGATATAATCAAACAATAATTGTTTTAAAATACATAACATTGATTCTGCTACATTTTTTTTTTTTCAAATTTTGTCCTAACTAATAGAACGACAGAGGCATCTTTCCTGTAGATGATGGTGGGATGATGATCGGTGATGATTCAATTGACTATGTTGATGTATGGAAGGTAAGAGACGACCTTCATGCGTCACACTAAGAAATTAGGGGTGCAGAATTGCACCCTAATTTCTTAGTGTGTTCCGTTCTTACAAAGTACATCCTTGAATGTCCTTTGCTTATTTCTCCTTCCAGAACAAGCCCATATTCTAAATGGAACACACGTACACTACATATGCCAGATTTGTAAAGAAAATACCGATATTTGGAGCGCCACTGTTCATTGCTAGCATTTTCAATAACTCCTTTTTCTTGAGAAATGTGCTTGCCGAACAAAACAATATGGCCCATGTTATGCCCTACTGGAGCTGAGTTGGCAAAATTCTGTAGTAAAAGGCTCTGAATAAATCAGTTGCATAGCGAATCAGTCAACTAATCTGTAGTACATTAGCTACGTTAGTTTTCTATTTTTTTAATTTTCATGATTTTTTTTCATTATTTTCATGGAAAATATTTCTTTCAAAATGGTCAGACTTTCAATAAGCTTTTAGCAACATTATATTCATCCAAAGTAATGATGATTTCGACTCGTACAAAATACACAAAGAATCTTATCATTCCATATTGTCGATGTTCTCTTTTCCCCATCTATTTATTTTCCATACCCACAAGACGATGGAATCCCTCGTCGATAAGGGTTTGGTGCGCGCCATTGGAGTCTCCAACTTCAACCCGTCTCAGATGCAACGAATTCTCGACCTCCCGCCAAAACATCCGATTGCCAATTTACAGGTATTTAGCGATCATGGTTTCGAATTAGGAGGTATCACAGGAGCATGGGGGTGTCTACAAGGAGACAAGGATGGGGAAGAAGTTATACCCTTCCCTCACCAAATATAACCAAGGTACTAGCCGAGAGGCTGCAGATCCTTTACATCGCCCCCCCCCCCACCTTCAACCGATATAAATTTTCCACGAAATATATTTTTGTACAAGATAGTTTATTCACAAGGAAGTTCGAACTGATTCCAGTATTTGATGTCCATTCGTGAATTTTTTTAAATTCTTTATTACAGGTCGAAAGTCATCCCTTCTTGGCACAGAAAGAATTGATTGAGTTGTGCAAGAAACATGGAATCACTGTGACTGCCTACAGCCCACTAGGTTCACCTGAGCGACCGGGGTATGCAAAATAGGACTGTTTAAGCAGTGTTTTAGGGGTTGAACAGCTGAAAGAGGGTTGAAGAACAAAAAGGGGCAAAAGACAGAGGGGGAATCAGGAAATAGAGAGGGGAGGAAAAGGGTAGAGGCAGAGACAGGGGGGAGGACAGAGAGCAAAAAGGGGAGATAATGGCAGAAAAGAAAGTATCTAGTTATTAAACAGAACTGCAAGGGAGAGAAAGAGATAGAGAGAGAGAGAGAGAGAGAGAGGAGGGGAGAGGAGGGAGATGAATGGACGAAGTCAGAGACTTGGATAAAAGAGAGACATCGAGATAGACAGATAGGAAGGGAGAGAGAAACAGGAAGAAGAATAGAGAAATATCAATTTTTACCGATATCGTAATATTCTCTGATTTCTTTTCAAGATGAAAAAGAGCAGTAAAAAACTAAAATTGAGGTTATCATTTTGAGAGTCACCAAAAGAGAAATGTATTATCCTGATACTTCATACATTCGTTGATCAGCCATTATCAAATTAAACTGTTACATGTTGGGTTTGTTTATAATCACAGGGACAAAGCCTCCACGGATCCTGTATTAATGGAGCACCCTGTAGTCTGCGAGATCGCTAAGAAGAGGGGCGTGTCCCCCGCTCAGGTGCTGATCAGATACCAGCTCCAAAGGGGCGTGGCCGTTATTCCAAAGAGTGTGACGCCGTCAAGAATCGAACAGAACTTCCAGGTAAGACTTTAACAATCGTTTGCATTCTCAATCCATCCAAAAATTCCAGTTTCCTTCGATCAGTCATTCTCACTTTCTTCATATCATCGATACTCTTTTGCCTCATCCTGTCCCATTTATTCTTTCCTTCGCATATTCTTACTTGTATTATGCTAACCATTTTATAAGAGAGAGAGAGAGAGACAGACAGACAGATAGAGATAATTATAAAGGATGAAAATTTGTGGAGTTTTTTTATATTCTTAATTACTGAGGAAGAGAATAGAGGAGCGTTTCATGAATAGTTTTGTGAGTGATTTCACTGACAACTGTTATAAGCTACAGAAATCCTTGCATCTGATTGGCTGAGAGCAACTTTGCCAGTGAAAGCCACTGGCAAGACTCTTCATGGAACGCTCCCTAGGATCGTTTTCTTCCTTGAAAAAATATCTGGTGTTTTTTTTTTCTAATTTTCTTTTTCATGCAGGCCCTAAACTTTGAGTTGAGTAGAGAAGAAATGCAGCAGCTTATTGATCTAAACAAGGACTACAGAATCCTCGACTTCCCCATGTAAGCTTGTTTTTGTTTGTTGATTCATGTTTCGCGATAAATAATCACTTCGGTCAGAAAATTAGCGATGGCGATTTTTCTATGACTTTACCTTTACTGTAGCAGTGTTGCTTTAAGCCATAAAACACTTACAAACCTAATTTCAAATTTCTAATCTCTGAATTATTAGATAAATTAACTGTAATATTCAATATTCCTACGAAAACGTCAACCTCAACAAAGTTAAAACCCGCGGCTTCTATAGCTCAGATCTAAAACTTAAACAAACGTACTATCGGGCACTATGGGAATTTGATAGTAGACCCTTTCTCGTCTGTGCATAAGTGCGATGGATTGGTACGTTTTTTTGTTTTGTTTTGTTTTGTTTTGTTTTGTTTTTGTGTTTTTTTTGTTTGTTCGCTTGTTTGTTTGTTTGTTTGGTTGGTTTTTTTGGGGGGTGGGGATTATCCTGTCCAGGACGGGATTGAAATAAATAACGACAGCAACGACGTATACACAGTATAATATTTATATATTCTTTTTACCTCTTTTTGTCTCCTAAATATAGGGCAAAGAAGCTGAAATATTATCCATTCTCCATTAGGAAGTAACCAGAAATAAAAGAGAATCATTTTCTAGATGCGGTCACAAGATGCTACTTCTGAGTACATGGGTAAAAAAGCGACCGTGAGGACGAGGAGGATAGCAATGTCTACTGTGTTTAGTCTACCTCCATTTCCATCCATACCAATAAGAAAGAGGGGAGAAAGAAAAACAGAAAGAAAGAAATAAATTATTCAATCAATCAATCATCAGTCAGTCAATAAATCAAGATAATATAAATAGCTGAATAGACAAATTAATAAATAAACAAAGAAATATAACGAACAGTAAGTGACAAATGAATGAAAAATGTATGTACTTTATGTAAATAAATGAATAATTGAATATATACTCTATAAAAGCGCCATCATTGGCCGTTATTCATCAAGGTAGAACTATAGCTAATTTTAATCAGGGTAGATTTAGTCTCCATTGATTTACGAAGCGAAAAATCTCAGCCTTACCTGACGATTCAAAGATTAAATGAAGAAACAAAAGTCATTTTGATTTTTTTTTCTTCATTTTAGGCCTGGAGGCATTTCATGTATTCATTTTGTTTCAAAATGACAGTAATTCGTTTGTAAGCGATTATGAGCTTGGTACTTCTATTCCGGTTCTAATTTTGGTTTATAAACGAGGGTGTCTTCTGTTTTTGTTTGTTTGTTGTTGTTTTTTTAGACCAGATTCAGCTTTTTCATACGTGTTTGAGTCAAAACCAGTTATTCCAAAGCTTTTTGTTTGCAGAAAGAAACACAGTTTTAAATTCTGCTACAAAGTAAAATTCACAAAAAAGCATGAAGAGGTACGTTTGAGCAGTCACATTTCCTGGTTTAAGAAAATGGAAGGGGAAAATGTGCACTTAAATCAGCAAAATGTACGACCTGTGTGACATAATCCAGGCTGATCAACAGTGATCAGTGGAATACATAATGGAAGCACTTCCAGAAACAGATTATGAGATTACTTGCCATGAACAGAATATGCCATATTGCCTGGTATTTTAAGAGCGAGTCTCTGTCGGTTGAATTCTGAAATGAAGTGATTTTATATAGACAAACAGTTTTCAGAACTTGATAAGAAATAAAGAAATGAAATGAATATAATAAAAACGTTTATGAAATCAGTCCTCACCATTCTGTCCAGTTGTATTTATGTTCATTCTTTGTTAGATTGTTTAATCTATTTTTTCATGATAAAGATGTTTTTTATAACTATGAATTGATGAAAGGTTAATATCTCCGACCCACTTTTTTGAAAATTGTCTTATTCATGAGGGGTTTATACGGCTCCTATTTTCACGAGGAATTTAATTTCAAAATATCACTTCTCACTGTCCTACAAAGCTGGTAGTAGACTCACTCATGTTTCCTATTTTTCTCCTCTCTTCTTCCTCTGTTGTTATCGCAAATCCACTGTAATCAACATGCTCAATACTGTTTGAATTCAACTATGAAATTTCCAACAGTTTGATAATAAAATCTTACTCGTTTAGGCTAGAGAATAAGGTAGAAGCGGGAGAGGTACTTTTTATGCAAGAGTTTAAAATAGGCCTGGATAAGTTCAGTGTATTTCTGGTCGGAAGAGGAAAGGGTGTGTCGGGTAAAAACAGGGCAGAGAGAGAGAGAGAGAGAGAGAGAGCGCGCGCATTGTATTAGGTGCTGTTCAGAAATACAGAAAATAACTCATACCACCAAAGATGCAGATCTCTTCTGTCGGATCCTACTCAACTCGACTACTAAAAATCCGATCCTTTTTTTTTTTTTTTTTTTTTTTTTTTTGAGGGGAGCGGGGACATAAGTGCAGGGGAATATGACAACATCGTGTAACACCCCTCCCCACAGCCATCACAACCTTTCTTTTTTCTCTCTCTCAAGGAGGTTTTTTTGGGGGGGAGGGGGCTTGCGTGCTTGCTCGTCAGAAAATCTTCTAAATATTGTACCCGCTTTAAGAAAATCTTGGATGCGATTCTGCGATTAATCTACTCATGTGGAATGTTTTTCATCAGCGGCGTTCAGAATAAATGGGTGAATTCATCTAAATTTATATAGCATGGCACTAATGTCCTTGGCAATTCTCACCCAGGTGTAAATGGGTACCGGTAGGAAGCAATTCCTTGAATGTTGTGAGCACTGAAATTGGTAGCCTAGCTGAGCCGGAGTAATACTGGAGCGCACATTAAAGGATATGTTTTCGTTGTGTAGACTACCACTGATTTTCTACCCCCCCCCCCCTCTCTCTCTCTCTCTCTCTCTCTCTCTCTCTCTCTCTCTCTCTCTCTCTCTCTCTTTCTCTCTCTCTCCTTCGCTCTCTCTTTGTTCGAGAACAATGCACTCCCCGATCGCTACCTCTGGGAAGATATTTGCCCAAGCTTCCATGGTGCACCTCTGGTTGAAATATGAAAATATTATTCAAGTGGTTACAACCCCCCCCCCCCCCCCTCCCCCCCCCCCCACCTTAAACTTTTAAATGCATTTTTTTTTTTAAACAGACGATATGGAGAGTTAGGTTCCACAACATAAACATATAGCATTCACAAGGATAGCTGATTATAATGGAATGCTCTTTGTATCAAAATAACAATGAAAGAGAAATCATCATAATTCGAGTCTCATCGCTTTCTGGAGCAGAATGAATTAATTGATTTCTGTAAGAAACATGACATCAGTGTGACTGCATACAGCCCACTCGGTTCACCAGAGCGACCTGGGTAAGAAAAAAAAACTGACTGTATAATATTTTTGAAGCAGAAACATGGTTAAAGAATACAACTACACTCTTATTTCTGCGGTGTCAAATTTGACTCGGAATGGCGTCAGCTGGGAGTCAACTCTATTCCGAGTTAAAGTGACTCAGATTCCGAATTAATTTGACTCGGAATGGTGTGGCGTCAACTGAGAATCGACTAAATTCGAGTCAAAGGAACTCCATTCCGAGTGTAGTCATGGTAGTATAGAGCGGCATAGCTCCGAATTTTGCGGCCGAATTGTGCACTTTTGACTAATCGCAGCAAACTATAGGTGTTCAATGGTACGAAACTGAACCCTACTGGATATGGTCCAAGCACTTTTAATAAAGATTCATAGGGCTATTTTACAGAAAGTTGCAATTGTAAAACTACCCCATCAAATAACTCGCTCGCCTAGAAATCTGAACCCAACCGTAAGCTCCGAATCTCCCATTGTCAGCTTGAGCAAAAGACGGTATACCGTCTTCCTTCTTAAGCGTCTTCGAGGAGGCGAAACCACAATAAATCCTCTCAAGGACGATGTATTTGCTAGGCTCAGTGCAGTCGTTATTTCATAATTCCCGAAGAGATTTTCACAAGAAAAGATGGATAGCGAAAAAAGGATAGGAAAAAACAAAGAACAACATAAGGATGATAGAAAGAATATAGACGGGTAGAAACAAAGAATAACATAGGAAAATGAGAGAAAATGATAGCATCAAACAAAGAATAACATATGGAAAAATAGAAAACAAAAGATAAAAAGATTAAAAAAAAGACAGACGGAAAGATATGAAAGAGGACAGGAGAAACAACGAATAACATAGGGAAAGATAGAAAAGAAGAAAGGATAAAACAAAGAATAACAAAAAAAGAGACTGAAAGATAAGAAGATTGAAGGAATAACAAAGAATAACATGAGAAAAGGTTGAAAGATAAGAAGATAGAAGGAATAACAGAATAACAGAATAACACAAGTAAAGATGGAAAGGATGATAGGAGTAAGGATAAGGAAAGATAAACAAGAAAGGAGAAAACATAGAATAACATAAGAAAAGATAGAATACAAAGAATAACATAAGAAAAGATTGAAAGATAAGAAGAAAGAAGGAATAGAAAAGATTAAACATAATGAAAGATTGGAAAGAAGAAAGGAGAAAGCAAAGAATACATAAGAAAAGAATGAAAGACAAGAATATAGAAGGAATAATAAAGAATAAGAAGAAATGACGGGAAAAGAAGAATATAGAAGAAAACAAAAAGGATTAGATAAGGAAAGATAGAAAAGAAGATAGGAAAAACAAGAACTGACGTAGGGAAAGATAGAAAAGAAGATGAGAGAAAACAAAGAATAACACAAGAATAGATTGAAAGATAAGAAGATAGAAGGAATAACAAAGAATAACATACGGAAAGATAGAAAAGAAGATACAATAGGGGAAAACAAAGAATAACATAAGAAAAATATTAAAAGATAAGAAGATAGAAGGAATAACAAAGAAAGATGGAAAGATGATAAAAAATAAATAATAACAAAAGAAAATACTAAAAGATTAGCAGATAGAAGAAATAAAAACGAATAACATAATGAAAGAGGGAAGAAGAAAGGAGAAAACAAAGAATAACATAAGAGACAGAAAGATAAGAAAATTGAAGGAATAACAAAGAAAGAAAAGACGAAAAGAGAAGATGGAAGAGGAAAACAAAGAATAAAAACAAGGAAAGATCGAAAAAAGAAATGATAATCAAAGAAAAACATAAGGAAAGACAGAATAGAAGGAAAAACAATGAGTATCATAAGAAACTTAGAAACGAAATTATGTTGCTAAAACAGAGAATAACATAATGAAAGATTGATAAAACAAATAATAACATAATGAAAGACTGAAAGAGAAAAAGACTGAATGAAAAACAAAGAATAACATTAGGAAAGACAGAAAAGAAGATGCAAGGATAAAAACAAAGAAAAGTACAAGGAATAATTATTGTAAATGGAACGCGAGACCGCCCCTCAAGCACATGTTGCTAGATGGACCACATACAGCGAAATCGACTGCTTGCAAATTTGCTAACTCAGCCTGTTGTCCACATCTACAGGCTGTTTTTAGAACTTTGAAACGAACATAGCATACAGCATATTTTCATATTTTTCTTTCAAAAATGACATAGTAAATATTAAAAAGTTATGGTCAATCTATCGGATATATACTATTCTAAAAAATCGCGTTAACTCACTGCAAGACTTAAATGCAAACTGCACCGACGCCCGGGGGGGGGGGCACTCAGTATATAATGCGTGGTGAGTATGTGCCGCGGAGAAGACCCCCATTTTTACACTCAAATTTCCGTTCCACAGCATAGCATTTTTATCTTATTGAGAAAAAGAAAAAAGAAAGCCGTTCCGAAGCATAGCATTTTCTTCTTATCGAGGAAAAAAAGAAGAAAGAAATCCGTTCCAAAGCTTCGCATATTTTTGGTTACGCCGATCCGGCCGCATTGATCCGCTACAATGAGCTGCTTTTTTGGTGAACAGCGGCCCGCAGAGCGCTGTCCGACCATCGCCTCTGCGCGAGGGCACCCGGCGCCCGTGGCGCCGGGCAAGCTGCATGCACGACTGCCCGTTCCATAGGGATACATACGCAGTCCCACGCATGCGAACCGTTCCAATAGCGAGAAGTCGCTCAGTGTCTTTCGCTCAAGCTGTATATTGTGCATGTGTTTTTAGAAGCTATACAACATTGGCTGCCATGACATGTTACAATAAACCTTGAATTGAATCTCATTTTTCAAGAGGTCGTACGCTGCTTCTACAAGAACGCGGTGTAAAGGTTTTCCTTGGAGATACAAGTACTGTCCTTCCAAAATCCCATCTAAAATGGTCATACCAGAAGAATCAAGAGGATGGTGGAAATATATGGTCGTTCTTGGTGCCGCCATCGGCAGCTTCCTGAACACTGGCACTGGGAAATCGTTTGGCGTGCTCATCCCCGATCTCAAACGAGAATTCGACACTGGAGTATCCATCTTGGGATTCGGGATTGGAATGTGTCACGGCTTGGCAGCCTTGTTAAGTAAGAGCTCTTTCTCTCTATCTCTCGAACTTCCTCTCTTTTTCTTTTCTTCTTCCTTTCTTTATCTCTCCCTCCTTTCTTTCTCTATTTCCTTTATTTCTATCTTTCCTTCCTTTCTCTCCTTCTTTCCTTTCTCTCCTTCCTTTCTTTCTCTCCCCTTCCTTTTATTTTCTCCTTTTTGTTCTTTCTCCTTTCTTTCCTTCTCTATTTCTATCTCTCTCCTTCCTTTCATTCTTTCACTGAATTTCTTTTTGTATCCTTCTTCCCCCCTTTTCTCCCCCTCTCTCCCTCTCTTTCCGTCTTTCTTTCGTTCTCTCTTTCTCGCTCATACAATGGATTGTTGAAATCACTACATTGAAAGGTAAAACATTCATAACTGTTCAACATGTCCTTCGCTAGATTCTGGATTCTCAGATCTAACGTTTATTCGAACGAAATGAAAAATAGTTCTATTTTCTTTAATATTATTGCTGTAAGTTCATTAAATGTAGAAATGGCTATATTTAATATGCAAATATTGCAAGCCTTTGTAGAAACGATGCACAAAGGATTACGGACACACTACAAAATAATAATAATATCATCATTTTCAATGGACCACTGCAGATAACTGAACTTCTTACAGAGCACCTAACATAATGCTACATGAATACAATTCATTATATCGCTTTGCCTGAATACGATGACCGGATAGTAATATTTCTGTAAAGCGCTTAGAAACATCAGAGACAGTGACGTATCTAGGGATCTTGGAGCCCGCCCTCCGCCCCAAGTGCCCAAACCTATCTACTTTATTGTACAATCGAGAGAGCGAAGCGATCAAGCGGCATTTTTTTTTTTTCATTTTTAACCGTACTAAACGCAATTTCTTGCGTATTTTTCCCCAGGAAATTTTGGAACTGACCATTGCAATCGAGCGGCTGAGAAGTTCGAAGTTTATACATTGATAAACGGTTTTCCATTCACTCCCTTCTAAAATTGGGAGTGAATAAAACGAAAACCCTTGAGAAATGGGCCTTATCGACGAATTTGTCGGCTGAAAGTTTCAAATGTTGAATCTCTCAATATTGAGAGGTAGAGAAAACCTCCACGATAACCTGCAGGCAAAATACGACAATTACATCTTTATACATGTACATGTACAAGCATACGGTATACATGGTGTACTGGGGGAGGGCAAAATTAGGAGATCCTGAAAAAAAACTATTTATGCGAGGGAGCAGAGTGACCGAGCTTTCAAAAAGTGTATTTCTAGTGCATTTACAATGCCGATGGGGGGGGGGCATAATTGAAAGTTGAGATTTCGTTTAAATGTTGAACCTCTGCAAATACTGTTTTATGCATAGCGACAAATACATCTTAATTTTTCTAATTTGGAACCCTTGAAAAAAGTTGTTTGAGAACAATATACTGGGGGCTCGAAATTATGAGATCTTGAAAGAAAATGATTATGCGAGGGAGCAAAGCGACCGAGCTTAAGATTCTTTTTCCTTTTAAACCTTTAAACCTTAAAAAACTATATTTGTACTGCATTCATACTGCCGATGGGGCGCATAATCCTTAAGGATTATGTTTTTCATCATTTTCCCCTTTTTTTCTCTTTCTCTCTTTTGCGTTTTTTGCGCCCCCTCAAAGTGCCGCCCGGGGCACTTACCCCCTTGCACCCCCTTAGATGCACCACTGATCAGAAGATATATTAGGCGCAATAAAAATCCAGAATGTTTTTATTATTATTATTATTATTATTACTATCATTATCATTATTATTATTATTATTATTGTTATTATTGTTATTATTAATTACTTATATTATCATGATCATCATCATCGTCATAATTACGTTGTTGCTTATACTGTTTACATCCATTTGTGAAATATTTTTTACAATGATCTATTCCTAATACACTCCCAGATTTTAATGAAATATCATGTGTATTTGTTAGTTTTGCTCATAACGCATGCGTATGTTTGTAAGTAAAACAGGGGACCTACGGTTTTAAGTCCTCTCGCCGATAATGACGAATTATTCTTTACACTATAGGGGACAATAGTAGGTCATCGATATAGTTTTGAACCAAGGATCTCCTGATAACGAGGGCAATGTTTTACTAATGAATCATGGCCGTAACGCTGGTGGGGCAGGGGTAGGTGAACAAAATTTTAATGCTGCATTGCCTTTGCACCTCTGCCCACTACTGAAAAATTCCTCGCTACTGCCATGCTTTGAACCACAATACATCTGTGCTACTGCTGGAAAGATCTAACCTTCATTAATCAATAATAAATCATATTGTCAAAATCAATTGATGAGTGGATCATTCTGAAGAAGGGGGGGGGGAAACATTTCAACTTTACGAGCAACAGTGTATTATTGCTTTAAGGAAAGTGCGATTTTCCACTACTGTGTTTGCACTGTTAATTTTTATGATACATGCAGAATTATTTCTAAACCACTGCAATGCGAGATTCCAGCTTTCCCCCGCAGGAGAATTTTTATGCAGAAATAAGTTGAACTTCAAAAATGTGCATTTTATAGCCGGTTCTTCTATTGCCATTGGATGTTTAAAACATACATTATATTTGTGCTTTGTAGCATTCCCGTCACGTCCGCTCCTGACAAAAACGACATGCCAAGTACTGACGATGATCGGGGGAGTTGTGACTACTCTAGGTCTCTGTTTGTGCTCAGTCAGTACCAACGCCATGATGTTTGTTTCCGGTATTGCCGTGGCAGGTAAATCAAAATGGAAAGACTTTATTTAAAAAAAGACATAAATCAATATTTTGTTTATCACTCAACAGAGAATAAAAATTGAAAATAAGTAAGGAAATAATGTGGTAAATTTAATTGGCTGATTTTGGGGGTTGGGGGTTCATCTGAGTTGAACAGGCTTAATACCGTGTCTTTATCATCAAAGTTAGTTAATTGCTGACACTACAGAGCTTATGACAATTCATGAGCCGATTTTTTTTCCATATTCTCAATCTTCTCTCTCTCTCTCTCTCTCTCTCTGTCTCTGTCTCTCTCTCTCTCACCCCAAGAATTCAAGTTTTTTTCTTATACTTTTGTAATTTTGATTTTATCTTTATAATGTTATTTTCGACTCACCAATTTTCTATCTCCCTTATTGTGCCCCCCCCCCGCCTGCTCCAACTATACTTTCTCTGTCTTCCTCTTTCTATCTCTCTCCCACTCTCTTCCAACTCCGAACACTTCTGGACAGGATTCGGGTACAGTTTCATGATAATCTCAAACGTCGTCATCGTCAAAGACTACTTCCCGAAGACTTTCGCTGTTGCCGTCAGCTTCCCATTCACTGGCGGGTCGGTAGGGATGATGTTGCTACCACTCATCACTGAGAAACTCGAAAACATCTACGGCTGGCGAGGAGCACTTCTTCTAATTGCTGGCCTCAATCTGCACATTGTCGTAGCGGGCGCTCTCTTTATACCACTTTCATCCACCAGGCGCCACCATTCTGGCTCAGGGAACCCTGACGAAGCTTCCGGTGGGGAGGGCGAAACTTTGGGTTGTACCACAGAAAGAAGGACTTCGGAAAGCTCGAAAAACTACAAAGGACTCTCGAAGGATGACTTAGGAGGAGCTTCTGCTTCTGCAATTAAATCTGAACAGAGAGGTCTACAAAACAGAGAAACACAAATGACAACATCCCCTTGTCGCGGGTATGAACATCATACAGATTTCCACGATAGGTCAAACGGCGGAGAATATTACGAACAGAGCTTTGATGCCAGCGAAAGTGACGATGAAATATCAGACGAGGTTCAGCTGATTGCTCGAAAAGGGACAAGAACACAAAACGATTTTGAGAAAGATTCGGAGTTTCTAGTGGACGAAGAGCAGTCAGGGAAAGCCAGTGGCCGTATTAGCAGTCTGGCGGACTTATTTGATTTGAAATTGATGTGTGATTATCCTGCGATAAACCTGGTGATGCTCGGAGGACTACTTGCTGGAGCAACCACAACCGGTTGGGTCGCATTTCTCGTCCCTGATGGCCAAGAGAAAGGTTACAAGCTTGGTACAGCCGTCTTGCTTGCAACAATCGGAGGTGAGGCTTTCGAAATCTTTATTTGTATGTAAACATACTTTACTCCACTTAATTTGTTCTTTCTTCCTCATATATTTTTTCTACTGTTAGATCATTTGTGATTTTGTAATTGTTCCCTCTCTTGGCCACTATCCTTGTTTTTGTTTTTTCATGCACTTTCTCAGTTATCATGTTCTTTTAGTGGACTTGTCCAAATCCACAGAATGTAAATCAAGTTTCACATGAAATCATTTTACTTTTCTTTTCAAAGCCATTGACCCTGGATTATGCCACGAATTACAAGCCAGTTTTTAGTGAACTTGTCCATTTCCACAGAATGTAAATCAATTTTCACATGAAATCATTTTACTTTTCTTTTCAAAGCCATTGACACTGGATTATGCCACGAATTACAAGCCAGTTTTTAGTGAACTTGTCCAATTCCACAGAATGTAAATCAAGTTTCACATGAAATTATTTTACTTTTTTTCAAAGGTATTGGCATTATATTAATGTAGGTGTTTTTTTTTTAAATGTAATGCTTCGTATATATGTACATATATATATATATACATATATATATATATAGATATATACATATATATATATAGATATATACATATATATATGTATATATATACATATATATATGTATATATATACATATATATATATATATATATATATATATATATATATATATATATATATATATATATATATATATATATATATATATATACATATATATATATATATATATATA
>CM057170.1:7746925-7840857 GCA_029962745.1 Echinometra lucunter | reverse complement strand
AGAGAAGATGTCCCCTCACAAACCGTGTGCAGTGCTTCATCTTATTACACTTGGAAGAAAATAATGAAATGAAGCTGACGTAGCTCTCGATCATGTCCTTTTTATTATGGCAAGCTTTCGGCCAACATGGCCTTCATCAGGTCTGAACAGATAAGAACGAACAGGCAAATATATACACATAGAAGTAATATCAAAATAATGTCAAAATAATACGTAATTGGAATAACTAAAAATTGAATATCAAATAATATACCGGAATGATACGGAAATGATACTTAATGACTTTATGAATGATGATACATAACTGAACAATTAATGTCGAAATAACAAAATAGTAAAGAAAATATAACGAAATGATAAGGAAATAATATTTGATTAACTGAGGAATATGGTAATTCAGAAATGATACAATGAATATAATTACCTCGGGTTGGAATTAGACCGAGCTCATCGGATTAGTAGAGGGTGAGGGGTACACTGCGAATAAGATTGTGATAAGCATTCTGCTTAATTAGGACTATTTTATATACCACCAATTGTTAGCAGAGTATTAATATAGTCATGCTCGTCAAACAACATTTAAATCGGTAGTTATAACCACTTTCTTGTGTCATATGTAGTCGTGTTAAAAAGTACCTGGTAATCCTAATACAAAATAAGTAGTATAGTGCGTTTCCCTCCCCCCCCCCCCCCAAAAAAAAAAGGTCAAGGTAAGTGGTACAAAACCGTAGGTAAATCTTCAATGATATTAATAGATAAGTAGTTACAGGTAACTAGTTTAATATGATATGTGCAATAACCTGTTGCTGCTTAAATAGAAAAAGTGAAAAATAACAGAATATTTACCAAAATACTTGTACGGAGATGTTCAGTATGCTTCCTTGTGTGTGTATATATAATGTGTATGTGACGTGTGAGGGACAGTGTTATGGGTCATTGCACGCTAACTGTCAACATTGATGCCATTGGGTGCAAGGGTATTGAGGGTGCTTATCCAGTAGGATTCTCGGTGGAGGATTATTGAGCGGTATTTGTTGTGTATTTGTTCTATTGCCATTATCTGAACGTCACTAATGGAATGGTTGGGTGAATTGAAATGGATGACATAGGGATGTTCTGGTATTGTGATTGATGTCGGGTTTGTAGTTTCGGATTTCAGATCTGGTATTACTGAATCGGGTGTATAATGTATTTTCGGTTTTTCCTACATATTGTTTTTAACATTTCTTGCACGTGATGAGGTAAATGACCCACTCCGACTTGCAATTGAGTACGGAGTGGATCGTGTATTTTTTACCTGTCACTGTACTTTTGTAGGTGGAACCTTCTGTTGTGTGTGCGTGCATCATGCACCGTTTGGATTTACAGTTTTGGAAACCGGTGTTGTTGCTGTAGTTGTCGTTGTTGTTATTTTGTTGTCTTTGGTGTCTGGGGGTGGGGTCGGGGCGCTCTCTCGTCAGGAGATCGCGAGTGTTCGCGTTCTTCTGAAGGCACCATGGGGGAGTCTGGAAAGTGGTACTGAGTTGTTGGGAGTTGGATATATGTGGTTGTGTTTTTTTGATGATTTGTGGAATTTTTGTGTTGTGGGGTTGAGGTTACAACTAGGGGGGTTCGGGTGGAAGGGGGGCGTTAGCATTTTTCAAGCAGACTTTCGCGTGGGATTTGGCGGGCTCTTTCAATTTGTTCTTTGGTGATTTGGGGGTCGTAGTCGCGGTTAGAGAAATGGTGCTGCAGGTCAGCTAGGTGCAAATCGCGGCGGTTGGGTTGTGAGCAGTTGCGAGTGACGCGTAGGGCCTGGCTGTACGGGATGCTTTTGAAAATGTGAGGGGGTGGCAGGATGATGGGAGGAGGTAGGCGTGTGAGTCCGTTGGTTTGGTGTACATATCTGTTTCGATATTCTTGTTTTCGATTCGGACGGTAGTGTCAAGAAAGTTAACTTCTGATCTGGATGTGTTGAAGGTGAATTTTATGGTGGGGTGGGAGGAATTGGTTTCACTTTGGAATTTGGTCAGGAGTCGGGGAGATGTAGTCCAGATAAAAAATATGTCGTCGATGTATCTTTTCCATGACCCATTTAAGATGGAGTTTTGTCCTTGCAGTAATTTCTTTTCGATGGTTCCCATAAAGATATTCGCATATGAGGGGGCAACCGGGGTTCCCATGCGGTACCCTGAATTTGCAAGTAATTTGAACCGTTGAATTTGAAGTTGTTGAGTGTGAGGATGAGGTGTAGAAGGCGGATGAGGTGGTCCGTAGGGGGAGATCTGTTTTTTCGTGAGTCCAGTGCTATTTTGCATGCTTTGATACCCTCTTTGTGTGGAATATTTGTGTATAACGATGTCACATCCGCTGTCACAAGGATGGATCGAGGGGGGAGGGGTGTTTGGTTGATGTCTTGTATATGTTGTAGGAAGTGTGTGGTGTCACGAAGGTAGGAGGGGAGCTTGTGGACGAGCGGGCGGAGGTGGGCATCAACGAATCGAGAAATCTCGACTGTGGGGCAGGCGCAGCCCGATACTATAGGGCGTCCAGGATTGTTGGGTTTATGTATCTTAGGGAGGAAATATAGGTTTGGTGTACGTGGATCTTTCGGGACCAGGCGTTTTTTCACCTCGTCTTCTATGTCGGTGGAGGAAATAGCATCTTTCACTATTTGTATGTGTTCTGATGTGGGGTCGCTGTTTAGGGCTTGGTAGGTGTTTGTGTCCGATAGCTGTCTGTTTCCTTCCTCTATGTAGTCTGTTTTGGACATGATCACGACATTAGAACCCTTGTCTGCCGGTTTAATTACTATTTCGTTGTTGTTCATAAGACTGTGTAGGGCATTTCTTTCTTCCCTTGTGAGGTTGTCTTTCTTTTTTCTTTGTTTTGATTTGTGTGTTAATTCATGTATCTCAGAGTCAATATTGGTAAGGTATTCGTGAAGTTTTGGGTTGTTTACATTCGGTGTCCATGTACTCTTTTTTTGGATGGATTTGGGTAGTATTATCTCAGATTCGTCATCTGATTGGCTGTTGTGATGTGTGGCTGAGTTGTTGTTACTATCGGTAGTGTTATGTGTGCTGTTCTTTTGACTGAAGTGGGTTTTCAAGAGCATTCGACGTTTGAATGCATCAATGTCTCTTTTGAGTTGGTGTTCATCTGTGTGGGGAGGGACAGGGCAAAATTTGAGTCCTTTTGACAGTAGTGTGGATTCTGCTGGTGTAAGAGTGTAGTTAGAAAGGTTGACTATGGTTGATGAGGATGGCTGAATGGTGTGAGAATTGGTTGTATCAGTCATGTCAGTAGGTTTTTGTAAGTTTTCACGTAGATATCGTCTACGTCTTCTTAAGTATTGTCTTTTGCGGAAACGACGTATATTTTGTGTGGGTTGGGGGTCCCTGTGTGTTGGTTCACCATTTTGTTGGTTGGTGATGCTGATGATGTTAGGTGTCTGCTGTTGGGTTTTCATGTCTCGACGAAGTTTGCTCATTTTCTTTGTGTTGAGTGTGCTTATTTGTCTGTCAAGTTCTACTTGAATTGTCTTGATGTTTTGGTGGTATTCATTTGGTGTTAGCTGTGTCCAGAGTTCTGTTTTTATGGATTCAATGTTAGGTTCAAGTGAAGATAATTTTTGTTCGGCGATTTGGATGGCGATATCTCGTAGTTGGCGAGATGCATTTAGCAGGGTGTTATGCCAATGTGCATTGTCAGGGCCAAGAGCACATTTTTTATTTAAAGAGAGTCCTTTAGGAACGATATCAATTTGCTGGTATTTCTGGAGGTACTCCCTATGAAGCTGGAATCGTTGCTTCGTCTCTAGTGTCCTAGATAACTTCTTTACCAGGACACGTGACTGTGAGTTGGAGCAGTTGGATGAGGAGGTCAGTGCAGTTGCCATGTTCGTTTCATTTCTTTCGGTGTCGGGTGCAGGAACAGGAAAGCCGTCAATGCTGCCACGGATCCACAACGGACAAAGCCAGTTAGGATACAAGCTTAGGGCGAGAAGTGCAACATATAGAGAAAGATGTCCCCTCACAAAACGTGTGCAGTGCTTCATCTTATTACACATATATATATATATATATATATGTATATATATGTATATATATATATATATATATATATATATATATATATATATATATATATATATATATATATCAATTAATCAATTGAGAGAATAATAGGTAGCATGAATCAAAGTTCCCCAGAGCGCCAATGCCTTAACCACTAGACCACGGAGACGGGCCAGTGGTTTCGGTGACTCCAAATTCGCTTAACGAACAGACTGACAAATCTTCAACCCTCACTAATTAATTCCTTTGTCGGTGGCAGATGACCTTCGAACAATGACCTGTCGCACACCTCAGCTTCATACGAGCGAATGCTCTGGATGCATGCATATGTTGGAATAATTAACATTTGCGATCAGGGAACGTATACAACAGGCCCGGGTTCGATTCCCGGCGGAGATATTTTTTCAACCTTTGCAAGATTTCCAAAATGGTAGGACAGCTCTGTGGAACTTTGATTTATGCTACGCTATTACTCTCTCAATTGATCTCACATGTATTTATTTCCACGAGAGTTACCAAAGCTGTTGTACATGTTACCTGATCACAAATGTGTATATATATTTATATATGCAGCAATGGAAATGCACACCTGAAAAACCACCTAAGGTCGGGAGACTTGAGGTCGAGACACCTCACGTCGACAACGGGACTTTGAAAAATTTTCGAGCAAAATCGAGCCCGTACTAAACTGCATACGTGTCGGTGCGGGCGCGGACTATCGTACTTCATGGCAACCCCGAGTCGACATGCACACCTGAAAAACCACCTGAGTTCGGGACACTTGAGGTCGAGACACCTCAAGTCGACAACGGGACATCAGGAATTTTTTTAGCAAAACAGAGTCCGTACTGTACGTATGGGTGCCTGATATACCGGCTTGCATGTTATTGAACTTTATTGTAAAAAAAAAAAAAAAAATAGTCTGTTCAACCCCTCTAGCTGTCGCCCGTATCATATCACACCTCTTTATTTTTATTTAGAATAATTTGGGTTTGGGTTGGTAAATAAATCGGAGGATGGTTGTCGACTTCACGACCTCAAGTGTCCCGACCTCAGGTGGTTTTTCAGGTGTGCATTTCCATTGCTGCATATATATATATATATATATATTCCCTTATACCATTATTGATAGTTTATTTTGGATTTGTATATTAAAACAAAAACAAAATAAGAGTTCAAGTTAAAAGTGCAAACATAAGGATTAATCTATCATGGGTATGAGAGGCAGGGTGCTGTAAAGGGGTGCTGCATGGGTGATAAGTTTGCTGGGTACTTTGGGAGTTTAAAGAATTTAAATGTAATGATGACTTTTTAATCTTGCCTTTTCGGGGTGTATTTTTCGGACTATGAGACAATATGTTCTTTCCTCTGTATCCCCAAATAAAAAAAGCTCCCTCCTGCTATCTTTGATGAATGTAATCAAAGATAGCAGATAAAAGTGGAGGTGTAGTGGTCTAGTGGATATGTCCCTGGACTGGGGATCACATGGGTCGTGGTTCGAGTCCCTCTGCGGCACTAACATCTTCAGATTCTTTCCTAAAACTACGTCTGAAATTCTAACGAATAACTTAGGTTGTGGAACATCATTGGTCGGGTCCAGCATCGGCTACATGATCGGCCAGCGGATCACTGCACGGGGCATGTTCGTTTGCCTGCAATATCATCTGCGGTGTGGCCTTCTTCCTGAACAGTGTGGCCTTCGACTTCTGGGTGTTGTCCATCTTGGCCGCGGTCAATGGGTTCACCCTCGGAGCCATGCTGGTGCTCATTTGTCTGATGGTTGAGGAGATCGCCGACGATTCGAGGTTTGCATCAGGGGTTGCTCTGGCTTACTTCTTTTTAGGGGTTGGTGAAATCGTCGGAGGTTTGTTTGCAGGTTAGTAGTGCTTCCTTAGAACTGTACAGTCTTCCTCATATTCAAGACAGTATGACTGGACTGTTTTAAGTTGAATAATTCATGTGGTTGAGTATAAACACAACTGTTAAACAAGCCTGAGCGCTGAGGGCCATTTTGAAAAAAAGAAAAACAAGTTGGATGCCTTTGTTATTTTCACATTTATACCGCATGTTTTCTTGTTTATTTGTTGGTTATTTGGGTTTGTTTTTGTTTTATTTCTTAACGATCGTTTATCTAGTGTCTCAATATTTTTAATCTCAAAGTCGAGGCTTGCTATCTTCTTTCATCAATATTCATAGGATGGCTCTACGACATAAGCCACACTTACAACACAGCCTTTGTCGCTCTAGGATCGTTAAACCTCCTCGGGGCTCTTCTAACGGTGATGTCTTTCTCGTCGTGTTCCCGATGCCAGTCCCTACATCAGCTTACGTGACAAATAATTGTTCGTCTACTGAAACGACTGATGGAAGACTGCGTCAGCGATTGAACTGGACTTTGACGCATCATGTGAGATTAGAATAGTTTAAACTGACTAGTCCTTGGAATAATGCGATGAATAAGGTTAATTAAATATAATATATATTGATTTTGCTAGTACCTTTCTGTTGTTAATTATGCTTGCACATTCACCTATTTATGTTCTTTCGACTAAGTTTTATTCATAATGTGAAGCGCATAGAGACTTATGTATGCATTATGCGCTATACAAGAAGCTGTTCTTCTTCTTGTGAAGTCCACCATCGGGTGTATTGTCGTACTATTTGGCAGGTCTGGTGTGGTGTATGTACAGTGCTCTTTAAAAAGATTTCTACATAGTACTACGTGCAGCTAAAAATCAGTGCTCCTCTCTTAACGAAGCAGGATGCTCTGTACTTCCTGCTTGAAGAGGTTAGCAGAGGTAGTATTGACTAGTTCAACCGGCAAGGAGTTCCATAACCTGATGGAGTCTGGATAGAAGGACTTCTGATAGACGAGCGTCCGTGCAAAAGGTATCTGGAATTGCCGAGGGTGTCCACGGTGTGATGTTTGTACCGGGACCAGGTATGTCTGGGGAATGTCCGTATGCAGATTGATGATACGGTGCATCATCAGCATCTTGCACTGTGCCCTCCGTTCCAAGAGAAGCGGCCACTGAAGTTGGTTGAGCATTAACGTCACACTGCTTGTACGTTGGAAGTCACAAATGACGAACCTGGCAAAGCGGAGCTGGACCATTTCCAGTCTGTGGATATTGTCCTGGGTGTAAGAATCCCACACAACACAGGCGTACTCTAGGATGGGGTGCACTAGAGCCAGGTAACACAGTGTCTTCGTCTTCCTTGGACAAGGGCTAATGTTTCGCTGAAGAAATGCACTTACAGAGCTGGCTTTCTTGGTCATAGTTCTGATGTGGTGAGTGCAGTTGAGGTTGCTCTTGAGATGGACCCCTAGATATTTCGCGGTATCTGCTGTCTCAAGGGGCTGTCCATGGATGTTGTAGGTCCATTTGACAGGCTTTCTCTTGTTGGTTACATGCAGGATCTGGCACTGCTGTGGGTTGAAAGTCATAAGCCAGTCACTCTCCCATGTCTGCAGAGCATCAAGGTCATGTTGCAGCTGTCTCAAGTCCGTGTCTGTGCTGATCTTCCGATACATCATGCAGTCATCTGCGTACAGACGAACGGTGACACATACTCAGGTATATCGTTGATGAACAACAGGAACAGTAACGGCCCGATGACACTCCCTTGTGGTATGCCAGACGTGGCTTGCGCAGTTCCTGAAGTAGATCCTTCAAGGACAACTTGCTGGCTCCGATTGTTGAGGAAGTCCGCAATCCATAGATGGGTGCTACCACAAGTGCCATAATGCTGTGGCTTGTAGAGTAATCTAGCTTTCCGTTTGTCAAGAGGGAGTTTGATGAAAGCTGGTACACATTCTTGGCTGCTAGATAGGTGTTCAAAAACAAACTCTTTCTTGAGGGCTATCAGGACTCCTCCATAGCAATCGCTGCGGTCTTTGCGTTTGATATTGTAGCTTGGTGGAAAATTCGGAACTGTGAATGTTCTCATTCAACCAGGTTTCTGTGCCGATTATGACATCGGGGTCAGAAGAATGGATCATATTACCTATTTCTTCCTTTTTGTTCTTTGCACTTTGGAAGTTTACTACCAAGATCTTCATGTTCTTATTGGTGCTGTTAATCTTCTTAATTGGCTGGGCTCTGGAGTGCCTGCTTGGTGATGAGCTGGCAAGAGGTGGACCAGGGCTAGCAGAGGCAATAGGTGTGCCCTCAAGTGAATACAGGCTCTCGAAGGAGTTTGAGGTATCCACTGTGTGACTGTCAAAGAGGCTTAAAGAGAATTGTGGCATTCCGCAGGTGACACAATGCCAGGAGACATTTGAGTTGGCCAAGGCTGAGTATACAGGCGTTGACATGTGCATGCACTCAACATGATACCATTTTGTCACAGTCATCACAAGCTAATCCTCGCTGTTTCCATGGTACAGCACGATTGCAGATTTGACATGGATACTTTGTTCGAGGTCCTGGGTTGGATTCAATATCAGAGGCATTGACAAGCAAGAGCAGGCTAAGATACACCAGAGAGCGTGTTTTGCATCCATGCTTCACATCCCATGGCTGGGCTATCTTACTGCGGCGCAAGACATACAGTGACTTCGTCAGCACTTCCAATTGGGAGGATGGCCCTACTTGAACTAGTTTTTTGTGTCAAAAATTGAGTGCTGACCCATCAGTTGCCTTAATAAAAGTGAAGTTCAGGAATACAGGAATAGAACTGTTCACGCATGATTCTCTTTGCTGAGTGACAATAAAGTTCAGTACAGTTGATACGAGTACCAAGTAGCAGAACATGTTGATAACTTGATAAATCTATGGCAATCTCCCTGTCACATGTGTAGGTAGTAATTTACTCTTTGGCATGAATGTTTTAAATACGTGATCAAAATGCTCAAAATTGTGAAGAAATAGACCATAGTCATGACAGTACCTGGTAGAGTCTAGATGGTAGGCAGGCACTAGCTGCCACTAACTATCTCACAAATTGATCCAAATTATGCTAAAATGATCCAACATACAATTCAAGAGTCCAAAGGACCCAATAAATCAGGTATGCTTATAATTTTCCAATACTTTAGAAGTGTCTGTATTAAAAACAGCGATGTGCAAAAGAACTGCTTTGACCACTTAGCTGTACAAATGTGCAACTCCACAAAGTATATCTGGGACTAAGGGATGTCCAGTAAAACAAAGATGGCTGCCATGGCTTTCATGAGGCTCAGACATCGAATCCAGAAAAATCCAAAAGAATCCTCATCTGCTGTTGGAGTTCATTCAGAAAACATTACAAGATGTAGGGAGACAAAAATAAGAGCCAAATATGCAGAAAATGTAGAAAACTTCCAAAAAATCAGTGAAATTTTGCAAGTGTATCTAGAGCTCAAAAAAAGGACACTGCACACACACACCGCCATTGCCATTATTGTTATTATTAAACAGTGAAACGATATAATGGCGCATGCTTGTAGCACACGCCGCGTTATCTGCCTGACGCAGAACTGCGTCAGCGACTGACGCAATTCACTGACGATGATCCTTCACAGCATTAATTCGCGTATGTGTGAACGCATTTTAAATAAGTGCTAATAAATGCTTCCAATTTGTTTCTTTGATGCATACTGTCTTTTTCAAATGGAGTCCATATTATATTAACGCTCCAAGTTAGATTGGCGTCGTTTATAAAAAAAGGTGAATGCTATTAAAGTGAATAGTGCAACCATTGTCTTAAAAACCATAACTGGTGCATGTACTAATTTCCTGTACAGCATTTATTAGCGATTGGTGAGAACGCACTCGAAATAAGGGTTAGAAAATGCTTCAGTTTTGCTTCTATGTCTACGACATTGAGACATTGAGACAGTGAGAAATACAGAGAAATACAATGTAGAACTGAAAGATACCGTAAAAGTTCACTACCATATTTCGTGAGGCTCCTAAACATTGTATAAGATAAACATCATTTCTGCTTAACTTGCTCGTCGATGCTTATATCTACATTCTCCGTTTTCCTTTTCTTCTGCAATAAGAATTATTATCATCGAAAATGTTTGTGATAATCATTAATCATGTTAATGGTGGTAATGATAGTAATAAAATAAAGTAATAATAGTTAATGATAATATTAATGATAATAACTATAATTTTTTCATGATAACACTATATTTCCAGTATTAGTAGTACTGGGAATAATTATAATGATATAGTAATAATAATAATGATAAAAATAATAATAATAATAATAATAATAATAATAATAATAATAATGATAATAATAATAATAATAATAATAATAATAACAATAATAATAATGATACTAATATTAATAGTAATAATGATAATGATAATGCTGAAAATGATGATGATTCTATTTTAATATTCATATGTATATTTTCATGCTCGTAGCATATTTTAAAAACAGCCTGTTTACATTAATTGGGGCTATATTCAAATCTTGTTGTTGCTAATATATACGTGTACTTGAGGCATTCTCCTTACTTTCCCACTACTTTCTCTCTCCTAACTCCTCTTCCTCCTTTCTTGCCACTCCCCTCTCTTTCCACCTCTCATTTCTCCTCCGTCTCTCCCCTTTTCTCCCAATTTCTTTCCTTCTCCTCTCTTCCCTTCTTGCCCTTTCTGTACTCCTAAATATTTCTCTTTCTCTTATAATGGAACCTTACCATTATCATTATTATCACATTTATATCACGCAATACATGTTTAAAGTTAATGATTTTATTTCTGTCTGAAGGAATTTCAATTTTTTCACATATCTCATAAAACTTATTGGTGCAATAATTATATTTAAAATCGTCAGCGTTATCATTATTTATTATTTTAATGTCAATCATACTACATATACAGTTCATCGTAAACATTATGTCTTTTACATATGCATTTGAATTTATATATGGATGTTTTTTGTCATTTTTACTCTGTAAATATTTTCGCAATTCGACAGTATTCACTGTCGCGAGGAGAATATGAATAAAACCATTGAATTGAATTGAATTGAATTGAATTGAATTGAATTGAATTGAATTCTTTGATGCACACTGTCCATTTCTAAAGGAGCACAGCTGAAGACCACTGTGCATATAGGTCATACGTTTGCCTTGCAGGTGAAAAAGAAATTGTATTATCTGTCGAGTCATGCATGAGTGAGCAGACATTAAAGGCAAAAATGTCACTTTCCAAAAGTCTCAAGAGTCATTTTGGAGGGTCTGTGAACAAAACTTTGGCGAATTTGGTTTCTTCCATTGTTTGACCCCCTCATGCCTATCCCTGACACTTTTCATGTTTATCACAGTTGGGTGAACATAATTTTTTTGAAGAAAGTGATGTTCATCCCTCCTAAATCTACAAAATCCATTCAGTTTATGGAAAGAATTGGCATCAACCAACATGAGTCTGCACATTATGTGAAAATATCGGGTAGTCGTTTTTCCGGCATTAAACAATAAATTTTTAGCATTTTTTACTTCATCTTTAAACATGTTATCACTCAATCATGACACAACCTCGATAAACATCGACAACACTTAAACGAACACCAGAAAAAGCTTGTTTTACAGAACTACCAAAATGGTTCTTGTGACTTTTGAAAAGTTACATTTTTGCCTTTAATGTCTGCTCACTCATGCATGACTTGACAGATCAATCTAATTTTCAAACAAAAGTTGTCAATAAGTGTAGGAAAACTCCCGCCAAATTATTTTGCTCAAAAATTCTTCGTTAAAAAGTAATGTTATTTTGAATTAGGGGGGGGGAGTTACTTTTTTATTGTGTTTAGAACATCACAAAATGTTACAAAGACTTGATTACACATTCGAAAACAATAGTGTTCGATAATTCTCAGCTCGGACTTGAATTGATCCAAATGAGTGATTTTCTTTAAATTCTATGGAAGTTTATTCCAAAGTTCAGGCGCTATCATTTTCTATGTTAGCATTCAATCCCCTTGCATGTGTTATAACCATTTTTTCTTGCCACTTCTAGTTTTTATACAAATCATGTAAAGGACATGACACTTTGCGTAACGGACATGACACCTTGTATATGACAACTAGGAAAAAAGACACTGTGGGCTCAGTAAAACAGATTGATGATCACTTCCAACTGGTTGAGAATAATGGATTATTGCTACGTATTATAGAATAACTCATAAACCCCATGATTCTACATCTCCAGCATCATTTTATTGTGACATCACACTGCAAGGGAGCTGTGGATGAAATTGATGACTCCATGAGGCAAGTCATCCCTAATACTGTAGTCAATCAAAGTCACTTTGTGAACAATATGAAAGTATTAAAGAATAGATTGCCCCTTTTGATACACTACAGAAATAGTAGAAATTGTTTGTAAGCAAAATATTGGAGATGCTATGTCTCTGTTCATCCATTGTAAGGTACACTGCTTGTACATTACTTGCACCTATTTGACTGGCATACCATCAAGTAAGCTTTTGAGAATATAAAAATATCTTAATGGTCTCCTTAAACTGTTAAGTAGGTGTTCAGAATATACTATACGTCAACCGAAAATCTCACTGAATTTTCAAGCCAATGGTCCTCAAAGTTGCATGGTTTCTTTAATATTTCTAGTGTCATGTCCGTTACGTGTTTTACCCTAAGTTTTCATAACCAACAAGAAATTATTATGAAGTTAATGGAAATTCACTTTCTTTGTTAGAATTCAATCTCCTTGCATGTGATATAACCATTTTTCCTTACCACTTCTAGTTTTCATACGAATCGTGTAAGGGACATGTCACTTTGCGTAACAGACATGACTCTATGTATGACAAGTGGGAGAAAAGACAATATGGCTCAGTAAAACAGATTGATGATTAGTACTTGCAGCTGGTTGAGAATGATAGATGATAGTAGTAACAAGAAATTTCTTGTAAACTGTCGCTAGTTGGGGCATAAACAAGATTCTTTTATTTTATTTTGTTTTGTAAATATTGAAGAAAAATAACCCCTTTAAAAATACAAAGATATGCGAGATATTACATAATACCAGTGATGATATGTAATCATTTAATTTAATCTTACAATGTAAACAACAAAACAGCTGCTATAATTTGAAATAACAACATTATGTCAACTCACAAAAAGTGGACAAAACTGTCATGTCCGTTACGCTAAATGTGTCATGTCCGTTACGCTACATATTGACCTCTCCAGAAAGAATTTAATTTAAGACTGTTCTAAAATATTACTTTATGATTTAAATAAGACCTACTGTTTTGATTGTTACCAAATCCAGGTACAGTGTATCCCAAAATTCACAGGAATTTTCAAAATTAAAAAGAGATCAAAAAGCCTTGGTCGTTTTATGTCATGTCCGTTACGCTCATAACAATTGCATTTTCTTTACATCCGTTCAATAAAATTTTGTGAAGTTCAGTGTGTATGTAACTGATAGTTGAATGTGTCTGATAAACTAAGCAAGAACTGTTTGAATACTGCAAATTCTAAAGCGTGATGCTTTGAACTACGAAAATCTGTCTGAATGCCATGTCCGTTACGCTGGAATTGCCAAGTTCCAAAGCCTCAAAAGGGGCTTTTTCTATATACCGCGCTTTTGCTCTTGATTTTATAACACGGACATAACGTTGAGCATAGGCCTACAAATTATAGAATTATAGAAGTTGGGCATTTCTTTTTGTATATCTGTTGGGCAAACTGTTTAATTAATTTGTTGGTAAAGTTTAGCTCAATAATTGGGCAAAATCTAAATTTTGACCAACTATTGGTCGAAATTTTGACCATCTGCTGGTGTTTTGATCAACAGTTGGTCAACATTTGGACCAACAGTTGGTAACAATTTTTGCCCAAACCTTGTTGGTCAAAATTTTTGACCAACTGTTTCGTATGTTCAGTAGAGTACCAACGTTGGTCCAAAATTGGTTTTATACTATGTTACAGAATTTTCAAAGATATGTTATATGATTTGTTGAGATTAAAATGTAGAGAATGCAGGTCCATACAAACATTTTCAAAATCTGTATTCGCCAATGGAAAATATTCATATTTTGTTTTTAGTGAACGATGGACATCCGTCAAGGTAGAAATAGATAAACGAACATTGCAGACTCTATTCGCAGTTTTATACATTATGATTGGCACCTTCCACCACAAAACAAGAATTAACAGGAGCATTGCGATTTTTAAATCAAACAGATATGAGCTTGGAGTTGAGCATTTTATTTTGCCATCCTGGTTTTATGGAGGGGCTTTTAGATTTTCTAATAATTAATGCTTCATATAAATTTCTATTTTAGATTTATTTAAACTGGATAAAAGGCACGTCAATATATCCCGCATCAATTCTTGCATAAGCGTGTCGTAATGTCCAAGTGTGACGCGTCACATGAGCCATGGCTTCACCTAGACCGTCCTTTCCCGGCGTCCATGTCGGACTTCCTGTTCTTCCAAGATAACACGGCCTGCAATTATCGCCTCTTGTTTCCTTCTTCTAATTTGTCTCAACTGCAATTGAAGCCAGAGAGGTGGTATGAACGGCATCTTTACTTCACCGAAAACGGAAAGATCCAATACTTCTGAAGACGACCTATATATAGCTATCTGAAGATAAAAAAATCACCCCAAGGCAGTCGTACAGCAATGGTAAGGAGACCCTGCGGTTATCGTGTTAAGGCCCTTTCGATATTACGGCTGTCGATAGATAAACGTGCGGGAACCCTGCAATAGCTATGCGATTATCGTGCGGATATCATACGATCCTACGATTTCTTTACGATTCTTTTGTGCTCCCATGTTGAAAAAAATCGTACGCTCGCTGCATGATCAGCGCAAGGCCTCCGCACGATGACCCTGCGCTGATCGTACGATGCTACATACGATGTGTTTAAGGGCTACGATTCTACGATTTGTATACCTCCACGCTAAACAAAATCGTAGAGGCTACGGAGACCGTGAATCCGTAAGAAAAACGTACGATCGTCGTATGCCACCCCAGGGAGATCGTGCGATTAGAGGGATACGATCAGTTTACGGTCACCCTACGATGACCGTAGACCAAATGTAAACTAGGCATAAGCTCCTAATTTTGCGGCCGCATTGTGCACTTTTGTCCAAATGTACCAAACTTGCTACAGGTGTTCAACGGTACGAACTAAACCTTACTGCATCATTGGGGCTATTTTACAGAAAACCGCAATTGTAAGACTGTCCCATTAAATAACTCGCTCACCTAGAAATTTGAACCCAACCGCGCTCCGAATCTCCCATTGTTAGCACAGGCTGTTGGTGACCTTAGTTATACTGTATAAAGGGATTGTGTGAAGTACCATACTACAGAAACCTATATGATGCCAGAATAATGGCCTTAACTTTAGTGATCCATGCAAGTCTTTGATACTTAACCCATTGACTACTGAATTCTAAAATGCCCATTAATACAGGGACCACACGGTTTCCGTACGCAGTGGGTTAAATAGAGGCGAATCATTTTTTTCGATGTTAAGTGAGATGCTGTCATATTTCACACTTTTAGGCTCTTGTTTCTGGTTCATGATAGGGTATTAATGAAAGGGGGAAATGTTGATTTTGAGAATAACCAGATGAAGTGGTGAAAATTTGTAAAAGCGAGCAAGCAAACAAACACACAAACAAAGAATTCGTATGAAGGTGAAAAAGATTGGTTGTTTTGATTTAAAAACAAGCGGTTAGATTTGATATAGAAAATAGAAAATAGACAAAAGAATGATGTCTGTGTAAGAAAAGCGAACTTAAAGCAAGCAGTTTATTCACAAGGGATTTTAAGCATTAAAGGTATATCAAAATAACATTAGTATATCTTGTTCGCAACTCATCTGCTTATTATTGTTTTTCACCTCTTCACAGAACATGTTCCGTTTTTGTAAAGCTTGTGGGTTCTTACCTAGGATAACTCCCATAGTCCTTTGTCCTTCAAGTCCTTCAAGTTAAATTGGAACATTTCATCTAGGGTCTGTTTTTATCACAGGGACAAAGCCTCCACGGATCCTGTATTTTATGGAGCACCCTGTAGTCTGCGAGATCGCTAAGAAGAGGGGCGTGGCCCCGCTCAGGTGTTGATCAGATACCATCTTCACAGGGGGTTGCTGTTGTGCCAAAGAGTGTGGCGCCATATGGAATCGAACAGAACTTTGAGGTAAGACCCCTGGGGCTTAGACGGGGGTGACACAAAATAGTTTCTGGACTTGTCTCTGAACTGTAAAATAATCATCTTTAAATATTTCATATTAAATGAATGCTGAATTTCCATCTCTACAAGGCAAATCTAATGACATTTTAGTGATTCTCTAACAATGTATAACGACCGGTGAATAAAAATATTGGAAAGTGTTTTGTCGAACCCCGTAAAGTACTGTAGCGGGTCGTGTATGTGCTCAGTTTCGCTATTAGCTAGGTTTCTTTTGAACGTGGTCGTTTATTTTTATTATGCACACTCTGCTTCGTAGAAAAATAAATGTTTTATTCTGATTTTCTCTTATATGCAGACCCTAAACTTTGAGTTTAGTAAAGAAGAAATGCGCAGCTTATTGGTCGAAACAAGGACTACAGAATCCTCGACTTTCCAATGTAAGTTGATTTCCTTTTAGCTGTACGGAGCAGTTGTCTGGTCGTAACTATCTTATGCTCCCACAGAATGAATTATTAATCGTTGAAAATTTTTCTTGGTGGGTAAGTGTCTGAGTAAATGTCCTAGGCATAGGCGGCGATCCCGGGGGGGGGGGGGGGCCAACCGTTTCAATATTTAATAGGCCTAGAATGTATTTTGATGGCAAAATCAGGCTTCTTTTCATTATTTTTCTGCGATAATTTTTTGCTCGCTCGCTTCGCTCTCTCGCATATCAATTATCCCCCTCTCACTTTTCGAAACATATTTTCGATGGAGGCCTTCCGGGTTTCCGTCCCCCCCCCCCCTCCCTCACCCCACTCGTGACATGAAATCGCCGCCACTCAGTGGTTCTAGGTATACATCCGGTACAGCAGTTGCCACAGTAAGCCCATTCACTATTTTGTGTGTGTGGGGGGGGGGGGGTGTCCTCTCTTTATTCATTCTGCTAGGAATACACACTATCTTGATTATATTTATAATTTCCCTTTTTTCTTCTAATTACAGGTCAAAGATGCTGAAATACTACCCGTTTGCTGGTGGAAAGTAAGAAAGGAAAAAAAAGAACAGCCAGTCTTCCTTCAGGTGCGGATACAGAGTGCTTTTTCAGATAAAAATAACATGGAAATGTAGTAACAATTTTTTAAAAAAATATGCGGCTGATATCTACATGCACATAGTAAGAAACAAAAGGACAGAAAGGAAAAAAGAACGGTGAATTATTAATATGTGTAATGAAATACTGACTGACCGGTATTTTTAAGGCGTATTAACAGAAAATAACAAGGGTTCAATTGGTAGATAAATGTCTGCCTTTCTGTTTTCTTGAAAAGTGCCGCAATTCTGTGCTTAAATGGAGAAGCAAATGTTATTTCAAATTAAATAAATTTGTCATTTTTATCTTTCATGGCTAGATGCATTACGTGCATTCATTTTATTTCAGAACTACGGCAATTTCAGCGCTGTTCAGTATAATTCAAATTTTTTGTACGACTTATACTTTCTTTTCAAAAAGCGCCTTGAGCATTCAATCATAATGGAAAATGACGCTCTAGTACTGGCACAACTCTTGTATACGTATTTAATATGTCGGAAGTGTGATAATACTGGCCTGTATGAGGTGTTAAAAGTCTCAAAGCAACTGGTATCAATATTTTACACAAAGTACTGTTTCTGTTCAGTTTTTAAATGGTTTAACGTTGAAAACAAGAGACACTTTGAGAAAACTTCATCATTAATTTTGGAACGAGTGTAAACAGAGCAGAGAAAACCAGAGAGAAAGAAATCAAGAGAGGGAGAAAGGGAGAAAGGTGATGAGAAGAATGAGAAGGGAGTATACCATACAGTTTTTATCATACATTGTAATATAGAAATCCATGATGTTTTAACATGTTTACTCTGGCTGCAATCCATGATGAACTTTTGTGGAGATTGAAAAGATGTTCCCGCCGGTAATCGAATACTGGTCGCTGGCTATAGGCGTTGGCGAGAATAGATTCAAAATATCGGCAGACTTATAGCTTTTCATACTCTATTCGAGTTTTACGGGTCATGGAATTTTCTGAACGCTCGAATACATACAAAGATCGAAATACCTATTTTGAATGCAATGCAATAACCCGGACAAATGCAAACAAAAATATAATCGGATAATAGTGACTTCTCTGGGACGCACGCACAATGGTGGAGGGTTGTCGTGCTTAGCTGTGTCGAAATTACCCAATGCTATGTATATGTAGATATATGTATGACACTGGTGTGTTTGTTTAGCTATATATTAAGCGAGAACAGTGAACAAGGAAAAAATTCTTGAGAATACTGAAAATATAGAGGGCCTCATCATTATTATCATTATTGTTGTTGTTAAGGGGCCTCGTGGAGCAAAACAAGTGGGTACAAATAAGCAAATCTCCATAAAAATATCCATATTTGTAAATGTTCTTTCCCAAACTCTAGTCATCTAAATAAAACACTTTTTCTCCAGTAGAGGCGGCGCAAGTGTATTTTGATAAGGGGGGGGGGGGGCAAAATGACCTAAATTTAGATTTATTCACGTTTTAAATGAAAAATGAGGGTATTATAATTATAGTTGCGTGACCCAGCCCTCTCTTTTCCCATTTTCTTCTTTAAAGCTTAAAAACGAACTACAGTGATTTAAAAAAAGTGTACAGTTGGAAAAATTCTTGCCATGTGAACATTACGAAAGTTTTTAAGAAAATTTTCATATCGGTGGATAGCCCAATGACTCTTCTATCAAATCCCGTCAAAAAAAATCTAAAAGAATTTATGCTTTAGGGAGCAAAAGTAACTTGTGTGAAAGGATGCAAAATCCAGACTTGACAAGAATGGGTATTTTGCTGGTTGCTATCAGCGAAGCGGACAATAGTCATGATAGTGTTAACTGTAGACTGAGGCTTATAATTTATACTTTCTGGCGATTTGTGAGTGGATATTCATCGTTGTGTTTATGTTATGACACATCTCATTAACATGTCATGCGTGAGTGAACAATTGTTGCATACTTTGATTGTTTTGAACGGTTGATTTTCGATAGATTTTAACATTCAAGCTGGCATGATTTGGATGTCATAAAATGGTCATGCAGAAAGATTTGAAAAACTGCAATCTGCATTGCAAATGTGTAACTTCCATGAATGTGACTAAAATTTGAACATTTCTTTGAAGGAAGATACTTGATATTTTGTCAGTAATTTTATCTCGTTGTTTCCTTTTAGCAAGTGGAAGAAAGACATGACAACCATGTTTAATTGTATTTTATCATTGAAAAAAGGTAATGGTCATCATAGTCATGAAACTTACACGTTTGCAGTGCAGATTTAAAATATTCAGTTCTGTCAACTCACTTGCCTTTGGGATTGAATGAGTCCATGATGGGTTGGTTGTTTTTCTGATTGATCATGTTGACTGATTGATTGACCTATTGAGTGATAACTGATTGACTGACTGACTGATTGGTTGATGTTGGTCTGCATGACTGCATGCTAATATTTTTTTTCTCATATCCAAATTATGCCAGCTTTAATGGTAAGAACTTGCCTAAAATTAATATTTCGAATCAACCAATCAAGTATTTAAATCCTTTCTCAAGCTTTACGTGTTACATATGAGAGGATATTCATTCATATCATAATGGTAAGTCGCGCGCATTTGAGTGTCCGACGGTCTGCACACAACCTTTCAACACAGCAAACGCATAACTTCACTCACCTAATCTTGCAATGATCTGGATATATCTTCATAATTCTTGAATTCCTCACTCTGGGGTGATCGGATTATGAAAGTTCATTTCAATACCAGTAATTTGATGTACATATTATCACATTTACTTCAATATCCAGTGATCATTTTTCATTTGTTCTTACCCATGATCACAATATTGTCTATTGCAATCTGTTCAAAACCATACATATTTCGAGACACTGTTGTCTCTGTTCTTCCACTGAAAAAAATCTGAGGGTCAAGGAGGTCAGTGGTGATCGGATCCAGAATGCTCAATAAATTACTTACATGCTGATATATGATACTATGTGACAAGTCAAAAACCCAGTAATCATTTTTTTTCTCAAAGTTTAAGATCGAGCAGGCAGAAAATGACCATTTTCGGTCAGTAACGGCAAGGTAAGTCACGTGATCAGCATGTGATAGTTTCTGTGCCTAAACCCTTGTCATTTATACAATAGGGTTCGAACAGAAGGAATTCACATAATTTAGGCTGTAACTCATAGTTCATGTACTATAGCTCTGCTGCTTAATGTTTTATGATGAGTTAAGTTAGTATATCCTATACCGTGTCTGGGATTTTGTTTTAATTTTGCAATAGGGTACGTGTGTGTACTCAGATTAGACCAGAATCGTCTGCTACGTGAACGAGATGAGCGAGATGAGCGTAAACTTGCCATTATGGTTGTTGTAAAGGTGTCAGAATATGAACATTTATAAGCCTTCAGAGTTTACACTACTCTCAGCCCCGCTGATAATAACCAGAGCAAATACCAATTCTTGTCAAGCTCAAATTTTGCACCCTTTCACAAAAGTTATGTCTGTTCATCTGTTAACTCAAGCGTAAAATATTTTGAGAATTTTAGATGCCATTTGAAGAGACCCTGGGCTATCCACAGGTATGAAAATTTCATGTAAATATTTTTAAATGCTCAGATGGCAAGAATTTAACACTTTTTTTGAGACGCACTGTAGCACCAAGGAGTTCCTTGCTGTCGTATACTTTTGTCTTAAAGAGATTACTGAATCATATATTTGTTTTGTATATACTGTGAAACGGAAAATAAATAAATCAAATCAAATCAAATCAAGTACAGGTATATATTCCCCTTTTGATTCAAGCTGACGTATTATACCACATCGAACTTCAACCTGTACCGCCACCTACTAGTACAACCCGGCACAAAAGAGACATGCATTAGAGGCATTAGAGAATGAATAAAAAAAAAACACACACACAATAGTTTCAAATCAAATTCTAGATCCTTTTTGAAGCGTTACAACTAGACAGAGGTCACCAAAATGACTAGGCGTACATGTGATATATTGTGCTTGTGTTTTTTTGAAAGCTGTTCACCTGTCACAATTCAGCCATTGACTGCTATTTATGACGTGTTACAATAAACCTTGAATCATGTGATTTGAATCTCATTTTCAAGAGGTTGTCCGCTGCTTCTACAACACATCATTAACAAAGTCCTCGAAAACGCGGTGTGAATATTTTCCTTGGAGATACAAGTACTGTCCTTCCAAAATCCCATCTAAAATGGTCATACCAGAAGAATCAAGAGGATGGTGGAAATATATGGTCGTTCTTGGTGCCGCCATCGTCAACTTCCTGAACACTGGCACTGGGAAATCGTTTGGCGTGCTCATCCCCGATCTCAAACGAGAATTCGACACTGGAGTATCCATCTTGGGATTCGGGATTGGAATGTGTCACGGCGTGGCAGTCGGGTTAAGTAAGAGCTCTTTCTCTCTATCTCTCTCACTTCCTCTTTTTTTTTTCTTTCCCTCTCTTTATCTCTCCCTCCTATCGTTCTCTCTTTCCTTTCTTTCTGTCCTTCCTTCCTTTCTCCCCTTCTTTCTGTCCTTCCTTCCTTTCTCCCCTTCTTTCATAGATTGTGGATTCTCCGATCGAGCGTTAATTAGAAAGAAAATGAGAAATATTTTCTATTTTCTTTAATATTATTCCTGTAAATTCATTAGATGTTGAAATGTCTGAATATAATGCAAATATTGTAAACAGAAACGATTCTCAAAGGATTAAACTACAAAATAATAATAGCATTATTTTCAATGTACCACTGCAGATTATGAACTTCATACAGAGCACCTCACTACATGCTACACGGATATCACTTTATCGCTTTGCCTGAATCCGATGACCGGGTAGTAATATTTCTGTAAAGCGCTTAGAGACATCAGAGAGATGTATTAGGCACAAAAAAAAATCCAGAATATTATTATTATCATTATTATCATTATTATTATTATTACACTGTACGTTGCTTAATGAGTTGGAATAAACTTGTTTTCATCCATTTGTGAAATGATTTTGACAATGATCTATTCCTAATAGATAAATATATACACTCCCAGATTTTAGTGAAATATCATATGTGAGTATTTGTTAGTTTTGCTCATAAAGCATGCGTATGTTTGTAAGTAAAACACGGGGCCTACGGTTTTAAGTCCTCTCGCCGATAATGACGAATTATTCTTTTCACAAGGGGACTATTGTAGGTCATCGATGTGGTTTTGAACCAAGGATCTCCTTGTAACGAGGGCATTGTTTTACCAATGAATCATTGGAGTACGCAGCTGGGGCTGGTGTAGGGGGCAGCCCACAGAAATTTCATGAAAAACAAAGAAATAAATGAACAAAATTTTAATACTGCACTGCCTTTGCGCCTCTGCCGACTACTGAAAAATTCCTCGCTACTGCCATGCTTTGAACCACAATACATCTGTGCTCCTGCTGGAAAGACCTAACCTTCATTAATCAATAATAAATCATATTGTCAAAATTAATTGATGAGTGGATCATTCTGAAGAAGGGGGAAAATATTTCAACTTTACGAGCAACAGTGTATTATTGCTTTAAGAAAAGTGCGATTTTCCACTACTGCTTTTGCACTGTTAATTTTTATGATACATGCAGAATTATTTCTAAACCACTGCAATGCGAGATTCCAGCTTTCCCCCGCAGGAGGATTTTTTATGCAGAAATAAGTTAAACTTCAAAAATGTGTATTTTACAGCCGGTTCTTCAATTGCAATTGGACGTTTAAACATACATTATATTTTTATGCTTTTTAGCATTCACGTCACGTCCGCTCCTGACAAAAACGACATGCCAAGTACTGACGATGATCGGGGGAGTTGTGGCTACTCTAGGTTTCTGTTTGTGCTCAGTTAGTACCAACGCCATGATGTTTGTTTCCGGTATTGCCGTGGCAGGTAAAACAAAATGGAAAGACTTTATTAAAAAGACAAATCAATATTTTGTTTTAAAATTTTTTCATCACTCAACAGAGAATAAAAATTGAAAATAAGTAAGGAAATACTGTGGTAAATTTGATTGGCTGATCCTGGGGGAGAAAGGTTCATCTAAGTTGAACAGGCTTAATACTTTGTCTATATCATCAGAGTTAGTTGCTGACACTACAGAGCTTATGACAATTCATGAGCCGAATTTTTTTTTCCATATTCTCACTCTTCTCTCTCTCGCTCTCTCTCTCACCCCAAGGATGAAAGTTTTTCTCTTATACTTTTATAATTTTGATTTCATCTTTATAATGTTATTTTCGACTCCCCAATTTTCTATCTCCCTTATTGTGCCCCCCCCCCGCCTTCTCCTCCAACTATACTTTCTCTTTCTTCCTCTTTCTATCTCTCTCCCACTTTCTTCCCACTCCGAACACTTCTGGACAGGATTCGGGTACAGTTTCATGATCATCTCAAACATCGTCATCGTCAAAGACTACTTCCCGAACACTTACGCTGTTGCCGTCAGCTTCTCATTCGCTGGCGGGGCGGTAGGGATGATGTTGATACCGGTCATCACTGAGAAACTCGAAAACATCTACGGGTGGCGAGGAGCACTTCTTCTAATTGCTGGCCTCAATCTGCACAATGTCGTAGCGGGCGCTCTCTTTAGACCACTCTCATCCACCAGGCGCCACCATTCTGGCTCTGGCTCAGGGAACCCTGACCATGCTGACGAAGCTTCCGGTGGGGAGGGCGAAACTTTGGGCTGTACCACAGAAAGAAGGACTTCGGAAAGCTCGAAAAACTACAAAGGACTCTCGAAGGATGACTTAGCAGGAGCTTCTGCTTCTGCAAATAAATCTGAACAAAGAGGTCTACAAAACAGAGAAACACAAATGAAAACATCCCCTTGTCGCGGATATGAACATCATACAGATTTCGATGATAGGTCAAACGGCGGAGAATATTACGAACAGAGCTTTGATGCCAGCGAAAATGACGATGAAATATCAGAAGAGGGTCAGCTGATTGCTCGAAAAGGGGCAAGAACACAAAAAGATTTTGAGAAAGATTCGGAGTTTCTAGTGGACGAAGAGCAGTCAGGGAATGCCAGTGGCCGTATTAGCAGTCTGGCGGACTTATTTGATTTGAGATTGATGTGCGATTATCCTGCGATAAACCTGGTGATGTTCGGAGGACTACTTGCTGGAGCAACCACAACCGGTTGGGTTGCATTTCTCGTCCCTGATGGCCAGGAGAAAGGTTATCAGCTTGGTACAGCCGTCTTGCTAGCAACAATCGGAGGTGAGGCTTTCAAAATCTTTATTTGAATGTAAACATATTTTTACTTCACTTAATTTGTTCTTTCTTCATCATATATTTTTTTCTACCTAGTCATTTGTGATTCTGTAATTGTCCCCTCTACTGGCCACTATCCTTGTTGTTTTTTTTTAATGCACTTTACTTTTTCTCAGTTCAAGCCAGTTTTTAGTGGACTTGTCCAATTCCACAGAATGTAGATCAAGTTTCACATGAAATTATTCATGCTACGCTATTATTCTCTCAATTGATCTCAAATATATATATATATATATATATATATATATTCTCTTATATCATTATTATGATATCTAATTTGGATTTGTATGTTAAAATAAAAAAAAATGGAGAGTTCAAGTTAAAGGGGCAAACATAAGGATTAATCTATTATGGACGTGAGAGGCAGGGTGCTAGCAATGATGTAAAGGGGTGCTACATGGGTGATAAGTATGCTAGGTACTTATAGAGTTAACAGATTTAAATGTAATGATGGCCGTTTATCTTGCTTTCTCGGGGTGTATTTTCGGACTTTGGGGCAATGCGTTTTTTCCTCTGTATCCCCAAATAAAAAAACAAAAGACTCCCTCCTGCTATCTTTGATGAATGTGATTAAAGGTAGCAGATAAAGGTGGAGTGGTAGTGGTCTAGAGGATATGTCCCCGGACTGGGGATCACATGGTTCGCGGTTCGAGTCCCGCTGCGGCACTAACATCTTCAGATTCTTTCCTAAAACTACGTCTGAAATTCTAACGAATAACCTAGGTTGTGGGAACATCATTGGTCGGTTCAGCATCGGCTACATGATCGGCCAGCGGATCACTGCAAGGGGCATGTTCGTTGCCTGCAACATCATCTGCGGTGTGGCCTTCTTCCTGAACAGTGTGGCCTTCGACTTCTGGGTGTTGTCCATCTTGGCCGCGGTCAATGGGTTGACCCTCGGAGCCATGCTGGTGCTCATATGTCTGATGGTTGAGGAGATCGCCGACGATTCGAGGTTTGCATCAGGGGTTGCTCTGGCTTACTTCTTTTTAGGGGTTGGTGAAATCTTCGGAGGTTTGTTTGCAGGTTAGTGGTGCTTCCTTAGAACTATACAGTTTTCCTCGTATTCAATATAGTATGACTTGATTGTTCTAAGTTATCTGGTTGAGTATTAAAACAGAAACTAACAAGCCCGAGCGACGAGGGCCATTTTGAAAAAAAAACAAACAAATGAAGCAAGTTGGATGCCTTTGTTATTTCTCATTTATACCGCATGTTTTCTTGTCTATTTGTTTGTTCTTTGGGGTTGTTTTGGTTTTATTTCTTAACAATCGTTTAATATTTTCAAAATCTAGTGTCTCAATATTTTTTAATCTGTTAGTCGAGGATTGCTTTCTTCTTTCATCATTATTCATAGGATGGCTCTACGACATAAGCTACACTTACAACACAGCCTTTATCGCTCTAGGATCGTTAAACTTCCTCGGGGCTCTTTTGACGGTGATGTCTTTCTTGTCGTGTTCCCGATGCCAGTCCCTACATCAGCACACGTGACAAATACTTGATCGTCTACTGAAACTACTGACGGAAGACTGCGTCAGCGATTGAACTGGACTTTGACGCGCCATGTGAGATTGGAATAGTTCAAACAGTGAAACGATATAATGGCGCATGCTGACACACGTCGCATTATCTGCCTGACGCAGGACTGCGTCACCGACTGAGACGCAATTCACTGAGGATGCTCCTTCACAGTTTAATTAGCGTATGTGTGAATGCATTTTTGAATAAGTGCTAATGAATGTTTCCATTTTGTTTCTTTGATGCATACTGTCTTTTTCTAATGGAGTCTATATTAACACTCCAAGTTAGATTGGCATCGTCAGGGGCGGCGCCAGGGTATTTTGATAGGGGGGCAAGATGACCCATAGGTGATTGACTTTTCAAATGAACAAATAGGGGTATTATATAGTTGCTAGCCCTAGGCCTCTCTTTCCCAAACCCTCTTCTTTCTTCTTCCTCCTCTTTTTTTCTCCTTTTCCTCCTCTTTTTCTCTTTTTTTCATCACTTGAAAAATCATAGGGGGGCATTTACCCCCCACCCCCCCCTGCAGCGCCGCCCATGGGCATCGTTTATAAAAAGGTGAATGCTATTAAAGTGAATAGTGCAAACATTATCTCAAAAACCATAACTGGTGCATGTGCTCATTTCCTTTACAGCATTAATATTAGCGATTGGTGAGAACGTACTCGAAATAAGGGCTAGAAAATGCTTCAGTTTTGCTTCTTTGATGCACACTGTCCATTTCTAAAGGAGCACAGCTGAAGACCACTATGCATACTGGTCATACGTTTTGTTGCAGGTGAAATAGAAATTGCATTATCTCTCTTCTTACACCTCTGGCAAATGGAAAGTTGGCTGCCCGGTCCGACCGAATTTACATAATTCATAAAATACTTCCAGAACAAAATTTGAGCTTTAAACTTTTCCATTGATTGTGACGACTCACGTGAATTGGTTTTGTTCCCACCTGTATTGACTTTTATTTACATTCAATAGAAATGTATGGATGCGACCTTCACATAATGATTGCGGTTTATTCGATATGTTTGATTTGTACTCTGAATGAACTGTGTTAAGAAATGTAATCTTTTGATTGTTCGTAAACTAAATCTTGCTATTCTAAAGGCTTTACTCGCATGTTAACATTGGGGTTTTTTTTAATTCTTTTTTAACGGAAGCTGATGTGTTCCAAGGTTGTGTGTATATATTCATTTCATGCATGATATATGAGACATGGCTATCAAAGTGGGAGCACCTCCCCCCCCCCCCCTCCGATGAAAATGATAATGATGATGATAATAATACGTTGATTAGTGAACCATAAAGCCCACCGCACACTATACGATCCCTCTGCGATCCTATTTAGGAAAAATCTGTTAAAGCATTTGCTATGAACATTCAAACATGTTAAATCTTAATCATCAAAGTTCCGAATAGTCGCATAAATACTAGAATTGAAATTCCGGGCTATTGCGAGCCTCCCTGTGGGAATTAAAGCGAATTCATTTCCGAATCGTAGTGACGTCATATCAGTCTTGCGATCAGCTACGATTTGAAGCCGATTTGGCCTTTACTCCGACCACAAGGTTGGCAGTGAACTAAAATTTCGATTTTAGTATTCCTGTCATTATTCCAAACTTTAAATAATATAATTTTACTTGTTTAAACTTTATAATGGAATGCAAAATGCCATTTGTTCGAAAATCAGGTCGCAGTCGGATCGTATGGTGTGCGGTGGGCATAACACCACAAGGTCTCTGTACATCATTGAACATCACAAAATGTTACAAAGACTTAATTACACATTCAAAAACAATAGTGTTTTCAGCTCGGACTTGAATTGATGCAACTGAGTGATTTTCTTTAAATTCTGTGGGAGTTTTTTCCAAAGTCCAGGTGCTATCTTTTGAAAAAGGTATAGAGGGGAAAAGGAAAACAAAAAGATGAAAAAAATGATAAGAAAAAACCTTCTACACCCTCAGTGACCTTCAATTGTATTAAAATTGCATTACATGAGTTACATAAAGGCTTTATGTTCAAGTAATAATACAGTGGCAAAAAACAATTCTCTCTTAATAACACGCGGGTAAAGTGAGTACGCCATTAAAGCACCTTTGGTGCGTTAACAAAAAAATCTATCCATTTAGCATCACTACCCCCCCCCCCCCGAGGTTTTTCGACATGGTTTACCGCTGTATAGGCCTATCTGAAATAATGCTTAACTGAAATAGACTATCGTTTATTCAAAGGGGGAACAAAATGCTGTCCATTAACTTTTATTCTGTTGTAATATATTTCTTGATTTTTAATCTCACTTTCAGCTCTCACCATATACTTGCCCCTCCCACTCCCACCCTCTCTCTCTCTCTCTCTCTCTCTCTCTCTCTCTCTGTCACTCCTCCTCTTCCATTTCCTATTCTATTAATTTTTTTTCGAAAAATTTAGCGAAAAAGCATTAACTGAAATAAACACAACAAAACAACCCCCCCCCCCTAATTCAAAATAGCATAACTTTTTAACGAAATTTTTTTTGAGCAAATTGATTTGGCAAAGGTGTTCCTACACTTATTGACTAACTTCTGTGTGCAAATGAGATTGATCCGTCAAGTCATGCATGAGTGAGCAGACATTAAAGGCAAAAATGTTACTTTTCAACATTCACAAGAGTCATTTTGGGAGGCCTGTGGAAAAAAAAAAACTTTGGCAAATTTGTTTTTTCCCATGTTTGACCCCGTCACGCCTATCCCTGACACTTTTCATGTTTATCAAAGTTGGGTTAACACAATTTTGGGGGAAAAAATTAACTACAAAATCCATTCAGTTTATAGAAAGAATTAGCATCAATCAACATGAGTCAGCACATAATTATTTGAAAATACCGGGCAGTCGTTTATCCGGCATAAAACAGCAATTTTTTAGCATTTCTTCCTTCATTTTTTAAAATGTGCTTACTCAACCATGACACAACCATGATAAACCTCAACAGCACTTAAACATACACCAGAAAAAAAACAACTTTTTTTTACAGACCTCCAAAAATGACTCTTGTGATTTTGAAAAATGATATTTTCGCCTTTAGTGTCTGCTCACTCATGAATAACTTGACGGATCAATCTCATTTTCACACAGAAGAAGTCAGTTAATGTGTAGGAACATTCATGCCAAATTGTTTTGCTTAAAATTTCTTCGTTATAAAAAGTTATGCTGTTTTGAATTAGGGGGTTGCTTTTTTGGTTATGTTTATACTGCGGATCCAGGATCAAGGATTAGTCATGCATACAGAGTTTCATTCAAGAAATTGACGAGGTCAAAATTAGGTGCTTTCACACCTATCTCATCAAGAAAAATACCTGTAAACTACAGGAACTTTTTCATACCCCAAAATACCCAATAATTATTTCGTGCTTTCACACCTCCCTGAAACAGACCCTCACAGGAAAGTTCTAGTACTTATAAGCATGATAAGCATGTGTATAAGGCCCATAGCAGTTCTCGTAATATGTGTTCACATTACAAATATCAGGAAATATCCCTCCGACCTTGGGGAAAATACCTGGAACTGGAGAAAGTACCTACTTAACTTCAGGTATTTTTCTTTGGGGGTATATTACTAGAACTTTCGTTTCACACTGGCAAAATACCTGTTATTTTCTGATCGTGGTAGAATACTGGATCAGAAAATACCAGGGATTTTCCTGAACGGGTAGGTGTGAAAGCGCCTTTTGATAACATTTACCTTCCAAATAGAGCATTTCATGCTTTCAGCAGGGTACAAAATTGCCCTCCCCATTATCATCTCCATGATACCCTCATGCCCAGAAGAAGTGCAAAATTAATCAGAGCAAACAGCATTATTTTTTACTTATATGTCAACCGGAAATCGTTTAAACTGTCACTGCGTTTTCCTCTGAATTTTATATTCTGCATTTCGCCGTTATAAGCCCTACTCCGATTTCTCTCAACTCACTTTTTGATATAAGTAAATGGTTTATAGAAAGAGTGCAATATAATACACATTCATGAAGTTTCTAGACGATATTTGACCTGTTTTGCTCGAGTCTCGACCCTTTTCCTCTGTAAATATTTGCCAAGCATGACTAACTGCTTTGGTTACTGTAATTTCTTCTTTGGCGTGTCAATCAACAGCGCTCTCTGGCGGCGAAAACCCACGCATGAGTTCCTCGAAGTTTGTCGTAGACTGTGACATTGGATCCATCCTCATACTTTTCTCTCTCTCTCTCTCTCTCTCTCTCTCTCTCTCTCTCTCTCTCTCTCTCTCTCTCTCTACCCCTCTGTTTTTTTGTTGTTGTTGTTTGTTTTTTTGTCTCTCCTTGTCTCTATCTCTCTTTCTCTGTTTTCTTTGTCAACTTCTGCCTCTGGCTATGCATGTTGGTACCATCCTCTCTTTAAATTGAAATAAAAGAATTCTAGAAGATGAGAACATCTTCCTTTTTTGTTGATTCACCCTAGTTCCTGTTTTTAATGAGTTCAGCGAACCATTTTCATCACTATTATTGCAATCCAAATAGGCAATGAGTTTTTTTTTTTTTTAACACCTTCTGATAAAAAAGCGACCACACGCTTTTTGAAAGTTAATTATTATACTCATTTCCAAAATAAAAAAGCTCTGAACTAAAAAGTAATACGAGCTCAAATGACTCTCTATTATTTTTATCCACGGCTTGGAAGATGACCTTTTTTTTCTAGTCGAATTCTTCAGATATTCATTTTTAGTACTTAACTGTAAATGTGTAGGTAACAAGAAAATTCCTTTTGAAAAATTCTTTGTGTAGTAATTTCTTTAAAAGTTATACAGAGATAAATAAAACTTAATTTTATTGTGTGTTCAGCTTCGCAATTGCAAGGCATTCTTCCTTTGAGCTGAGTGATATTAGTGTGGGTTATCATTTCGCGTAAATTTCTGTAACTCTAGATTACTTTTCCTGAAGTTGACGTCGAATTGATGAATGATGAAATGATGAAATGATGAATAAAGATTTTTAACCAACCCCACATTGCTGTGTGGTTTTACGAAATTTACGAAATTTTCCGAGAAAGGGAAACAAAATTGATTATCATATCCCCATCCATCAACTGATGTGATAATGTCAGGTAATATCGGTTTGCCACTGTCTGCCTACTTACACAGAAGGTAAATGAAAAGTAGCTTATCAGTCTCTAGCTGAATGACTTTCTCTCCCTAAAAGCATCTCATCAGAATAAATTAAAAGCTGTCTTTAAATGTTCATTTTGACAGAAAAATTAGCCCTTGACCTTTATCGTACGTTGCGCGGGAAGAGGGATGGCGACCAAGCGAGTAATTATATCCTCCGAAGTGAAGAGAGAAGCCGACAAGTATGCTTTAAAATTAGATTTGCTTTAGTTGAAAATTTTGCACTTTTATAGGATGTGTCTGATTGCGAATCATGAATTGGAAAAAAAAAATCTTTTAAAACTGATTCTTTATTTTCTCATTCAGTTACTCATTTATTCATTTCATCGATATTCAGTTACTTATTTGTTTATCTATCTATTTATCTATTTATTTATCAAATTAATTTATTTATTCATTTAATTATTCATTCATTTCTTCATGCTTTAATCAAAATATTCAGTTATTTGTTTATCCATCTATTCAGTTATTTATTCATTTAATACTTGCTTCATTTAATTTTTGCATATTTATTTATTTATTCATTCATTCATGTATTAATAATTCCTTTATGCGTTTTGTTTCATTAATCGGGTATTCATTTATCGATTTGTATATTTATTTTTTGCTTATTTATTTATTTATTTATTTATTTGTTTATTTGTTTATATATTCATTTATTATTTATTTATTTATTTATTTATTCATTCATTCATACATTTAATGATTCTTTTATTCATATATTTACTAATTCATTCAGTCATCCAGTATTTTTTTTATTTTTATTTTTTTTTGTAGTAGTATGAAGACTCCGAAGGAATTCATACTCTATCTAATCAAGCAGGTACTAAAACTATAAATAGCACCTCCTTGATTTACTATCATTCCTTATCCAATACACATTGTTCGAAAATACTATTTTTTGCCTCCCACCCCACCACTCCTTCCTCCATAATTATCATTTCACAAGTGGCGTGGGGCATGAAACAAGGACTCTATCGAATTACTGAAAGTGAGGGGGGGGTGTCAGAGGAAAAAGAAAATGTGGAAAGAAGGAAAGGGATTTGATGAGATGCACCCCGACCCTCCACACACACACACACACACACACACACACACAGAGTCCTGTCACCACATGGGCGTCTATGGGGGGGAGGTAGGGACACGTCCCCCAATTTCTGGTGTATGTCCCCCCCCCCCCCCATTGTACACTGAGGACCTTATTTTTTCTCTCTCTTTTGCTTGTCAGCAAACTTTTGGTATATACCCCCGCCAAATTTTATGTTTCCCCCTTTTTTTTTTTTGCCTGTCAGCAAATTTTTGGTATATATCCCCCCCCCCCCAAAAAAAAAGAAAAATAATCAAGCTCTAAAAAAAAATCTTGAGTATCCTCCCCTCACCACAAAAAGATAATTATGGAACGGACTGACGCCACTTTATCACAGTTGATCTTGTTTTCATTCATCAAGGGCCCCCACACACGAATACGATCCAGTCCCCCGCCCCAACCCCCCGAATGGACATGCGATATGCCACTTTACGTCACCATAGAAACGAGATATACCTATATACGAATAGGTAGTATTCTCCCTTCCTCTCATCCTCAGCCCCCCTTCTCTTTCTCTCTCTCTCCCTCTCTCTTCTTCTTCTTCTTCTTCTTCTTCTTCTTCTTCTTCTTCTTCTTCTTCTAATTCTTTTTCATCAGATCATGTCACAATCAGTGGCTAAATCGGTTGTTTTGGGGTCGAGTGGTTACCGGTTCGAAACCAGGTCACTGGAAGGGGTAGTGCCGTCAGGAAAGGTATTAATCTTCACAAAGTGAACTTCCTCTGGCACTTATTCAGGATTCGGAGGGGGGCAACCTACCCGTGTCCCCTCTCATAACCAATTTGGCACTCCCTAATGAGTACAAAACCTTAAAATTGTGTCATTTACCTTTTTTTTAATCGGGACCATGTCAGGGAATGGGATACTTGTCATTTCAGGATTGTGCCCCACCCCCCCCCCCCCCGGTAAAATTCTGGATCCGCCCCTGACCTTTGACATGATTGTCTGACCCACGGCATAAAGTACTGTAGGCATGGTAGGCACCTAGCTGACAGTTATCCAATAAGCATGTCCTTAATTTTCTGCAGAATTATACAGTTTGACTAAAAGAAAATGCAAATGCAACAATATGTGTGAAGCGGCAGCCATGAAATTGTCTAGTATTCATGGACCTCTTGGCTTAGCTCTTTGGGGTTATGCATCATCAACATTCATGCAGCAACCCGCGCATGGTAAAATCAGTAAGATCGGACCATGTCATTCCTTTTCAGGCCTTAAACAGTGCTGAATACGGCTTCCATACAGTGTAATCTTAAATATTTGGGACTATTCCGTAATAATAGATGAGTTACATAAGTCTTACCCATTTGTTATACAACATGAGATTTGTTTTATTTCTCTCTACATTTTCAACAGAAGCGTTTGCCTGTTGGGGCCCTTTAAATATTATTGGTGATCCGTGCAGAGGTTAATAACTGACACTACATTGAATGGCACATTGCTTTGAGATGACAATTTTGCTTGCCTTCGTTACAGTCGTCACACATTTTACCAGCACACGTTATAACTGTGTACAAGAAAAGATCAGGAAAGAGAAAAAGGAACTTCATCATTCAAAATCTGGATACTTCTTTACAAGACAGTATGACATGATTTCCAAAGGACTCAGGGTATAACAATGCTTTATTAGACGTTTTAACTGCTCGATCTTTCTTTACGAGCAACGTCATTTGTACGAAATAGAGCTTGAGACAAGACAGTGCTTGCTTCTTGTTGCTTTAGACCCCTTTGAAAAACAACTATTAACTTTTCGAATTATTTTTGGAAACTTTTATTCGACTAAAATTATCCTCGTTTCCCGTTCATTCGCCAGTATTCCCAAAGGTAAGTTTTAATTTTCTGGAATAAACAAATTAGAACAAGATTTAACTTTTCTTTAGCCGTCAACGGTATCCTGCAATTTTGATTCAAGAATACAAATGTATGTAGGTCAAAACTGTGAGAGTACAAGATTAAAGTTCATGTATCTCAATGGCACAAATCCTTTAAAAAATTGACAGTTTATTTGTTAAAGCAAGCTGTAAAGAATTGTGAATGGTTTGTAAAGATCCCCTCCGTTTTGAGTTATGCTATATAAAAGCAAGAATGAAATAAAAATCGAGAATTTGTACGGCCTTTTCTTTTGCTTAATGCTAGAGGTATGTTAGATTGGGATTTAAAAGGGGCACGGGGCAAGTTGTGCTCCTCCTTTTTAAAACTCCATGTACTGCAGTAGATCTACACTGTTTTAACCTCTCTTTCATCCCCTCCCCTGAAAAAAAAACTGTTTCGGTGGCTTTTATACACACTTAGAATTAAGGGTTCAATTTTGCACCCTAAATGCAACACTAGCAGCACCTTTGGGAGTGCAATCTTGCACCCTACATGAAGATGGTGCAAAGATACACCCTTTTGTACTTGTTTGCACCCGAAAATGCCCATCTGCACCCTTAGATGTGCAACTTTGCACCTTTAAGGGTGCAGAAATGTTTGCATGCAAAAGGGTGCAAATTTGCACCTCCCCCAAATGGTACAACTCAATATAAATGTAGCTCGCTGCACCCTTAGTTGCAAAGTGATTCTTAGAGTGCAAAGTTGTATCCATGAAAGAGCTCCCAGTGTTGCATTTGAAGGGTGCAAAATTGAACCCTTTTTCTTAGTGTGTATCTGCACTCTGTGGCAGATATAAAGAAAAAGACATGGAGGGGGCAGAGAGGGGAGGGGGATATGAGAAATGGGAAACTGCGGAACAATTCAGACACAGGAAAACGTCACTACGACTGCAGAAAATATACTAGAGAGTAGGAAAAAATCATGTAGAATGGGCGGTAGAATAGGCCCAAAGCAAAGGAGGAATAGACACAGAAAGTGGGAGGATGGGGGGGGGGGGTCATGAGCAAAGATGTTCATGCCGTTGCCATCTGGTCGACTCCTGCTGACTTTGCGTGAATTTCTAGTTCAGTTTTTTTCCCCCTTTGCCCTTCATAGTCTTTTTTCATCATCTGAACACTTCACAAACGACCCTTGCACACACTGCGAGGGAACGAGCACGGATGTGAGCATCGCATCGCCGCTTGCGTGCGCGTACAGCTCCAACAACAACACTTTGTAGCGGAGTAGCGGGAGTGCATCATTAGTCGAACTGGTGTAATTCACTTGATATAAATAAGTTGACAAAGTAAGTTAAGTTCATAAAGAGCGAGGAACATCGGGTGAATCCAAACTTGGAGGATACTACTTGTGGACTATATTTACTGGATTCTTTTTCTTCTTGAATTTTACTCACATTTTTTTAAAAAACTCGGGCCGTGGGGAAAATACAGTTACCCTGAGTTTTTTTTTTGTTGATCGTGCAGATACATCGGGCGGGCACGATGGGAACTTTCTCTCATACAGCAGCAGGATTGGTCATTATATGTGTGACTGTGGGTTTCACATTAGTAAATATCATCTCTGAGGTGAGTACTGGGGTACTGTCTTCTAAACGCTGGTAGTAGAAGTCACTGTACTGCAGAAAACTTGTACATTATACATACGTGGCATGATAGGGGAACCAAGGAGCAGAAGCTGAAGCTAATTCTTGAGAGTAAGACAATCAATTGCAAGGAAAAACACATACATGTATCTTGCAGGAGTGAGCAGAAAGTCATCACTTCACAGGGCTCAGTCGCTCAGTAGATTCACATTTACAACATTCACAACTCTTCCGCCTCCCTGCAAAAGACTAAAACATGTCTGTTCTGCAAAGGTGGATACAACATCTAGTTATGTTCTGTGTTGTTTTCAAGTTCGATATTTCAGATTACCAATTAACGCGCAGATATTTTGCAGTTGTAGCAGATGGTTAAGATATTTCCTGCAAATGAAGATCAGTTCCTTGAAACGGATTTTATACACATTGTACATTGTTTGTATATTTGTTTTGTTTTTGTCGGTTTGTTTTTCTAGTTTGTGCCACGTAATACACTGTACTAGTATTACAATCTAATGTTCGCGATCCCAGCCTACCGTTTATTTATGGCATCATGGCTCTCGCCTTGGCCTTGGTAGGTGGTTTTTGTCTGACTATAGTTTTAAGACCTTGATTTTCATATTGTTTATTATAGATGTAGGCCCACTAGTTCATGTGTTTGTCAGTTTAACCATGGACGATATAACTTCATCCATGGTTCAACTTATTATCAGCTAGTTGTAACATGATTTCGGCGGCATTGCCGGTAGGCATGGTAGACCTGTGTCATCCGTGATCCACTTTTTTCCGTGATAAGGCGATGCTCAATCTCAAGTAAAATAGTACCCTCAAACGATTACTGTGCATTGTGTTAGCCAACGTCCAAAAAGTTTTCTTAAGAAAGTATGGTTCCCCACTTTCTTAAAGTTCATGATATACTATGATATACTTTATGATTTGACATTATCTTATTTTCCCCAGAGATAAGTTAACAGTACTACAGAGAGAGATAGCTATGATACAATCTGTGCCTCCAGTGACCTTAAGAAATTTCCTTTGCAAAGAATCGGCGGACATCCGTTTACGTAATAAAATAAAGTTCCACAATCTTGATCTAACAGGTGTCATTATCTTGACACGACAGCAGTATCTGAATTTGTTACTTACCAAACGGACTGGAGTCGTATACAGATGCCTATTTCAGTGTCACAGTTGCTCAACATTGTGTCATTGCATCGTAAAGGATAACTCTCCAGCCCCCCCCCCCCCCTTCCAATAAAAAAAAAATGTAATGGAGGGAAAGGAAAAAGAAATATCTTAATTTCTACCGAAGGTTAAGTTTCAGGTTCAGGTTCAGGTTCAAATTATTTTATTCACCATTTTCCATCATAAACGTAAGTAATCAATACAGCGAATAACAGAAATGAATATACTATGATAATGATAGTAACAATGATGTTTTTTCATCGATTCAATAATGAAATATATTTCTGCCTAAACTAAAGTGCATGGCCTCCTTCCCTGGTTACGTCAAAGAAACTTGATTGATAACTGAACATGCTTCCATTTTATCGTACTTTTTTGTATCGTACACATGTATGAATATCGGTTTGAGTTTATTTGAAGTAATGAACAGATGAACGGTGAGAAGGGTCCTAACACTAAAATGAAGCTTATACGTTCAGTGATTCAGGTTAAAAGTTACTTTAAGATAAGCTATTCACATAATCTTCGCGCTTTTGATGGTCATAACCCTAAAATAATTGGTTTCATCCAATAGCTCCAAAAACCAAGAGCTAAAAGATGACCCACAATTTAGTCGGGGCGGATACTAGTCTCTCATCTGGATGCAGAAAGCAACTTCATGGGGAAGGCAAGGATGGGAGTGGTGGAGGGGGGGGGGGGGTGATGGAAACTAAGAGGGTGTACTGTACTATAAAGAAGGCTCCGTTGCCCCAGATAGGATCACAAACTATACTATATGGGGTAAGGTAACGGTACAGGGCTACAGTCTATATATTTTATATATTTTAGGAGGTACCCTGAACCGACTATTCATGATCATGGGCTTGAGAATTAGATCAGTTTCTGAGCCAGAGCCCAGATGGATAACTACTCATTTCTTTAAACGCAGTCATCGATGTTAGTTGTCCTGGAGTTCTGTTATTGTTTTCAATGTGCAGATAACTGTTCATGTTCTTAGGCTTATACGTGTGATGGTGTTAATCAGTTAGAAGGAAAGAGGTTTTGTCAAGTACTTTATCGAAAGCTGGTCGAAAGCAAGTGACGAGCTCAGATCGTATCATAGAAAAAATGAGACTCTGGCCTTCCTATTATTTTTCTTCCTTGTATTCTGAGTGCTTTAAGTTTGAGTAAGATGATGTTCTTTTGTTTTCGGGGTGCGACTTGACTTGGCCACTTGCTTAGAGTAATTCTTCGGTGAAAACCTGCTGTCGACAAGGTTTGATGCTTTCGATTGTGAATCGCATGCAGTTAGGCCTAAACGTTAATTGTCGGGATTGGATTAGTAAACAAAAAAAACAAAAAAAAAAAAACTGGATTTGCACGCAAAGTTCATGAATCCCATTATAAGCCTGATTATTCAACTGACAACAATGTATGAGTACTACATGTACTATCAAGTTAACAGTCAAGGTACCTCCGTATGCTTTCCTTTATCTATCGTGACAGTATATAGGCTGCATAAGTGACTGTTGGAAATTCACGTTTTCCATGTTTCATATAGGCCTAGTTGATAAGCTATGACTGAGTATTGTATAATTATGTTAATGAAATTGTTTAGCAGTTTGGTTTTGAGTATTGTAGGGATGAGGGTTGGAAATTGAATGGTATGGATATGGAGACAGATATGTTTGGATAAAATTATTCTATTCTCTTACATTTTCTTTGTTTGTTTGTTGGTTTATTGTTTGCACTGGGGTGGTGGCAAAACGTAAAGTTTGATCACTCTTGTGATAAAAAATAAAGAAAATATTTGAACCATGTTTAGATAAAACGTAAAAGTGAAGTGTTGATCCCCAACAAATATCAAGAAAATGAAAAGGGGGAGAAACCACCTTTGCTAATTGACAGAAGAATCGTAGTAGGCAGCACCATTTATCACGTTTAAACACAGAGTTTGGACAACTCCGTTTCATTTGGACAAATCATGACGCGCAGCCGTTTGTTGCTTGCTTGCCCAACAAAGCAACGAAAGCTTGTTGTGCCCGATCAGAAGTGATGTGGCCCAACTCTGTTCAGAGATGACTCTGGTAATAGGCATCGTGACGTCAGAAGTAGTACCAGAGTGGGTCACGGTGCGAGCAGTATTCCCTGGTGCGAATAAAATTGGTCTAACTACAATAAAAAACAGTCCTGAAGTAGTAACGATTTGAAAACAAACGACATTACCTGAGCGATGTAGACTGGTGGTTAGTTGCTGGGCAACGCTTCAAGCGTCTCAGTCATGTCAATTACGTCTGTCGGAAGTTTGGTCTAAATTTGAACAAAAACATTATTATTCGCATTTCCATATCACACATGTCCTCCCTTTGCTCGTAATGTTTAAAAGAAAATAGAGAAGTGTCTTAACTTTGATTATTTGATTTTTTAAGTACAAGAATCGTTTGCTGCAAGTAGAACATGTTTAACAATGCTTTGATAGTCGGGTCTACTTAGATAACAGGATCAAGCTCCTGACTTTCAAACGCCCCTTCCTCTACATGTATGGCACTGTAAACCCCCCCCCCCCCCCCTCCTCCTTGGCGTAAAAGGAAGAAAAAGATGTTGGAGAACGAATAGAACGTGAAAAAAGGCGTAAACTTTTATTTCGCCCACTGAATTAGAACCCCCCCCCCCCCCTCCCCACCTTGGATGCCGGTGCCCTTTCCGTGTCTGCCTTGTCTAGACTCGTTCTGCGCCTCTGTCCCGTCTGTTGTGGATAGCAACACACCTGAATCTGGTGACAATGTTCTATACTGCAACAGTGACTTGTGAGAGGAGTTGATGGGGGTGTAGGATTCAAAGCGTAGTGGTTGCCTCGCAACGGATTAAACATCCCACCTTCAAAAACGTCCAGTTATCGGAAGTCTGAAGTAAAAATTCGAGAAGTTTTGAAGACAGTGCGGTTGGTTCGAGGATTATAGACATTGATGACTTCCTGTTATTTGAACACATGATTATGAATATCATGTTGGAAAGTTAAACGCTTTCTATAAACGATCAAATGAAAACTGGTTGGTTAACTTTGGCCTTGAAGCTTCACGTTCTTAACTTCTGTAGTTTCTTCTGTGGTTTCTTGTTTTAATTAAGGTTATCATATTTTGTTATGAAAGAAATCACATGTGAAAGAATCGAGGATGGTAATGATCTGTAAGTTTATAAATACTATGAAAAGTGGATTATATTGCGATGGTCATCAATTAGCCAATTCAGTCACATACATTTTATACCCTCACATACATTTTAGACCCATGTAATTTTGGTTGAACTGTTGAATGAGATCTATTAAAGACGATTTTTGTTTCTTATGGATCGGTGATTTTTTGGCTAAAGATAAGAATAATTAAAAAGATAATGGGTTAAAAAATTATGATAAAAATTGGTTTCTATTTACCCAAGGAAGCCAGTTCAGAAAATAATGATATTCCTGAGGGCCTTGCATGCAATTACCCCAGCATGTGCCAAGTTATATACACCTTGGTCGAGAGGGATATAATGGGCAAACACTTTGTCCAAGGATGTAAGCACTGGTCGAGCATCGAACCCAGGACTTCTCTTGTGAGAGGCAAGAGCCTTCACCGCTGCAACGCAATGGTCATATAGGCCCTAGTTAGCTTAATGCTGGTCATTATTGATGATGATTTAGGGCAAGGTGTAGAGTCCATGGTTTTAGAGAGACATGTTTACGACAGTGTACATCCATGGTGAATCAATAACGAAAATGTCATTTTGTTAGATTCTGTGTACATAGTGACCACGCGTCTACTTAAACTGTTATCATTGTTATGTTCTGATTTGCTATACGCCTTTTGGTTTGCGATATCTTGTTTAATTGGTTTCTGAACAATGAAGGATGTGTGTCAAGTAGATGCGAAATATCTCTGTTTCCACTGAGTGTTTTGCATTTTTATACAAATTTTACGAGTTTTGTTAGTCAGGTGTGACGAAGTACTATTGTCTTAGGGAGGGGCAGCTATGACGAAAAGCCATTGCAATGTTTCTTTGGACATCACAGCAATCCACGAAAACGAATACCTAGTCAAATATATGTCTGAAATTACGAAGGAAATCGACAACTTTTTCACAAAATGCGTCATGCGAAACCAAGTGCGATCTGCAGAAAGCAAATTGAAAAAGAATTTCATTACTCGTACACTAAAAGTTTATTTTTCTGCCTATACTCTTTTCACAATATTTAATCAAGGATAAAATTTTCTGACCTTCATTTAGTACGGTTATCCTGTTTAACCCTATTTCGTTTTCACTAAACGCCAACTTTTTGCTACAATTAAGCCATAGTAAAATGATATAATTGCACCCAGCCCAACTTATAAAATGCAGTTTTATTCTTCCTGTGTTTTCCCATTATAACAACAGGGCTGGGGAAGTTCAATCTTGCGTGAATGAAATGGCAATCGCGATAAGAAAACACCGTCCAGCTTCCACTATCAGATAAAAAAAAAAAAAAAAAAAAAAAAAAAACGGAACCCCTCCTCCTCAATTTGGAAATATCAGAACGAAACATGGGAATCTATTTAACTTTGCTTTAACTCATATAATCCTACAACACAGGGCTCTCAACAAGCTTTTTCTGCCATGACCTATATCGATATCATGTGTACCTCATTGGAAAGGACGCTTTCGATGGAGCCCCGGCACTTTACCGAATGTTTCCGGAAATTCCGTTGACTTCGGAAATGATCGTGGCCGGTTGCACGAGTTCATCCGAAGGTTGATCTGATAATGACATACATACAGCGTTTCAGGTAGGCCTAGGGCCAAGGTGCAACTCACATATTTGTAAGCTATTGCTTGTGATTATTTATTTATGACATGAAAGTCGACAGAACCTGAAGACATTTATCCATGATAATTAAACCACTGACACTGATGATAGCTGGTGATTACAAGCTAAAGCCATAGAGCAGAAAGATTTTAAAATATTAGAAACAAAAAGATGATATGTGCTTTTTTCCTTGATCCTGTCATAACAAAGTTTAATGACGAATAAAGGGTTACACTTTATTGTAATGAGCTATTTACTGTTGTGAAATAATAGAGCTAAACATTGCCGTTGTGCTGCCGCGAACACATACCAAAGTTTTTGTTAGCCTAGTCAAACACAAAGACCAGGAGGAAAGATGATTAACGAGCATTTTTTGAAAGAGGTGCCTATAGGGAAAGAGGTATTAAAGAGGAATAATTTTTTTTCCAATGCCAACAGTATTTAGCCTACTAATGCGATGATAAGTATATGGGACCGCAGAGAACTTTTTGTAAGTTGTTGGTGATACATAGCACAAGGTGATGGGAACTGATGCGGCCCACCGTTCTCCTGTCAGCGTCTTGTCACGACTGGTTACTCTCCTCTTTCTATCGATGCCCCTTGCATCTGGTAGGATACCAGGGGGTAACCAGTGGTGGTTGGTTCTAGGGGTGAGGGTGATATAGGTCACTGTTGGTGCTGGAGTGAGGAACGTGTCTTGCATGTACGGTCGAAGTTGCTGAAATTGTTAATGATGGGGAAACTAGGAATTGACGGCCTCGTCAACTGACCTGGTCAGACCTAGGGCCTACCACCAGCAGTCTTTTCATGCAAATGTACTCATCAGTATATTGTATTCATTGATGATTAGGATTAGGAGGAACAATACTACTGTTTCTGCCCCATGATCTGCAAGGAACAGGGGTAACTGAGTCCACGTATAAGATGAGAAGAAAAGGGAATAGGATTTACAATTTGCCAAACCTTTATGTCAAACAGTATCAGGGACGGCGCTATGGTATTCTGACAGTGGATGTTTGTGTTTTTTTTCTCTCTCTCTCTCTCTCTTTATTTTTTAACCTTGGCCCGCATGTGATAAAAAATAATAGGGGAGTGGCCGCCCCTTGATCCTTCCCCCCCCCTGCTGCACTGCCCATGAACAATGTTACTAAAAAGACAAATAATGTACTATCATTATCGGTCACCCCTCAATCCTTAGAAATGATGAATTTAACTTGTAGCTCACGAACGATTTTACATGGTCTATGAAACGCTTAAATCCACAAAAAGATTTACAACACGACAACAGTATTTGTGTATCCTGGCATACTCTCATAATTCATGATGTTCGTGATCTGACATACTAGTACATGTCAACATGTACTAGATATGTCAGTTCGTTTATCTATCTAGCTGCTATGGCATGGCAGTAACTTTACGGTCTTCTACCTTCTGGTTATACTTGTACGAAGTTGCAACTTAATAAGAGGGGTTCGCAATCTGTAACACCAAACTTATATTCAAGTTCGTGTAGGATTGAAAATGAAACAGAGGGTTTTAAAAAAAAAAATCGTAGATCCTACGTAAGTTATAAAAGTTGCCAAAATTAAAGGAGCCTCCCACATCTGCCATTTCAGATTAGCACACTCTTTGAACATGATGTGGATGGAGAGATGAAGCCTGGATGGACCACATTGCTTGCATAAGTACAGTCTCGCAAACATAGTGCAGGGAGCCATAGACTATGAACACAACTGTCACTTCCAACATCTGCTGTGATTTGTACATCTATTTATGATGTTCTCTGTATGAATGGCCTGCATGCGCACGAAGCAGATGTCCATTCATATCACCTTGTACCGGCAAGTGCAGTTCACATATGAACGGAAGTTCCTGAGCATAAAACCCGAAGGACCAGTCAGTGGACAAATTTGTCAAGATGTTGATTACTTTTTCCTGATGTCAACATGAAAATGATAATAACAGTAATCTTGTTTACCCAGGGAAGCCTCATCAGCTTCAGTGCTGTTCTTCCCGAGGGCCCTACAAATTATTATTACCCCAGCTATTGCTAGGTCCTCATTTACACCTGGGTCGAGTTGGACAATAGTAGGTAAAACATTTTTCCCAAGGATGTAAGCAACCAGTGAGGATCGAACCCAGAACCTCTCATATAAGAGTCAAGAGCCTTCACCAATAGACCACAATGCTCCCATGATCCGGAGCGAAATTAGCATTTTAGAGGTCCTTCATAATAGAAGCTTATTAAGCACATAGTCTAAGTATGCTTTGTGTTTGTCATAAGGTCTAGTGTGAAATGATGATAATTTTTAAAAACACCGAAAACAAAAGACACAAAACAGCTAAAAACAGCTAAAAACAACCAAAAGCCGAACTCATGTGTGAACTCTTCTTTGAAGCCCTACTGTGGGTAGAATGATACAGCTGTGAATGTAAAATGCTCCCAGTCAGTCATGTAGTTGGAAACATGGATTATTGTCGAATACAACCTACAGGTAATGAAGTTGTAGTTGAATGGTAAGAGACATGGAGAAGCCCCTTGCTGTGAATCGTCTGAGGTAGCATAGTGATGTCATGTATCACCAGGATCACCATGGATGGATAGAAGTCATAGAACATGATAGGTCGAAATAAAGACATATCTCTTGTATGGATGGTTGCAGTGAGAGCGTATAGGCCCTATAGCATTGCCAACTTGCATAGTCAGATCCAGGAACCTTTGACTGGATGGGGAAAGCATAATTAATCAGGTCTCGGAAATGTCTGGCCCTATTTCTGACAAGAAAGAAGGAAAGAAAGAGTTTATCGCTTTTCTTATCATATCAGGAAGATAGTGAAGATCGGAATTTTATCCTTGGTCATATTTATGTGCCCAACAGCTGTAAATCTCTGAAAAGAAAAAGGACACGCCCTCCCTCGAAAAAAAAAATAGTAAAAGTATGAAATGATAAGAATGGGCGGAGAATAATGCGGGAGGGTGGGGAATAAGCGTGGCTACTCGGCTAGCAACATGACCTGAGAGTCGTAAATTTGCCTAGTTCAAAGGGAAACGTTGACTTCGACTGTGTTCCTTATTGCGACATAGGACGTGACTGCCCCTGTCAATGGCCTGCCCAAATTACCAACCCTATAAATTACTCCCTAATTGGTCCGGCATTGGCACCTGTCCATGTCGTACCCTGGTAATGGACTGTGTCCATGTTTTACCTCAGATGCCCTTGTACCCACCAATGAGCTCATTGGTTTGAGCCCGGGGGAAAGGGGGGGGGGGTGGAGCATGGATATAGCAGTTGGCAGGCCCGTAGATAGCCTATACAGTGCTATCATCCATAATTTAAAGACTGCCGCCTTCCCCTTTTCAGTCGCTCCCACAATTTTGCACTTTTGTACAGTAACTTTGCCATGGTTGTTGTTGCTGTTGGTTTGTTTCTTCTTGTAAGAGATTCTCTGGATCTGTACCCACCACGTACAGAATCCTGAACCATCGAATGGGACGGGATTGGGGTGTAGGCATTACCCCTGTGCGTTCTTCCAGTGGAGTACCTGTCGTTTGGCATAAAGAATTAGCACCTTGATCCAAGTCAAGGTGAGAACCATAGTCCTCCCGTGACCCCAGGGCTCCGTTTCATAAAAATTGTTATCGATAACAAGAGGCAATAACTGTTATAAGCTACTGAAATCCTTACATCTGATTGGCTGAGAGCAAATATGTCATAGAAAAGTGGAAGTTGTTACTGATAACAAGTTTTATGAACGGGACCCAGATACTCTTCTATTTTATTTTCAGAGCTCGGGATTTGCGCAGATTGTGAACACTTTTTTTTGGGGGGGGGGGGGTGGTTTATGTTTAGAGGTATAATTTGGGAAATTTTGCACTTTGTTATTTTTTGGAACACTGCATACAATCCACCCCGCAGTTAACTTGTTTTTATTTCATCGTTCCCCGGATTCCATAGATATTATAGCATGGAAATGCGACTTGAAAGTTTTACTTTTAATCGTTTTATCAAACGTCGCATCATGTTTTGATATAAATGAAATTAAGTATTTTTTAAATGTTAATGCGATTCATTTTACATAGTGTATGCACTATAGGAATGTGTGTTAGAGATTTTTCTGCTAGATTCTCTTTTTTACTTGCCAAAGATATTTCCACGTCGTATTTGAAGAGAAATTGAAGTTAACCATGTGTGGTATCATGTTAATAAAAGAAAAAAATCAAATGGTTTGCTGGTAAACTGGTTAGCTTGACCTTGGCTTGACGTTAGTTTGTTTTGCACATTATGTGGAATGCTTTATTCGTATTTCCCATCATTGGAAATTAGACGGGCGAAGTTCGTTGTATAGTTGGCGGCTTCAACTGCCTAAACAGCTACTTTCGAATGATGATAACATATGACTCAAAACCGTTTAACCAAATTTACTGACTTGGCACTAGCTGTATTGTATTTATTTACTTTGTTCAACATGTTTCAAAGAAGATGTTGGCCTGATATTTCCTAGTATTTTGGGTAATAAACGTTGCAGTATTCGAGATACTGTTAACAGTTATTTGAGTTATTTGCTTTCTTTTCTTTTCTTTTGAATTGATATTGCGATACGTGTTTTTACAACACCGATCTTAATATGAATATCATCAACGTGTTACGATGAACTACTACCTCGTATTTTCATTTCTTTGGAAATAAAAATAGAATGACTTTCCCGTTTTCAATTTCAAAAAAATATATTAATGAACATGAAATAGGGAATCTGCAAGAACTTTCTTATGTACTCGTTGACCTATTGAGAATTCCCCTTTTACTAGTTTTAGCATGTTCAGTGGCCTGTCTCTGTAATTTCGTGATGATGTATTGTATTTTACCGCTAGTGTATCAGTTTATTTTGTTAAGGCTTTAATATGAAATGAATAGTGGGGTAGAAAAGAGAACTTTCACTCAAGAATATTATGAAAAATTCAACTCATTGAATAGTCTTAAAAATCAATGATTTAAAAAAAAAAGTTTTGACTACGTTCCCGGAACCTTAGAGACTACGCACTATCTGGACGGATTTTCCACCTCCAACATGGATGGCCAAGATTCCGTGCGTAACAAAGTTTTATTAGGTAACAGGCAAAGATATTTGTCGCCTTTTACAATGGATCCCCCGAATGAGGTCCTGTTTGCTTGTAAAAAATATGGTGAGAACTGTGAGGTCATTTTTCTCAGAACGATTTTTTTCTTCTTTTTAAGTTTGATAGTTTAGAATGACGTATCTTTTAAGCTTAATTCGCATTTTGAAAAAAAAAAAATAGGCATATATGGTCAGAGGTGGTAGGAAATATGTTGGTTAAGTTCTAGTAAAACAGATGGGAGTCAGGAAACTGAGAACATTATTTGAGATCGTAATTTCCTTTTACAGGTAACCATGACTCACTTTGTGATGTTTCTGTAATGCATTTCAAATTTTCAAAGGGAAACCATCTTGTCGGAATTGTAAGAAAGTTGAAAACGATTTCCCATCCTTCACGGATGGAACAATATTTGAGATGACATCATTTTGACTTTTTAAGTCGACCACAAATTCGCTCTACGTGAGACTTTCCTACTTGGCAAAAAAATTGTCTAGCTCAATTTTACTATGACCTCATTTCCATGTCGGAACATTATTTTGGAAAGGATTATGTTCTTCATTGTCATCTTGTTCATTCAAGGAAAGAGGAAAGTGCAAGCACATTCAGGAGGAAACCATAGCGTGACTGAAAATTTCAATCGAGATTGATGAATATGTAAGATGCAATATAAGTATGATTAAGAAAACATGAATAACCTCATGACACTCACTGGCACTACGGCGAAGAAATCGTGCTCTCATTATTTTGCCTCTGTAAAAATTAACGCCGAAATCACGAAAGAGCAGTTACGTGTTGTTTTTTTATTATTTACTTAGATTATACTCTGAGGTATTATCAGCATGCAACTTCCACGAAAAAGGGCATCGTTGTTCCAGAAATACCACCTCTTATTTGATAAAATATATATATATATATATATTTTAAGGCTACCAGGTGCAAGGAAGTCTCAGGAAATTATTGAAACTATAGTGAAACGCACTTATGACAAAGACGTGTATTATTTAATTATTGAATATAGAAAGACGAAAAAGAAAAGCAAGTCTTAAATAAATGACTTCACCCCAAGTTAACAACACATTAGTTAAAAAGGAGGAGAAACGCGCAGCATGATGTCAAAACAAAATCCGGATTTCAGCTGGTCTAGATCTAACGTCATGCAAGAAAATTTGAATTTCTAGAAAATCACGAAACCAATATCTGATTATGATTACGATACAACGCTCATGTTGCGAAGATGTGGTTTATTATTTTACTCGAATGAATTCTAAAAAAAAGACATTCGCGCGCTAATGACTTCGCACGAAAATGGCAACAGTTGCTAAAAGCAACATATTTTGCAAAACAAGATGTCGAAATATGTTCCGGCTTTCGAGAAAATCATGAAACCATTATTAATATCATTATTATAAAACTCACTTATACTTATCCTGAATAGTTCGGTTATTTATTTCATTGAATTATAGGGACACGATTTTATACGTCGTAGATGAATTACTTCACCCCAAATTGGTATCGCAATAAGTTGAAAAAGCAACGTGACATCGGAACATATCCGGGTTTTAGATGGTCTAGGGCGAACTCGGGTGAGATGTATTTCAATAAATCAGCCACACAATTACATGATTATGATACTCATCTATTCGAATCATATGGATTGATTATTCTGTTGAGTTACAGAAAAATTATTTAACTTGAAATGGGGACACAAAATCACGCAATAGTTGAAAAGACAACTTATCTGCTCAGCACGACTTCGAAACATTATCCGGGTTTCAAATGGTCTAGTACTCTGGTTCATACTTGGGGTTTGGTTGACCACAAATACGATGTCAATACCGGTCTTGTCCTTTGCAGTTTGCATGTATGACTAATGATGAATTTCAACAAGGGTACCTTTCTTGTCGGCGGAATCATCCAAGGGACGAATTTCAAAGCAAAACCCCCATAAAATATGAGTAATCAATGGACATTATTGTCAGATTTATAAATGGATGAAAGAATGACTCAGAAAAGGATGTGAGGGCACCTGTTAGAATATAGGAATTAAAAAATCGAAGAAAAATGCCATTAATATTTGTTCAGTATTATCAATGACGTAATTCCTCATTTAAGCAAATTTTTGTTAAGAACCGGATTGTCGACACCGAGAAATATTGTTCACGTCATTTAACCTGCTTAAGTATTGTGTAACTAGGAAAATGAAATAATTCATTCTTCTTTTCTGTCACAGGTTTTCCTTCCCGGCCATCCACATACACAGCAGATTTTCAACATTATCTTAATATCTTTAATTTGAAAACGTAATTCTTCTTTTTTTTTCTAACAGACACCTGCAGATTTATTCAGAATTTGTTTACTTCTTGTTCATTCATGACCAAAAGATCCTCTGTGGAATAGTGCGGCCTTCACACCATCCCCTTTTCCATCTGGTTTGGGGTTATCAACCAGATGATACCAGATCATGTGGGTGGGTTGAGGTGGGATGCGTTGGTGTGGGGGAAAGGGAGAGTTGACACATGATACGTGGCGGGACCACACCCTTTCCTTAGGATTCCATTCAACTCTTGGACTTGATGGTTGTTTTGGCTTAAATTTGAGGAAAAGTATTCACAAAGTGTTTAAATGACTAGAGCCAAGTCTTACGATGATGGGAAGCTTTCGGATCTTCCACTTTCAACACTGATTTTGTTATACCTCAGTAGGAATAACGCTACGCCATATTTTAGGAATGGGCCTATGGAAGAAAATACAGGATAAGAACTCCCCTTAAAAAAAGCAAATGTAACACAGTCACGAGAACTAACTTTCTTTTGAACTTGTTGAAAGCCCATGTTCTCGCTTTATTAAAGCTTTATAAAGGTGGATCATCTAGAGAACGCATGAAAATAAACCTCGAGACCCCAAATCAGAACCAACGATTGAAAGGGAAGGGGTGATGGTATTACCCCCATTTAAAAATTTTGTGGAAGAAGTTTTTGAACCTCTTTGGTTCATGCAGTATATTGTTTCCCGCCAAGTTCATTTTTAAGCGATTCTTTGGACCTGATGATATCACGATGGAGCCCGATAGTGCCCGAAAGTACCCACGGTACCCGCAGTTCTAAATGGCTGCTCATACATTTATTTACTTTTGAAACGGAGAATGAAAGAGTGTTCAAACTTATCTAACGCAGCGTTCATAAGGGTCACAAATGGGGAGGATAAGATTTACTCTGAAAAGATAGACATGAGCGAGAGAGAGAGAGAGAGAGAGAGAGAAAAAAAACACTTACATTTTTAAAAACAACATTAATCGAATTTGAGATATGAACCAGCCTCTCTCCTTTCCTCTCTGTCCCTGATGTCCGAGTTAAATCTTTTTCGTCAGTCAAATCCCAAAGCGCAATGAATTAAGTTATGAAGACATTGACGATGGCATGGATTTGGGGTGATGCCAATGGCACTTTGCAACAGGTTATGCAGACATTAGGACAATACGTCAGCAACACCAGTGGCGTTGCGTAGGTACAACTATTGAGGGGACGTTAGAGTCAAAGGGGAAGAGTGCTTTGGTATTAATGTGTGGATGAACTGCACAGCGAATGAGCGATGCTTCCTCTAGAAAGATGAGTATAGGGAGCTTAATCGGTTAATTCATGTCCCTACTCCAGTACAACGAGCTGGTAGGACAACAAATACATACATGTAGGCTACATGTTCTCTACCATCACACAAGTCAAGAGTATATCCCCAGGATAACCCCCCCCCCCCCCACCCTCCCCCAATAAGCATGTCCCGCCAAATTCTGGGAGATTTACCAGCTTACAACGGTACAACCATGGGTGTGGGATTATGGTACAACTATTAGTATCGCTTGAATAACCCCTTGGGCAACTGCCAAGCGACCCCCCCCCCCCCCCCCCCCCCCGCCCACCCCTTGTAGATTAAATTGTTTATACGGGATGTATATACTCTAGTGAGGGATTTTTCCTACACACTAAGAAAAAAAGGTACAGTTTTGCACCCTTCAAATGCAACACTGGGAGCACCTTTTAGGGTGCAAATTTGCACCGTTTACAAGCTTTTTGCACCTTTAAAGGTGCAATTAGCGGCATTTTTCACCCTAAAGGGTGCAGAGTTGCACCTTTTAGGATGCAAACGGGCATTTCAGGGTGCAAACAAGAACAAAAAGGTGCATTTTTGCACCTTTTTCGTCCGGGGTGCAAGATTGCACCCAAACAGGTGCAGCCAGTGCTGCATTTAGGGTGCATTTTTTCTTAGTGTGTATCTTTAGTTACAAAATCATGGCGATAAAGTATGAGTGTCTATACTCTCCAGTACTAAAATGGAGCAAGGCAAGCAGAGGTTTGACTGGCAAACAATGATCGCTTGACTTCTAGAACAACATCCCACTGCGGACAGGGTCTGGAATCTGACTGACAAACTTAATTGGACGTCTTGTCCAAAATGTCATGAGAAATGTACCGCATCGATAATGGCGTAGTGTGGAGTCTGTGGACCCAAATATCTATGGGGCTATCGCTGGAAAAAAAAAAAAACTTAATTGCGCCATTGGGAGGTGTATAGGAACATGGCAGCGAGGGGGGGCAGGGGACAGTTGCCCCCAGAAATGTTCAAGATTTACATTTATACTGAAAATTTTCCAGATCTTCACTTTCATTTTAACATTTACAAAAGCGCCGTCATGACCAGCTCGGTTGCTTTGCTCCCTCGCTTTCGTGCTTCTTCAAACTTTTTTCGTATTCTTGCCCCCCCCCCCCCCCGAAAAAAAAAAAAAGTTCTGCATACGGCCCTGTATAGGAGGAGAGGCATGGGGAGAAGAATTTGGTACTTCTAAGAGTTTTCTTTCTTTCTTTCATCTTCCAATATTTGTAATCACCGCTCTGTATCCCTTCCTTTCTTTACCTAGCTTCGTTTCACTTCGTCCCTCCCCCCCCCCCCCTCTCTCTCTCTCTCTCTCTCTCTCTCTCTCTATCAATTAATCTCTGTCTGTCTTTCTTCTTTGACTTTGAAATTCATGTAAAGGTGCAAAGTTACCCTTTGCGGGCTTCCCAGAAGGATATTGTTCACCATCAGTCCGATTTATTCTGTAAATCAGTCTTGCAGCATCCCAGTTTGGCTACATGAGGATCAAAGCAACATTGCAAGTTGAAAAAGGGCATCGATTTACATAATACGCTTTTCTGTTCCATTGTAGGGGAAGAATCGAAAAGGACAAAAAAAAATCTACCCCATGCTGCCCCCGCTCCTAGGCTACACCCTTGTTCGCCTCAGAGGCAAGAGACAAAAAGAAGAAGCCCCCCTCTGACCTCTAAGTTTGACAATAATGTCACTGAGTGGGAATGGAGACGCCGGTCAGCCTGAAAATTCGATTCAGACAGAGCAAATTTCAGGAAAACTCTTATTTAAACCTTCATGTGATTACCTTGAGTAAAGGAATCTCTTGGAACATGCAGAGCTGGCATGGTGTTCATGTATGTTGCACAGGTGTTTTGGCAAAAGAACAACATTTTCCATTAACCTCGCGTCAGATACACCTAAATGTCATATTCTGAGGTTGTTATCTTAATTTTAAACTGTACTGCATTAAATAATGTTCAGGAAATTATAGTAAATAGTGACTGTAACACACATGTTTACAGTTTTTAAGTGTTTATGGAATAGCGAAAATGAGGCAGAACTGGAAAAGTCAAATTGGGAAAATATTTTTATACATGGCCTTCTTGTAAGCTTGGTTATGTGGAATTGCGGATAGTCATTATAACAGTGAAGTTTTTTAAAACGCTTTTTTTTTTTTTACCATGTTTGCTTTTAAAAGACAAATTATACGGCACTATTTATGATTCATCAGTTGAGACGATGTGTGGAAAAAACCCCACACATTTCTTCTATCTTGTCAAAAAAAAAAGGTAAAAGAAAGAAACGATGCAGAAGGAAAGTATAGACCAAAATAAAACGATGATTTGCTAGGAATATCCATTGTTTCCTCACTTTCGATGATCCTTGTGATTGTTCAATATCCGATATATCGTTTTTTTCAGGTTCAAAAGGCTAAACGTGGGAAGCATGACTCATGCGTCCATTTAGCTTACAGCATTTCGCGTTCTCTTAGTCCCTGTAATATAATATTTTGCTGGTGCTATAGCATCATGTATTCCATCATGACAACAATGAAAAATTATATCGTTGTTCCGGTCTAGCGGATTAATGATGATGAATTTCAAACCACAACTGAAAAAAACCCCAGAGTCTTTGAGATAATGTTGTAATGCTTTGTCAGCCAGTACTCGAGGCCTGTGACTAGAAGATTTGAAGTTCGGGTCCATCTTTGGAAGCCATTTCCTTTAGTGAAAAAAAAAAATCATCCCACCTCATGCTACAATAAAAGGGTCATTTTTTAATTCCATTGCAAATCAATCATCTTGACTATGTGTTATGGACATCTTATCACATTTAATTATTTGGGGGGTAAACGGAATTGGTTTAAATCTAAATATGTTATAGGCCTTTCCACTTTGCTTATGTTGAAAACTAAATGTCCTTTTGTTGTTTGATTAATTTTTGATATATTCTTTTCTTTTTCACAGGTAGGTGCTGACACCTTGACACCAAAACTTCATCCAAAACATGGTAAATTTGGCTTTTGTTTTGATTGTGAATATTTGAGTAAATTTTTATAACTTTAAATTCTTCAATAAGGACGAAGAGATGAACAATATTGTATGTCCTATCCAAAGATAATCTTGAGTTCAGGGCCCCGTTTCATAAAAATTGTTATTAGTAACAACTGCCATATTTCTATGCAAATTTGCTCTCAGCCAATCAGATGCAAGGGTTTTAGTAGTTTGTAACAGTTATTGCAACTTGTTATTGATAACAAGTTTTATGAAACGGGCCCTGGTCATGAGATTTCAGTGTGAAAGAAATGTTGATTAAGTAGTGCATAAAAAAAATGTGTATACCTTGAGGTTTTGAAATCATCAAAATGATAACTTCATCTTGCTAAAAAGCACGTGCACTACACACAGAAATGAATATATGGGACAATTCACAAGTGTTCAGGCCAAACACTTCTAAATTATATCGAATAATGAGGGCATTTTGGAGCAATCCTTTACAAGATATTTCTTCCACAATGACTATGTGACATAAAAATATTAGAAAGCTCATAAAAATTATTTTTCACCTTTCCCAGAACACAAGCTTCTCTTTCAGTTAGTAGTGAGCAAATTAGCAGATGTGGTGTTTGAATAAATGCTCTTGAAAGAACTATAGATAATAAATGACACAATAAAACAATAGTAATTACAGAAACAGTCTGGAATGGCCTTGCAGTGCCCTTTCAACAGAATGTAAAATTTACCCATTTAGTTTCTTTTAATATAAGGATGTTTCCATTTATTCATGATACCGATTATTTTTTAATTGAATGACTACTAGACTCAAACTATTTAAAGCAATTATGATTTGTTTGTTGAAGTCATGTTTGTAAAAATTCTCTTGTTTTTGTTTTATTTTATTTGTTGCTTTTTTGAAATTTAGTTTTACGGTTTTCACACTTCTATCTCAACAGAACATTTATTCTCAAAACTTGACGATTATCGATTAGTTCGGCCGTATCGGTCGACCCCGGAAGGAGAGTTTATAAGCCACGACCTTTCAACTGAAGCCGAAGAGGAAGAATTGGACTATATACGTCACAAAAGAGCTGACGAACTTCGGCGGCGACGAAGGCGGCGTGATGTCGACAGCGTGGACGAGGGTGTCCCCGACGTCAATCCTCTCGACGTTGATGCAGACTCTCAGTTTCATTTCGCTGTCGACGCTTTTGGAGCTCACATGATTTTAAATGTAACCAGAGATACGCGTTTAGTGGCACCTCGATTTAAAGTGGAACGATACTTGGACGATGGAACGATAGAGTCGTTCACACCCAGGACAAATTGTTTCTACAAAGGTGCCGTCTCTCGGTACAGCGCGTCACGGGTTGCCATTAGCAACTGTCAGGGATTGGTGAGTATATACAAGTCCTTATCACTGAATTGAAACTGAGATCATGTTTTTGATCACTGAATTAGTTACGTATCCCTCATAATCCATTGTCGGTATAAAAGCATCCCCACCCTTCCGGCGCCCTTGTGAACACCCAGGAGAAAAAAGGTGTACTCTCTGCGGGTTTTAATTATTTTCACTTTATTAGTAGAAACGTATACTATAGGTAGAAAGCGAATAAAACGTTCTTCCAGTAACGATGGACACTTCAGACTGCGTACAAGACAAGTGGCTTGAATGTGTCTTGTCTATGGTCAGTATACCACAGATATGACCGACAGCCTCGATTGTGATAAAGCAGAGTGTATAGATTAATGAATTCACTCCAATTCGTCTGAACATCAAAGGAAGATTAGCAATACATGCAATGAACAAGTTAATTTTTGACACGAGATGAATAACATAAGCACATATCCAGCTAGTTACACCGAAATTTCATCACAAATCAAGGACGGAACATCATCATACCTTAGATATTCTCTTTTGGTGGAAGAGGAATAGTATTGGCACATATTTCGACAAGCTCCATTGCAACTTCACGTTTTCGCCATGAGAACTAACGATTACAAGTTAATTTGATATTTTTTATGCTGAGCTGGAAACATTGCGATATATTATAATATATTTTAACTGTACAGGGCTGATCTCTGTAATTCACCCTTGGCTACGAGAGGTGAAACCTATTTTTACCTTCAGCGTTTACTGGTCTCTTCCTAGATCATGTTGATGAAAACAAAAATTATAGGGCAGTATGTGCGAAGTTCAGTCTCTTTCCACTGTGATTCTGAACATGTCATACGGAAATAGAGAAGGGCAGCTATACAGAGCTTGCTCTTCCTGCAGGAAACAAACCGTCAAATTCAATTCAGAGACTGAGATGCAACATCTAGATACCAATTAACAAAGTAAGCCTAGGGTTGAAGGAAAACACGAGGTTTTGAATTTTGAAAACGTACAACGGTTAATGCAGTTTCACTTCACGGTAAAGCTACTGCTGTGCTGTTGAGTTCGTTGATATAATTTGAAAACGTTTATTTTGTGCAGGGGCTGTATAGAGGTTTTTTTTCCCCTTCTTCTTTTAGTGGGGGCTGACACCCAACATGCGGGGTCCAGGGGGCGGAGGAGCCCCTGAATCCGCTGTCTTTTAAAAAAATATTATTATCATTCTTTTTTTGCGAACCTGTGAGCAATTCAAGTGTTCTTTGTTTACAATTTACAGTTGTTTTGGGTTTTCTTAGCCGAAATTGAGGGCGAGAGCTACAGCCCCAGCCCCTGCTTCCGCCACCCCTGTAATGAAAGTGATGATAATGGTGATGATGGTATCATGGTATGATGGTAATTATATTGCTGGTGATGGTAGTGGTGATGATATCGATGTTAATTTTGACGATGACAAACATGATGACTGTGATGATGATGATGATGATGATGATGATGATGATGATGATGATGATGATGTGATGATGATGATGATGATTATTATGAAGTCCTAATAATGTTGTTGATGATGAAAACTGATAATTTTCAAACAAATTGAAGTAATAACATAGGTCTAAATCATTGATGGACCAATATAGGAATAAGCAGAATCTAGGAATAGTTTTAACAATGAACAGAGTTTGGATATTAAAAAGAAACAACAGATAAGGAAAAATGATTTTAAAAATATACAATAATATTTTAAAATGTCTGAAACTAAGCGAATAAGATGTAAACATGTAAATCGAGAAAAAAAAATGGCATTACGATAGATTGAATAGCAGATCGATGTATTCCGCTGTTAATGTTGTAAGTATGACGGAATGAGAGATATAACAATTAGTTCTCTGAATGTTTCATTTATGACCGCAAATGTCAAGACTTAAATGCCAGTTATTCGAGAAAATAAGTGGTTGTGATTGGATTTCGATCTCATTATTAGCGTAATATTTCTTTTAAAAGTTAGTTCATTTAGTATGATTGCTGTATAATATTCTCTTGTGTATTCTCAGTTTCATCTCTGGTGCTTTGATAAACTCTACCACTTTGTAGTTGCGATTTCCGGCCCGGGGCCTATGATATCCCATGATGATTGTCAGGGATTTTTTTTTTCATTCCTCGAGACTTTTTAATATCTGACATCAAATCTTTAGATCTCATGAAATTTCTATTATTCATCTTGAGTCTTAAGTCATGAAACACAGTGCTAATGGATCTCCTGATAATAAATGTTTTGCTTTGTTTTACAATCATCCAATTATTTTATGAAAATCGTTCCTCCATAATTGGGAATATAGATTTAGTTTCTATTGATGTTTATTCAGTCATTCTCGATTATACCGATTAAATGGTTTGATGTCTTATAACTCTTTCAAAACAAGTAGTAATGATGTAATTGAGAAGTGTTGTTTCCAAATTGGTGTTTTAATTTGGATGGTTTTTTTATAAGTCTTTGGTTTGACAGCTATGACTGACATAAGCAGGTTAATAAGACTGAAATTTCCTGTTCGGATTATGTTGCACCAAGTGACATGACAGAGGTTCCGTTTTGGTTATTTCAGCTGATGTTTGCGTTTGTGATTGATGACAATTAGCAAAACATGAAAATTGAGCCTGATTTGAGCCTAGGAATAGTTTAGGAGATTTTTCGTTCCCCCCCCCCCCCTCTCTCTCTCTCTCTCTCTCTCTCTCTCTCTGTCTCTCTCTGTTGCCCCTTCTACATAAACATTTTTGCAATACCTCTTTCTAGATCTTCGTTCCCACTTACTACCTCCTCCTCCTGCTCCTTTTAAACAGTATGCCATCCTCTTCTCACATCTTCTCGTTCACTTTCGTCTCTGCATGTCTATCGCTGATTATACATTTGCTCTTCCCTTCCCCGTCTGTTTTTATCCCCCAAATGTATTGTGTTCCCTTTTCCCCTTTGACATATGCATCGATTTATATACTTTTTTTTTTTTTTGGTCTTTTGACAGATGTGCATAACACTGCATTTTCAAAAGAAATGATAGATAAAAATTTTTGATAGATAGAAATATAGAACAAGGAGGCAATATTCGCCACATTGGTCAAACTGAGGAGTCCTTCAACAAACATAAATGACATGTCATTATTTCTACTGAGTTCTTAAAGCAATATGTGTTACAAACACCCTATAAAACAATATAAGAATTACAATTGTACAGACAGCTGTAACAAGGATACTCGTATTCGATGAAAACCAACCTAAACAGAAGCCTCAAATTGAGCAAACGTTCTGGAATCATGCCAGATTGCTAAATCTTTCTTATGTGGCCATCTGAAACATAAGCCTACCTCGGGAAAGGAGACAACGTTTCAGAAATGATCCAAAGCTAAATATTTACCCGTGCCAGAAGAAACGAGCCCATTATTTCTGCTTTTCTAACCGCAACTCGAACTATTGGAGATTTACTAAGAATCTCCGGAACGACGGCAGGATATCGATAGATCGTTGGACGACGCGATCGGAAATCGGCAGGAGGGAAGGGCGTCAATCGTACTTATGACGATTTCCCGTGTAAGAAATCTCCCTAACGGGTTCTATAAAGCCTAGATATCAATTTGTCAGGAACCCTAGGTGCCAAAAAATGCATCATTTCCAAACAATCAGAAGTAAATAAAGAGTGGTGAAATTGAAAGTGAAGAAATTTTCGGCATAATTACTTGAGTATTATTATTTGATAGTTTGTATGCCATGTATACTGTTTTAGAAAAAGTGTGCATCATCATTAATGTTGAGGTTTCAGATAACCCAGGCCTGTAGAACTGTTAGAACTTGAAAACATATTATCAAAAATGAGTAAATTGGGATTGCTGTAGATTCCTTTGAATGATGTATGCCCTGGTCTTCCAGTTGTTGTTTTTTTTTTCCTACATTGCATGAATAATTACGTCGATAGTATTGATCAAACGTAGGGGCTTTCGTGTAGATGTGTATTTTTATCATCATGATGAAATGCACTTTCATCTTGATGATAATGGAAATTTTGGGAATAAAGTTTGTTGGCAACACTATCTTCAGAAGGAAATGGTTTTAATTGCGTGGATCGTATCGAATTTAATGTGGAAGTGAATTTAATTCATTAACAAAGATGTCTTCTTAATGAATTTCTGCATCATATGAAATATTTATGTAATTGGTAGTCTCCAAGGAATGATTTTCAATTTCTGATTAATCCGAGCGGGGAGATTCCAAATAGCTATAGTTTTTCTTTATCCCTAGAGGCTATTTTATGGACCAGGATGCGTATAGTCTCCATCATCGAGTAATTTTGACGAGCTCGGTGTGTTATTTCAGAACCAATTTGTCGAAATCGTGGACGAGGCCGCTGTTGAGTGATGGAATTCCGTGGTCCCATACGACGTCACATATAGATGATTTGATGATGAAAGATGTAATTTACGAGGTCGCAATCTTTGGAGGATTATGAAGAGATATCTTTGACAGAGGGATGATGGTCGTACGATAATGAAATTTTATGAGGTCGCTACAGTATATCAATATCATAATAATCAGCGACAACTATGGAATTAAAAGTATTCCTCATCCATTTATCTTGACGAATATACTTAGTGCATGTTATTAAACCATACTTATGATGAACTTATAATTCTTTCATAGATATCGTTCCTGTTATTAAAAAAGCAAAATTATATAAGACCGAAAACAAAATGCAAATGGTTTTTACTATACTATGAAAATTCCTTCGTGTATAAATCTGCTTCTTGTTGAACGTAGGCCATGTAGGCCTACTAATTTGTCAAACATGTCAAAGTTCGTAAATAGGCCAGTCAGTACCATGAACAAAACTTTTCATCGTAAATCATGTCAATATTTGAATTATTAATGGTCAAGCTGCTAACATAAGTGATCATACAAGTATTAAACCAGCGTTATCATGGTTGTACTGAAGCAACATGTCATGCTTGTGGTGTCGCCTGCACTTTTTAATCAAACACATAACAAGTAGATTTTTCACAATGTTTAAGTTAACAAATCCTAAGTGAGATTCCCTGATGACCATTGCTATAGCAACAACAGAGTGATGGTCAAGCTTAAAGGAGGAGTAGTCGGGAAGGGGAAAGGGATTGGGTCTAGTCTACTGGGAGGCATTGGCCTGGAACACATACAAACGGGCGAAAAATCTTAATGCAGTTCCATGACATGCCTGATGGTCGTTACTATCACAACAGCAAAGTGATGGTCATCATGGTCAAGTTTAAAATAGGATTAGTCCGTAAGGCCAAGGAAAGGGGTGTGTAGGAGGTACTGGCGTAGAACAGAATAAAAGCCGAAGGAAAGTCTTCCATGCAGTTCCTTGATGATCGCTACTAGGCAGCAGCTAAGCGATGGTCAACATGGCCAGCATGATCGAGTTTATAAGAAAGAGTTCAGACGATAATGGAAAGGAAAGGGGTAAGGGAATATTGAGGATGTCCGCAAGGCGTGAACTGCTTGCCTTGAACCAAGAATCCCTTTGCTAGAACACATATCGTAACATTTGGACCTGTATAAGTGGACAAAAATCCTCAGTGCAGTTCCCTGATGACAATTACTGTGGCAACAACAGAGTGATGGTGAACACGGTCCAAATAGTCATGACAGTCAGGTGTAGATATAGGAGTTAGTTAGTAAGGCAAAGTAAGCGGTAAGCATGGTAAGGGTGAGACGGGGGTATCTTCAGGGAGTTGTTAGGCTATAACACTCGGTGCTGTCCCCTGATGACCGTTTCTATGGCAACAGCATGGGATGGTCAAGTTTAAAGGCGGGAACATGTAGGCAGTAAAGGACTGAGAGGGGAAGTAGCTGGTGTCTACAGGGATCTATTGAAGAGAGAGGAGAAGAAATAGGAGCCAGAAACAGGATATCAAGATTTCTTCCCGCGTCTTCCCTCCTCTCATCAACACTTGATAAAAATAGGCATTTAAAGGTAGTCCTCCATGAGTTATGGAAATGAAAAATTTTGGAAAGTACGCTATCACAGATTCTAGACTTAATCAAAACTTTGCAGTTTCTCTATTATTATTATTATTTCATACTATAGCATATACACGTATAATATGTGTCACTACTTGCATGAAAGCACCATCCAAAACTATTTAGACAAATTTCGTAGATATATAATAATAATAATAATAATAATAATATGCAACATTTATATAGCGCTTAATACAAATGTTTCTAAGCGCTGCATATCATTACCCCGGCTTTAGCACGGCTGCCGTGATCAGGCGCTCAAGCATTCAAGGAATTTCTTCCTACCGGGTACCCATTTACTACACCTGGGTGGAGAGTGACAAATGTAGATAAACGTCTTGCCAAAGGACGCGAGTGCTGCGGTGGGATTTGAACCCCATCTACGAAATTTGTCTAAATTTGTCTGAATTTGTCTAAATAGTTTTGGATAGTGCTTTCATGCAAATAGTGACACATATACGTGTATATTTTTATCTATATTTCTGCTTTTTAGTCCGTATGGTTGAAACAACTCTTTTTTAACTTTGTTCGCATCGTAGTTGTAGGTGTCAGTGTAACTGTCCTTGAGAACTATAAAGAATAGCTTGAGACATTTAACATACAGAAATGTTTTTTTTTTTCTTATTTCTAAATTTCTCCCCCCCCCCACAAAAAAAAAATTCTGTTTGAAAATCTATAGGCCTATTGACACACCTTGTGCCTTTTGCCTCATGTTTCATTCTTCATTGGACATTAGATTGGTCTGAGACATGAAGATGGTATCGCTGTTTGTGTTTCCGCCAGTATATGAAGTGTTATTGATTGGATTAATTCAGGGGGAAAATAGGGATTTTAAAAATGCGTTATTGTTCTTCCAGAAACAGATCAACATTAGTCATGTTAGTTCAGTCTTTTATTGGTTTTCACAAGAAAGATGCGTTCTCGAGATATTGCCGATTCTTTTAAAGAAATCTCTAGGCCCTGCAAGTAGCGGTTGCATCGGTTAACCAATACTTGAACTTCTTGCACTCCGGCATGCTCCGGGGGAAGCCGAGACTTTTCAACACCTACCGGCAACAGGTAAAGGCGTAGCTAGGATTTCCTGAAGGGAGGGGAGGGGTAGGTTCGGGTATTTCACCAGTCCTAATGAATTCGCATAATACGGGGAAAGCGGGTGGCTCCGGGGTTATAAATCAGTTCTGTTGAAATTCGAAGGGGGGGGGGAGGAGGGAAGATTTTGAAAAGGGTATTAATAAGTATATTAATGTACAGTATATCAATAACCCATGTACTCACTGAACTTGACCGTACACAGCCTCTGCCTAGTACACACTAAAAACGATTCATTCAAAATGACCATATTAAGGGTCAGCTGGGTGCAACTAGTCAGATATCTTACTATATTCTAGTCAAAACTGACTGTCTACTAGTCAGAATACGACTAGAAAATAGTATTTTTAAAAATGACTTTAAAAAATAGTCAGAAATGACGACAATAACAGTTGCTCCCAGGCGACCCTTTTGTTCAGTCAGTTTTAACTGAATCGTTTTGAGCGTGTATAGTTTTTACATGTTGACTCCAAAGCTTATCCAGGGACGGCATCTCAAAGAGCTCTGAATCCAGTTGGAAAGACAAATTGTCCCAGTAATACATGCAGTCCAATTTGAATCATTTGAAAATTTATGATCTCAAAAGAAGTTTGCAAATTAAATCATATGAAATCGAGTAAACAAAATTTCAGAAATGTATCGAACTGAGTGATTATGCATAAACCGCCAACATACAAGCCTTGAGTCTTCGTCGAGATTTATGCTTTAAATATAGTTGAAATATATAGCAAAAATTAAAATCCAGACTTTCCATATTACTTGTATTTAAATCGTTTTATTTCACAGATTCTTAAGTAGGTTATCTCCTTTGTGAACTTGAATCTTTCTATTTTCGTGAGACCTGGAGAAGATTGTGGTATATTCTGGAGGATGCCTCAGATCAGATATTTTCCCTTTCCGTGGTTTCCGTTTTGGGCAGAGACTTCTTCGTAGCGTGATCATACTGGACAGACCTTCAATTTTAGATTTCTCTAATTCTAAAATAGGTTATTCCCATTGTGAACTTGAGTCTTGAAATTCCCTTGAGTACTATGGAAGAAGTGGTTGATTATCAAGGATTCCTCAAATCCGGTCCAACGGAGACTTCTTATGAAGGTGATAAGAAAGAAAGGTGAAGGAGACAACGTGAAAATATCACTGTCTGTGTGATTCCGTGAAAGTGAAAGTTAACAGTGCTATGAGAGATGCCTTTAAAGAGAAGCTTGAGTTCTGAGGTGAAAAATGATTTTGTTGGCTTTCTAATTATTTCAGTGTCAGTTTGGAGAAATAACGTAATATAGATATCCCTCGGAAATGATTGCTCTTCAAAATGTTCTCATATTCGAAATATGACAAGAAGCAGCTCGAGTTTTCACCCGAACACAATTGTGTCTTGTCCCATATTCATATTTCTGATTGCATTGCACGTGTTTCACTGCGAGATCGTATTGATTTCTTATTATTTTGATGATTTCAAAATCTTAGGTAAACATTAATTGTTATGTACTACTTCATCGGCCTTTCCCAATTGCTTTGAAACAGTTTCTTTCATAACATGACCAGGGGAGCTTTTCATGAATTGTCTTGTCAGTGATTTTTACTGACAACTGTTATAAGCTACTGAAATCCTTGCATCTGATTGGCTGAGAGAAAATTTGTCAGGAAAAATCACTGCCAAGACACTTCATGAAACGCTCCCCAAACTCACTCATCTTTTAAAAATTAAAGTAACCTGATTCCACTGATCCTGAAGCGGAGAGGGTAAGAACAGCTTCATGTATGCCTTAACATTTTTTTTTATAGCAAAAGGATACAAATTACAGTGTTTGGATCGCTGGGTCAATATCCTCCATGCATCATTCATCTTTATGTTAAAATTGATGCCTACAATGAGAAACTCAATATTCCTTGTTTTCTAGAAAACTCATAAAAATGTTGGGTTAGGTGGTTTAAAAGCCGAGCTCTTTGGGATTTGATTTTGGCAGTCTGAAATAAAAGCTCATTTTGGACTCACTTTCAGGGATTGAATTGTTGATTGTACGCACGAACTGCTTGTCAAATCAAAGACTAATCAGTGTATTAACATCCCTCATTGACACTCAATGGGGTCACGAGGTCAAATCGGGTCAAGTTAAGGTCATATTTTGATGCGGAGGAGAATAATAACGCTAGCATATTGCTTATAGACCTAATTGTCGTAACACTGCTTTTGTTCCTTCTATCATGTCGCGTTTCAAAAGAAATAGCCATTACATGCGAAAGGGCATATCAGAGCAAGTTGTAGATGAATTAATGAAACCAGTTTTGGCTAAAGCATGATCACAATTTTAAGTTTTTGTAATGAATATCTTTATATAATCAGCACCTCAATCTCAAGCTTGTTTGAAGTAAAATGATGTAAGTTTTCTCTCATCTGCTCAGATGAATGTCAGTGTGATGTGAATTCTGCTCCCCGTGGGAACCCCGGGGTTAGCGTGCACTTGTTAGGCCCGTAGTTCGTGACCCACCTTCTAGCAGCGGGATATATTTCATAAATACTTTCATCAAGAATTTACAGATTCACTTGTCCTTTTTTTTCCAGAATAACGAAATGTGATCAAGTAAAAGCGAAATTCGTGCATAGATCGCCTTTCTCTGTTTCCTTTATGATCATTGTCTGTACGCTTGTGCTTAGTATCTCGTTTCTACAGGTATTTGGAAAGGATTATCTATCGCGGAGCCATATTTTTGAACTTTGAACATTAACCTAGGCCTAATTATTCACGAACAAAGTCATCATTTTGCATTCATGTCAACATTCTAGAAGTAATCGGACAATTCTTGGAACATCAGGATTCCATTTTGAGCGGAGTTTTTCCGTAAGTCATAGCATAACATTAACCAACCGAGGATAGAGATTTCATTTCAAAATTAGCTTTCCATCTTCGAAACGGGTAACACTATCGGTGCTATTTAGTAACATATAGGAAGATCGAGGGAAAGGTAGGTTCTCTTTTGCTCTTTGCATGGTGCAAAGGTGCAAAGTTGCAAGGTTATAGTTTATTATGTAGAGAAGAAGCACGTGTCCCATAATAGTACATACACTAACATGTGATATTTGGGATTTGATGCGAATTACTTTCATTATTGCAATTGACTAAATTACAATATTGATCTGTATTCCATGATCAGTGAGGATAATAATGCAGTATCATTGAATCAAAATCAAATGAAATTTCCCTTTAGAGAGGGAAGGATGCAATGAGCATCTTGTAAATTGTTTATGGTGCAACTCTCTTCTAAAAAATGGCAGCCATTATTGATTAATTTAGAAACGGGAAGATTTACATCTGTTTACATCCTTCCAGTACCAACGATCAAACTTTTCCTTTTTATTAACCCATTCATGACAGAGGTCCACATTTTGTGGTTTGGCCTAATATCTTTTGATGCAAAGCCCTAAAAATCATACCAAATACATGAGCAGAAAGAGCAAAAAATTCTACACAAACTGTGCCCATTTTGGTTGCGTCAATATTCGTTGTTTGATGCTAAAAAATTTTTAAAGGAAAATAAGCATTAAAATCCTTAAATTGGCAATGTGATAGAAGGTTTAAAATCACCGTTTTCCCCTGCAAATTGGCAACTTTTTGACTTCTCATCATAATTTCTGTCAGTTTATATTCATTTCAGATACATGACATTTTATAAGGAAAATGTAGCAATTAAATAAAAATGTTGGTGTTGCCAATTTGAAGAATAAAAGCTGATCAAATTAGGCTTTAAATAATTCCTGTCACGAATGGGTTAAAGCCGTTCACATAGCATACAGGCCTACCACCATTGAATGGTATGCATGGTATGGATAGGATGGGTTGGTATGATATATCAAGTTCACAACCCTCTGTCATATATCGGTCTTGTGTCTTCAGATCATGACTGCATCTTGAAATGGATACTGGTTTCATCATGTTTGGAAGGTATACGTGAAGGGATTCGTCCACAAGGGTACCATGAATTAGAATTCAAGATGTAGATGATGTAAGCCTACCTGTATGCTTTGGCGTAGCTTACATTATTTTGAAAGGATGTTTAGGGCAGCTCAGTCAGACAGGCCTATAATTATATCGACAGAACGTCCTGTTTTATTTGCCGACTAATTGGAGAAAGCTTTCAATTATCATTTGAAGAAGGTACAATCTTCTAGTATGCTGATACCGTTCATGTATTTCTACTGTAAGATTTGAGACTTCCTCAAGGCAAATGACGTTAATCTAATGTCATAAAATGTATCAATTGAAACGTGAAGCGATCCTGCCTGCTTGTGAGTCGTTAGTCGTAGATACTGCTAGGCCAACACTTTGGAATGTTAAAGCTTTAGATCACTGTGATTTTGCAATATACTGATTAATCTGAAATCATGAATACACAGAATATTAATTATCCTATATTGAATTTATCAAAATAAATTTTGGAAAGGAATGACATTTCCTGGCGAAATAGGTGTGCAAAATACCACTACATTAATGACAGCGAAATAGATTGGAATTCTCCATGGTCATGATGGTCATGTTCTTTAAAGGAAATACTTTGCTAACTATATTAGCTTTCCTTATCATGCCCATGGACTCCTTCGTATCAAAGGGACTGTAGGAGTTTGGAATCTATGAAGAGATTGAGACATTCAAGGAATCGGGGTCACTCAAAATTGGGATATTGGACGAGTAGGAGACAAAGTTATTAGATTAGGTTTATAGAATGATCAGCTGTGTTTGCACAGCGCCCATGTCATTACGCCCTCCTCGTCTTCCTCCTTCTTTTCTTCATGACACCCCCCCCCCCCCAACCCCTTGCTACACCACTGGCCAAAGAAGTCAATCAAAGGGGGACAGGGGACATGCCCCCAATCTTTAAGGATGGGGACACAATAGGGTATGACCCCCAAATATTTAGACAAAAAAGACACCTGAAAAAGCTGAGGACCTTTTCTTTTTTTTGCTTGTCAGCGAATCTCCGCCCCAGTGCCCCCCAAAAAGAAAAAAATGAAACGGATTGACGCCCCTACCACTGGCCAAAGTTCTTGTGTCTTCCAACGGTAGCTTCAAATCATTACATACATTGTGTGTAACAATTTCATTTACTTGCATAGACCAAAGTGCGTTAATGCTCCACCCACATTCGTGATGGCTCATCAGGCAAGATCACGAATTGACCGTGATCTATTTACCTACAGCTCACTTTTGGCAGACAAATTCCAGGGAAGAGACTTAAGTTTTATAATCAGATCACGTTCAGCACACCTTACAATGCAACTAGAGAGGTTCAACATATAATTCGATTCCGATTTCTAAATGACTTCTGATGTTGGATCGTTAGCCTAGATTGTAGCAGAAAATGTGTTAACCCTGTTTCGATGTCAACTATGTCAACTGAGAAAACTATTGTCTCAATTCTAGAGTAAGCTCTTATATTTATTATTCCACACTCAGTCAAATGCAAGGTGCTTTGACTGAGAGGGAAGAGGAGTTGGGTAATAACGTTACCCCTCCCCCCCCCCCCTCCCTCCCTCCCTACCTCCCCCATCGAAGAAGAGAGAAGAAACATGGGTAGAGATCGATATGACCCCTCCCACCATGATCCCTCCCATGTTAAACCACGGTTCATTCAGCTAGACTGACCCCCACCTCCGCCCCCCCCCCCGCCCGACACCAGTGCCCTTCATTGGTTGGACCGACACTACACCACCAAGAGGAGGGGAGGGGGGGGAAGTCGGGCTATGGTAGGTTAATGAACTCTGCAATATCATCCCCTTTTAATCTCGTTTTTATTCGTTTCCATACAAGTTTTTGATGAAGATGGAACTCGCCATTTTATTATTGTGGTGAAGCTTTTTTTTTTTTTCTTCTTCTTCTTCTTCTTCAAATTCGTAAGTTTGCCAACATTCTGTCAGCTGGCTACATCATCAAATCCCATTCATGATCACTTTTCCATTTCTTCAATTTTCAGACGGGGTTAAGTTCTTGAGGGATCAGTGAGAGCAAGTCAAGGATAAGTGGTTTTCGGGCGATTTGTAGATTACGCAAGTTCACTGTACAACTACACCAGAGAAGTGTTTGGATGATAGTGTCATGGTAACGAATAATGTAGCAAGTTAATGGTGGAAAAGATGTACTAGAACGAACATTATAAATACCATCAAATATGCAATTGAAGTATGAAACCAATTTAGCATCATCAGGTAGTGCAGTGGTATGGTAATTGAAATCAAGTCAATGACCAAGCGCGTAACTTGCGTCAGGCATACCAGGGGGGCGTTTCATCAACATTTGTCGTCTGACAAGCTGTCAGATCTGACATCTTTCCTTGATTTTGATTGGCTGAGAAGCATCGTTACTATGGCAACTGTCGGATAAAACAGACTTTGTCGGAGAAAACATCCGACAAGTCCTTTCATGAAACGCTCCCCAGTTCTTTAGATGCAGTAAGGTAGAGTAACCATCGACGGCTGAAAAAAGGATAGCGTCATTACTGCAATAAATATTACTGCAGCAGAAATTTTGCTTGGCAAGGGCATCGATCCTTGGGTGTATGGGGTCAGCCCCCGTAGTAATGACCGTATCAATGTATCCCTGTGCACATCGATAGATTTCAATAATTGCGTCCCCCCCCCCCCCCCCCGCCCACATGGGCGCCCTGCTACTGGATAGACTTCACATAGGTGATCAGTATCGTTTTATCCTCCTCCTCCTCCTCCTCCTCATCCTCTCTCCATCGTCGTCTTCTTCTTCTTTTCTTTCTCCTCCTCCTTCTTCTTCGTCTTCTTCTTCTTCTCCTCCTCGTCCTTCTCCTCCTCCTTCTCCTCCTCCTTCCTCTCCTCCTTCTCCTCCTCCTCCTTTCCTCCTCCTCCACCTCCTCCTCCACCTTCTTTTTCTTCTTCTTCTTCTTCTTCTTCTTCTTCTTCTTCTTCTTCTTCTTCTTCTTCTTCTTCTTCTTCTTCTTCTTCTTCTTCTTCTTCTTCTTCTTCTTCTTCTTCTTCTTCTTCTTCTTCTTCTTCTTCTTCTCCTCCTTCTTCTTCCTCATACTTTGACTTAAACAAAGACTACCTCCTTCCCTCCCATCCTGGCTGTGATGGGTAAGTAATGAGTTTGATCATGTTGGCAGTCGTTCTGAGGAAAAAAAAAACCACATGGGTCAGCTCATAATTGGCGCTGACCTACAAAAACTCAAACTCGCGTCTTGAAGACTTGAACACGTTTTGGAGGACGGAAAGGAGAAGTTCAAGTCAGAAATAAAAACCATTCAGATGCCAGACGTGATATCTGAGGACTCTGGGACAAATTATTTAATTAATCAAATCCTGGATTGTCGTTCGACCGTGATTTGACATGTTTGAAGGAATATGAGGAGCTTGTTGTCAATGAAAGACGAGCAAGATTTCTCTGTGTAATTGAGTTTTGACAGACGTGTATCAAGTCGGTCTAGCGATAATGTTACAGATATGTATCAATCAGATACACGTCTGTAACATTATCGCTAGACCGACTCCTGTTCATTCTATGGCCCTGAATGTATTTTGAATCTAGAATATTTCTACTGACATTAAGGAAACAAAATTATATCATTGTTTATGAGCACGATGAACATTCACTTCTTAACTTTTTGATTTATTAATGTCTATACCAAGAGCACTAAAGGGGAGGGGGCAGCGGCCACCCTGTCATATTTCAAGTGATCCGAAGAAGCAAAAGAAGAAGTAGAAGACGAAGAAGAAGGAGAAGAAGAAGAAAAAGAAGAAGAAGAAGAAGAAGAAGAAGGTGAAGAAGAAGAAGAAAAAAAAGAAGAAGAAGAAGAAGAAGAAGAAGAAGAAGAAGATAGAAGACTATTGGGAAGAGAGGGCAGGGTCATGCAACTATATCATAGCCTTAATTTTGCTTCGATCAAGCACGACATGCGACTTACCATTACGCGTCATCTCCCCCCCCCCCCCCCTTATAAAAAATACCATGGTGCCGCCCTTGGTCTACAACATAGCCCTCTCATACAGGAATTGCTTTTACTGATGATGTAATGAACATTGTGTGTAACGTTTTGTGTAGTTTTGTGTAATTTTCTTTAGGAGCAAGCCTCGAACTTACTTAAGCCATTATGATTTCTCAGTCGATATGTTCTGATGATATCAGTGCGTTTTCTAGCTCTCCTCTAGTTTTGTCGGTTTTTTTCAACTTTTTCACATGAACTGTTCTCTCTCGGGTTGTTTTGACATCTCAATGAATGACATCATGCCCTTGAACTGCGGGGTAAAGCAACCGAGTCTAGAAAGAAACTGATGAACTGTCTTCAACGATTTCCAGTTGTTAATGTTTTCCTCCCGCTTTTTTCTTGTTGTACTTCCACATCTGGTTTGCGCATTCTGACGTCACAGTCATACGACTAACCTTTAAAAAACAGTTTTAATGTCTATCTATCCCACACAGAGTTTGTCTTTGACCAAAGTATTTCAGTAAGAACACTCTTGCATTAGGTTCGAGCGTTGAAAAGCTGTTTCTTTTTCTTTTACGGTATACATATCAGGGAGATGGGATTATAACCGTGATCCAGTAGTGTATTCGTATTTATCCGAAACCAAAAATAAAACAACGGACAAAAATACACGACCGCATGAGGGCGATTTTCCTCTTCAAAAAAGTCAGTAAATGAATTTAACGAAATCAACCCCAAAACAACTACAAATTGATCTTTAGATTCAAGTTCATCCAGCTACGATCTACGTCAAAGTACATGAAGGTGACTGTTTATGAAAAAAAAAAGATTTAAAATAGAATCACATATTCGAGGGTATTCTGCGATAAGTTAAAACTTGGTTTTCATCGTGTATTTCCGTGTTCAAGTTCAGTTTTTAGAATAATTTTAAGAACAATTTTTAAGTTTCAGAAACTTAAAAACTGACATTTGTAGGTCAGGAGCAAATCGCCGTCATTATCATGCATATGGCCGTGTATTTTCTTTCTTTATTCTATTTCATTTTTTTATATTTTTAGGGGATAGAGTTCCTTTGGATTAAAAAAAAAAATCCGAATTCACTTTTTCGACTACCGTGCACTATAGACCAATTTCACCTCCGGTTTATGTATTTGGCCCTCTATCGGCGACGCCATTGCTGAGGTGGGCAAGCGCGCTGACCGCGATTGGCTCTGTGTACAAAATGAATGTAAGATATGAGATATGCCCTAATATTGTTCCATTTACTTTATTCTAGATCAATAAAATAAAGCAATATACATGGGTACATGAGGTAAGACAATGGCCATGTCTGACAGATGAAGGTATGATGTATTTTTGCACTTTCGATAGTTTTTCAACTTAGTTTTGTCAGTAGGCCTATAAGTTCGATTGCAGCATAGAAGCCGTAGTAAACGGGAGCCCTCAATCTTACCCTGTTTACAAAGTCATGTTTTCACTCATTAAATTTTACGCCAAAGTACATAATGATAATGTTTCTTGACTTCAAAGTCCTTTCTGTTGATATTTTTACCCACTGGCGACGGATTCCTTCGCATTGCTTACGGAAACCTGTGTAGGGAGTACGGCTTCTCACACAAACAGGCTTCATGAGTCAAAAGCGAGTGAATTTCGCACTCAGTTAGCTTCCGATTTTTAAACTTTCTCCAATTCTTGTGGCATTCGAGCACCGCACAGCTGCGACCTGAACTTCCCTCACAATATCTCATTGCAAACATTAAAAGAAATCTGCATATATTGGTCAAAATAGACAAAAAAATCGAACGAATGTACATAACGCGCTATTGACTTGTGTACTATAAAAGTTGGAGCGCCCACCGCAGTATGTCGAACTGTGTCGAACAGTCTGCTGCCCTCTTGCGTTGTGAAATTGGTCTATTGGACGACGAATGCCCCCTCCCTCTTCCCTCCTTGTAAAAAAATAATTCACCTGATGAACAGATCACTTGCTTCGTAGAAATGTAGTTACAATAACCATATTTTATCCATTAAAAAAATGTGACATTGTTTCCACCATCTCCACCACTGGACATGCTTTATCAGAAATATGGCTGGTATTTTTCATAAGGGATTTCCCTAATTGTAACCAATAATATCATTCTGTCATGTCTGACAGATTGAGAATTTGCTCTAAACATAAGCCCATAGCAATGACCTGTTCTCGATATCAAGATCGAATTTTTGGCCTTTGGTCGACAAACATCAGATATCTTCGAATTTAAGAAGAATAACAAGGACCTTTCTTAAGGGAATGTTCTTCTTGTTCGAAATGAAATATGAAAACTGATGCTTTCTTTTGAATGAAGAGCAAAAAGGAATGAAAAAATCTTCTGTTCCTTGTCAAAGTTTTGAAAGATACTAGGAATATGTCACAAAAAGGAGATTATACTTCAGCAGAGAGAATATATATGCTCCTTAAAGTTGAGTGATAATTTGAGAACTATTTGTTAAACAACCAGTAAACGATGCATCAGATTTTCTTCATAGTTATCTCTTCATAATAGAGCCTTCATTTATTTACCTGTCTTTCTCTTTCGCTTCTCTTTCTTGTTCCTTCTCTGCTCCTGTATTTTCATTGTAAGAAAAGTATCAAGTTTTATGTAGTGTTTTTACTATTCAATCCATTATGCAGGAATAATCCATTCGTCCTAACAAGAAGAATGGATTTTTTTGTTCGATTAATTCAAATCCGATGATTTGCATGCTTTTTATAAAAATTATTTCGGGCCTTTCACCATGTTCACATTAACGAAGACTTTGAAAATAAACAACGGAAGAGGAGAGAGTTTTATAGTTTTTTATTTGCAGATGGATGTTTGTTCAGCAGCATGAAAAGATTTTAGAAAATCCCAATTATTTGTATAAGCTTCAGAAGTTCATCCGCGCGGATTATGACAATATTTCCGTTAAACATAAGTGCTCAAAATATTATTTTAACCGCAAGTATTAAGCATGAATCTTAGGGAAAATTGTTGGGTCGATATGATTTGAATGGTTAAATGGAGAAAGAAAGAGTATATCACAGGGATTATGCACAATCTTCTTTCAGACACCGCCTCAGTCTCACGTTCAGTCGATCGTCCCGCTTCGTGTTTCCTCGTATTTTGATTCGTCCTTTCGATCAGTGCCCACCCCCTCCCAAAAAGGGAAATTAAGAAATGAGTAAGTAAATAAAGTAGTGGCACACGCAACACTTCTGGTCATGTCAAGGAAAACATGGAAATAACTATAGATTTGAATATTTCACAAGAAAACATTAGAGGGTTTAGCCTTTATTATTTTTTTTTAATGTTACCCAAGCGAATATCAACTGGATGGGTCAAGGAGCTCAGCTAGGAAAACCTTTGATTAAATTGACAGTTGTTCAACATTTTTCCCAAGGCAAATATACTTTATTACAAATTTGTGGAAATAAGGAGAACAGAAATATATATAAATCATTGCTTCCTTGGAATCTAGACGTTACCAATCATTCATAAAACAGTTTTTTTCATGAGTAGGTATAGATTCAAGAAAATTCCGCTATCATGCCCTCATCCCATTAAAGGATAAAAGAGACTGAAAAGCAGATGGCGTTATCACCTAACTGGATTGGTGAGACGTGGGAAAAGGATTTCCTCAAAAGAGGGCCGAAAATCGCATTCTAAGAATCGTCGATATTAGTGTTTTAACTTTTAAGCTTGCAAGATATGCCTCTTCTTTCTGTATAAGTATACTTTATCTCTTCTTCTATACACCTCCTCTCCTTCCCTTTCTCTCTTGTTCCCCCCCCCCCCTTCTCTCCCTCTTCCCTTTTCTATTCCTCCCCCCTCTTTTTCTGTTTCATTCCTTCTCCCCTTTCCTATAATGTGTTTCGCTCTCCTCTTTAACACCCACTTCTCTCTCTCTTTCTCTCTCTCTCTCTCTCTCTCTCTCTCTCTCTCTCCCTCTCCCTCTCTGTCCGCGCCTTTTCTTTTCTCTCCCTCTAGTCAGCTTCCATTCTCCATGCCTCTATGGTCACGTTCCTCACTCTTCATTTTTTATTATTTTTATAACTCGTTGGTCTCATGTACTTTTGAATAGTTTTCAGTTCGTGTAGTCGGCATATATACGGCACATTACATTAAAAACACGTATGATTTCATAATCTCTTCCTTTAAAGCGGCAAGCAAAACGAAATCACTCTGCTTCAAATAATCATGGAAATTGGCATCAAATGTGTTCAGTTCCAGGAAAATGTCTTCATGTCCTTCACATTGGCCTGATATTTTCCAGCATCAGTGCGATCAGTTTGATAGCATCGGGATGTTAGCGACGTCTATTGGTACTGTTACCAAGTGGATGCCAATAAAATACGACATTATGCTATGATCACCAAAAAAGGAAATTCAAATTAACTTTTCTGAATAATTATGTATACTTGTATCACATCATATGTGAGATATTTAAATGATTCATTGCACTGTAGAAAGTTAGGCCCGGCTGATGCGAGCAAGCGTCAGCAACTGACATTAGGACCGAGTCGGTAAGTGCCTTAAAAGGCTCTATTCGCACTTGTAATGACACAAAATAGCGGTGTAAAAATGAATTTATATGCTTGACCAGAATCATAAGTTTCTTGCTTGTTCATGGGTTTATTTATTTGTTTTCATCTCACATTCATTTAACGAATTATTTCAGTGTATATAGGGGGAATCCACAGCACTTTGGACACAACTGGGGCCCGTTGCATAAAACTTACTATAATAGTATAGCTTTGCTATTATAGTAACTCTTCATGGAATACTGGATTTTGATTGGCTGTTGAGAATGGCATGTTGCTCAACAGCCAATCAAAATCCAGTATTCCATGAAGAGTTACTATGATAGAAAAGTTACTATTATAGTAAGTTTTATGCAACGGGCCCGGATCTTGAATATTTAATACTACATGATCAAACGAATATCATTTTTATTACATGATGACGATGGTATTATTATATCCATGTTTATATTAGGCTTGTTCATTGATCAAAAAATATCCGTGCTTTGACAGCTTGAGCTCTACTGTACGTCCACAGTGCGTTATACATTATGAAATTCTCGTATACATATCTCACTCTTATTTTATTTAAAAACTGGAAATTAATTCATATTAATTTTGTCTCCATTTAGTTTTTTCAATTTTTTACTTTCATTTTCTTTTCTTTTCATTTTCTTATGATCTTAGAGTGGGTGGATACAAACCGATGACGATGAATACATCATTGAGCCACTGGAAGCGGAGGACCAATCAGCGTACAATATGACTGAGGGACACCTCCACGTCATGTACAGGAGGCGGGACTTCAGGTCTGACACGCCCGGATTAGGTGCTGCTCATGGAGGTAGGGATATATGCCACGCCTGCAAGCTAACTCCTCTCCACATTGATAAGAGAATTGAATTGAGGGCTATTATGTTGGCAAGAAGAAATATAATTGTCAATAAGTTCAGATTTAACACTTTGAAGTGAAAGTGAAACTTGTGCGATTGTGCATACATCTTTTTAAAAGAAAAATTAAAAGAAAATAACAGAACAGTGTGGTGAAAAAAGAAATCTGCGTGATATTGACGACAGTTGTTTATGTCATCTTTTGTTGTTTAAAAATAACTTAAACCTTTCCTTTCTGGTCATTATGCATTTCTTTTGAAGTCACAGCCACCCCCCCCCCCCCCCCCCCGTAAGCCATTTTAGACATTCTTTTTTCAAAAATTCTGCATCTCATGGGTCAGTATTTATTTCTTCAGGCAGTTAGAGAAGTTTTTTTCATGATCCCTGAAATCAGTAATGTTCTTGTCACATATTGTTGAGACAAAATAACCACAATAATCCCTCTCCACAGCGTCATTCAGCACCAACCTGGTCAACGACACTACCGCCGACCTGCCACTCTTCGATGAGGAGGAAGACGACCAGGAGACCGACCCATCATCGTCGAGCATGCATCGGGCGAAGCGTCGTGCTGGCCGATACGCGGCGGGGAGGCAGAATTACGTTGAGACGATGATTACCGTGGACGCGGCCATGCATTCATTCCACGGGGAATCGTCGGTCAACATCTATGTTATCACCATGATACATATCGTAAGATATCATTAAATATTTGTTTAAGTGAGAACTTTAATTTTTGCCTTGCATCCAAAATTATTCAAAATACTAGAATCCCTTTGTAACGCTTAATTTCCGGTATACATTACTTCATACAGAGACATGGTTGAACTTCCATTATATCAAGACAGTAATTTCAGTAAAATTAAATTTTGTATGCAAAGCAAATGGAGAGTTCTCGCTCTGCGACATTATCCGTTGTCCTATTTTGGAATATTTGCTTTTCTTTCTTGAGTTTCTTCCAATGATTTGTTTTTCCACTGGGCTGACTTTCTAAGGATGGAATTAACCTGTATTAACCCATTCGTGACAGGAATTATTTAAAGCCTAATTTGATCAGCTTTTCTTCTTCAAATTGGCAACACCAACATTTTTCTTTCATTGCTACATTTTTCTTATAAAACATCATGTATCTGAAATAAATATTAATTGACAGAATGTATGATGAGAAGTCATAAAGTTGCCAATTTGCAGGGAAAAACAGTAATTTTAACATTTTCATCGCATTGCCAATTTAAGGATTTTAATGCTTATTTTCCTTTAAAAAAAAAATTCAGCATCAAACAACGAATACTGACGCAACAAAATGGGCACAGTTTGTGTAGAAGTTTTTGCTCTTTCTGCTCATGTATTTGGTATGATTTTTTAAGGCTTTGTATCAAAAGATATTAGGCCAAACCACAAAATGTGGACCTCTGTCATGATTGGGTTAAAATGATATTTGTCAAATGAAGAGGGTAGGGTACTAAAGTACTTTCCTTCGTGCTCTACAAATCTTCAGTATAAACGGAATAAGGAGAGTTTCAGTAGGTTGGTATAACAGTGTATAAGATATTTAGATGTGAATGTCCTTGATATAAGGAAAAGCTAAGGTTTATTCTTAATTGCCGAATGAAATACTTGCAAACGACGATATAAATTTTATTTTGAGGTAGATTTGGGTTAGGATGTTTTGGCTATAAGAAGTGGGAAGTCTAGTGTATTAGGCACCCTGCTACAAAAATACTCACGATGCTTGCAAGTTAAAAACAAGATTCCCTCCTGTACCCACCAGTCAAAGGAAACATCTTCGAGCATGAAGGAGGACAGTGACAAATCGAACTACAGCAAGAAAGCCCCTTTTACACTTTGCTGATTTGGAATGCCGTTCTTTCCCGAGCTCCTGTTGCTTTCTTTTAAATTTCATTTTCCGCGAAACATACCGAGCTTTTCCAAGTTGTTTTCGAGTCTTTTTTATTCATACCAAGCTTTTTCAAGATTTCGAGATTATCAACACTTGGCTCGAACTGTTCCGAGTTGTTTTATCTATTTTTCAGAATTCCCCAAGCTATTAACAAGTTTTGTTGAGCTATCCCAAGTTTTCCAAGTTCACCCAGGGCTGTGCCGACTTATTCCAAAATTTGTCCTAATTGGCCCCGATATATGCCGAGCTTTCTCGTAGTTTCACGAATTCTCGCTGAGTTATGCCGAGCTATTCCGAGTTAAGTTCTCCCACGTATTGTGCCAAATCTGCTGCGTTTCCCAAGTTCTCAGCGAGAAATGCCGCGTTGTCGTGATTTCTCCATGACAATTGTCAAACTTTACCTAGTTTTCCCAGTGTTCCACGAATAATGTAATATTTCTGATTAACGAGCTACACCGAATTGTAGCACGTCGTACAACTTGACAAAGTGTAAAAGGGGCTGGAGCGTCTCCAAGACGAGAGCCTGCATCATAAATGCTCATCATTATCTCGTAATTTGGAAGCAGGTGCTCCTGAAGGCTCTATTGAGTCTGTTAATCTATTGAATTTGTAGACCGTTTGTAGACGGTAAGACCTAATAGTGCACCTCATAGCAAACCAGCTTCAGATCTTGACCGAAATCTTACCTTGGTCGTCGCCATCTGTTTTAGGCGGTATGATGCATATGAGTAAAATACAGATATCCATAATGGACTCTTACCGACAGGTCACGTCCGGAGTCAAGGTTTTCATGTGTCGGATAAAGGTTCAGTTTTGGGACACAACATGAGCTTCTCATCCTTGCTGTCAAACTTCTTATACGATCTTGTTCAGGCATTAGACATTATCGTACTATAAGCATGATAAATAATGGCACGGAAGTGATATGATTAGTACTGACAAGAGACGTACGTGTGTTTCAGAAACACAGACCTTGTGATTATGTGGTGTGCGCCCAGTCTTAAATATAAAGTTGCAGCGCTGTAAGCATAAATTCATGCAAATTTTATTTATGTTTTTATACAGTGGCGGCTTTAGGGGCCCGACACGAACGACCAGTGTAAGCCCCCATCAAACTCAAATATATATCTGAAAGTCCCCCTTTGGACATTGTCCCCACCTCTTTTTTTCTTTTAATTCCGTGATCTGCAATGCACACATGTTATCGGCTTCACCTAAGGTGAATTCAGCCTATCTATTGACGTAGTCGCAACTGAACCAGAAGGACTATTTCTGTCTGCACCACCCACCTCCCCTTCACCTCAATAAGAAACCGAAAATTGTTCTTGGAAGTGACGTTTCAGAGACATGGTATGTTTTCCTTCATCCTTTAATCTGATTTTGGAAGTATGTGGGCTCATGCCTTTGAATGCCAACTGATGCATTTTCTCCTTCTCCTTCTGAGGGGCGATGATGTCTGATGGAACGATGTGCAAAATGTGGTGTCTATTACCTCGAATGACTGGTATCACTTGAAAAGAATAATGTTACACGCTTTAATAAAATCCGTAATTAAATTTATATAGAGGTCATTTAAGACTACATTCATAATGTTTGGGGGTATCTATTGCTCATTGCAACTGGAATGGTGTGAATTTTATATTTTGAGGAAGAGTTTCCATCTCAAAAAGGAGGAAATGCGTTTTGACTGCCTCTGAATGAGGTAAACTAGGTGAAGAGCTTTGATGCTCGGCTTTTCAATCATTTTTTTCTCTCTTAATTAATCAAACAAAAATTAATTTACATGTAATTATTTGCATAAAAATTATATTGGTAGCATAAGGGTTACCAAAGGGAGGCAGGAGGTGGTTCCCTCTTCCATAATGGATGTTGAGGATGAATTCTAAAGTGTGTCAGTAGTCAGCATAATTAAACGTAATCATTTATTTGATTTTGTGGGTGTTTTTTTTAATGTGACTACCCCCCCCCCCCCCACACACGCACACACACCCTCACTTGTCAACTCGAAAAAGGTGGCTACCCGACTTTACAGTAATGATCGTTATCCATATTATTGCCCTGGTTGGCTTGGAAAGTGGGTCATATCAGTGCCATTCATTGACGCCTGTAATGCAAGATGGAGGGAGAAGGGGAAGGGGAGAGAGAGAGAGAGAGAGAGAGAAAGAGAAGGGATCAGGGGATTGGAGAGATGTGGGGATAGGGACAGAGGGTGTTTGAGAGAGGGGGAGGAGGAACATGAGAGGGGAGACAGAAATGTAGATGGAGGGAGAAAACGGAAAAGAGAATGTAAGAGATACGGGTGAATAAAGAGATAAATAGATTAGAGAGATAGACGGAGGAAGAAAGAAGGGGGAAAGGTGTTGTGTGAGAGAAAGAGAGAGGGGGAAGAGGAGGAGAGGGGGAGGGGGAAAGAGTCATTATGGTGAAGGGGGTGGGGGTCAAAAGTCGGGCAGTAATATAATATGATATACCGATCGAGCTTGGGGCGGGGAGGGGAAGGAGCATAGGGAAGGAGGGTCATAAATCGTACAGTGAAGATGATCCATACCTTGCATTCCATAAGGTTCTCGGTGGGTGATAACGGTATCAATCACTGACACGTAGTGGCGTAGCGTCATGAAGGGGCGACATGGGACGAAAAAACAGCATAAAGGGGAGGATCGGAAAGAAACTCAGAGTATTTAAAATAGATATAGTCACCCTTCATTTGCCAGGTCGCTTTGGTTTTGTTCAAAGAGAGAGAAAGAGAAAGAAAGAAAAAAAAAACCCAGATAGTCTCCCCTTCCCCTCGGTTGGGCCACTTGCTACGCCTCTTGCAGTCCTAAACATACCGCGAATGATATGTGAGGAAGATCATACGGTATGTTATGAGCTGATAATTGGACTCAGAGGATTTAATAACCCATCTCTTTTACACGATGTGGAATCGCGAGGGGGATGTTTACATATCCTGTTATGGAACGGCTGGTTGACGGTCACGAAGGAGAATTGTGGCGGACTCGCCCTGGGAAGTTTGAGGAGTCCCCCCCCCCCCCCCCCCCCCCCCCCCCCTCCCGACATGTTGCTTTCTATATTTTGACTTGAGGGCCGGTGATTTGCGGTATTAGGGCCGGTGGATTTGCGGTATTAGGGCCGGTGGATTTGCGGTCTTAGGGCCGATGGATTGGCGGTCTTAGGGCTGCGGATTTGCGATCTTAGGGCCGGTGGATTTGCGGTCTTAGGGCCGTAGGATTTGCGGTCTCAGGGTCTGTCATTATAGGTTCTCTTGTCCGGTCGGTCATAACAATTCCCTGATCAAATTTCAGACCCATTTTAATTTTAAATATGAAGTTGCTTCCCCGCATTCATTTATAGGCTCGTCCTGATTTGTTGGAGGGTCAGTGTTATCGAATGTAATGAATGTAATTGAGTTTAGTCAAACAAATTACATTCGATTTGTTTGTAACATTATGTGTTATTCAATCACATGTCCCTATATAGTTCTGTCTCTGTGAGCCTACTATTACATGAAGGGCAAATGAATTATGTGTTTAGAATTTCTTTGATAGCATTAAAATGTAATCTCACCTCCTTTTTCAAGCAAGGAAATTTATATACATTTCAAGCATTTTATTATTATTGTTATCATTATTTGGTTTGGCGTCCCCTGTGCCTGGGAGGCGAAAAGCGAATTGAATCACTGTAACCCTCAGGTCTCTCCTCCCGATATCACTGATTGGGGGTGTGCAGGTGAACCACTACACCGGGGATTCCCCTTACTCTTATACGAATAGTGCAGTAGGATCTTTAACGTGCAAAGGTGGTGACTCTCCTTTACACGGGACCTCCATTTAACGTCCTATCCGAGGGACGGAGTGTTTTCCACTGTAGCATAGCCTGCGTCTATGAAACGTAGACTTCAGTCATCCGCCTGGGTTGGACTCGAACCCACGGTCTTTGGTTCGACAGGCAGACGCTTTACCGACTGAGGGTAGGGTTAATATAAAATTAGACCATCCTTGTGAAATACATTGTATATGAAATATTTTATTCTTCTAAAAAGTCCATCTTGAAATATGGAGAGGGATATACAAGATGCTGAAATGGAGACAAAATGAAGTGTTCAAAGACAAGAAAAGTGCAGCTGCAGCTTACATTTGATGATAATGGTGAATTGATTGTTCTTTACTTCTTTCCTATTTTGTTCTCAAGGTCAACACAGCATACGATCACCCTTCATTGGAAGCAAATATCCAGTTTGTTGTGGTTCGAATTGTTCTTCTAAACAGACAACAGGTATGAATAACCGTCACCCACCTACCCCCTCCCCACTCCCACACACACACTCATCCTCTCGCCTAAATTCGCATTTCCTCTCTCATTGTCTCCCCTACACCCGTCTCCTTTTCTTTACCTTCCCTTCCCCCTTTTCTCCTCTTTCTTGTCCCTCCAGCCCCCGCCCTCATGTCCTCTAATTGCCGTGACCAGGCGCGCCGGAAGGGTCCCAGCTTTGGGGGGGGGGGGGCAAACACTCTTGGGGGCCCACCCCAAACCTTTATGGGGGCCCATCTCAAATGTTTGCTACCAGCATACAACGTACCCCATATACACCCCCCGAACAAGCACATTTCTCCCCCCCCCCCCCCCTTTATACATATTTATTTATATATAAAAGGACAAGTTTAGATTTTTTTTTTTTTAAAGAAAATACTGTTATCAAAAACTGTTTCCCATCTTCTCTCATCATTAGTACGGAAACATGATTATCTGTTCACCGCTTCTAGCATCTTAGGATGGCGTGAGAGACTTAGGAGACAGGGCATCGCAATGGGAGGGTTATGAATGGCATACTGGTAAATTTTGGCGATGGGGCCGACACCCTTTCCCCGAAAATCAACTATTCAGTTTCACAACTTTTTACAGTTTTGGTGGTGAAAATGTACAGGAATTTTATATTGCGGCATTGCCCAAATATGAAAAATTACGGGCGCCCTTATGCCAATATATGAGGATACTGAGGAGGGGAAGGGGGGGGGGGCAAAATAATAACCCGAATAAAGCAAGCATCTGCCCCTTTTTCATAGATGATAGACAGAATTTCTAAATACTGAGAAACGTTGCTTCTAATTACTATACGAGGGAGCATAGCGACCGAGTAAGAAAATTTTGATTTTTGAACGCTGAAAGTTTGCATTTTAGAGCACTAATCATGTCAATATGCCCATTTTACATGGTTGTATATGATCCAAAAAATTCCTTTTTTTTTCTTCCGAGGAGGGCTGGGGGGGGGGGCAAAAACCGGTTTTGCCCCCCTTTCGAATGATGGGGGGGGGAAATTGCTCCATCCCCCCCCCCCCCCCCCCCGCTTCCGGCGCCTATGAAAATAATCCCCCGAATGAAGCAAGCATCTGCCCCCTTTTCATAGATGATAGAGAGAATTTCTAAATACTGAGAAACGTTGCTTCTAGTTACCATACGAGGGAGCGTAGCGACCGAGTAAGAAAATTTTGATTTTTGAATGCTGAAAGTTTGCATGACACTAATCTTGTCAATATGCTCATTTTACATGGTTGTATATGATCAACAAAAAAATATTCTTCCGAGGGGGCCCTTTGGGGGGAGGGCAAAAATCAATTTTGCCACCCCTGTCGAATGATTGGGGTGGGGGCAATTACCCCCCCCCCCCTCCCCCCGCTTCCGGCGCCTATGGCTGTGACTGCATCCCCTTCTGTTCCTGTATTTGATTTGATAGCCCCGCCAGAGTATGAAGATCAAATGAATTCATATTCATATATATTATGTTTTAATACCGTTCAAATTTTGACATCACTGATATCCATCTCGGACTCGTCGTATTCCTACCATTGATCAGTTTTAGAACCGGTGTGTCTCATGACCCATAAATGCCACAAAATAATATTCTGCTGACAAAGAATTCCGTAAAAATTTTGCTAAAATAATATGTGATTTTTTTCTGCAGTCCAAATACATGGTGGTGGAGAACAACGCTCCGGCCAGCTTGACCAATGTATGTCGATGGGCAGCTACTCAGACCACTCGAGATGACTCCGCCCCTGAGCATCATGACCATGCCATTTTCATCACCAAGGAGAACTTTGGTCCGGCTGGTAGGTGTCCTCTTGTTACCATGGTGATGAAACGCATGCACAGATTTCAAACAAACGTTTTGAATTATTGGGCTATGTGGCTTTTAAAAGCTCCATTCTAGACTAGACTAAACTAAACTTTAACTTGTTTATGTTCCTGTGAACAGGCATCGTTCACGCAAGATATCTAGTTTCCTCAGAGTCAGGTTATTTTGCGTTATTTTAGCGGTTTGCTGATGAAAGTTTCAGGGAACAGGTCATGAGCGCCAGCAGAGATACATGTGAAGGCTCCTTTATTGTGGAAGTGTTCTCACGTTTTACAGGGATGAAGATGCGGAGTCATGCTTCCCTAATGAAAATATGGATTTTGAGCGGGAGTGTTACGGTTCGGAACCCCACCGAATAAGCTCTTTTCTCTTCACTAAAGATTTTCTTACTTCCAAACTCAATCATTTAAAGCGATGAACTCTGTTACTATACATGTATAGGTGTCCCCTCTTAAACGCTTCTTTTAGTCACCCTTACTCAATAGTTAAAAGTGATGATCGTGATTGCTAGGTGTCATCAAATTTCTATGAGAACGGGATTAACTTCGAGAAATAGTTTAAGAATAAGTCATGCCAGTAAATCGATTTGTAAGAGTTCCGTTCTGATCATGGAAAGAAACAAACAGCTGAAACCTTTCATCAAACGGAGCAGGGTTGCATCAACTGATGTTGTTTATTATCATTTTCTCCAGGAAGACGTCAGAATCAAATAAATAAATTTTGATCGTGTCGTCAAAGTGTGACGATGTTATGATGGATTGACCATCCCGTCTATCCCCCATAGATTTGATGCCGATGTTTACATGTGCAGATCGTGGAATGTTTCCCTAGTAAACATTTTCGATCCTTTGACAGATACCCGCTGGTCCATGAGCAGTGGCGCAGCAACATAGGGGACACGCCCCCACCCTCCCACTGAAAGGCAGGAAATGGGGGGGGGGGGGAGGGGATGAGAAAGAAGAAAAGGAAAAGTAGAGTGGATGGGACAAAAAAGACTACCCCCCCCCCCCCAAAAAAAAAAAAAAAAAAAAAAAAAAAATGTGCCCTCTCATTGATTGCTTACGCACTGTATTTTGTACATCATGCGGAACGTTTTCCAGTAAACTTACTCGTAAGATAGATAGCTGCTGCTGCGAGAGGCATTTTGGTCAGTAGCATTTCACTAGCATGGGCATTATCTGTGGTATTAAAAAAATCCTGACAAGCGTGAAAAGGGAGAGGGGTCATTGACTCTTCTTTGCTAGTTTTTAATTGATGTTCCAGGACAAGTAAAACTAATTCTTTGTTGTGTGTTTGTTTGATTGGGTGTTTGTTTTTTCCCCCAACTTTTTAAAAAATAATATTTTGGCTCTACCATTCATCACAATCTTTTCATTCTCTTTAATCTTTGTTCAGGTTATGCCCCTGTGACTGGGATGTGTGCTATAACTAGAAGTTGTTCTCTCAATAAAGATGAGGGCCTCCTATCATCATTTGTCATTGCTCACGAGTCGGGTCACGTGTAAGCTTTGAACTAATCTCTATCAATCTTTCCTTGATTACAATGCTCTTTTTCGTGTACGGTGAATATTGAATTGTTTATTTATTCATATAATCTGATCGGTTAGTCATGGACAGAAAATTATATATGAAAAATTCTCTAAGTTATGATCGTGAAAGATAGGCCTATACTGCAGAGAGCTGTTTCATGCTTCATTATGAGGGGTATATTAGAATTGAAAATTGATATATTTTGGTTCTTTTGTTTACTTATTGAAATCAAAATCTATGAAATGTTCATTGTCATGGACGGATGAAACTTAACCGATCAAACTCATTTCTGCACCGGTCAATGAAGTGAGCCTCTTGCAGGAAGTTGCTTCCTTTTGATGAGCGTTAGCTGATGGTTTCTTGTTTTGGTATTGTACTTTGTGTTCTTATGTTCTGTGTTATTGATATGCTTCTTTTTTCAGTTACTTGGAATGAAATGAAATAAATTGACTGAGGCAAAATAAAAGAAATGAATTTAAGTGAAATAGATTTATTTCATTTCAAAGAGTTTAGTTTTCAGAATTTGTGATAGGTATAGACTTTCTGATTTAGTTGAAATTGAAAAAAAAAGAGTCAAATACAAGTCAATACAAGGAAAGCTTTCATTATACAAATCGTGTATTTCTTTGGGTAAAACAATAAAAGAATAATGGGATAAAAAGGAATCACAGATGGAGGTCCATATTCCGGCTGTCATCACTTACTTCAAAAGTTAGATAATGGCAAAAATCTGATGTTAGTTTCAAATGGACACCACTCTGATTCATGAGTGCATCCAAAGATATCATCATCTCATTCTACTTTTTGAGTTTTTATTTCATTATGAATATTCATGGATGTGCCGTATAAGGTTAACTTTTGCGCATGCGTTGTTTGGTTTAGTAGAACCATAGTGGGCCTACAGTCGGACTATTAAAAGTCATGTTTACATAGTTGAAATGTTTTTTTTTTTTTTTTGTTTATTGTTTGTTTGTTCTTTGTTTGGTTGTTTTTGTGGGGTGGGGTTTATTTGCTATAAGGTATTAATCATTTAAAGTATGTAGATGCCCTGAGCGTCGTAATAAATCGGGGGCTTGTCCGGGAGTCAGACCAGCCTCCAGATCATTACCGTACCTTACACGGCACATCGATGGATATTCACTTTTTAAAATACACAATGTTCGTAACATTTTTTTTAAAAGCAAAGTCATATGCAGAGGTGCAATTTGGTTTGTTTCACACAGAGTAATGATTAACGTTTAAAGGTCGGAGTGAGGGTGGTGTTCACGTCCTGGAAATATCGCTTTTACAATCATGATTCCCATTTTAGTAATCAGCGATACTTTTCGCTAGCGTAAACACTACTTTCATCAAGATTCCTCCTGTCACTTTCCCGCCATTTTCTGCCCTTCAATCTCCAAAAGTTTTGGCATGGAGCACGACGGTGTGGGGAACACGTGCGAAGACGACGCGACGCGAGGCTCTATCATGGCGCCCGTCGTCATTTCGACCTACATTCACTACTTCTGGTCGAAGTGTAGTCGCTACGAGCTCCAGCAGTATCTTTCGTGAGTATTGCCATCTTTTTCCCCCCAGTTTCTTCCCACCACTCCTCCGTCCGTCTTCTTCTTCTGCTTGTAATCCGTAGTTTCGGGATGGAACACGATGGCGTGGGGAACGCGTGTAAGCGCGACCAGTTACGCGGCTCTATCATGTCACCGGTCGTCAAGGCCACGTACACCCGCTACTTCTGGTCGGTTTGCAGCATGTACGAGCTTCATCGGTATCTCCAGTGAGTAGGTTCTGCATTGTGGATCCGGTTTGCATTGCATTCGATTTTCGTCTCATTTGGTTACCTTCCCACCCGACTTACCTTCCCATCCAACTTTCCTATTTGTCTATTTATATTCACATTCTATTATTTTTCTTTCAGATTTTGTTCTCCTTTGCGTTTCGTATCCTTTTCTTTGTCTACTTAATCCGGTTTGCCTTGTATTCGGGTTTCTATTCATGAGTTTTTCCATCATCTGACTATCTTCCAATTCATTTTGATTTTATTTCAGTTTTCCTTCACTTTGCATTCTTTGTTAACTTTTTTAATCACTTGGAAGCATTTCTGATTAATTCTTAAACATTTCTTATTCATGATATGGTTTATCGCCCGTCGAGTAACAGTCTTGGTGTTCATCTCTAATTAATCGTAACGTCATTTTGGTTTAGATGAGTCTGTCTGTATGATTGCGTCTGTCTGTCTATCTGTCTCGTATTGCTGACGTCTTCACTATTTTCTGTGTTCAACATATCGTTATAACTTTGTTCACTTTTTATCCTGTTTATACGCCATGAGAATCATTTTTGTTGTTGTTGTTGTTGTTGTTTGATTCCGTACTGTTTTGGATCTGTTTTTATTTTCAACATCGCCACCTCATCGTGAAATCTGTATTGTGATATATCACGTCGTTATTAGGCCTATAATTTCTTCATTATTTTGACCATCTATTTGTGGTGTTTATTCTTTCGGTTTCTGTGAATCATATGGCCATTCAGTTATACAGATATCGTCCTCATCCATAATCGTCGTAATCGTCATTGTCGTTATCGTGTCTGTCTAACTCTTGTCTTTTCGTTTTTATTTTAATCTTTTATTGTTCATGTTGTTGTTATAACTTTTCATGATTTTGATCATCTCGTTGTGGTTTTCATTCTTTCGGTTATCGTGTGGTCGTTCAGCAATACCGATATCGTCATCATTGTCCTTATCGTTTCTGTCTAATTCCTGTTTTCTCATTTTTTTGTCTTTCTAATATTAATGTGAGTGTGCATGAATGAATATGGATGCAACATTTAACAGAAGAATGTGAATAATAATAAAGTTAATTACTTCTCAACATAACGTTCACTGAAGAATAGCAAAAATAACCCTGTTATTCACCTAATTTAACATATCGTACTTCGAAAGAAAAGTGACAGTATGGGAAAATGTAAACAAATTCAGAAACAATGATGATTATTATTGTTTTATATATGGAATTAGTTTTTTCATGTAAATCGGGAAAGTTTGAGAAAAACTATACACAATTGCCTGTTGAGAAATTAATCCTGGGGTGAAGGGAGAAGTGTATGTTGATTTCTTTCAGTCCAGCCGTCTGAAATTTAGATTTTTTGTGACGGGTAAGTGGTAGCCTAACGATTTTCAAAATCATTGTTAATGCAAGGCTAAATATTTCCTTAAGTTTTGAAAATGTTAATCCTCTGTGTTAACTTTCATTACAACGGATATCCGTACTCACTTCCCCTTTCTAGTCGGTACTATTGTTTATGGGATGACCCGTTCGACGGCGGATATCCGGAGGTACGGCAGTATCCAGGTCAGCGTTATACAATGGACGAACAATGCCGGTTTGATTTCGGGTACGGCTACCGTACGTGTACCGCGGTAAGTGACAGATGCCCGAGACTATTCATTTACCACCCCCCCCCCCCTTTTTTTTTTTTTGGTGAGCTTCTTACGTAATCGTTCCTAGTTCTACTGGAAATAAGATTATCGTTTGAGTTGAGGCGATTTACATTTCTGTTAATTCTGTAAAGAAATCATTCTTTGGAAGGAAACTACATAAAGGCCTGAATCAAAACTATACGGGTGGATGAGTTGACATGAATGTTGCACTATAGTAGGCCTACCCCTATAATTGCCTTGGCCCTTTGAGTAATTTTCTGATGAATTAACCCTCCAAATAGTGGGCTAATTTAGAGGCATTGAGGGCTGTGGTTGAATTGGGTTTTTACAGACGTATAGGAGGGGGGCCCGGCCTCCCCTTATTATATCGGCCACGCATGACCGATCGCAGCGAAATTTTGTACGGACCTAGGGAATCACGTAAAGAACACAAATCCATTGTTATTTTATGTAAATTTTAATTTTTTCATTTGAGACATAATCAAGTAATGATAGGCCCTGGAAATTATGTTTATAATTATGCAAGAAGTCTTTTATAAACATTAAAAATATTATTTTGAAAGAAAAAACTTTAAATTTGTTCAAATTTTAAGTATTTTATTGTCTTTTATTAATTTCTTATTTCTTACTAAAAAGTCAGAAAGTGGGGTGTCGTGAAATGCGGCTGTTCGCAATGTGCGGCGCAAATTTTCGGGGCCATAATGCCCCCACCCCCGCCATTTTAGGGTTATAAACCATGGGACATATCGTCTTCTTTTTTTTCAAATGTGACCTACAAAATAATATTGAATTGTCGTAACTGTAATACTTTAAGGACAGGGTGTGTTTAGAGTTCTTTGGATCGAATCCCTGTATTAAAATGTTTACGAAATTCAATGGTGTTGCCTCTTTTTTCCATTTTAATGCGATTTCAATGCAGTTTTATTACAATCCTTGCCAAGAATTATGGTGCATGCATCCATCGAGTTACAACTGCCGTACTCGTAACGGTCCGCCTCTAGATGGGACCGCCTGTGGTCCGGGCATGGTAAGAAGGAGAGTATGGTCTCTTCGGCCAGATCCTAACATGGAGATGGGGTTTTATTTTCTTCCATAAACAAACGTGAAGTTTAAGTACAAAAAAAATAATTCTTTTAAAAATGAAACGAATAGACACCGAAGGAAAAAAGGAAAAGTGATGTTTTAGAAAATGAAATTAGCGATTTATATACTCATATTGGCCGAAACTGGTATGACCGTGAATTAAAAGGAAGAAAACAAAGTCCTGTCTTCATTTAAGGGCTCACTTTATGAACTAACCCACTCTCCATTTCCTCATCTTCCATTCCAGCTTTAATCCTTCTCTATCATTTCAAAACAGTTCGATGATTACAACAAATGCCAACAGCTGTGGTGTATGCACTACCGCAAAAGGTATATATGTCGGACTAAGAAAGGTCCGCCGTTAGACGGCACAGAATGTGGGCCGGGGATGGTAAGAAATGAGCCTGTTTTCCCGCCTAGAGGGGGCGCCCATGGCAAGGACTGTGTGGTCTTTAGTGAAGCTAGCTTTAAAAAATACCGAATGCTTTTTGCACCATCCGACCCGCATCCGGTTTAGACTTCTACGAAAATAGGGAAACATAAAATATTTAGGGACCTCATGAATGATATACTCTTCCAGAATCGGGCCATTTGCGGAGGGGATAGTGAGTGAGTACGGGCATATCCAGTGAGATTTTAGCCATATGGAAAATAATAATAATCGGCACATTACAGAAAGTGTAGCATCAGAACTGGTATTTCCCTAACACAAATAATAAGCATAGATACGTGGGTAACTCTTTGAAAAGGGCTTCTCAATTTACAGTGTTGCCGAAAGGGCACAAGACGGCGTAACAAAATTACCCTTTTAATGAAACGGTACTATGGGGCATAGAACCACGAAATAATGACAGAAATTGTTAATGTGTGCCCACAAGACTTATGTAGTAGACAAGTAATGAAATTCAGAAATTAATCTGAAAGCTTGAGCCGTTAGATTTCAAATCTGAGTTTTTAGAGAAGTCGGGTCCGTCCGCGTATAACTTCTGAAGACCACATGTTGTCTCCTCATGGTCCGTTTCCTCTTGCCTTGTCCGTGCACGTCATGGGTTGTTAGTGTTCAGGCACTGTGGATTCTTGCATCTTGGAACCGCATTACACTGCACAATGTCATCATCAGTGCGATACCGCTACGAAATCTAGAATTTATATTATGGAACTTTTTCTGACTAAGCGGGAGGGTTGTCGTGCATGGCCTATCAAATTTGCATTTCCATGAATTTCGATTACAAATTCGATGCATTATTTTTTTTTTTACTGAATCTTGCATGAAACCTTCCGTGGAGTTAGTTATGAACTGATGCTTGATGGTCTGTTTTATGGCTGACTGTAGCGAAAGCAAGTATGCATGCTTTTAGCACTGGGCTGTCGCTATAGGGCCCTATGTGAGGGATGATGCCTTAGTAAAGGGCACTTGGTTACGAACCCGGGATCTATATAGGAGCTCCCAGTTACGGGACCTCCGCTCTACCACATAGCCATCACGCCTCCTATTTGTAACTTCGAACTCATAGTAATTTCATCAGCTTTCGGCGAAATCCACGGTCAATTCTTTGATACATTTACAAATAATCAATTTATTTTTTTTTTTAATCAACTTTCTTTTGCCAATTATGGTATCCACTATGGCTAGTTGAAAAGCGGAATCTGATTGGCATCATTGGCTAGTGTACTACTTGGCCCAAACTACGCATTGTTATGCTATTTTCTTGTTGTTTGTAAAATTTTCTGATTATAGTTAGCCGGGGTCAGTGGCGGCACCAAGGGGGGGGGGGGGGGGGGCATGGGGGGGCATTTGCCCCCCCCCCCCACTCAGAAGCTTTGCCCCCCCCCCAGTTGCCCCCAGAAATTTTGAGGACTGAAAAGAAAAATTATACAGTAATTTGTAAATAAGTAGATGTTGTCATAAGCATCATATTCAAGCTGTGAAGTGCTCTAAAATACCATATTCCGCTCTTCAAAACTTCAATTGAATTCAATTGAACAAAAAAGTGGTTATTTTTGGCTCGCTCGCTTCGCTCGCTCGTCATATTTTAAAATTTCTTTTCTAACATGCAATTAAAAACAAGAAAAGTAGCCATTTTTGGCTTGCTCGCTTCGCTCGCTCGTCATATTTCAGAATATTTATTCGAAAATGCGATTAAAAACCAAAAAAGTGGTTATTTTTTGTTCGCTCGCTTCGCTCGTTCGCAAAATTGATATTAAAATGTGTGTAAGAGGAAAAAAAAATAATCCAAAAATTCAATTATTTCCCCCCCCCCCCCCCCACTCCTCAAAGTGGATTTACGCCGGCGACTAAAACTCTGCTTCACGCTCGATTTTTCCATACACGAAAAAAAAAAATTGACTGCCCCTGCCCCCCCCCAACATTTTCTTTTGCCCTCCATTTGCCCCCCCCCCCCCCCCCCCCACTTTAACAATCATGGTGCCGCCACTGGCTGGGGTATAGGAGAATGTGAGCTTTGAACTGTGTCTTTCTTTTCTATTTACTAACCAACATTTTATCAGCATTATATTCATTGTTTTAGTTGTTCTAAGGTGAATGACACCTTGATATATTTTTTCCTCTTGTTCTTTTTTGCCGAGTGCCAGAAATATTTTATGTGTTTGTTTCATACGTTATTAACGTTATCTGAAATTATTATTTCACAAAAAAGTTGTAGAAGTCCAAATGAGCTATTCAGTGAGAAAATAGAATTATGACATGATTATTTAACGTGCGTTTTAAATTCATTTCATGAACGTGGGGTGGAGGAATGATTGAAATAAGAAACCTGTCATTTGGTAGGGTAAATCGCATGTGTGAGTGGATGATAATCATGAACCCACTGCATTTAGAAAATGAAGAGTTGTATTTATAGATGTCATTAACTAGATATGAAAGCTTGCATCATAAAATTTGGAGCAAGAAATCAGTATAGATGATCTGGAGATTTGTAGATTAGGAACACAATCCTGAAAAAAACCTGTTGACTATCAAAAATTGTCTTTCAATTTTTTCCTTTCTTTTTTGGAACACCTAGTAGGTATAGAATTTGACAAGGTTGCCACATTTGGGAGATTTTCGTACTTGGAGTATTCCTCTTACAGTCTTACAGGCTTCGAAAGAGGCGCAGACCTGTTGTGCCCCCCCCCCCCCCCCCCGCCCCAATTCATCATTGGTATCTCACACTTTTTTTGTTTTACCTCCCTTTTCTTCCTGTGTAGTGGTGTGTGCAAGGCACATGTCGGTATTCTCAGAATCAGATTGATGGGCACTGGAGTGGCTGGAGCGAATGGTCGGAATGTTCATATACGTGCGGTACAGGTGCACAGTATAGAACAAGACAATGTGATAATCCACGGTAAATTGATTGATTGATTAATTAATTAATTGACTTATCATTGAACTAATTAATTGATTAATAGGCTGAAGTGGTTGATATATTTGAGCATGGGAATACTCATATAGGAGCTAACACAATGTGTAACATAATTCAATTTGATCATGCATCCATTTGCTTATTTATCTTGTTAGTTAGCTAGTTAGTAGTTATTTAGTAGTTTTGATTTACTTAGTTATTTATTTCTAATGTAAAGTTAGTTAGTTTGATTTTCAGTTAGTGAATTCATTATATCTTGCTGATTAATAATTTCATTTGTTCAAAACATTTATTTGCTGATTGATATAGATAAGGAGAGAGTCGATTACCTGCCTGGTTTATTTCACCATACAGGCAAAACTGTCGGCAAACAAAAGAAAAGAAGAGCAGAACCCTATCTAATCGATGAAAGTAAAGCAGAATGACAAAAAAATCGTAGTTGCTGCGATGAAATGGACGAAAGGGAAAATTGGAAATTTAGTGTCGCTTCTGGGAGCGGCAAGATGATAGACGGCTGGATGGGGGGGGGGGGGGATTCATCCCGATTTTGCAGACAAGCTCCCCTCCATAAATGATCCTGGATGACAATTTGTTCATGGTTATCAAACGGCAAAGATGTCATAATTCTTCGAATCGTTATTTTTCATGAATATATTTCTATTCATTATATTTAGACCTCAGTACGGAGGGCGTGATTGTCAGGGAAAGGGCGAGGATATCAGACTCTGCAACACACAGGTAATCATATTATCACCTTTCCCCCCTTATTCTTAATGTATATTCAGGCCTACCCAGCAGGAGCTTCTGCTTAAACAGATCTACGCCTCATTTTCTGTCCTTCTACCTTCTATAATTATGCTTATGTATGTATAATGTTACCCTGTATACATGGTATATTATCAATTTATTCAAGGTACATTATGTGAAATGTGAAAAATTATTTGAATAAAGTAATGTTACCGTGAATCATGGTTCTCACCAGGGCTTTTACACATGGCGGGGCCACCATGTGCAAATTTAGAAGGGGAAATGCCACCATGTGTAAATTTAAGCATGAAAGTGTATAATGGCACATTTTGTAAGCACAAAAGTACCCAACCAAGACAAAGTCACGTGTTCCAGTTTTCTGTACCATGCGTAAATTTTTCCTGGATGCCGAATGT
>CM057170.1:7716925-7741925 GCA_029962745.1 Echinometra lucunter | reverse complement strand
GATTATGATAATGGTAATCAGGTAATGGTAAAGATGATGATGATGATGATGATGATGATGATGATGATGATGATGATGATGATGATGATGATGATAATGATAAAGATGATGATCATGGTGGTGATATTCGTTATGCTTATGATGATGAAAACTGAAGGGGATGATGGTGGTGATGAAATCAAAACGCTCAGGTGGTGACGAAAGATAATATACCGATTATGAATGGAGGGAGCTATAGGATGGACGGCTTGTAACAGAAAATGCGGAGGTTTATGTTGCGAGCAAGGTGAGACGGGAATGTGAAGAGAATGAACCCTGGGCCAGATTATGGAGATGAAAACAGCGACGATATTGGCGATGCTGATGATTACGACGGTGATTAAGAAGAGGGTGAAGATGATAATAATGATGATGGTGGTGGTGATAATGATGGTGATGATTATGATGATGGTGGTGGTGGTGGTGGTGACGTTGTGGTTGATGATGATGATGACTGAGGTGAAGATGAGGTGTATGATGTTCATGAGGGTGATGTAGCTTACAAGACAATCATTAGAATGGTAAAAGTATGGAAGATGTAGGTGATAATGGTGGTGGTGGTGATGGTGGTGGTGATGATGATGATGATGATGATGATGATGATGATGATGATGATGATGACACTTATTAGAATGGTTATTAAGAAAATGTAAAGGTGCTGCTGGAGCTGATGATGGTGATGGTGGTGGTGGTTGTGGTAATGACGTCACTGATAATGACGATGACGATTATGATAATGATTAAGATGGTGATAACGACGACAACGATGATGATGATGATGATGATGATGATGATGATGATGATGATGATGATGATGAAAGGTGACCATTTTTATAACCAATTTGATGACGATGATTAAAAAAAAACTCTATTCCTTTTTTCTTTCGCGGCAAGGTTACTCCTTTTTCAGACATCAATGTTTTGTTGCCGGAACTGATGAGACTGTGAAGAAGGATAGATGTGGCATGGGAGACTACAACCCGAAGGGGAAGCGAAAGCGATGCAATACTCACGAATGTGGAACGATTCCGGGTGCAGAGACGAACGTCGATACGTCCACGCAACGGGAGACGACTACGCAACGGGAGACGACTACGCAACAGGAGACGACTACGCATAGAGAAACTACGACCATTGTAGCGACGACGACAGAGAGAGAGACAACAACCGTGAAACGAAAGAAGACAAAAGCCAGGCCAACAACAACACTGCCTACCACCACACCGCCCACAACTAAACCACCCACGACAACAGTTCCTACCACAACTCGTCCCACTACAACACAGCCAACCACAACTGAACCTACAACAACGCGCCCAACCACGACGCTGCCTCCTACAACTACATCATTACCAGCAACGTAATTATATTTCATTTGCAATCTCTTTTAGTATTGAACTTGATAATAATTATGGTTATTGATTTAACGACGATTGCGGCGACGATTACGACGATGATGATTAATGGTGGTAAAGGATATGATGGTGACTGTAGTGGTGATGATGATGATGATGATGATGATGATGATGATGATGATAATGATGATGATGATGATGATGAGATAATGATATTGATGAAGAAATGATGATAATGATTATGATGTTAATGGTTATGTGGATGCTAACGATTGTAATGACGTTGATGATCAAGTTGGTAATGGTAGTGATGATGAAATATTTCGACCAAACAAATGAGTGATTATGAGTATAATGTACATATAACGTGAAAACTGTGAAACTCTTTGAATTTCATTTCTCAATTGATAAAGTAAGTCAATTTATGATAATAACTGAATATTATTCTTTCAATTCCTTACCTCTTAGGTATGACTGGAAGATCCGAGATTGGGGAAACTGTTCCGAAAGTTGTGGTGTAAACGGTTTCCGAAGGCGTCCTGTCCACTGCATTCAGACATTGAACGGCGAGAGATCGAAAGCGGACCCTGCTTTGTGCCCCGCTCCTCAACCGGTGGACCACGAGGAGTGCAATAGGGAGCCTTGCCCGGCAGTATGGGTCACGGGCACTTGGTCTGAGGTGAGTGAGTGGGGGGTGGGGTTTTCAGTGGTAGACATAAAAGTAGAAGATAAAGGCACTCGTCATTTAGATTATCTCTTGACTTGATAAATGCTTCAGTTCAGTTATTGAGTTTATTGTTATGGTTATCAGAAGGGAAAGAGAGAGAGAGAGAGAAAAGAAAATGTGTAAATATTCTCTCTGAAAAACAAAAAATATGATTTGCTTACATTTTTTATTTTACCAGTGGCATTACTAACGAATTATTTTCAAGCTGAATTGATTGGATTTCTGGGCCTGCAAAGGTGTGGATGCATTCGTCGTATTATTGCTATATATATATATATATATATATATATATATATATATATATATATATATATATATATATATATATATATATATGCACACGTTTTCATATCCATACGAAATAAAAACTATTGTCCCTTCATATCTTAACCTTCCCAGTTTCAGAACTCAACCAGCTGTGGCGCAGTTACCAGGACATGCTGCGTGCGAGGCAGTGGAAGGTGTGAAGAACTGCCGCGCTTTAAGTTAGACCACATGTCACTATGTTTCACAATATGTTATATTTTTCAAACTAGCAGAAACTTAAAGCCCTTCCTTTCGTAATTCTATCCGTTTATAGTGCTCAGCTAGCTGTGGTACAGGGACCAAAACACGCGCGGTGACGTGCGAGCCAATTGTAGGGGAAGGACTCCCGGGATCATTCCATTGCTTCAACGAAAGACCACAGACGTCGAAATCGTGCTCGATCCAGGAATGTGACCGTAAGTTGCACATCTTGTTGATGATGATGATGAACGATTTCATTGAAAAGTTCCATAATCGCAGTCTTACAACTGAATTGGCATGGAAAACAATTAAAAATAATGCTTACACATAAAAGGAATGCACAGTTCTATAACATTATGAAAACATAAGAAAGATTTTTATACTAATCCATACTACAATCCATATCAAATTCAATAAATTGGAAAAAGAAGAGAAAATTGAAAGAGGGGAAAGGGAGCAAGAACTAGTAAGAGCTGAGAATAAAGTGGAGAAGACAGGAGGGAAGGGAAAGTAAGAGAAATAGAAAGAGATGAGGAGGGAGAACAGATACTTGTAATTATGCTTTCGATATAATTATAAAGTGTTGGTCGACAACTATTGAATTACTAGCCTTCGCCTTTGTTGAAAGCCGAATTTCTTGAAACGAAATTTCAGAAAAGTGTTCAAAGAAACGTTTGAAAATTAATTCAAGTAACGATTTCTTTCAGTGCAAGACTGATATTATAACATTTCTGATGAGTGTGCACCTCTTACTCATAAAGAGACTTCCCAGCAAACCGATGACGCTTGTCTCATGAACCTGCAAAAAATTGTGAGAATTTAGGCTCAAGGGACAGATAACACAGGCCATCGGTCTCGTGAATTCGTCGTGTTGTCTTTTTCTTTCTTGTTTTAATTTCTTCACAGTTTTCTTACCATTTTTTTTCTTACAGCTGACAGTTGTGTTCCGATGGACTCACTGATCTGCAAGCGTAAGAATTACCGCGTCTACTGCAAGATGCCCCGCTATGAACAGCTCTGTTGTACGACGTGTGCTGAACAGAAGAAATTGTCCAACCAGTCACGAACTCGAGCCCGAAACGCACGTCGACCACGGAACTAAGACTTTCATCGTCAGTTGAAACCAGGGGCGACGAACTTTTGCCTTGATTGAGGCAGGCGATGTATAATATCCAAGCGACCTAGCAGGGAAGCAGCAGTGAGGATATACCCTCCCCTCCCCCCCCCCCCCCCCCCTCTCTACCTCCACCCTAAGAATAAGAATATTTTTCTTTTCCAATTAGAAAACTTTGTTATAAGCGACTTCTAATGATTTCCTTCATTGGCGAACTCCTATACAGAGGTGCACTTGAACTAAAATTCGGTTGAGAATTTCAATACGACTGACCCTCTTACCCAGGGGCGGTGCTACGGGGGGGGGGGGCGACTGCCCCTCTATGATTTTTCAAGTGATCCTAAAAAAAAAGAGGAGCAAAAGATGAAAAAGAGGAGGAAGGAGAAAGAAGAGTATGAGGAAAGCGAGGGCTGGGTCATGCAACTGTATATTACCCCTATTTGCTCATTTATTATGTAAATAATCTCACCTATGGGTCATCTTGCCCAGCCCCTCCCCCTATCAAAATACCCTGGCACCACCCCTGCTCTTGCCTATAAAACGGGCCCTTAGACCACAAATCGACCAGCCCTTAAAATAAAAAAAATATCAAGGGGCCCTTGGGAAAAAAATTACCCTAACTCCCCATATCGGGTCCACCCCTGATCCCCCTCAAAATATTTTGTCGTGGAACATATTGTTTCCGCCTCTCCTCCCTCGGTTCCATCAGGGTCGCCGCCCTTAGTTTCAACTCTGGCATTAAATTGTTGGAATCAATACACTTGGATGTATTTATTGTGCAGATCATTGTGGGAATAGATCATTATTATCAATATTATTATTATTATGATTATTTTATTATTTTGAAAATGCGATATTTTGATCATGTTAGTACAATAATTGAAGATGGTACATAATTCTTAAATTGAGGATGGTGGCTTTGAGTACTTGCAAACAACCCTTGGATGGTGCATAAGCACTTTACAAAAAAATCTGAACAAGAAAGAGAGAGAAGAGAAGAGAGAGAGAGAGAGAGAGAGAGAGAGAGAGAGAAGACAGGGGAGAAAGAGTGGGTGAGTGCGAGAGAGGGAGAGAGGGTGATAAAATGTTAAAAATTGTCCAGAAATGGAGAGCCAAACGAGAGAATGGGTGATAAATTATGAGAGAGAGAAAAAGTAAGAAGAGAGAAAGAAAAGGATACATAACAGAAGTACATGAAATGTCAAGATAATCTTTTTTCCTATTAGAAGATTTTAAATCGGAATTAAAGTTTCAACTTATATCATAATGACATGAGTAATGACAAATACTTGTGTGTGTATTAACTTCTTTTTTTTTCATCACATAACCATTGCTATGCAGTCTGTGTCTGCACTTTATTGTTCTGGTAACGGCCAATCCCAATAATTTTTCTCATTTCAGGGAAAATGCTTATTTCAGTGAAATTCACTTCTAGTGTAAATATGTATATATAATTATTCAGTTGAAACTTACAAATTGGTGAGATTTTTAACTACTTTGGTGCTTTGTTTTTCGTCATGGTCATGTGTGTTATGAAATTTTTAACTGCCTCATTTTATTTGGTACATGTATAATTTATGAATCTCTGATATCATTTGGAATTCTCAGACTTTTTACAATACTGGCTTAGCCCTCTGCTGAACATGTCTTCCAAATAAGCAAGCAAATTGAAGAGGTGTAGAATGTGAATAGGTACTGTTGATACCTCACCTGGGTGATGTGTGCAGTTAATGTCTTACTAGTAATTGATGTTAACTAGTGCCATGGACATGATTTGAACCTCATACCTCATGATCCACGGTCCCGGTGACTTTAATTAGACCACAGCACCTTTAAATGGTATTCAACAAAAATAATATCTAAAAATAATCATATTGTCTTAATGACCAAACTGTGTAGTAGTGTATATCAATTTCTCTGGTGCTGTAGTGGATGTTATATATTTATTATGAGAATAGTCTTCTTATTACCAGAGAAATCTGTTTTGTAAGACATTTGTGTACATGTACCCCTTTTTCATACCTTATTTTATACCGTCTTAAAGCAGCTCATAATTAGCTCAATATAGAAAATGCGCCCAGCAATGAGAGAAACAGCCTTCTAATCAATAAATTGCAATTATATGCCATGCTTCACTATGCATGTGACCCCCATTTGTACTAGAAATGTAAATAAATCTTATCCTATTACATGTATATTTGAGTTCTTGTCGAATTGTGTGAAGTCCTCCATTTTTATTAGTATGGTGTAGATCATATAATCCTGACAGGATGTATTACTATTTAGTGGGTTACATGTCGTTTTTCCAAAAGGTTAAAGTCTCTGCGGCAAGATATTTAGAGGGTGCTATTCAGAATTACAAGCATCGATAGACGGAAGGGGTGTGTTACCCACTGAGGTTTACGGCACCTCGTCTAGAAGTCCATTATCACATCTCACAATGCATTGTGGGACTATACTTTAGTCACCAAGTTTTGATTTTCATCAGATCCATGTATTTCGACATTTTAAGATTTTTAGGCTACAATCATCAATCTTAAAGGTGGCGAGGAATCACCCCGTTCCTAATTCTGAGTAGCCTCTTCTAAATGTTGTGCCGCACAGACTTTAATTATTCCAAAGGTTCAATACTCTGAAGGTTTGCAGTTGGAAAATTGAAATGGGAGTCATAATCCCCAAAGTTGATGATTCTGATTATAGACCTATCATTTTCAGAGTTATGAACCTTTCTAAAAACTAGTGCACCCCCTCCTCTCTCTCTCTCTCTGACATTCCTTTTGATTAATCCTGGCAATACTGCTGTTAGGGGTTCACTAAACCGTCCCATTTATCATCACCCTCCCTTTTACCTTTGCGAGAGAATATGTCAATTTTTTCTTTTTTTTTTACTTATACAAGTACTCCATTCTCTCTCTCTCTCTCTCTCTCTCTCTCTCTCTCTCTCTCCCTCTCTCTTCATTACAATTTCAAAATTTCTCCTTACATCTCTCTTTGATCTCAATTTAAATATTTCCCTAAGTTTGTCTCTACATGGTAATAGAATCAACCACAATGCATATGATCATCCACATTTTCTGTGTTTTATGGTTGAAAGATACAATTTTATTCAAAGTCCTGGGCCCTGTTGCATAAAACTTATTGTACAACGCCTACTCAGCTTGTTGTATGCAAGTCTATGGGAGCTGAACGCGCGATATTCGTACCATTGCACTCGTACCATCCAAAATGTACCATTGCACGGTTAGCTTGACGTCACAGTAGATTCCCACAAATTATTTCTTTTATTTCTTTTGTGATGTCACAAGTAGCTTGCGTTGTAGACCCTATACGCGTATTGATTTTTGCATGCTCAGCTCAAGCTATGCCAGCAAGTTGCGTTCGCGCACTGCTATAGATACGCACACGCGCACAGACATGCCGGCACCAGCTGCATTTTGCAGTCGGAACTTCTTTCCCTGCTTTATAAACCTTGATTTCTTAACCAAAATGTGACTGTTTTTTCTTGATTTTCATCAATTTCTCAGACTTCTGAGGCGTTGTACAATACAAATAGCGAATATTCTAATTCGTGCAATGGTACGAGATTTCGCATTCGGTGTAAGATCGCGACGTAACTTCTATTCAACGAGGCGAAGCCTCGTTGAATAGAAGGTCGCTCTTTCACCTCATGCGAAATCTCGTACCATCGCACTCATGTCTATTCGCTATTTGTATACCATTAATGGTAACACTGCCATCACTGGCAACTACCATGGTAACAGTGCTCAACAGCCAATCAAATTCAAGGTTTCCATGGAAGTTACCACTGATGGCAAAGTTACCATCAAGTTTTATGCAACAGGGCCCTGGTTATGAAGGTGTAAAAACACACTCTCTTGCTTTTGCTCTCTACACCCCTAAAAACAATACACAACACAAATATCAATTTTGAGCATATGTCAAGGACTCATTCCTTGTTTATTTCTCTGATGACTTTTGACACAGTAGTTTGGAAATATACAATGCACTTTACATTATTTTGCCTCCATGTACATGTGTCAGTAAAACCAGCCTGATGGGCATAGCAAATGTACAGCTTTAGTAGGATGTTTTGACATTATTTTACCCAACCAGAATGCACAAAAACTTGGAAATTTGGCATTCTATTCATAATTTGTCTATTAGCACTTTGACATAAAATAGTGGGAATAACCAATTATTTAAGCTGCAAATAATCAAAATATTGAGCATAAGTTTTACGGCCTTATGAGCTAAATATGCCAAGTATTCCTAATGACAAGGAAATGGTTGAAAATATGACACTTTATGAAGACTATGATTTTTGAAAAATTATTTTCCAAGACGATGATGTCGGAATTGATCAAACTTAGAAGCAGGGATAGGACTGTTCTTGGGAAACTCTGGGGCACATTGGTTAGTTGTGCACCATTCAGTTTAAATAAAAACAGTATGGCAATAGCCCTCTTGGTCCAGATTCTACTAATACTTAAGAGGTTGAACAAAAGGATCACTTAAGATCAAGGTCCAACTGCCTTTCTCAGCATGACTTCAGACTGAGCTCAAAATCGAAACTGGGTTTAAATCTTAGTAGAACAGAGACCATTGAAATCTGCCTGAAAGAAAAATGTGTACAATTAGCCAATGCACCCCGAAGATCTCAACAAAGAGGGAATCATTAAAAAGAAGTTGACTGCGCCTATGAGCTTGCGATGGAGACCTGCCATACTCGGATGAGATTGTCCGTGTATCCAGCGAAGAGTGTCTGACCGTCGGCTGACCAGGCCAAGCTGATGCATTCTGTCTTGCGGTTGGAGGTTCCAACGACCTCAGGGCGGAGCTCATCCACGGTAGACTTGGTCTCAAGATCCTGTATGGTCCGGAAAAACACAAGTAAAATACAGATTAGATACAAGGATTCAATGAATAGACTTCAAGACATACAAATAATTTGGAGGCACAAACATATTACACTGGAAACTGTAATAACAACAATATTCCTGATATAACAAGGTAATATTCTGTCCCAGCTCTTATACTCTATTGTTTTTTCACCCTGATATAGCAAGATTCCTGCTATAACAAGATGATTTTGATGGTCCCAAGAACCTTGTTATACTCAGTTTCCACTGTAGTTGTAATAGCATGGCTGATCCAGAGTAGAACAAATGCTTATTTCGTTTTCATGATTTCACATTACTGTATGAATCTGTTCTGAAGTTTTCATCATATAAAAAGAATAATCACTTTAACTTCAATCTGCTGTCCATTACTTCAACAGATATACTATAATTCCACTGCAGTGGCAAGAAAATGAAAAATTTCATTGGAATGACCAAGAACAACAGTAGTAATTTCAAAGTATTACAAAGAAATCTTAGCGGTAATCACTAAAAAAAAACCACCATATGGGTAAATTTGTTTTCTGTTTTTGTTTTTTTCTCCCTGTAAAAAACAACTACTGTATGTAGAATCATCAGTGATTTTGGAAGTTTCTGAATGCAAATTTAATCACTCACAAATATTCTGACAAGACCTAATAGCAAACTAGATGAATCCTCGACCGCGCACAGTCGAAATTTATGCCCCCACCATTGCCAGATCGGAAAAATATGGCACATTCATGTTGATTTATATTCCTTTATACAATGACATATTTGGCTGTGACCTTTGACCTTGTGACCCCCAAACTAATAAGATCATTGTCCCTCCCATATGCATACATGAGCCAAGTTTGAAGTTGACCTGTCAAATAGTTATTGAGTTATCGAATGTACCATTTCTATGTACATAATGAACTCTATGACCTTTGACCTTTGACCTTGAGACCCCAAAATCGAATCAGATCATTGTCCCTCCAATATGCATACACGAGCCAAGTTTGAAGTTGATCCGTCAAACGGTTCTTGAGTTATCACGAGAACGAAAACAGGATGGACGTACGGACAGACGTACAGATGGACGACTCGAAAACATAATGCCTCCAGCACCACCTACGGTGGGCGGAGGCATAAAAATTTATGCCTGTAGGTGTACGTTTCACGCACTACTACAACTGAACTCCTGGGGACCCCAGGTTATTAAGTAGCAGCATGCAGACAGACACCAATCTCTCTATGCCCATTACAGCCCCAAGACTACACAGAAACAGTAGCTTTAGGAACGCCTCAATGAGCAATGTGTTCCCTTTCCTTTCCTTACCTCTGTCCTTACATGTCAATGCCCTACTTCTCTCCTTCACTCTTTCTTTCAACGGGCAATATCCCTTCTCTCTCCTTTCACTCATGTCATGTCTTTCTTAAAGAAGTTAATCTTCTGATGCCCTTAGGTAAGGCATTAATCCTCGTTACCAAGACTCAGGGAGAGGACTTTAAAGGCATCGGTCCTGTGATTGCTTACCTACAAGCATGTACTTGCTTTCTTAGTAGTCTGTTACACAAAAATCATTGTCATCATATCACATACTTACCCAGATTTTGATAGTTGGTCCAGCAGCGGCACAGAGCCAGTACCTGTTGGGGCTGAAGCAGAGAGCGTTGATGCCTTCCTGGCTGTCCAGGGTGTACAGATGCTTAGCTTCATTCAGATCCCACAGCATGGAAAGACCGTCCTGCAGGGCAAACCAAGCAAGAGAGAAACATGATTTTTCCTACATGGAGTATGGGGGGGGGGTGGAGGGGGAGGGGGGAATATGAAGACTGGGGCAAACTAAACCCTCTCTTCTACATTAAACCTCCCTCATCCCAAATTTATATCAATTAATCAAATAATCATAAAACATCTGTCCCAAGGAATTAGAAAAGAGCCACTAAACTGTTTGTTTGCAACACAGAAGAATCCTTCGCACAAAAAGGGAAAGGTTAAGTCCAGTTTAATGTGAAAGTGTCCTTCAAAAGAACCGTTTTCTTCCTCTCTGAAAAAGGACAAGTGAGTTGTGCTTTTTACTCACACAGCTTGTAATGCGTGTTGTGGACAGAACAGAAAACATTCACTCTGCACAAAACTTGCAATACCTTTTGAATGAGGAAACCTTTTTTCAGCACTTGTTTAATTGGATTCAACTAAAGCTACATCTGTGCTTGGAGTACAGAATCTCTTGGCACATTTTACGTGCATTGCCGAATCACCACAAGAAAATAAATTGGTTAAAAATTCTGAAAACCTGAAACACAGGTAAAATTCAATCACTGAAAGACTCTTTCCTATGTCTTATAAATTGTGAGCTACTCTGCAAATCGAGACATTTCGTACAAGATTACACCACTGCATCCCCCACCCTTCCTTCCGTTTCTTCTTGGCAAATAATAAGATCCAACTCTTTACTGGCTATGGATCAAAAACCCAGGACTGTCATGTTGTTTGGTTTGTACATGGTACATATACCAGGGCTCAATGCCAACAGGTACCCAGGACACAGAGGCTTCCGAAATCTAGGTCTGGACCCTCAAGAGGGGGAAATTTCAACACAAGGCTCAATGCATAGTGACCCCAAATTTCAGTCCAGATGCCCAATGTAACAAGTTAGACACTGTATGAGCCACGAGTTGACCATGGAAGCCCAGCACTTCAGCCATGAGTCGACTAAAACTGTCAACGGGTTAATCGTAACAGCGCATGGCCCAGGAGATAAAGGACTCTTACCTTGCCACCTGATGCACAGAGAGAACCATCTGGAGATACAGTCACACAGTTGAGATAGCACGTATGTCCGTAGTGGTTGGTCTTCAGACGGCAGTTGGCAAGGTTCCATACCTACAGGACGATTGGGAGGAGCATGGTCAACATAGGTACAGGTCGGAAGTGTTTATTAGAATATCAGATAGTATTTCAGACGGAGCTAAGAAATCTTTGTAGGTGCTGTCAGAAGGGCACAACATATGCTTCCACAATGGATGTATGACTCAAGAGAGACACTCAAAAAGTTTTTAATATTATTTGATTACACAAAATATTTCATTCCATTACGATGTTTAGATGCGATTGTAGGATTATGTAACATACATTACTTAATACTAAACATCCTGCTTTACACAATACATTATTACAAATGATTTGAATAATGACAAATTAGGCTGTCAGCACCCTTAAATTCTGTCACTTTTCTTGCACCATAACCATCTCTTGAGTTTTCAAATACACCATGAATCATCAAATTTCATAATTTTTAAAATTCAAAATATTTTGAGCAGTTCAGCAAAAAGCAAGATATGATACAGCTGGTTGAAAGAAAGGTGAAAGAAATAAAAATTTCAGACATATTCTCTCATGGAGGTTTGTTGACAGTGGGAATTATGTAGGTGTGCGTTTCACGCACTGCTACCAGTAAACTCCTGGGGACCCCAGGTAATAAAGTAGCAGCATGCAGACAGACACCAATCTCTCTATGCCCATTACAGCCCCAAGACTACACAGAAACAGTAGCTTTAGGAACGCCTCAATGAGCAATGTGTTCCCTTTCCTTTCCTTAACTCTGTCCCTACATACTAATGCCCTACTTCTCTTCTCTGCTCTTCCTTTCAAATCTTCCTCCTGGTTTTCAGCAGAAATTAGTTTGAGGGTATTTCCCACTTAAGTTCAGGTACAATCTTACCATACAGAACTTTTCTGCATAGCAAATTCCACATAGCTCTAACACTAAACCAAAATAAAAACCATCTTCACTACATACAATATTAATCTTTTTCCTTCATTTCCATACACTTGACAGGTTTTACGCATTCAAGAGAACTACAGTGAGTCCATCGTACCTTGACGACCTTGTCCCATCCACCGGAGACAATGATGGGGTTGTGCGCGTTGGGTGAGAACCTCACACAGGATACCCAGTCAGTGTGGCAGTCATCCTGTCAAAGATAACACATTGAAATAACAATGGCACTATGAAGGTTAACTCTGTCAGGCATGGCAATACAAATGTAGTTATATCATTTGTTGACCCCAAGAATGTGAAGTAAATTTGGTGTTCTGGGGTTTGGGTGGGGTTTTTTGAGGGGGGGGGGGGGGCATTTCATACATACCAGCTCTACAAAAATTATTCTCTCCAGGTTACAAATATTATTCTCTCCAGGTTACTGGTGCACTTTAAATGTACACTGAAGAAAACCTCGGTAAAGTATCCATAAAGGCACACATAAACCAAGTAGGGCTGTTACCGAACCGCCGAACATCACAGAAGTTCGCCGAACATGGCACTTCCGAACAGGACCGAACCGAACCGAACTCAAAGGCCAAGTTCGAAAGTTCGGCAGTTTTATAATGCAGGATCATTGATTGAGCCCTCGGTGAAGACCTTGTCCTGACTTCATTATGCTTTTATTTTTTATACTGTATTGCCGAACCCCGAACCAAACCAAAATTCGGAAATAAAAGTGCCGAACCGAACCGAACTGAACCGAACCCGAACATGGTGCTAAATTTACAGCCCTAAAACCAAGAGTGTCAATATTTAGAGGATCACAGTGCTCTCGATATATACTTCAGTGGCCACTTTTCATGGCTTCATTTCATCAACGATATGGGATCTTGGGTTAGTTTTAGGGGCAAGGGTTAGGAATAGAGTTAGGATTAGGGCTAGGGTTGGGGTTAGGGTTAGGTCTAAGGACGTGGTCCAGGGTCAAAACTTAGAATTTTATTTGTGCATAAACTTGATTGCAGAGCAATATTGTCGCACATCCAGTGTCAGTGATGATAATGGTTACCTGGATGGTGTACTTGCACACTCCGAGGGTGTTCCAGAGCTTGATGGTCTGGTCCCTTGAGCCCGATACGATTTGACGGTTGTCAGCTGAGAAAGCAACGCTCAAAACATCTTTCTGGTGACCAACAAACCTACGGGTAGTCTTGCCACTGTGGGGGGATTAAAAGCAATGAGATGGATTTTAGTACATCAGAGACAAAACTTTTGGCAAACATTTGCCATGCATGGGATATTTTTTTTTTTTAAGAGTTGGCTCAGGCTTCTCTCAGTAGCATTGTTAACTCAGTCTAAAGCAAGTGAAATATGGTCTTGCAGCATCCACATGGGTTGTAAGGTAGGATAACAGCAATTTTTCAAGTCTGCTCTAACAAAAAAGTTTTGGCAACCATCAAAGAAAATGTGCCTTTGGTATTTTGTGTATCAAAGTCCCCAGTGTTTTGTATGAACAGTAGGGCATTGATTGTGTAATTCTGTGTAACTAGATAATTTGGTCTATCCTATGCAGGTATCACAGGATTAGCAAGTTTCTATACGTTTTCATACTGAGTAAAATGTCTAGGAAAGAAGTTCATATTTTGGTGTAAAATTATTACACTTGTAAGCCCAATGACATCATTGCAAGAAAAGACAGCGATTCACCATACATTATGAAATCTGCCTATGATAAAGATTCAAAGAGACAAAGATGTCAAACAACTTACGTTCCAAGATCCCACAATCGCAGAGTACGATCCCAAGATCCGGTCAAGGCAAACTGGCCGTCAGATGACATGACCACATCAGACACGAAGTGGTTGTGTCCACACAGACTCTTCCTGGGCGTTCCATAGCTGGTATCATCACGTGGCAAGTCCCATACGATCACAGTCTTGTCTGCCAAGGAAAATCAGAAAAAAATAATAAATGCAATGTTCAACTACTTCACCACTGGATTAATTGCATTTCACTCACCTCACTCATTATTTCCAAGAATACTTCAACTGCTCAGTGTCATGATTTATCCATAATTCTTCTTGTCAGAATTATAACATGTGGAATGGCAAGAGTTCAGCCCTCCCGGTCTGCTCCAAAAAAAGCAGAGTGGGAGGGCTTGACTACTCTCTGCAAAATCAGCCCTATCAAGTATCATGTTGGACACTTACAAGTAGCCTATCGCATGCGCCTTTCTCAAGACTAGTGACTGGAAAAGGCCAAGTCTGGAGGCAAATTTAAGTTTGCATATTCGTCAATGATGGGACACAACATGACACACCAAAAAGATTTTTATGTTGGCCTATCTAACTTATTAGAGGCTTTAGAGCACGTACTCGCACGGCAAATCTCACCGCAAATTTTGTGAAAACATCTGCAAGACCGCTTGCACCTAGTTGCGCATCAATGCGCATGCGCAAGATAGTCGCCATTTTCAATCTGCACTACAATGGATGGCAGGGAAATGTAAACACAGGTGAGTTTTTACCAGCTTCTCTACAATAAATTTTTGTGAAAATTTCTTTTTCGGATATTAAAATTTTTAGTCCCAAGTGTCAGTCAGGTTCGTTATGGCCACAGTCGATAGTTACAAGGCTGGTAGTGTCATTGGCCTATGGGAAAGTGATTTTCTAGGGGTTTTTCTGAAGTGGCAAAATGGCTACTACGTTGGCAAGGAAGGGAAAAATGCCAGGCTCTGTGGAGAGTAAGTAGCATTAGCGTTTTACTTTTTTTTTTTACTCTCCAGGAGCCTCCAGGCTACAATGTAGGCAAATGGCAGAGCTCTTAAGCTATTCATGAAATATCAGAATAAAAACATAAATAGCTTCCTTAAGCTAGTCTGGCTAATGGGTGCACAGACATGTCACGGGAACCTTTACTTTAGCCCCGGGATGCTGCCACAGAGTGGCAGCGTCCTGAGTGGAACCACTGCTTCTCAGTGCTCTCATCTGCAACAGGGAAAAACTCCTACTAATAACTTTCTTTAAGAACATGTAAATAAGTTTTTTATACAATATCATATATAGGAAGCTACTAATGTAAATATGCTGGTCGGAAATCAGATTTACCTCAAATGTGTTTAGAATCCATCAAATAGAGTATGTGCTCCTGTGAGCAGCCGGTGGTGAATAAAAACTTAAAATTTAAAAAATATTTTTGATATCCCTTCAAAAATTACCTTGGGAGTCTCAGGTAGGTTCTAGTGCACCAAAAAACATACTCAGTGAAAGCAGTAAGCATAATGAGTCTCACTGAACATCATTAGAAGTCGACACCACAAGTCACTGACTGAAAAAATGACAGTTTCTTAAAATTTAAGTTAAGAAACTTTAACATACTTAAGCCAGTACTTAAGCTTTATTTGTTCAATTTGATAACTGATTTGATTTTTATTTAAGAGAATGAAGTTCATGGTCCATATTTTGCTGCAGAAATTCTTATTTATACCACCAGAGAAAAAGTTGCATGGGGGTGGCTGCTCACCAGAGCCATTTTTCAAGATGGGTCCTGTGAGCGGCCACCCTATGTAAAACATGTACAAAATGCAGGTTTTTGTAGGAGATTGTACTCTGCCTTCATTTTTTTCAATATTAATTTTGTTTACTTCTTCACAAATATGGCGCTAAATGCTCACCAAATGGTAGGCGGCAGCCCGCGGGGGTAGGGGCTGCCGCAGACAGGACCCCTAACATCGTTTTGAAAAATGGACACTACTGACCACGTAATTGGTCAATAATTTTAGGCAGTGTATACAGCGGCACACGCGTGTGTCTTTACCTTACGGCCACACGCGTGTGGTTGTATCCGCAGCATCGACATGAGAATACAGCCACACTGAACTAAATTCCCACTTATACTCTGCGCCGCTACAGCCATCGCTAGTGTGTATGTATGCACTGCACCAGCGATGTGTATTCATGCGAAGGTATGTGTTGCGACTTGCAAAACTTGGATCGTCACGAAGGTTATATGTCTCGATTTCACTTACTATACAAACAATATTTTCACTTTATTCTCACCTGGTCAGCAAGCAGGTGACAATATAGTACAATATTGTTTGTATTTCAGTGAATTTCAAGAGATAAAACCTTCGTGACGATCCAAGTTTTGGTGTTTGGCCCAGGGGTTTGGCAACACCGACACATCGCCTGTGCAGTGCGTGCATACATACACACTAGCGATAGCTGTAGCGGCGCAGAGTATAAGTGGGAATTCAGTTCAGTGTGGCTGTAGTCTCATGTCGATGCTGTGGTGTGGATACAACCACACGCGTGTGGCCGTAAGGTAAAGACACACGCGTATGGCTGTATACACTGCCATAATTTTAAGTTTGCCCTCTATTCAATTAGCAGGTATTTGGACTCTGCATAAATAGTATTGAACTATGTGTGAGTCTTTGATTAATAAATAGACCTATAGGGTCTAATCAGCAAATTCCCTTTATTAAGCGGGCGAACACCAGAGCCGGTACTCTAGACCTCTATCTAGATCTAGCCCTTTTTGCATGCCAAATTTGAAGCCAGTCCCATTTCGCTGGCAATCACCGTTTCATGCAAGAGAAACAAAAGCATGAAATTGCGCATGCGCCTATGAATATTTTCTGCAGCAACGGCATAGTTTCACCAATGAATTGATGAATATGCAGTTTTGTCAATCTTGCCCATTCGATCTCGCCACTCACTTCTCAGGCTTTTCTTGTGAAAATGACAATTGACATTGTTCGTAAGAGATTTTCAGCACAATTACTTGCTAAAATATGAGGATTAATATAAGGTAAGCCATTTGGGGAATACCAAAGAAATGGCTTGTTAATTTCAAGTGAAATATTAGGTGCGCAGACATAAGGCCCCCCATCACTGTAATGTGTTAGTTTGTCATATCATGTGTAGGCTACACGTATTGGATCTGCCATCAGCCATTCATTCCATGTTATACGGGGATCTCACCTCGGGACGATGACAAAATCATGTCAGGAACCATTGGAGTTGTAGCAATCTGGGTAACCCAGTCATTGTGCCCTTTCAGGGTTCCTTGAAGACGCAGTTGTTCAGTGCCTCCCGACATTTCGGCTGTTTTACTAACAGATGAAGATGGATTTAGAGAAGGGCCTGTTTGGCCTTCCTTATTGCCAGTGCAGGCTAAGTTGAAAAGGCTGAACTTGGCAGGCGGTTTGTTGGCGAAAAATAATTCCTCCACTGATTGGCTATGGTAGCTTCCATGTGAAAATTGAAAGCCAACGAATCAAAGATGGAAAAAGAACAAGAACAAGAACAAGAACAAGAAGAAGTAAAAGAACAAGTACAAGAACAAGTACAAGAACAAGAACAACAAGAACAACAAGAACAGCAAGAAAAAAACAACAAGAAGAATAAGAATAATAACAACAACAACAACAAGTACAGGAACAAGAACAAGAACACGAGTTTTCTCAATGAGTCCAGTTGAATTCATTTACCACTTTCTCTTATGGTATTAAAGATATTTTGAACAAAAAAAAATCATTTGCTTGCGTTTCTCGTTGGAATATTTCAGCTAACTTCTTCTTGTTGTCTGTCAACCAGTCTCCCCCTTTAAAATGGTCTGACGAGGGATGATCCCTGACGACAGCTGTTAAAATTTACCTCCTCTGAAAACGGGAGAACTGTGACTCAACTTCCATTGGGGAATTTGAAATGACCGACCTAGTAACAGTCCCTAAAATCACAGATTGACGGGTCCTCAAGGAAAATAGTCTGGTTGGTCTCTCTGTATACTCTCATTGAATCTGCAGAATGTACGTTCCACAGTTTCTCTTCCCCCCCCCCTCTCTCTCTCTCTCTCTCTCTCTCTCTCTCTCTCTCTCTCTCTCTCTCTCTCTCTCTCTCTCTCTCTCTCTCTCCAGGCGCGGTTCTACGGGGGGGGGGGGGGGGGCTTTGGGGGATGAAGCTCCCCCCAAATTTTGACGACATATTAAGTGCATTTCAATAGATTCTAATGTCCTTGTATTAAACCCGCATTTCAAGAAATAGATGAAAAAAAGGAAAGGATAAAGAGGAAAATAGATATATAACTGAAAAACCTGGGAGAGCTCGCTCGCATTTGAATTACCTTAACCATTGCAATACCGGTTATATCATATTCTCAAGAAAGGAAATAGGTTTGCATCTTGTCCCGCTATCCCAAGTTTATACTATTCTTATACTCATTAATTGTTAGTTAGTCCTACATAACTGCAATGATTCAAGCGGCAAGTTGACCTAGAATAGAAGAATTTTCAGGAGATAAAGGCCTGTGACCAAACATACATGTATTTGCATTACCCTTTGTGAGAACTGAGAACGGAAGATGCCGATAAATATCATTGTACTTTACTAAATCACGAGAAGGGAGTATATAACCATGATAACCCGGTCTCAGTATTAAAAAAAAATTTTTTTGCTCACCCATAAATTCTAGAAACGAAACAAGATGTTTTCGATCTGTTCAGCAATCACTCTTATTCCAGCAACAGTCTATACCTAACTAGATATCATAACATTTTTGCAGCGACGTGTCCGACTATCCTCGAACTAATTCTACAGCGGTGTACATGATAAGATCAATTAATGAATTTTGTATATATTTTTGCTTCGCTCGCAACGCTCGCTCATATAAAGAATTATTTGGGAAGGCAAACGAATTGGGCATGTAAGGGAGGTGACCGAATATAGGTATATAATGTATTTTGATGTCGAAATGATACTTTATCATTATGTACTTCGTAGCTTGCTTCGCTCTCTCATAATATTTAGAAACGTTTCTAAGAATGGTTTAGGACAGGAAACAATTTTACTGGGCCAGCGAGGTTTATCATAATTTGTTAGTAAGGTGACCAAATATACCAGTTAGATTATCTGATAGGCCTAGGGTGTATTTTGATGACAAAATAAGACTTCTTTTAAAGCAATTAAGATGTGGTTATTTTGCGCTCGCTCCCAAAATAAACAAATAGTATTTATGGGGGCGGTGTGCAGGCGGGCAAGAGGGTGAAGTGTGAGCAAGAAATTTCGCCAAAATATTTCCACGAACCCCCCCCCCCCCTCCTCGAATCGAATTTACGCCGATGTGTATTATAGGCCTACACTTTTTCTCGCTCTCTGCGCTCACTCATAATAATAGCTAGATAAAGAATTATTTAAGAAGGCAAACGAAATGGGCATGCAAGGAAGGTGACCGAATGTATTTTTTATATTTCATAGGCCCGTGGAGTATATATTTCCATGCTCGCTTCGCTCGCTCTTTAGGAACAAAGTGGTTTTGGACAGCAAAAAATTTGCGAGCGAGGTAACGTATAATTGTCAGTCTATAGTGTATTTTGATGGCAATTACAGCAAGAAGCGGTTATTTTTGGTTCGTTCGCTTCGCTCGCTCGCAAATTAAAAAAAGTAATAGATGTGTATTTTCGAAAATTCCTATCGGGCGCGCGCGCGCGCGTGTGTGTGTGGAGGGGGAGGAGTTGTCCCCCTCCCACCTCTCAGTCGCTTTGCTCTAGCTCTGACACATATCCTCCAAGCCCCCATTAGCCCCCCCCCCCCACCCCTCCCCATCGTTTGCTCTTAGAACCGCCTCTCTCTCTCTCTCTCTCTCTCTCTCTCTCTCTCTCTCTCTCGCTCTCTCTCTGTTTTTGTTTTCATTTCCTCCTCTCGATCTTTTTTTTAAAATCTATATTAACCATCATAGTCACCCCATTTTACATATCAAATTTGGCCCCTAATAGATCCTTCGACAAAGTCCATTTAAAAAAAAATAATAATAAAGAGCTTCTCAGCTTATAGCCGCTGGAGTGGCCCGCCCAGGCTCCTAGCCGCTTTCGGGGGCCCCCACTTTATGTCAGAAAATGCATGGCTATACATTTCACCCCCCCCCCCCCACACACACACACACACACACAACTAACAAAAGTTTTCCATCTGCATGCGTCGGTAGTCAGACGGCCCCTAAAAATCGAGGTTTGGTTCTATTTGAAAATTGTAATTAATACATGAATTGTAGATTTCAACATGGCAGCCACATAGCCCAGTTATGTTAAGTAAGGTGATTATTTCGTTCAGACTCACAGACTAAATGTTGCCACAGAGATGACAGTATACTTAGTATCTCTGTGAATACTGCCCGAGTTTTTTTTATTATTTTTTTTTAATATAATTAATTGCTTTTCAATTTGTCCTCTTCATGAACCACCCTACCATAGTATTGAACATAACTACAACAGGATGTCGGATCCGAGGCCTGGTCTTGAGAAAGAAGTTAGAAAGGTAAATTGATGCTATATTTGCCTTTTAATTTAAAATGGAGCATTTCATGAATTATGATACTTTATAGTTTGTAAGATAAGTAATAAATGAATTGATATTGTATACGAATTGACATTGAATACGGACAATTAAAGGATTTTTAAGAAAACGCTGCCTGTAATAACTAAAAGCGTGTGCGCCGCAACGGGCTGCCGTCATCTTTCCTGCCTTGTCTAGCGGCTTGGGACAAAGCACTCTCCCTACACTGTCGTCTGCTGGCGATTCATTGAAAATTGACCGAGTACACAGGATGAGTGTGTACACCCAAGTACATGGACATGGTTATTTAGAAATGTGATTTTAATAGTGCATGCATTTAGGGTTGGATTAGTTAAGAGTAAGACCAAAATAAAATCAATTCAAATTTATAATCACATAGGCCTCATGACATAATTGCTCTTCTCAACTTCTCAAGAACCCAACTTGCTACTAGTACTAGTACTAGTAGTACTAGATCTAGTGACAGTCTACTTGCCCTAAGGCCTAACATTATTAAACAGTTGGGCCTAGTTTAACTAGATCATTATTTCTACAAATGTCTAAAAATGATATTTCAAAAAATGAATTTAACCCATTCCTGGATCTGGTACTCTGAAAAGCTCCACTGGAGCATCACTCAGAACGAAACTGAAGTCAGGGTTGCTCATACCAACTGTAAATGTTTCTGCAGAGTGCATGAAAATTTATGTACATCCTGAAAATCTGTTCCTTAGTTGACTGATGCCATTGTTGAATGTTGATAAGTGCTGGGCTGCCATTGTCGACTCTTGGTACACATACAGTGTACAAAAGGAATGAAACAATGTGGCAGTTGCATAGCTAGTTAAAGAGGCCAACAAATGGGAAATCATGGGGAAAACGAATTTGCAAAAGGCTTGTTTACTTGTACACTATAATCCGTCCATTATGCAAGCCCGTCGGACTAATGCGAACAGTTCGGACAGCACGAAGTTTACCAAACTCAACCTAGTCATGCACTTCGGGTTCTCACATTTCTCAACAACTCTAAGTGTTTAGACTCTTAACGGGTCTCATCGTGTTCACTGGAAGAAACGTCTTGTATAATGCTCCAACATTTCAAAATACAAAATATAGTTTACTTCTGGTTTGTTAGTCTAGCCATTAAACTGCATTGCCTTTCCCCGACACATCGTCGCCGCGGATTATGTAACACCCCTTAGGCTCTCCTAGGGAGCTGGCCATGTAATTATTTTTCCATATGACTAGCTGTTTATTAGCTTTTTCATTGCGCAAACTTTGAAACACGTACGGCAATAAATCACAGTTGTTTAGAATGGATTATCCCTTTTCTTGAAACTCGAGCGGCCAACTGCATTCCCCCTCTCTCATCCAAGATCACCCTGCCTTTCCCCATGATTTCTCATTTTCTAGTCCCTTTAAGAGTTAAGAAAGACCCAAGAGAATGATAAAAACAGGGCAAAGAAGATGGGGGGGGGGGGGAGAGACAAGAGATTATTTATAAAAAATAAAAAATAAAAAAAAAGACGGAAGAGAATGATACAAGTTTAGGAAGAAGGGGAAAATATGATGTAATGATTTTTTAACTTTGGTCTTTGATCTATTCTTCAGATAACAGCAGCATGGGAAAATAAGAAATGATTACATTACATTTTTGTCTATTGAGTCTATTTCTCACAAATCTAACCCTAACCTTGACCCATTATTTCAGTAAGATGACAAAGCCTTTAAAAAGGCAGAAGAGAAGGATGGAGACAAGGTGAGGAAGAAAGGGAAAATGATGAAATTATCTTTGAACTTTGGTCTTAGATCTATTATCTATTCTTCAGGATAAATGTAGCATGGAAAATCAAGAAAAACAAATTATTATATATTATTGAGTCTATCTCAGATAACCCTAACCCTAACCAGGGCTTAAATTAATCCAAGGCCACCAAGGCCATGGCTGTGGATGCCCTTCTGATTGGCCTCAATGCCCCTCTCATTGGCCTTGGAGATTGTTTGATGCGTTTCTATTTCTTCCTATTTATGCTGTAATATAGGAAAGTGCCCTACAGAAAAGTGGCCTTGCCCTAAAATTATTGACATTTAAAGACATTGGTTAGCATTGTTATGATTTTAAAAAATCTCTTTTTGTTACTTGAAAATGGGATAAATGTAAGGGTTACAGTGTAAAAATACCAGTCTGAAAGTTTTGAAGTATTATATCCACAGGAAGTATTTTTAAACACAAAAAATGTGAACCAATGTTTGAAAAATATATGAGGGTCGGTTGCACAGACTAGATATAAGAATTTTTAAATTCGAGCAAAGCTTAGTTATTGTCTCGTGAGACGAAAGATGATAAAATTGTCCTTTGCGTCGAACTTACAGTTTTTCATTCCAAATTATGGTTGGTTTCAGGGTTTTTGAGTACAAATACAAGTACTCATACACATGTTTCATCTCAGTTTGAGAATTTTTTAAATCAGCTGCTCACAAAGTTAGCCAATGCCTTGAAGCCCTGCTTAACTCATTATTTCAGTAAGGGGGCAAAGATGTAAGAAAGAGAAAAGAGAAAAGACTAGTCAAGGAAGAAGTGGGGCAAAAACTGATGACACAATATATTTGAACATTACATCGATATTCTTAAGGATGACTGCTGCGTGAAAAAAAAAAAGCAAAACAAAGATTATTACACTAGTCTGTAACTTTGCTATGGCCTGGGATCTGACGTATGTACAAATTCCAAATAATTTGAAATCAGCACTATCAATTACATGTGGCCATGCGTTTTGATCTGGACCAGTAAATAAATACTTTCAAATATGTAGAAAATATTGGTGCATAAAAATGATTCATAAAGGGGCTTATGCAAAATTAATTTTATTTTGATGGAACCCCATGATGTTATATATCTATGGAAAGGTCTAACTGAGAGGAATTTTTAAAAATGCAAGAATTAGCTGTGTAGGGTACATCAAACTTTTTTCTCACTTAATCAAACTTCTGAAATATGTTATATCTATTTTTTGTATTTCAGGTTACATAACTCTTTAAAAATATCCTGGGATTTTTATGAGTGCATTTTTGGAATCCTCAGTCAATTCCCTTCAATAAAATGTATACTTCTATATACTTTAGTTAAAGTGTCTGGAAATAATGGGCGTTTGAGTGAAAAGGTGCATGATTTCTTTGCAAAAACACATGTAACCCCAAACTGGCCCAGTTCAAAATGCATGGCCATGTGTAATCATGCCTACAAGACAGATTTGGTTAAATTTTTCGTATTGCAAATGAACTGGTTAACAAATTTATATTTGGTGACAACCCACTTCACCGAAGGCCCGCGAGGCCAAAAATACCAAATTGTAATCTATAATATCACACCGCTCCGACCAATTCCTGTGCCAGAAGGAAGTTTGATAAGTATTAAAGGGCAGTGAATGTTTTTCATTGAATGTGCGGAACATCTGGAAACGAGGACTAAACATGATAAAGGAGATATAATTGTTTTATATACCGATAGCGCATTATCTGTGATGAAGGAAAATACGATACGAGAAAAGTCCGCCTCGCGGGCCTTTGGTCTCGCGGGCCTTCGGCCAAGTGGGCAGACCCCTTATGTTTTAAGTGATTCGGTGCATTTTATTACTAAAAGCATACATAATACATATTTCTTACATTTTTCATATTTAATCCATAAGATGAAAATTATGTATATGTAATGTTACCATTGATTTACTAATATTCCTTTCAGGAATTTACTACCATCCCACAATTCTTCATTTTACAATTAGGTAGTGGGCTAGAAATTTGTCTTTTGTCCTTCTTGATAAACATTGAATTCCCCTCAAAAATTCTTCAAAATTTTGTAAAGAAGACCAGTAATGGAAAGCAACCAGAGATAAGAAAGAGATCTTTGCACTAGTTGACTTCCCCAAAATGATTCCGTTTTTGACCTGTGTCTCACCATCAACAATAGTTCTTATAAATTGTTGGTCTTTTTTTTTTTTAATCTCTCCAAAGGTGATACATTACTGAATTTTAGATTAAATCATAATGTTCTCTCTGTTAAACATGTGTTATTATTTTCTTACCTAATAAACAGGTCACCTTCTTCTTACATCCTCAAATTACTATGCCAGCCATCCAGCACCACTACCACATGACACATTTTCGCCTAAAGGTTGAACCATTCTGGATCATCGGAAGTACAGGATTCTGATCAATGGGGACAGACTATCAACGGCCTAGAAGAAATCCTCTAGATCCAGGACCATGGCACTCCAGTGCTTGAAGGTGGACCCAGGAGGGGCTTCT
>CM057170.1:7705038-7716425 GCA_029962745.1 Echinometra lucunter | reverse complement strand
GGTGTGTGACCTTGTGTGAGATGTGTTGTGCAGATCGGGAATGATCAGATCTCACTTAGTAAGGTTAAGTTTTGGACTTCTGGACGCAGGTAGTGATGCTGCTGGCTCATGCATCCTCACACTCAGTCACAGGACTCGCGTCGCCAATTAAAAGCTCCCTAAAATACTGAAGTTCTCACCCATCCAACCCTAATCCTTATCCTGATCGGATCCCAGTTCTAAGCCTTACCCTAAATTTGATGAAAACACGGAGGAAGTGCATGTGAACTTCTTCAGTATTGCCATCCTGGTTGCCCGATAACTCCGGCGGTATAATTGACAGACATGATTGGGGGATCTGCTCTGCATTTCAATTAAAATTCATCATTGTGCAAATCTAGTTTATTTTCATTATACGTTTTAATAACTGAGGTATATTTTTGTCGTTTCAAATAATGCCACGCACGGTACATATCCACATATATATGCAGTCATATTGATTGCCATCTTGCATTGAACAGCTCGACCGGCGTTGTACAATTAAAGTTTGAAGGTGATTTTCAGGCCGCTAGTTTGCACAGAAAGGCTTGTTGTACGTGTGTACATGTGTCTTGAATGATAATGATAGGAAGAGTTTCGCAGTCTGTCCTACTTCAATGACCCAGACATTTAGAGGGCATTTTTCTGTGTGAGGTGAATACAGCGGTCATTAAAAGGCTCGTTAATCATGTTAAATGGTTAAAATACCTAAGTTGCAAGGAAGATAGCCGGTCCCATACATGCATATCCAATCAAAATGAATAGTTTATTCTCCTAAACATTCTAGCAGCAAGCAATGTTTGGCATATAACCTGCTTTAATCACGGAGAAGCGAAAATTCATGATTTTCCCCTGTTTTATTTCGGAGATAGTGCACACAATACGTCACTGCGTTTATCCATTATAGCCATATGATTGAAGCTCAAACTATTAGCTCTTTGCATTGGGAGGCAGCTAATAAACGAAACAAAATAAAACAAAAACAAAAAAGCATATATGTTGAGAAGCATTTGCAGCAAAGTAGATTATGATGCGTATAATTTAGATATTCCAAGCATATTATGTATGTTGACCCTAATCCCTTATCATTACGAGTGATGAACAGTCTCAGCAATATACTGAACAAGCTGCATTATACATGGTGTCTACATATCATTTGGAGGGGGGGGGTCGCTAGGGGCGTCAGTCAGTTATATTTGGGGGCACCCTTAAGTCTGAGTGTCCATGTTAGGGGGACGGATGTCTCCTTTTACCCCATTGCATTATTCGTCGACAAGTAGAAAACAAAAGAGGTCCTCCGTTTTTTCAGGTGTCTCTTTTTACCCATAGAACTTGTACGAAATACAAGACTTCCGAGCAAGATTTTTTTTTTTTTTTTTGGGGGGGACGTACCCTGTTGTGTTCCCCACCCTTAAAAATGTGGGGGATGTGCCCTCCCCCCCCCCCGATCGCCCATGGGGGAAGGAGAGATTGGTCGTTACGCCTTAGTGACCTCTATTTCCTTGTATTCTCCATCTGCCTGTCCTTCTCAATTCCTCTGCTTATCTCTGTCCCATTATCTATTTCTTTATATTTCCATGGAAATGGATATGGGCGTCGCTCTATTCTCCATCTTTTTTTTCTTCTTCTTGGTGCCTCTCTTCCTCTCTCTCTCTCTCTCTCTCTCTCTCTCTCTCTCTCAAGCTCTCACTCATTCACTCTTTCCAATCTTTTTTGATTGCCCTCTCTCTGCTCTGTGCAAAAGTCACGAGAAAGTTATCCTAACCTTACAAAAACTGACCTCCAGAAATAAAGGAAGGAAAGCTCAAGAATTAGTTATTGCGTGATTACTTCCACAAGATAAAAACAACAAGAAGAAAGTGAGTTGATAGATTATTATTGTGTATTATCCTTTGAAGGGCAGGAGTATACCCCCCCTCAAAACAAACAACAACAACAACAACAAAAACCCACCATCAACAACAACTTAACAAAAAGGGCATCCATCTGTATGAGATATTTGTCCTTTGAGGAAGGAGAGAGTTCTTCTGGGGAGCGTTTCATGAAGAGTTTTGTCAGTGATTTTCACCGACTAATTTGCTGTCAGCCAATTAGATGCGAGGATTTTCAGTAGCTTGTAACATTTGTCGGTGATTTTCACCGACAAAATTCTTCATGAAACGCTCCCCTGGTCTCCCGGGGTTGATGAATACAAGAGAACAAGGCTGTCATTTTTTTTTTTTTTTTTTTTTTGTTTGGGAGGGGGGGGGGGTGTGATTGTTGGAGGGTCTCGTAATATCTTTTCATATATGCTTTGTAATACACCACTTTCTTGCCGCCCCTCCCTTTTTCGCCATAATGTTGGGAGCATGTGCCTCACTGCCCCTTACAGGAGAAAAGATTTTAAAGAAAAATAATAGGTCGAAGGAAAAAGATAAATAAAAACGCACAGAAATGTAGTAGCTGAAATAGTTCGTTTGAGAGAGCGTTACACTGAAGATCTGTATTAAATCCATTCCTTGTTTGTCGGTTCAGAATGACAAACGGTGAAGGACAAAATGAAGAAAAGAAAAACAAATCTGTGATAAGATAACCTTTCATTAGCCTTTTTACACGTTGCTTCTGAGTAATCTAGTTATGACAAATGATTGTAAAAAGACACGATGATAAAGAATTAGACGTATTTTAACCCTGGATTCGAACCCTTGACATGTCTTCTTAAGGCCAAGGCTATTCAGACATAACTGTTTGTTATCTTAGTTTGAAGTTGGAATTTAACATGCTAAACAAACATTAGCTGATACTGTGTTCTTGACAGATTTTGATGTTGATTGAAAGAGAGAGAGGGGAGAGGGGGGGGGGGGAGAGGTGGAGAATGAGAATGAAGAGCTATTTTCTTAGTTCGAGGTTAAATTCATGATTGTGAGGCATGTTTTCTGTGTTCATCTCTTGTGTTTTTTAATTGTAGCTTCTCAAATATAACTGCTCCTGGCTTATGAACAGAAAATGAATCAAAACGTTTGGAATTGAAGTCTTTTGAATGGGGCAATTAAAAGTGTTACCTGGGAAAAGCCCTGAGACTTCATCCCTGTTTGTAATTCTACCAATTAAAACAAAATGGTATTGCCTCGTATGTTGAAGGGAGGGGAGCTCTGTAATTCAGTACCGCCCCCCCCCCCCCCCAGCTTGTTTGCCTTCCCATTTTTTATCATTTTTTTTAAAACACGTGAACACGTTGGTATCAATAATGTATATAGCATTTCCATTTATTAGATATACGATAAAAGAGCATGCATGCCTTGCTCAAGGGCATAAGTGCCGTGCCGGGGATCGAACCGCGATCCTCGCATCTCCAGTCAAGCGCCCTAGACCACTTGACCACGGCACCTCCCAATGTTGGTGCATTGATTTGATTTTTTTTTTAAATACACACACACACCCACACACGCACCCACATGCCCACACACACACCGCAGAGAGTCGAGAGCATAATTTGAGAACAAAATAAGCATCTTCCTGCATACAAAGAATATATTCATCAAATCTCAAGATAATTAGCTAACTCTTTGTACGTAACAACTTGCAATGTTCCCCCCCCCCCCCCCTCCTTTCACTCGTATCATGCTAGATTGTTCTGCCCATAAAACCTTTCATTAGGATCTTCAACTGCTTTGTCTGATTTTATGATGACTACTGATTCTACCAATAAAATCAGTATTTTTTTTTAAATGTACTGTAAGGTAATAAGATGTGACAAATCTAACGGTCAGCGAAAACAACCTTGAAATGACTTTCATGTAAATGTTTAGAGTAAACCGAAGGGTTATTGTGCATGTACTATAAGCCGTGATAATTCTTTATCTATATCACACAATGCGGTTGATCTCTTCCTTGAGTAAATATACAAGTGTGCCCAGCAAATTACCCATTACGACTGTCGACATTATAGTTGTGACGTTTTCTATACCCAACAGTTATAGTGGAAAAGGGGGAAAAAGGAGAAAAATGTTGTAAATCCCACAATATTCAGCAAAAGGTGAGCATGAAGCATTGATATCATTTGTCATGATCGTGCTGCAATTAAGTATAAAAGGAGTCCAGAACCCATCCCCGTACTTAAGGAGAAATTGATGAGGAGGGGGATGAGGGGACAAGGGGAGGAGAATGTGGGGGATGGGGAGGAGAAGAAGAGCTATGGGAATGGCAGGAGAAAGTGGTGAGGGGGTGAGGGGAAGGGGAGGAGGTTGAAAGGTTTAGAGAATTGAAGATACCATGTTGGATAAACATGATGAAAGCAAAAAAAAAAAGAAAAAAAAAAAATCAAAGAGAGAGTGGTGTACACGAGGAGTGGCGGGGGTACATGTGGCAAATGGAACTTGGAAACGGATGAGAGAGAGTGAGAGAGAGAGGGAGGGGGAGGGGAGACAGAAAGAGGGTAAGGGGGAAAATAGAGGAGAAGGGATACGAAAAGGATTAAGGGAGAGAGAGAGAGAGAGAGAGAAAGGGGGGATAAAGTTAGGATGTACCCGGGATGTACACACTCATGATTTTTTTCCTGAAAGTTTATGCCTCAAGCTTGGGCACAACTACATGACACATTTCCCCCTAATGTGAGAATTAAAGGGACTGCGCTTCATTGTTTCAAATTCTTCAAGACATCAATTTGGTATATGGTTATCTGTCACGTCATTTGCCTCTAAAATAGATTTTATGTACAGGTAACTTAATTTATCATTTTCATCGGGGAATTATGGGCTATTAGTTTTCTTCATCACATTTTGTTTTCTTCTTCGTACAGAATTTTCAGCCAACTCTGCCATCGGACGTTCGTAATTTAGAAGAGGACTCACCAAAATGTCTCGATCTCCTGCTCTCCTGTATGCCCTCCGCCGCAGCGGTAAGTTTGCCGCGGTTCCTACCGCCTTCAACCACTTACCACGTCGAGCTGCCTCTAGCGGCGTGACCGCATTCAAGGCCAGTCCAGACCGAAACACTGTGGATCTTACGCAACAGACTGTGGTATTGCCGGTGAGTATCAACTTCTTGTAGTAACGAAAAATCTTGAACATAATAATCTGCTGCTAGCAACCATGTCTTTTCTTTTTCTTCAAAAAACTTAAATCGAAATGAATGAGGTAAATCAAGTAAATTTAGGAACTCGAATTAATAGGTCGAAAATCCATGTTCTTTCAGGGAAAGGCCGAATTCAATTCAATTCAATTCAAGGTTTATTAAAAACATGAGTCGCAGCCCAATGGCTGAATTGGTCATGTATACAATTAAGAGACTCATTACATATTTCAAACATTTATAAAAAACAGTTACATTTGTCTATACTGAAATAAGAAATATGTAGTTCATAAGACGAGATTACTTAGGCATCGAAAATAAATAAACATAAGATAATACAAAATTGCGATGTTGACCCATCCATGAGGGTGCATATTGTTCAAAGTTCATAACTGGAATATTGATTAGTTATTAACAGTTAAAGTATACGGTTCTATCATTTCTGTTACACCTCACGTCTTATCTCTCACTTTTTCCCCTCTATCCCTCTCTTCTTGATACTAGGTAAAGTAATTATCATATTCTTTTTTGTTCATGCTCACTTGCTCAGTTATAATCTTTTCATGATGTATATGTATATTTTCATGTCTTCTTTTCTTCTTGAATAACTTTTTTTTAAAACAGGGTCCAGAAAGAATCCGTGTGAGTTCTTACATCAACGAGGCGTGTTACAAACCTGGCCAGTTCTACAGCGAGGTGTCTACCGTGTATGATGCCTTCAAAAGAGGTCAGAAAGTATCAAGTAAGTCCAATATACTGTAACGCAATTTGCATAATATTTGCATAATATTGTTGGTGTTGAATTGTGTTTATACAGACGTGTATCAATCAGGTATAATTATTTACGTCTGGGACCGACCTTTTACGTCACCATCCGAAAGACATGACTCAGACTCGAACCTGTGTCCAATTAGAGTCAGTTTGTAGGCGAAGACAAAGAGCTGACTGTAGACGTTACCGCTAGACCAACTCCTGCTCCCCTTATCGTGTGAGGGAAGAGTACAAATTGTTAGGCCCCCGGGCGTAGCATCACGTCACCCTCCAGAATAATTAGAACTGGTATCATTGTACAGACAGATGTTATCACTCTGGTTGAATGAGGAGATGTTTTTTGGTTTTTTTTAAATATTAAATATAACATAGTTGCTCTCCTCCAAATGTATTATTCTTTCTGCACAATCAGACAAACTCGGCAGAGCATACCACTGAAATTTGCGGGGATGGGGGAGGGGGGGGGGGGTGGGGGGCTATTCTGTACCAAGCAGATAAAAACATGATTTAAATGATTTAGAAGAGTCAGATGATTTACCATTTTTTATTATAGTTATTTTGAAAATGTCGAGGCAATTTTTATTTGGATCTTTCCCTCTCCTTCTGTCTTGCTATTGTATTTACATTTTAGTAATTCAATTCTTAGCCTGGTGTTGCTCTCCCCGTACCATTTTGACCTGTCAACCCCCCCCCCCCCCCCCTTGCATGTGCACATGATAATATATTCTACTTGTCGGTATGTGACAAGTTATATAGGCCTATCTGTATTACAGTGATAAATCCAAGTCAATTTATCTCAGTTATCTTTTGATTATCTGGTGCATGTTTGTATTCTGTAGACGACGTGTATGTTCAGTGCAAATAACTGGCCGTGTAGTAAACATTCATTGCAAGGTTATGAACTTCACAGGCAGGGTCGGACTGGTCATGGGGATGGGGGAGTGTCCAAGGGAGTTGTACCCCAAGGGCCGCTTGGTAATTTAGCTTGGGGACCGGTAAATGAAAGGTCTGAAGGCTGGTTCTACAGGCGGGAGGGTCGGTCGCGTCGAAATTCTACAACCAAATTTCAGTCCCAGTCAGTTCCTGTTTATTGACACAAAGTATAATACAATCCGATTTGGTATTATAATGACGGATATTCCTGATCTCTCAAAGAAGTTCGCCAAGTGCGTGTGCACTTCACTCTGAATAGATATGTTGATTCAGTAGTACGCAAACATTTGACATCATCATCTATTCATCAGTCACGTGGTCTAGACATAGAGAAGCGACATAAATATCATACTAAAATTTAATTTTGCTCTTTTGAAGTTTAAGTCGGTGACTGGCGCAAACATGTAGTATGTTTTTATCACGTGATATGTGTGCATTCTTCTGGAATAGCACTGTTCAAAGAAACTATTCAAACCATACACTGTGAATATCTATAATTAAACTCTGCATGGCATGCATGTATGCATGATCATACCTTTGGTAAAATGAAATAAACGGGCCTGGCAGGTCCCCCTCTAGTAGTCCGGTAGCCAAGGGGGGTAAGGTTGCATTGGAATGTTATAGTTTTTTTTTTAACTGATATCGACTGTTCAGACCTTCTATTTTAACAATCCACATGCTGGAGCTCTGTCAGCATTGAGCAATTTGAGATATACGCGAAAATCCAAAATGGCCGCCGGCGGCCATCTTGGATTTTCTGTTTACCTACTTAAACATCCCTAGAATGTTCAAAATTGGGAAATAAGGGTTTTTCGGGATGGAGAATCCAGATCTGAGGTTAGTTTGAGGATATGACTGTGTTTCAATGTCTTAATGTAAAATGGCAGCTAATTTTAAGATGGCGCCCCCAGCGGTCTACATGTACATATACATGTATGCAATATTGCAATGAAAATCACGTAGAAAATAGATTAAATATGATTGGTTTTTTTTATTTCTGAAAGGATGATATTTAGAAACACAAAACAGAAACGGGGATGGGGGAGGGGAGGGGGATAGTCTCCTTCCCAAACACACACACGCGTACACACACACACAATATACTATGGAGATAAAGCAAATAATGTTCACTTTTTTGTAGCTGACATAAAGTATGTGTACTCACATCAAATTTTGTGGGAAGATGTACATGTACACTATCAAAATAATTATATTGGTGGCAATTCTACATTTGAAAAAAAATGAGTGTCTGTAGCTCGATTTTGCTTGCTCATAGAAACAGAATGATTTTGAATGGCAAGTGATGAGCCAAATAGCATCATATTTTGCAGTTACGTGATTGAATATATTTAGAAGTTTGAGGCTATCAAGGAGACGTGTGAAGTTTTCCTCACTCGCTGCACTCACTCGTATAGCATTTAAATAGTTGGGGTATACTTTTTCGCCAAGAGTGTGTTTTCCCCTATCTCCCTTCGCTTGCTGGTATTATTTTGAGACAAGGTGGTTTAGAACAGCAAAGATTAGACCAGTGAGGTGCTAGAATAGAGTCATAGTTGGCAGTGAGGTTTTTATTTATTTATTTTATTTATTTATTTACCCCTTGTGGGACGGAACACCCTATCAGCATATGCTGTTTTTCGTAGGGGTCCAGGTGACTATACCATTAAAATATCTTTCAGACCATAGTGATATTTTGACCAGAAATAATACTGTATCATCAAAAGAGTGTTTTCCTAGCTCGTTCGTAATATACAAAAACATAGTGGTGGACAGTAAACATTGGACCAGTGCAGTGCTGAAAAGGTTATATTTGGCAGCGAGGTTGCCCAATAAATCATTCGAATATTTTATTCCTAGAGTGTGTTTTGATGACAAAATAACATTCACTTTTTTGACTCGCTCACTCACAAAATAAAAAATGCTGTGATTCATACTCTCAAAAAGTGTCAACTAAATAAAAAGCTTATAGGTCACTAAACATTCCATTCAAGTAATTGCGATCTACCCCTTCGATATTGTTTGAAATCAATTTTTGTTTGGCTAATGGGATGAACGGGAGAATAGACTAGGAATGCAGCAGACCTGTGAGCAAATATAGGTCTTACACCCTCCCTTCACAAAATTTAGTGACGCTCTGATCTCTGTGCTCCTTTGCGTAGTCAATCCTTCACTTTTTAATCCCATACCCTTTCCCAGTCGCTTTGCTCCCCGAACGAGGATATTCGGCATCAATCATCCCCCCAACGAATCCAAATCAAAACCAATGGGCATCAGTATCCATATTTGTAAGGAAAATTATATTTTGACCTTGAAAATATCATGAAATATAAAAAGTGTACTTTTCTTCCGTAACTGGTAAACATACACTGAAAATGCATATTATGTTGGAATTTTATATCAATATTTTCCATTAAAAGGCTATATATTGAGCTCATTTTTTTTAGATCCAAAGTTATAGACATATTCAGATGCTTACTATCTAATATGCAAACAATCCATCAACATTAACCGGTCTCTTAAGATGGCCGAAAAATGAATCGATCAACTCTGGCCAACAATAAAGTAGTGCTAAACACACTATTTCAGAAATCAGTCTTTTGAAAAGCATCAGTTTTCGGCTCAGCCGAGATTTGCAGAATTTTCAGTCCACAATAGACAATGATAGATATGTTTCGGAGATACTAGTCAAATTAGTGAGGAAAATGATGTTTTGGCCTTGAAAATATCAAGAAATATCATTTCAAAAAGTGTATATTTGTTCTGTAATTAGTATTACAGTACACTTAAATGCTTAATAAACAAATCTCATAACTAATTTGAATATAAATTATTGTCGACTTTCCGAGCCTCGAATTCCTGATAGCGATGTGAGTACACATACTTTTTGTCAGCTACAAAAAAGTGAACATTATTTGCTTTATCTCCATAGTATATAGTGTGTGTGTGTGTGTGTGCGTGTTTGTGTGTTTGGGAAGGAGGCTATCCCCCTCCCCTCCCCCATCCCCGTTTCTTTTTTGTGTTTCTAAATATCATCCTTTCAGAAATTAAAAAAAAAAAAACAATCATATTTAATCTATTTTCTATGTGATTTTCATTGCAATATTGCATACATGTATATGTACATGTAGACCGCTGGGGGCGCCATCTTGAAATTAGCTGCCATTTTACATTAAGACATTGAAGCACAGTCATATCCTCAAACTAACCTCGGATCTGGATTCTCCATCCCGAAAAACCCTTATTTCCCAATTTTGAACATTCTAGGGATGTTTAAAGTAGGTAAACAGAAAATCCAAGATGGCCGCCGGCGGCCATTTTGGATTTTCGCGTATATCTCAAATTGCTCAATGCTGACAGAGCTCCAGCATGTGGATTGTTAAAATAAAAGGTCTGAACAGTCGATATCAATTTAAAAAAAAACTATAACATTCAAATGCAACCTTAGGCCCAAAATCCGGGTTTGGCTGCCGGACTATAGATATTCCGCTGGCGCTTTGGGATAATATATTTAGCTTTAGCTCAAACTATTTTTCATTCCAGGGCTAATTTTTGTTGCACTTGAAACGTCTGTTACAAGCATGTCCTTAATGTCTCCATCTTCTCCTCTCTGTAGATGACGGTAACTTCCTCGGAGCCCGTACCGGTCCCAACAGATCCTACGAATGGATGACATTTTCACAGGTATACGAACTACAGGCATCTTTTCAAATATATATTTTTAGAAAGGGTGGCGGGGGAGGAGACACTTATTATCCACCTGGCAAGGAATGAACAAGAAGTGAATGAATAAAACGAAATTACGGTTACAGAGCTGTCTGTTGCTTCTCGTCCTCTTGAGTCGTTCGTATGACAGGCGCCATAAATATTGAATATCGCGCCTTCTACAAAACAACAGTCGTTTCATTAATTGTGATTGTGAGACGTAATTATGTTTCTGTTCTTTTTAATAGTTTTTAGAGCACATAATGCATTATGTATTTCAAATTTTCATAATTCCTACCTATCCCACACGAAAACTGCGTCATGTGATGTATTTGCAAGCACTTAGAACTTTATTCCACGTATTGACTTGACATGTTCTTTATACCATTCAGGTCGAAGAGAAAGCTCGGCTCCTAGGATCGGGACTGATGGCTCTCGGGAACCAGCCCGGATCGTGCATCGGTATTTTCTCTCAAAATAGACCGGAGGTAAGGCGACAACCATGAAGAGGAAAGAGGAGGATTGTGAAGGTGGTGGTGGTGTGGTGGCGGTGGTGGTGGCGGCGGGGTGGTGGTGGTGGTGGTAATGATGGTAATGATGATGGCGACGATGATTATGATGGCGATGATCGTGGTGGTAATGGTGATGATGAAGTCATGGCGACGATGATGATGATGGGCGATGATCGTGGTGGTAATGGTGATGATGAAGTCATGGCGACGATGATGATGATGGCGATGATCGTGGTGGTAATGGTGATGATGAAGTCATGGCGATGATGATGATGATGTTATGGTGATGGAAATCATGGTAGCGATAATGATAGTAGTGCTAGTAGGAGAGGAGGATGACGATGGTGATGATTGCACTGATAATGGTGATGCTAGTGATGCTACTGCTGATGGTGATGAGGA
>CM057170.1:7653425-7704538 GCA_029962745.1 Echinometra lucunter | reverse complement strand
TAGGATTTATCCAGTCTGTGTTGTAAATCACGTAGCTTAGACTTCAAAGTTAATATCTTTCAGTTCCAACTCTCTGAGAGACTAGGGGGTATTTCTGGAAAGTATCCAATGCTTATATTGCGGGCCACAATAACAAAATAAGAGCAAAATACATATATAAAAGGTTTTCTGTATCATATATTTGATCTAGATAGTCTTAACCTTCATTTTTCATTTTCACAAAGTTCTGTACATAGGCCCTTACACGACCGACAATCAAGCTGGTTGATTTGAGTGTATTAAGTTCAAGTTCAAATTCAAGTTCAAGTTCCGGTTTTACTTCCAATTTAAAATAGAAATATCGTTAATTAACATATATCGGGTTTTTTTCTCTCTATTAAGCTATAATATAGAGTATTATCGAAAATATTCTGAAGCTATTTTCTGACTAATTAATGCACATGAGAGAGTATGAAGAAAAACTTGACGAGTTTATAACACGTAGCCCTTATTTCCTAGCAATTAGTATACAGCTTCTAGAAGGAAAAACCAGTTAGACCAGTAAGAAATTTTAACTGGTTTCCAGTTGATTTTAACTTGGCCAGTTGTTTTTTACCTGGGTCATATAAAATCAACTGGAAACCAGTTCCATCATTTGTATTCCAATTGAAGCGAATAAGTAAACAAGTTGAATTATTTTTCATTCAACTGGTGTAACTGGTCCATTGAATAATGGCCATAATTCCAGTCAGACCAGTTGATGAGTGAGTAAATTTTGTTCTGAGTTTTATTATGACAAAGAAATTACTATTCTTATCATTATCCATATCATAATTTTTATGATGATAATGATGATGATGATGATGATGATGATTATGATGATGATGATGATTATGATGATGATGATGATGATGATGATTATTGTTATTATCATCCTCATCACTAAAAAGACATGGTATTCACTTCAAGCATTTATTTCCAGGATGATCATTTACATATTCAAAGGAGGGTGTCGAGAAGTTTAACCATCTTTGTTGATATGATTATTATTTTTTACTGGAAGATTGCGCTGGGGCTGTTAAATCTAACGGAATGCTGGATATAGCATAGAGCCCGAGCCGTTATAGGCTACACCTTGTCATTCCCTGCTTTTCCTTCCACAGACCAAATAGCAACAGTTCTTTAACGCATATAAGGAGTTGCGGATCGTGAGAAATATACATGCATTTTGCTTCCCCATTTTGTCAATTTCTGGATACACAACCAGTACACTTTGCCCTGATCCTCCCTCGTAGTGTATGCGTGTGTTAGATTTACTTGTGATTAGACGAAGAGTTTCCAGGTTTGAAGCACCTTTGACACGAATAACATTTAGTCTATTAATCTAGTCATGTTCGGCAAGATGGCGTTCCGTTCTTTTGGGAGTCTTCGAGCTATGCTGGGATATAAAAATACTAGCACACAACTTGTTGCTAAAATGGTTCAACGAAACAAATCAACAATACCTCTCGTGACAGCTGATGAATGGTGGGGAAAGTGTAAGAAAGTCGACGTTTTGGGTGAGAAGATGTCATATTATGACTCTGATCCCCAAAACAAGAGCAGTAAGCACGCAGTAGTATTTCTACACGGCAACCCAACTTCTTCCTATCTGTGGAGAAATATCATACCACGCGTAGAACCCATTGCTAGATGTCTTGCTCCAGATCTGATCGGGCAGGGACGTTCCAACAAACTGGTCAACCATTCATATCGCTTTGTAGATCATTACCGCTACCTGTCGGCTTGGTTTGCTTCTGTCAACTTACCAGAAAAGGTACGTAGAAGAGACTATTTATATTTCAAATTCAGACTTATCCATACACTGAACGATAGTATGAATGGCTTTTGATATCATTTTGCCTTGATGTATATGTTTCACCATTCTGACAGACCAGCCCGTAAACTATGTTTTGATGAAGGTATAAGATAGAGTTGTCCATTGATTCGAAAAAAAATGTACCGTAGTCATTATGTCTGAATGAAACTAGGAGGTTTATCAGTTTTATACGTTGTTCATTAGCCACATCAAACTCTGAGTTTTATTGCTTTTACCTTGTTCATCATATTTACATGAAAGTGATAAAACTAAGAGTTTTATTACTTTAACGTTGTTCATCATCCACATAGAAGTAACAAAACCAAAGGGGTTATATTACTTACAGAAAGATGTTTTTTTTTTCCTGAGAATTTTCTAAATTCCACCAAGCGTGTGCACTAGAACTTTCAATTTCAATTTCAATTTCAAAAATGCAAAGGCATCCTCATCATGACCAGCATGGTCACTTTGCTCCCTCGCTCGTGTGTTTCTTCGAATATTTTAAGCATTCTTGCCCCCCCCCCCCTCCCCAGGAAAAATGTCTGGGTATAGCCCTGGAAAGTATTGTTCAAACATAGAAGAGTTTATCACATGGTAAGGTGTGACGATAGTAATCTTCAACTATAGCGGATGTCCCAGAAAAAGCGGAACGGCGCATTTTCAGTCTTTTACTTTAAAGAAGTTTTTACATGATTCAGTGGGTAAAGCATTATTTGTTTGTTTTTATTTCAAAATCAATTAGAAATATACAGAGATCAAAATTATACCAAGATAATGAAAACAAAATAAACAAATAAAAAATAACAAATCTGCAGAAAGCCCAATTTCAGCAATGTTCATACAACATTGCAGTTCTTCCTTGGGGTCCTTCTACCAAAGAGATGGATACAAAGGTCATTGAATTTGGTGAAGTAATATTTATTCTATGCCTATTTCTTTAAATCTGCAAATTTCGCATGTTATAGCGGTAGATGAGGGCAGAATGGTGTCAGGAATGGCCTTACATATGGCATGTTTTTTGTTATTCACATACATCAGTGGGCTTCCCTCAAACATCATATGCCCTTTTCTCATTATTATAAATCTTTTACTGCGATTTACTGATGAAAAATATTTGCTTTAACACAGTAAAAAATCATTAGCTTATGAATTTTAAGCAGTTATATATATATATATATATATATATATATATATATATATATATATATATATATATATGTGTGTGTGTGTGTATATATATATTTGTATGTTTTATTAAAGTAAATCAGCAGAATCACATATTTACATGATTGGCAGGATTCAATATAAAAATAAAATACATGAACACATAAAAATAAAAATGATAAATAAAAAAAAGGAAAGGCAGACAAAATAAAAGTAAACTATTATTAGAAAAGGCAGCAGAAGAAAAAATCCCAAGAAAAATAACATTACAAGTACATGTACTACAAAATAGAACGTGGGATACCCCGAGGACAGAAGCATCGCTAAGCCGAACGAAAGTCAGGCAAAAAAAAAAAAAAAAGGGGGGGGGGGAGGGGGAGTCAGGGCTGACTCGGATTTATATCAAACACAACCAATTCTATCCCATTTACAGATGAAACAAACGTATATGAAAGACTCTTGAAACAGTGCAGGCTCTGTGCAACAAAGATATGTTTATATTGTATGACTAAAAACAAAATCTGAAAAATTTGAGATAAAGAAAAAAGGGTTCTATGAAAACCTATGATATTCATGCGCCCCTCCTAAGTTCAATGATCCCGTTTCACAAAGAGTTCACCGTAATAGTTTAGACGTGAACAAACCACAAAATATTCCAAACAAAAATATGATACAAGCCAGCCCTAACTCTCAAAATCCCATGCTAAGCAAAAACGGCCTAAGAGGTGCGGTCCAGAGCCCCAGGGTAGCCCATTCATGCCATTGGAAAAACCGATCTCACACAAATTGTACAAGCATTTCTGTGCATAATTAGAATAGTCGGGAGGTTGCAAGAATTACACAATGACATGGGGGTCAATAAAAACGACAAAATGTTTAATTTTAAACATCAAAACGCCATTTCTTAAAGAGGGTAGGTAATTTGTTTCTTTTTGGCGTCATTGTACTCTATGTCCTTTTGTTTTTTTCACAAAGGATTTAAAAGGGACAAAATTAGGGGTACTGTCATTCAGTCTGCAACAATATACATGATATTTCAGCAGTATAAATAAAAATGACATAAATTTATCCTCACAAACTCAAAATAGTTTTTCAAAATTTGAAATATTGAAATTAGGATCACCCTTTCGGTGAATCACTGAGAGGAGATCTTGCCAAATTGGAATTATTTTTTCACAACCACAAAATAAGTGAATCATTGTTTCCTCTTTTTTATTACAAAGAGCACAGCTGGGTGAGTCTTTCCTCTTGCCCTAATAAAGAAAATCGTTCAAAGCAATTGCTCTGTGGAAAATTTTAAAATAAAAAGATCTAATTCTAGTATTAATCGTCAATAGTGCAGAAAAAAATTTGTATTATGAACCTTTTCCCAGTTAGTGTTGGGTGATACTGGTAAGTTGTTAGTCCAAAAGGCATATCCTTTATCAGGGCTATGAGGAGCAAGTAGTAAATTGTATACATTATTTGGGATCTTTTTATAGCTCAGTAATTTCAAAACTATGGTATCATGTACACCAACAATGTCACAATCAAAATTCTCAATCCATTCTTTTGGTATATTTCTCGACAGAAAATTAAATTTCCTTCTATCAGTGGTAGGAATATTGAAATCTAAAACTAGTTCCTCAAAAAGCTTATAACCAGGATGAGGTGGGTTAAACAGGTCTGCAATGGTACTGACATTTCTGTCGAGCCAGGAAGGGTAATAAAAATATTGCTTTGACTTTGAACGAATCGATCTGTTAAACCAAAGAACGTGACATCCACTCAATTCAGAATATTCAAAATCATAAAATTCTACTGTAGCCTTTTCTCTGAACAGATACCAAGAACGAAGGGATTCAGCTAATTTCATGTTACCCAACCTATTCAAAACATTCTCAGGAGCATGTGCTTTCCATAGAAGTAAGGCATCAACACTAATACTTTTCAAGAAAGATAGTTCAATAGTTTTCCAATGAGCATTAAAGTTGTCATCAAGTAAATTTCTTACCCATACCAACTATTGAGCAATACAAAAGTAAAGGGATCAATCATTTTAAGACCAGCTTCATTGTAATCATTACACATGACCTTTCTCTGAACTCTGTCCTGTCCTCCACTCCAGATGAACTGGAAAAATATTTTATTCAACTTTTTGAAAAAGGATTTGGGGATTTTAATATACAAAACGGAGAAGAGGTTAATCAACTGGGGTAGCACAAGAGACTTGATCACACAAACTTTACCAATCACAGACAGATTTCTCTTTCGCCAGCAGTTAGTGGTTTGTTCAATTCGTTTCAATTTATCGTTGAAGTTTATTTCAAAAATTGAGCCAACATTTAAAGACAGATTCACCCCCAGACATTTGAAATGGTTTCTTTTCCAAGAGATACTAGGATTGATAGGAGGTAAATGCTGACAATCCTTCTTAGACCCAATCCAAACTGCTTCGGTTTTACTTAAATTGATTTGACACCCAGAATACTGACCGAATTTTGACAAAGTTTCAAAAAGGTGAACAAAGGAATTATCTGATCCATCCAAAAAACACACAGAATCATCAGCAAACAAAGAAATCTTTGCCTCGTGATCTTCAATAGGAATACCTGAAATATGTTCATTTTGCCGAATAGAGAGAGCCATTATCTCGATTACAAACAAATACAAATACGGAGAAACAGAGCACCCTTGAAATATACCTCTTTTCATAGCAATACGATCAGTTAAAAGGCCATTATTCATTACATAGCTTTGACGAGCCGTGTATAGGGTTTTAATTGAATCAATAAAATTTGAACCAAAATTGAAATGTTTCAAAGTTTGAAAAGGAAAATTATGAGAAACACTGTCAAATGCCGTCTCAATATCAATTAAAACAACTGAACCTGGAATATCATTCAGATCAGTATACTCGATGATGTCCAAAATCAAATGGATATTGTGACCAATACTTCTACCTTTTAAAAATCCGGATTGATCAGAGTGAATGAGGTCGTGTATACAATGCTTTATTCGGTCAGCTAGGCACTTTGCCAAAATTTTGTAGTCTGTAGTCAATAAGGTTATAGGTCCGTAATTTCTGATCAGCAAAGGGTCTTTATCTTTCTTAGGAAGAAGGGAAATGATACCATTCCTTTGTGAAGAGGACATCATACCATGCTGCAAAGAATAATTAAAAGAATCTAGCAACAAATCAGAAATATTAGACCAGAATACTTTATAAAATTAAATAGGAATACCATGAAAACCGGGAGTCTTGTTTATCTTCATAGATTTGACCACTTCAAATAACTCATTTTCAGAAAGAGGACCCTCCAATAACCTCTTATCGTCCTCGGATAATTTGGGAATTTCTAAGCTATCAAAATAATCATCATTAGCAACGTTTTCATCTGGGATATTCTGGGAGTCATTTGGTAAAGAATATAATTTAGAGTAAAATTCATTTATATTTTTCAAAATAGCAGGAGAATCAAAAATTAATTCATCCTTGTCATTCTTTAGTCGACTTATATTTTTCCTTTGCCAAGACCTCTTCTCCAAATTGCAAAAATATTTACTACTTTTTTCACCCTCTTCCAACCACCTTACTCTGGATCTGGTTATCAGACCCTTTGTTTCAAAGACTTATATTTTTCCTTTGCCAAGACCTCTTCTCCAAATTACAAAAATATTTACTACTTTTTTCACCCTCTTCCAACCACCTTACTCTGGATCTGGTTATCAGACCCTTTGTTTCAAAGTCATAAATCTTGTCAAGCTTCCCCTTACATTCTTCTAACTGCAGTAGTAAAGCTTCAGCTTGCATAGAATCCTTACAAGTTGATAACTGAAATTTTATTTTGTCAATGTCAGATAAAACTTTGCTTTTCATTTTATTTCTTTCTTTTTTCTTCCTTGCGGAATATTCTATACAGACTCCTGTGATATAACATTTTAAAGAGTCCCACAAAATATTAGCATTGCACTGGGAATCTTTATGAATGAGTTTATAATCTTTGCTCTTTTCTTTAATCAAGGAGATAAAATCAGAATCATGGTGTAAATAATGTGTGTTCAACTTCCGATAACCCCTACCCTTCACAGGTTGATTGTCATCAAATTGAAGAAAAAAAAATTGAATGATCTGACTGAATTCCAGGCAAAATTTTACATTTCTTACAATTTTCTAAAAAATTGCTTGAAACAAAAATAAAGTCTAACCGTGATAAAACTCTGGGGGATTTCTGATGCGAAGTGTTTTGCCTTAAAGAAGGATGATAATTTATCCAAACATCACAGAAACTATATTCTTCAATTAATATAGAGAGCATTTCACTAGCTTTAATATTAAAATGTTGCTGTCTAGAACCTTGATAATCAAGAGGGCCAATGACAGAGTTAAAATCCCTACCCACAATTAAAAATGTCAAGTTTATCAACTTCAGCAAATAGTTTAAAAAGAAAATCAGGATCATCACTATTTGGGGCGTAAATATTAACAAGCGTAACTGGAAGCTCATTTAAAATGCCATTTAATATCAAAAACCTACCACCGGGGTCTTTTAGAATAGAATTAATCTTAACAGAAACAGAGTTCCTGATAAGAATGGCTACTCCCCTACTATTAGAGGAAAAACTGGCTAAATAAGCTAATTCTCCCCATTGAGACTTCCACAAGTGTTCATCATCGACAACCAGAGTGTGTTTCTTGAAGAAAAACAATATCACAATCAAAAGACCTCATATAGTGAAAAACCTTTTTTCTTTTAAAATAATCCCGAACCCCTCGACAATTAAAGGAGCATAATTTTATATGTACTGAGATACATAAGATGAAACAGTTTGTACCACAAAGTGTTTTATTATTACTGTATAACTCAATGATTCTTCCGTATTTGCATTACTGTATTCCTCTATGGGGACATGCAACCAAAGAACGTTTTAAAATTTTAGAACATTTGCAAAAAAGGGGAATTAGACTATGCTCTGGTGCTCACTATTTAGAACACACAGCACCTCTGTTTTCATGTCATAATAAGCTTCTCTTAGAAAAAATGATTTCACTTTAACACAGCATTATTCATGTATACACTTAATACAGATCATATACCCCAAATAGTTATCAATTACTTTGTTAAACAAAACCTCATTCATTCCATAAATATAAGGCAAAATCTACCCCTAAACTTTCAAATATTCTTCGCATACCCAAACAATCATAAACAATGATATTAATGTTTGGAAATCCATTGATAAATCAATTAAAAACTTATGATTTCGAAAGAACTCTCAAGATGTCTCTTCTTATGCTCCACTTGCCATATTTATTCCCTTCCATGTTTAAATGTACATTTATTTCTTATTTTATATTTGTCTTTTGTTTCTGTAATTCTGCTTTTAAGTTTCTATGCAAGTCTGTTATATATATATATATATATATATATATATATATATATATATATTTTTTTTTTTACTATTATTCTGTTTTGTTTTGTATATGGGGGCACCTTGCTCGACAAGTGAAAGCTTCATAAGGTGCCATGCGATCTTAACTTTGGTAAATTATGGAATTGAATTGAATTGGTTGGAAAACCGAATGGAGTGAGGAACATATGAGCCCAAAATGTCGCCTATAGGCGTGGTTTTCTTTCCTTAACACTATACTTCAGATGCAATATCTTTGAAATGTTTGTTCTACCATATTCCCTTTCACCCTCAATGCTTAATATAGGTATATTTTATATCATGTTTCATACAAAGCTTTTCTGTAAAAGTTGATTTGTCTGTACATTTCCTTTTTTGATATCTTTGCAACCTGTATTTGTTAATCAGACAGCGCCCTTGCACGGCATGTGTATACTTTTTGGATGTATATATATTAAGCCTGTCAAGTATTTGTTTACAATGTGTGACCAAAGCAAATTTCCATGCTTCCTTGATTATTTTAGAAGAATAAAATTTGAATTTAGTTTGATTTAAATGAATTGAACTGACTTGATGTAGCTGATGAAAAACGTATTAGTGTGGTTAATCTGTCATGTCTGTGGAGGATCGTTTCTATACCCTGAAATTATATTCTAATTCTTAACATTAAAACTTACTTTAAAGAAAGAGCTCTTTAAATTTTTTTTTTACAGGTAAGCATAGTGTGTCACGACTGGGGCTCCGCTCTTGGCTTCCACTGGTCCAATGAGCACAGAGAAAGACTAGAAGGTCAGTATTTATTCTACTGGCCAAAGAGACGTTCGACAGTGAACGTATAAAATCACATACTGCGCTACAGTGCGTATCAAAACAGAGGTAATCCAAATTTACAGGACGTGTTATTTCAAGGTTATGGACTTTGAAATTTTTAGGTAGTTTGGATTAAAAAAGACGAACTCTTTCTCTTTCCACTGATACCTCATTTGTATCATTTATTTTACGCATGACCGATTTCATTATTATTGAAAATAACAGGTACGAATTCCGTTTTTTGCAAATTGTGGAAAATGGATGTAAGACTGAACTCCCCTCTCTCTAGCTCTCAATGAAGCGACACATCATCCTGTTGAAAATTAAAGATCCATATCTCTTCCAATTAGGTCTGTTATAGGATAATTATACATGCTTCCCTCCTTATTTCATGACATGTTCCCCTCAAATAAACTTTCGCATAAGTACCGTACTAGACATTGTAATGACTTCGATAACCTATGCTCAGAACCTTTCGCTCAAACAGATTTGTTTTTAGTGGCCCCAAATTTTGGAACTCCCTCCATAACGATATCCAACTTGCCCCCTCTCTTAATTCATTTAAGAGGAAACTGAAGTTGTGTTTGTTACTATCTTACAAAACAAATTGATTTCAATGAATATTTAACTTTTACCCTCTCCCTTGATCTATTTATATTTCTCGCCGTATTATCCTGCCTTCTCTGCAATCCTCATATGGCCACTCCTGTTGCAGCATCCTTACATCCATATCGCTCTCTCTCTCCCTCCCTCTTCTTCTTTTTCTCAGTGTTCACATTTTATGCACTTAGTTTTGTTCTTGTTTTTTATCTTTGTTATTTATTCTTGTCTTATATCAGATTCTATGCGTTCTCGTTTTTTATTATCCTTCGATGTATTTTTTCTTAAATTTTGCAAGTGACATATACAAGTCGTAACAAGTCGATAAATTATGAGTTTACATTATATGTCGTCAATTAATGTAAAATGAAATTAACTACAAAAGAAATTTTGCATTTACTGCTTCATACATGTACATGTCTTCTCCATTTTTCTTTCTAAAAATAGTTTATTCATAATAATTTGAACACAAGCTATGTTTGCAGTTATTTGAGGGATCCACACTCTACAAGCACTGCTCTTTAGCGGATCCCTCCAATTTCATATGCTTACTTATTATTCTGTTGTAGATCGACTTTATTTCATAATGCAAATTATGTAGATGTATTGTGTTATTCTATAACAAAATCTGTTACAATTATATTGCTGGAAATGAAAAAAACAAAAAAAAAACAAAAAAAAAAAACAAAAAAAAAAAACATTGAACCATTGAAGATATCTAAGCATGGTACTAACCTCAGTCCAAAACCCAAGGTAGTCTGGTAGAAAGTGCACCCAGTGTTCCTGGAGAAGTCTGCTGCGACAAGGCATCCATCAAATTATCAATTTCCCCAGGATATTACCAAAAAGAAGTTAATATGCAAAAGAATGACGAGAAGAGCATAACAATTGTAATCATTGTTAGGAAAAAGTCATTTAACTTGTCACATTCAACGGGAATGTAAACTCTTGTGTGAACAACTCGCTGAAAGCCTTCACTTCATTCATTTTCCCAAACTTACAAAAAGTGGAATTTGTACCTGTCGTCTAGTTCATTAATAATATACTCACTCAAGCGTTACAGCGATGCAAGTGAGGCATTAATGAAAAGAGGAAGAGTTTTCTTTTTCAAATATACTACATGCAAAATAGAGAGGCAGATAACCTTGGAATAAAAATCCTCTAAATTTGGATTACCATTTCTTATACGCACTGTACAGTAAAAGCAAATGTATACTTAGATGCATGTGAATTATTGTATTTTATTTTTCAATTTGTCGCCGTCATCGTGAAGACAGATCGAGTGTATCAAGAGAAATCCGAACGTATCAAGTTGACAAAAATTCACCAAACTTTGTCAGTGTTTGTAATTATGGGAGAAAGGTCATTTACCCAAATACCCTTCTTGTGCCCTAACTTCCTTTTTAGTACGCTATGACACCTTGATGAGTAACTCTGCAACCACACTTCGGCAGAATTCCGGGGGGGGGGGGGGTGACTTATACTCTTTACAGGGTGTATCAGGAAAAAAGTTAAACTTTTGCATAAAAAAAAAATCCGTCAAAATGCATTTCAAAATATTTAGAAGATATTTTTTCATATCGATAGATACCCTGTAGTCCTCATCTGCCAAGTGCCACCAAATGGAAAGAAGAGGTACAACAAGCAGTCTGAATAAGTACTCCCATTTAAACAAATTGCTCTTTGCCACAGAGTTTCCCGACTGCCTGACTGATTGATGGTTTGAGCAACTGATTGATTAATTGATCAATGAATCAAGTGATTGTTGATTGACTCATTAGGGACTACCTTATTGACTGACTAGTTGATTGATTGACTGACTGACTGGATGGCTGGTTAAATGACTGATTGATGCATTGATTGACTGATTAACTAATTGATCTATCGGTTGATGCATTGATTGACTGATTGTTGATTGATTTGTTTGATTGATCGATCGATCGAATAATTTTGATATGTATTAATTTATTACATTTCTTCTTGTGTGAATGACTGGCATGTGGATTTGATGTGTCTGTGAACTTTGAATACCTTGCTTTAACCTTAAAATACCCGGGCCTTTGGATCCATCTCACAGTAAGGGGGGGGGGGGGGGGCGGATTCCGCCTCCCGTGGAAAAAAAGTATGAATTTGAATCAGTACAAATACAAATAATCATAGGCTACATTTATGAAGTTTAGCTGGAAACACAATTTGTATTGAAACTTTACATGAAATCACAAATGTTACGTAATTTGGAACCACGTGCCCGGACGTCGCGAATTTGGTCTCAAAAGATGCGTGAGATTTGAAAGAAAAAAAGTCATGAAACGCCGCATCGACTGCTTTGTGCTTTGCAGGTATATCGAGTGAAACCTGGGGGGGGGGGGGGTCTCTCAGGGTTAAAGATATTGAAGTTGTTTCTACACTTGGTTCTCACTCATGCATAAATTAATAAAATCATTAAAATATGATAGAAAATTGACTCAAAATTTTTAGAGAAGGCTATCATAAAATAATCATAAATGTATGCTAAAGAGTAATATGTTTGAATGGAGGGGGGGGGGTACTTTTTCAATCGTCCTTTCAATTTGATGGAGGTCATTTTGCATACTCTGAACAAAATAGTCAGCGTTTGCCCAAGCGGGACTGAAAATTTGTTTTCTTACTGACACTTGACAGATGAGACTACTGGGCATCTATCGACATGAAAAAAATCTAAATATTTCAAAATGTAATGCGAGATTTTTCAAAAGTGTGACATTTTTTTCCTGATACACCCTGTAGTCGGCAGAAATTTTTTTTAACCCGTTTTCACTTGTCTGGGATTATTTGATGCGTTCCCTCAACACAAATTTCCAACCATGCATATCAGTACACAATATCATAAAGTGAAACGTTCTCTTTTCTTTACTGTACCTTTCCTTCGATCAGGAGTGGCATAAAGCACATTACTAACAAATTCTTAACATGGATTTCTTTTTTTTTTCTACAGGATTAGTCCACATGGAGAGCATTATTAAACCACTTCCTGGATGGGAGCTCTTCACAGATTCTCTTCGGGAGATTTTCCAGGGATTTCGCTCGGAGGCCGGTGAGGAAATGACGCTGAAACAGAACCAGTTCGTAGAACAGCTACTCCCATTCGCCATCATAAGGAAGTTACGACAGGAGGAGATGGATGCTTATCGTGAACCTTTTAGAAACCCTGGGGAGGACCGACGCCCAACTCTTACTTGGCCCCGTGAGATACCCATCATGGGTGATGGTCCAGATGAAATGATTGTCAGAGCTACAGCCTATCATGGCTGGCTTAAGGAATCTGCTGATCTACCGAAGCTCTGTATCCATGCCACGCCTGGGTTCTTTAGTGACTGGATAGAGAAGATATCGGAGGAAGAAGATTGGCCAAATCATAAGATCGTTAAGCTGGAAGGGTTACATTTCCTACAAGAAGATTCACCACTTCAGATAGGGGATCACATTAGCAAATTCCTCTCTGGTATCTACAAATAGATCTGCTAGCCTATGCGAATGAACGACACGAATTATGTCCTCATGATCCAGTTGTAATTTCTTCCTCTATAACTGTAGCCTTTGCCCAAATGTGCCAAAATTTTGGTTGATTTTTACCATTTTTGTTTTGTCGGACACGTATTCACCAACGCATTGGTTATTTTGAACAATCCCTTTTAGAGTGTATCTGCCGACCTTCATATCAGTTTTCGCATTAAGAACTTGATTAAGAATAATCCATGAACCATCTTATCAGTGCTCTGTATGCCATACGTAAAGATTTTGAGTAGCTCCCCATTGTCGTCCCAGTAAGGCACCTAAGGATGCTCAGTTTCTTTTTGCATCTTAGAACTGTGCCATATAAGTCTTTGTGAAATGCAAGTCCTAAGAACTGCTTCTTTTGGCTGAAATAAAAGTACATTATTGTTAAAAACAGATATTCATTGATTTTTAAAAATGACTTAATTTTCATTGTTGTGCAGGTGAAGCTTAGACCGGACAAGTCAAGTTGTCAAAATTTAACGCTTTGAAACATGATTATTTTCAATTACGAATTACTGAAATACGGCCCCGACATAGTACCTGATTAGCTCACCGAAAGCCGCTGAGATATGTGACGTCAAAGGGAGGACGTTAATTGCACAAGCAGACCGTGTACCATATTACATCTCTCACATTTTCAGTGCCAGTTTTGTCATCTTCTCTTCAGATATTTCTCTCACTTCACTAGGGTAATGTTTAATTATTGCCTCACTCCAAACCCCGTGCATTGGTTTATTCGGATGGAAAATAAAGCGTTAGAAGAATAAAGGAATCGGTCGCTTGTAAACAAAATAGACGCCATTGATTTACAGCTGCACACATCGCTGTACGTTTGGCGTTGAAGGAGGGATAAGTACCGTCCTGGCAATCATTCAGGGGGCTTTTCAATTTGAAAGTGTGGTTTCTTTGATTGTTCATTAACCCTTATCCTGTATATTTACAAACAAAAGATTTCAGTAATTAGAATTTGTTTCATTTCAATTTTAGAATGATGTGAAATATGGGCTCGTTTAAATATAATGAAGTCTTTATAATTTGAGAAATAACTGCACTGCAGTTATGTTCATTCTTTATTGGGACGTCGTCTGCTTGGACAGGATTGGCGCATTCATTGACCATGTTGACGTCATTGAAACGTTATTTTTTCTGGCGAATTGCTCGTATATCACAGATGCTGGGAGGTAGTTTTATTTGTATTATTTTTCACTTACCTGGTACGTAGTTGACTTTAAGTTGATGCGATTGCTATCTGTTAACTTGCCAGTTTCTAGTGATACATTAGTCGCCATATATGTGATTTTATTAGTTTGCATGGATAAATTTCAGTTCTGGTTATTTTGTTCTATCCTTTTTGGGGAAAACGTTCTTCACGGTCTTACTCTCTGAAAGGCGAAAGCCCCATTTAGTGAACCATTCACTTAAGGTGTTTAGATAACATTATATTCTGTTTGAAATTGTTTCTATGTCATTACCTGATATCAGACAAGATTACGCAATGGTCTACATATATGGAAGTCATAATTAATTCATCTGTTGGGATGTCACTCATCTTGATATCATATAAAAAGGGACTTAAAACACTGCCTTGGGGGAGGCAATTGTACAATGCATGTACTTTTGACTTTTTTTTCCCAGTTCTTACCTGGAACGTTCGCTCTTTCAGATGATTATGAAGAAGGTTTAGCATTTTTTCTTTGATACTATAGTTTGACAGTTTGAAAATTAGACATTTTGTACAAAGTCTATCGCATGCCTTTTCACTATCAATAAATACTGCTTAAGCATACTAACCAACATTAATGCTCTTTTGAATTGAATCTTCTGGAAGTAACACTGGCGTAAATGGGGGGGGGGGGGGGGGATATATCTCCTACTCTTTAAGGAAGAAATGGTATTTTGATTAACCAGTTAGTAAAATTTTTGATAATCTGTCATAAACGACCATCATATTTAGAATTTCTATTTGAATTTGCTAATAAAAACGAGAAAAGTGGTTATTTTGCTTCGCTCGCTTTGCTCTCTTGCAAAATAAAGATAAAATGTGTAAGGGGTCCGGTGCGGGTGGATGAGGGTGTGTGTTTATACTTAAGTGTGAGCTCGAAAGAAAAAAAAATCAGCAAAAAAGTCGATCACCCCCCCCCCCCCCTCCTCAAAGTGGATTTACGCCAGTGAAGTACAATATTATCTGCAATACCTCGTTTGCTACGAAAGCCAGTCATGAAGGGTGGGAATATGCTATTTCTTTCTACATACCATTGCAGTCTATTCTTTATTATCCGTTCCAGGAGCTTTAATTTGCGAAGCAGGGAGTAAGTGCTATGGGTCGATAAGATGATATTTTTTGGGGTCTAAGACAAGTATTAGAATCGCATACTTCAGTTCTGCAGGTATGTTATCCGAATACCCGATTCCCATATTAGGTTCATGGTCTTTAGCATAAATTGTTTTACCTCTTGAGGGAGTTTTTGATACACCTGATAAAGAATATTGTCTTTTCCAGGAGCTGATCTTTTACACATAAATTATCTAGAGTTTTTTCCAGTTCAAAGGCCGTGAAGGGTTCGTCCATCATATTATCCCTGTTATTTTTGTGATAAGTTATAAATTCTTCAACATCTCTTTTTCTCGCTATTTCTGGGCATTCATTGATATTACTTACTGACTTGAATAAATTACAGAAAATCGCAGCCTTTTCTTTGTTGCAAATCATTTCGTTCTCATTTTCGATCAGGACTGACATATTTTTTGTTCTTTTAACGGATGCCCGATTTAATCTTTTAATGGTTTACCATACCTCTGACTCTGGTATGAAACGATCGAGCCTTAAAACTCTTGCCAGTATCCCCGTTCTGACTTGCGCAAAGTTCTTTGAGCTTCAGATTTTTTCTCCAAATTGATATCTAGATTTTTTATTGAGATGTGCCTTTTAACTTATTGCTGGCCTTATTTCTTTCTTTGATACTTTTCGTGCAGTCTGTTGTCCACCAAGGCACAGGGTCGCGTTTTTTCTTTTTCCTTGGGGCAGTGTTTCTTTGATGATATTAGATAAACTTTTTATAAAATTAGTGTACATTTTACTTTACGCTTACCTTCAATGATTTTCTTTTTACATCTTTCTGCAAATACAGACTAATCAATGTTTTTAAAGGACCAAGATGCTCCTTATTTTCATTCTCAAAGTTATAATTTAAAAGTACTTTTCGAGCTCCATCCAGTAATAATTTGGTAGATATGGGAAAATGGTCACTGCCAAAAGTGTACTGCATGACTTCCCGTGAAGACCTGCAAGATAGTTTTGGAGAGGTAATACAGAGATCCAAACATGAACATTTTCCCGGTCTTGGATCTATTCTGGTACCTGCCCCGTCGTTCAAAATTACAAAATCATTTTCATGTGTAAACTTTTTTTTTTTACTGCAGCCCCATTTTCGTCCTTCTTCTCACTACCCCAAAGTGGGTTGTGAGCATTAAAATCACTCCAAAACAAAAAATTGATTGGATTCTATTTTGCTGACCAATCTGTATCAAATACAATCATTCAGCTTTTTGCAGGGGTCGTAAAAATTAATGACTGAAACTTTTGATCCAGAGAGATGAATTTTAATTTTTCCATTTCAAATTCTTTGTCGTGGACAGGATATGCATAATTGATGGTATCATGTACGTAAATAGTACATCCTCCTTTAGTCGGCTTTCCCAGTTCCTAAAAAATACATGTATGTCAAAAGCAAATTTGATTGATTAATGTTTTATTATTTTTTGTTGATGCAAAAAGTTTCTTGTATCATATATCGTTTTGCTCTCTTATAAATATAAATCAGTAGTAAAGATAACTTGTAAGAACAATAAGCAATTAAAAACAATTTAATAAATTAAAGTTCAAAAGGGAAATGGATAAAAATCACTCACAAAAGTTAGACTCTATCATAAATAGAAGGAAGCAGGGGAAAAATTAAGGAAAATGGTAGAAAGAGAGTGGAGGAGAGAGAAATAGAGATTTAGAGAAGATAAAAACAGAAGGAGAATGTGAGATGGGTGGACTATGTTAAGTATAGTAAAAATAGGGATTGTGTCACTCATGTTTAAAATATCTTTCCTTATACATGCGTTTAAATATATTCATAGATTTAACATTCTGCTAACCCTAAGGTAAATCATTCCATATTTACCACCAGCTTATCGAAAGCTGTTCTTACAACATTCAAGAGCGGGTTTTCGTTAAATCACATTCAATGAATTGGCAAGCCTAGTATTCAAACCATGTCCTTCAAAATCCATTTCCACTTCATTGCACATTCGTACTGGGGCATTACCATGAATGCATTCTATGCCTTTTGTATTTGTTGCAGTTTTACTCCCGCTGCTATGTTAGGCAGTGGCGTAACAGCCGGGGGGGGGGCAGAGGGCCCCCCCCCCCTGAAGGATTTCAGCGGGAAAATCCAGCAAACCACCGGGAAATAATGAAAAGGAGGGAAAGGAAGAAAAAGGAAGGGAGAAAGGGAAAGAAAGAAGACGAAAGGAAAAGAAAGAAGAAGAAAGGAAAAGAAAGAAGGAGAAAGGGAAAGAAAGAAGGAGAAAGGGAAAGGAAGAAGGAGAACGGGAAAGAAAGAAGGAGAAAGGGGAGAAAGAAGAAGAGAGAGAAGGAAAAGAGGGAAAGGGGGAAAAAGAAGAAAGCAAAGGGAAACAAAAAAAAATATGAGGGAAAATTTAGTACCAACCCCGGAGTTTCCCGGTACTCCACTCCCTGGACCCCAGCAGTGGCTTCCCTGTAGACCCCATCAGGTCCCCTAAGCCAGAACCCTGGGCCCCACCCGCTAAAGGCTTCGCAACAAGCAACTCGCGGTGCGGGCTTATCTCCGCATATTCTATTTCTAGACTTAGTTACCGGTAAATTTTCGGCTCTGCCCCCCCCCCCCCGATAACAGGCAGATTATGTATGAGACCGGTAACAGACAACGAACAATTCAAAGAAACGTCAGAGCTTCCGCGCTTCGCGCGGGAGGGGAAAATCACCATCCCTGCACCCTTCCCCTAGCATGCCTAGGGAGCGCGCTTTGCACTAACGTTTTCCTAAAAGAAAATCCTAGCCACACAACTGATTCTAAACTTAATTACCGGGAAATTTTTGGCTATGCGTATGCCCCCTCCCTCCCCCCCCCCCCCCGATAACAGGCAGAGAGCGTAAGAAGAGCGGGAACTGACAGCGAAAAAACGTCGGAGCTTCCGCGCTTTGCGGGAGGGGAGAAACTCCCCCCTCCCTGCACCCTCCCTCCTAGGGAGCACTACCGTCCTCCTAAAATGAAATTCTAGTTGCACCGCAGAAGATAGACTTAATTACCGACAACTAACAAAGCAAAGAAACGTCGGAGCTTCCGCGCTTCGCGCGGGAGAGGGGAAACTCCCCCCTTCCCTGCACCCTCCCCTCTTGGTGTAAATTCCGGGGGGTGGGGGATCTATCACCTCCACCTGGGGGAGAGAGGGGATGGTGTGTACAAATTTCCCGCCATGCAGACACACTTTTTAAAGAAGAAAATATATTTTAATGATTAATCAGTTAGTAAATATTCTGAATATATATCTGTCATAAACAATCATCATATTTTAGAATTTGTATTTGAAAATACTACTGAAAACAAAAAAGTGGTTATTTTTGGCTCGCTCGCTCCGCTCGCTCGTCAAAATCTTAGGATTTCCATCCAAAAATGCGATTAAAATCGAGAAAAGTGGTTATTTTTGGCTCGCTTGCATCGCTCTTTCGACATATTTTTGGATTTTTATTCGAAAATGCGATTCAAAAGCAAAAAAAATTGATTATTTTCGGCTCGCTCGCTTCGCTCGCTCGCAAAATAGATATCAAAATGTGTGTGAGAGGGAAAAAAAAAAAGTTTTTAATCCCCCACTCCTCAAATTGGATTTACGCTGATGGAGCACTACCGTCCTCCTAAAAATGCAATCCTAGCTACACCACAAATTCTAGACATAGACTAGTTACCGGGAAATTTTTAGGCTCTGCCCCCCCTGATAACAGGTACCTGTTACGCCCCTGATGTTAGGCTCTTTTAACTCAGGTGAACCAAATTTTCTTTCCTTTCACTCTACCCTTTCTCTTGTTATTACGTTAGGACTACTCAAGGAAGGTGAAGCGTGGTCATCACTATGAACATGACGGACAAAGAAAGCGGACAAAATAAACAACCCCTCATTCTACACTACACAATAGTTCTGGTAGTGAAAACAACATCTCTTCACTGCTATTGTCTAAAATATTTGGAACAGGTGTCACATGCATATTCACCTGGAACTACATGATTAAACATAATAGCTGTGAAGGGATGTTCTTTTCACTACCAGAACCATTGTGAAGGGTAGAATGAGAGGTTGTTTATTTTGTCCGCTTTCTTTGTCCGCCATGTTCATAGTGCATGAAGTATTTGGTTGGGAGAGTGTGTATAGTCAATTTTGTTATAGTAGCGGTATAGCCACAATCTAGTCCGGTAGCCAAAGGGGGGGGGGGGGGGGGGGGGGGGGGGTAAGGTTGCATTGAATTGTTATAGTTTTTTTAACTGATATCGACTGTTCAGACCTTCAATTGTAACAATCCACATGCTGGAGCTCTGTCAGCATTGAGCAATTTGAGATATACGCGAAAATCCAAAATGGTCGCCGGCGGCCATCTTGGATTTTCTGTTTACCTACTTTAAACATCCCTAGAATGTTAAAAAATGGGAAATAAGGGTTTTTTGGGATGGAGAATCCAGATCTGAGGTTAGTTTGAGGATATGACTATTTTGATGGCTAGATATAAAATGGCGGCTATTTTTCAAGATGGCCGCCATATGTGCTATAGGCTAGGCAATGTAAAAACGTCAAAAGTCCTTATTTATCATTTAACATAAAAAAACAAAGCAAATATGCTATTTTTTCATTTGTACTATACCTATTACATGTTCTCTTTCACTTCCGAAAAAAAATCACGACAAAAATCATTGATGTTTGGGTGTAGGGCGCCCTTAAAGTTTGATTTTAAAAAAATGGCAAATTTGTCCTTCAAATTACACCATTAGTTCCAACTAGCAGGATGATCAAAATTGGTGAAATTGTAGACATTTACCAATATTTCAGGGCACCCTCAGCGAAATTTCGCTTCCAGAAGGTTATCTGGTCAAATTATGATGGTGAAAATGAAGATAAACATCATTTTGCAACCTTTTGGGGACACATAGTGATTCACATCCTACATTGTGGGCACCTATCTTGAAAACTGCAGATGGTATGAAGCTTAGTTCTACAAAATCTGTTTAGTTCACAATAGATTTTTTAAAGGTTAATACATTTAAGTAAATTGATATGTTGAACCTTGAAAATATCAAAATATTGTACAAATAAGGTGTGGTTCTCTTCCGTAATTGGTATAATATTCCCATAAATGCGTATTATGGTTAACATTAAGATATCAATATTTTCCATTAAAAATGTGGCTATCAATCTCATTTTTCTAATCTAAGTGACAGTATTTAGATGATAACTCATTAAAATGCAAACAATTTAACTTTACCTGTCATTAAGGAAAGCCATGCCAAAATAAAACCCCAACAACAACAAAGCGAGGGACTATAGCCAACAAACAGTATTGCTAGAGACCATATTTCAGGAATGGCTCCCTTTAAAACTACCGCCGTTATCTGGTTATGAGGCTTAGATCGCAGAATAATACTGCATACCACAATAGATAGTTTCAGCAACAATATGGGTGTTGATTTGAGGATGGGGGATATATCCCCCAATGTTGCCGGTAGGGAGATGATCTGCATTAACACCCCCCAACAATTTACTATTAAAAATGACATAGCCCCCTGCAATTCTCTAAAATAGTCCCCCCTCCCCCCCCCCCCCCCCAAAAAAAAAAGGGGGGGGGGAAGAAAGAATGACAAATGGGGAAAAAATTAAAGTAAAAAGGATAGCGAAAAACTTTCCAGCGCTGGCTCGCTTCGCTAGCTCACATTTTAAAAGTATCTCTGGTTGTTGTTATATCATTTTGCAACTTCTCTCTCTCTCTCTCTCTCTCTCTCTCTCTTATGGTGTACTATTCTTCTACTCGCTGCCTCGCATTTTAAGTACATGTATCCTAACCAATGCCGGTTATGTTAATATCCTTATAAAATGAAACTGATTTGCATCTAATTGTCTTTCTATCTAATGTTATACAATCATTATAGCAATAAAGCTGCAAGGAGTCGAACATCAAGAAGAGCTAAAACAGAAGAATTTTCATGAGATAATGGCCTGTGACCAATGGCCTAATCCTATCTCACCAAATATGTGAAAGGAGGAAACCGATAAAAATGTGTTACTAGCATGATGAGATTGGAGTAACAATACAAAAACCTGTTCTCAGTACATCGTATTTTTAAATATCCATTTTTCTCTTTTCTTCGCTACACTCACATATAAAGTCTAGAAACAAGATATTTTCAAGGAGGCATACACCTTTATTCCCTTGGCAACATGTTCAAATATCATAATACTTTTACAGGAAAATGTCCAAATGCCCTCAAATTTTGTGGGAAGATGTACACTATCAAAATAATTATATTGGTGGCAATTCTACATTTGAAAGAAAATGAGTTATTGTCTGTAGCTCGTTTTTGCTTGCTCATAGAAACAGAATGATTTTGAATGGCAAGTGATGAGCCAAATAGCATCATATTTTGCAGTTACGTGATTGAATATATTTAGAATTTGAGGCTATCAAGGAGACGGGTGAAGTTTTCCTCACTCGCTGCACTCACTCGTATAGCATTTAAATAGTTAGGGAATACTTTTTCGCCAAGAGTGTGTTTACCCCTATCTCCCTTCGCTTGCTGGTATTATTTTGAAACAAGATGGTTTAGAACAGCAAAGATTCGACCAGTGAGTTGCTAGAATAGAGTCATAGTTGGCAGTGAGGTGACTATACCATTAAAATATCTTTCAGACCATAGTGATATTTTGACCAGAAATAATACTGTATCATCAAAAGAGTGTTTTCCTAGCTCGTTCGTAATATACAAAAACATAGCGGTGGACAGTAAACATTAGACGAGTGCGGTGCTGAAAAGGTTATATTTGGCAGCGAGGTTGCCCAATAAATCATTCGAATATTTTATTCCTAGAGTGTGTTTTGATGACAAAATAATATTCATTTTTTTTGACTCGCTCACTCACAAAATGAAAAATGCTGTGATTCACACTCTCCAAAAAAGTGTCAACTAAATAAATAGCTTATAGGCCACTAAACATTCCATTCAAGTAATTGCAGTGTACCCCTTCGATATTTCAAACAATATCGAAGGGGTACACTGCAATTACTTGAATGGAATGTTTAGTGGCCTATAAGCTATTTATTTAGTTGACACTTTTTTGGAGAGTGTGAATCACAGCATTTTTCATTTTGTTTGGCTAATGGGATGAACGGGAGAATAGACTAGGTATGCAGTAGACCTGTGAGCAAATATAGGTCTTACACCCTCCCTTCACAAAATTTAGTGACGCTCTGATCTCTGTGCTCCTTTGCGTAGTCAATCCTTCACTTTTTAATCCCATACCGTTTCCTAGTCGCTTTCCTCCCCGAACGAGGATATTCGGCATCAATCATCCCCCCCAACGAATCCAAATCAAAACCAGTGGGCATCAGTATCCATATTTGTAAGGAAAATTATATTTTTGACCTTGAAAATATCATGGAATATAAAAAGTGTACTTTTCTTCCGTAAGTGGTAAACATACACTGAAAATGCATGTTATGTTGGAATTTTATATCAATATTTTCCATTAAAAGGCTATATATTGAGCTCATTTTTTTAGATCCAAAGTTATAGACATATTCAGATGCTTACTATCTAATATGCAAACAATCACATCAACATTAACCGGTCTCTTAAGATGGCCGAAAAATGAATCGATCAACTTTGGCCAACAATAAAGTAGTGCTAAACACACTATTTCAGAAATCAGTCTTTTGAAAAGTATCAGTTTTCGGCTCAGCCGAGATTTGCAGAATTTTCAGTCCACGATAGACAATGATAGATATGTTTCGGAGATACAAGTCAAATTAGTGAGGAAAATGATGTTTTGGCCTTGAAAATATCAAGAAATATCATTTCAAAAAGTGTACATTTGTTCTGTAATTAGCATTACAGTACACTTAAATGCTTAATAAACGAATCTCATAACTAATTTGAATATAAATTATTGTCGACTTTCTGAGCCTCGAATTCCTGATAGAGATGTGAGTACACATACTTTTGTCAGCTACAAAAATGTGAACATTATTTGCTTTGTCTCCATAGTGTAGAGTGTGTGTGGGTGGGTGTGTGTGTTTGGGAAGGAGGCTATCCCCCTCCCCTCCCCCATCCCCGTTTCTGTTTTGTGTTTCTAAATATCATCCTTTCAGAAAAAAAAAAAAAAACCAATCATATTTAATCTATTTTCTACGTGATTTTCATTGCAATATTGCATACATGTATATGTACATGTAGACCGCTGGGGGTGCCATCTTGAAATTAGCTGCCATTTTACATTAAGAGATTGAAACACAGTCATATCCTCAAACTAACCTCAGATCTGGATTCTCCATCCCGAAAAACCCTTATTTCCCAATTTTGAACATTCTAGGGATGTTTAAAGTAGGTAAACAGAAAATCCAAGATGGCCGCCGGCGGCCATTTTGGATTTTCGCGTATATCTCAAATTGCTCAATGCTGACAGAGCTCCAGCATGTGGATTGTTAAAATAGAAGGTCTGAACAGTCCATATCAATTAAAAAAACTATAACATTCAAATGCAACCTTAGGCCCAAAATCCGGGTTTGGCTGCCGGACTAATCAGGGTCATTGGTCATTTATGAAAAATAAGCAATTCGGACTGATTTCAGTCCATAAATTAGATGCAGTATACACATCAGGGGTAGCACAAGATCAAATATGATAAATGGCATTCATTTCAAAACTTGTAACTTTTTGAAAAGCCAAACAACCCATTGTAAATTATACAGATGAAAAACTTTAGTGCCATCTGTATACATATTTTAAAAATCATATTGCTAGGAAAACTTGTTCCATATCATAAGTTGTCCAAATGACCTGTGTACAATTTCCTATCGGGTGTTACGGACACTACTTTGGTATGACGCTTGTCAGTGATGCAATATGTACGTATTCTACTTGCGTTTTTTCTGTCATTTTGTTGTTGCTGCGTTATGTTGAGGCCTCAATACAATTTTAAAACCAATAGAAAATATTTTTCATTTTTTTTCATTGTAATTTTGCGGTGTGAGGTCAGGGCGTCGCTAGAGTTTTTTCAATGGGGGGGGGGGGGGGGGGGTGGAGGTCGGATTGCCGACAAACAATGCTACCGATTAACGTCGATAAATCCGTATAAAGCCCACTATAGGCATGTTTGATTGTGTGCCTCTATCATATTTTCCTTCTAAATTATATTTGTTCATGCACCTCACTTGCCGAATGTGTTTGTTTTTCCGAAAACATCCTGTATCTAAATATAATACGAGCGAGCGCAGTGAGCGAGGAAAAATATACACTCTCCTACGCAGAAGTGATATTTCTTCATCAAACTACATGATGGGCTTAAAGATATCTAAATTATATATTTTGGTCACCTCTCTTGCCTAATTAATCCGCTTTCAAAGACTATCCTGTTTCTTAATATTATGCAAGCGAGCGCAGCGAGCGATGAAAGATATATTTACTCTTTTTTCATGGTGATAATTCTTCATCAAAATACGCGATGGAACTATAATATGTCTGTTTTGTCATTTTCATTTGGTCACCTCGCTTGCCGAATTCGTTTGCTTTCCCAAATACATCTTGTGTCTGTATATTATACGAGCGAGAGTAGCGAGCGAGGAAAAATACATATGTATTCCTTTTTATGGTAGAAGTGAAAGTTCTTCGTCAAAATACACGATGGGCCTTTAAGATATATATTTTTATTTTGGTCACCTTTCTTATCTAATTTATTTGCTTTCAAAGACCATTCTGTATCTAAATTATATGAGCGAGAGCAGCGAGCGAGAAAAAATATATATACTCTTTAATATGGTAGGATTGATAATTCTTCATCAAAATGCATGATGGGCCTAAAGATATCTGAATTATTTATTTGTTCATCTTACTTGCCGAATGTTTTTGTTTTTCAGAAAACATCCTGCATCTAATTATAATACGAGCGAGCGCAGCGAGCGAGGAAAAATTTTCTCTCTCTTTCGTGGTACCAGTGTTATTTGGAGGTAAAAAAAAACCCACACTAATAATAACAAGCAGAATACATCTTCAAATTGTTAAAAGTTGACAGTACTGGCTGATGCTAAAATTACACGCCTTGTCCATGTAAAAACAGTCACTCATTTCATTTTGGTGCATATTATGAGGTATATGATGAATGAATTAAGTACTTTATAACTGATTTTAACCTGTTACTGACACTACAAGTACTTTTTACTGACATTTATCCAGTATGGAATGTTCGTCATACAGTTTTCTTCTGCCAACTTTGGTCTATGAACAGCATTTGATCTATCCTGAAACAAGAACATTTGAGAAATAATTAATACAGACTGCAGATCAGATGCCTTTGAGCAAAACTTAATATTATTCCTTTTGTAGTGTCCGCAACACAGATCTGTAGTGTCCGTAACACTGGCTCCTACATGTTTCTACTCACGACATTGAAACTAAAACATAATGATGCATTTTACATCTGACTGATATTATTAAAATGAAATATGAATATCAAATGAATATCAAATCAATGTTTGTTTCATTTTAAAATCAAATTTATGGAAAATAGCTTATTTGTTTGCAAAATTTCATATCCAGGAGAAGACCTTCTAGGGAAAGGGGGATTTTTTTTTATTCATATGGAGACAAAGCAAGAAGAGCAACCGTAAAAAATTAAATTTAAATGACTAGTTAGAAGTATTCAGTCTTTATTTACACATCAAACACTTGTGTTACGGACACTACAAGTGTTACGGACACTACAAATGCCATTAATTAAATTGCTAAAAAAAAAAAAAGAATCTTTATGCTTAGCTGAATATTATTATACCACAGCTGCTCCCTGGGGCAAGTCACTCAAAGCAAAATAAGAACTTTGAAACATTTTCAAATAGTAGGAATGACACCGTTACGAACACTACAAAAATTTATGGACAAAATTTACAATTGCAATGGGGGCATATATTTTTGCAAAATTTGTATGTATGTTTGATTTTTTGTTTCTGAAGATAGGACAGCAAGTTACCAAGAAAATATAACCAATCACCAATTAACATTATGCTGAATATACATGAATTATAGGGTCAAAATCATCCACGTAGCTGTTTTTCAAAAACTTTTTCTCATAAATAACCACTGTATCGCAATTTGTGGGTCAATTCTCTAGCCGTAAACAGACACTGAGTGGGGATAAAATGGACTGTGAGATGGCATGAAAAGATCTGGCATATCTTGTATAATTTCGTAGTGATAACATATATAACAAGTCCAATTTTCAAAGTACAAATGCATAACAGCCAAAAAGTGGTATTTTTGATCCTATATAACCATTCTCACACAGCTAACACACATGAAATCTAAACAAAAGTTGCTGCCTGGTGGAAAACTCATATGGTCCAACATTTCAGGCCACAAGACATTAGACTATATGGTTTTAGGTTTTCAGGATCGATGCGTAACAGTGTTTGTAGAAAAGTTGCACCCTGATTATGGCTGTACAGTCGGCAAGACTTTAGAGTTTAGGTGTGAGAGGGCTAGAGTTGGCAGAAGCCATTTTCACCGTGACTGAAGAAAGGCCTGCCGTGTCACCCTGGGGAGGGAGTCCCACTGACAGTGGAGAGTGAGGGAAGAGTTTCAATTTGCTGTTTGAGAGCGAGTGTGTTAGCCCCTCTGTTTTTTCTGTTTGTCTTGTTTTGCAGTTTTTTCTGCTGGTGAAAGCGGAACAGGCAGTCGGTCGTCTTTGGGCACGATCCCTCCAGGAGGTAGGCATCGGGGTCTTTAATCATCGAAATAACTAAGGTCATGTGTCATGAACTCACCTCCCAAAAAGGATGGTGCTGTTACTTTTTATGATTTTAGATTGAAGTATTTCTTGATTTTTATCAGAGCCACTGAGGCTACCATATAAGTTTGGTATCGTCGTAAAGCTGTATTAATGTGCTATTAGCCTGCAAAGTTTCACAGCTATAGGTAACATATAACTTGAATTACAGCATTTTATATTTGGAAGGTCAGTGGTGGTGCCGGAAGCATGTACAAAATGAATAGGGAAAATTCAGATTTCAGTGCATTCTTTTTTTAAATGTTGATATTTTTGTCAAAACTTCAAATGTTGTACCAAATTAAAGCTAATATACTCCTCCTCACTGTTTTATGCTTAAAAAAGTGAGTTTAGCTAAGCAATGGTAGTTTTTACAAAACTGAAATAGCCTACTTATACTGAATTATAGGTAAAAATTGGCACTGACTGTACTAAGTAAATACGGAATCTACATTTGTCAATAGTTTTGGGGAAGATGAATATTATATCTTATGAATGAAAAATAGGCATGGTTGTCATAAATAAATTATAGAACAATTAATATACAGTGGCTCATAAAAATCGTTGATATTATTTGGCACAAATTTCAATGACTATTTTTTAGTTATTGCATGATAATAAACCCAAGATAATTATACTTGTTGAAAAGGTCTGAATGTCTCCTGTAAGAATATAACATTAGAACAGCCCTAGGAGTGCCACAAGAAAATGTTATCTTGAAAACAATGAGATAATAAGAATTATTAAAATTTTCATATTCATGTTTACATAATTATTTTGCCTTACATCTTGTGTCATTTTTTATTGCACATTTAGATTCTTCTTGTAATTTCCTTTCAGAAAATATGTACTTTTGCTATCACAGGGTTGATACTTAAGGAGATATCGGTTTTCAAAGTTAGAAGTATAGTACTACCGAAGGTAAAATCACCATGTAACACAAAAGTAGGCGACCCTCTGACGCATGACCCTGTAAGTCTTGGCTTTTTGTAGCTAATTTTTCTTCATCGAAATTTCGACCATATTTCATGTCTATATTGTAAAAAGTAATTTCCAAAACTTTAAGATGTTGTTATTATTATTATTATTATTATTATTATTATTATTATTATTATTATTATTATTTCGTTCGAAAATTACGATTCTTATCTATTCAGATATTGTTCAAAAAATTTTCCAGCTGAATAGAAATTTCGCCATCTTGATTATTGGCCATTTTGAATGTCGGCCATTTTTAATGTCAGCCATTTCGAATGTCGGCCATTTTGATTGTCAGATATTTTGAATAATGTACTTGGCAGGTAGCCATTTTGATTTTTTATAAAAAATTCTTTTTTTAGAAGTTATATTTCTTTTCATAAGTGTGATCAGAGAACACTTAGATGATTTTAAAAATTGAGCTTTTGATTATCATGATATTGCAAATTTGTATATTATTGATGTCTTTAAAATTATGAAATACTCTAAAGGTATTTTGTATTTCTGTCTAAGGGATTTGCAAAATTATATCATCAGTATTTCCTGAATACAAATTAAATCATACTTTTCTTCTTTATGTAACTGTATGATGGACTTCATGGTTTTCTTCAGTATACAGGAAAAATATTGTATTTGTGAGAAAACATGTATAGTAATGGCATAAAAGAGCCTTTAATCATATACAGTTGCCGAGACTGGACTGAAAAAGAATTGTTCAACATGAACTCCACATAATTAATTGAATCATGGTCTGTCTACAAGTATATAAAATGGACAATCATCACATTCTGTCTGAGCTGATACGTGTATACCATTCAATTTACAAATGGAAACTTAGAGATTATCAATGCAAACATGAAGAGAACTGAGTTCACACTTTGTAGATCCCAGACAAGAATTCCTTGATGTGGTCACCAACTTTGAAGGGTGAATCTTCTTGTAGGAAATGCAATCCTTCTGCTTCAACTATTTTCTGATTTGGCCACTGTGCTGTGCTTTTCTTGATCCCTTCACTCAAGGTTCCTGGCTTTGCATGGATGTAAAGCTTTGGTAGATCAGCAGACTCCTTGAGCCATGCCTGGTAAGCTTCAACTATGGCGATGACATCATCAGGGCCATCGCCCACGACTGGGACCTCACGGGGCCATGTAAGGGTGGGACGTCGGTCCTCCCCAGGGTTTTTGAAAGGCTCACGGTAAGCATCCATCTCTTCTTCTTGTAACTCCCGCATGATTAATCTTGGGAGAAGTACCTCAACAAAGAGGTTCTTCTGCAGGACCATGTCATTGCCAGCCTCAGTGCGAAGAGCCTGAAAGATATCTATACCTACATCTGGGAAATGATCCCAACCTGGGATAGGAGCGACAAGACTTTCCATGTGGATTAGACCTATAACGATAAGAATTTAAACAAATTATATGTATATCACTTGAGTATTTTTAAAGCCTTATTCATGCAAACATAACTATCTAAATACAAATCAATTCATCTAGTATATACATGTATTCTGTTTACTTTTAATCTATCTTATCCCATTGCATCACACTGTCTCATTTTGTCAAAGACGTAAAATGGGCAAGGGTTGTCACTTACTGCTACCCTACAACAATTTCTTGAGAAATCCTCTGCCAGAATGAGAAAGATGCAATTTTATATGATATCTGTTCCATGATAGTAAGAATCTCTTTCCTATTCATGCTATTGTGAACATGATATCTGGGATCCATAAGCAATCAACTAACCTTCAAGTCTATCTCTATGCTCATTAGACCAATGGAAGCCCAAGCCAGAACCCCAGTCATGACATACTATGCTCACCTGGAATAGAATCAAAACAAATGTTAAGTGGGCTGCTATGAATACATTACTTCTAGTTCATCGAAAAATATCACTAAAGGTGATTAATACCCCTGCCCCAATGTGTGTGCCAAATTTTATGAGGATTAATTGCTCGGAAAAGGAGGAAGTAGTTTGATCCACAATATTTTCCATGATTTATTGCCATAATATGCCATTACCATGGCAACACAGCTTTCAACACATTAAAAAATATATGCCTAGCACATCTTTGTATATATTTGTGTAGGCCTATTTCTAAAATTTATTTTCGTTGTTTTATTTTCATGATTTTGTTGCCTATTGTTATTACCCTTTGTTAACAGGGCCTCATGGAAGACCATCACTTTTGGTGATGAGTTACCCTGTCTAAATATCAGTAATAAATAAATAAATAAATAAATAAATTTTCATTTCACGACCACTGAATGTGTATGCCACATTTCATGAGCATTGCTCTAAATATGAAGAAGCAGTTTAATATTTCCTGATTATTGCAATAATATGCCCTTACCATGGCAACTCATTTTCCGACACATTCAAAACTATGTCTTGCACATATCTCAAGACCAATGTGTGTGCCGAATTTTATGAGCATTGCTCAAGAAATGAGGAATTAGGTTACTGAATCTGCAATATTTGCAACAGACCGATGGCCCGCCCGACCGCAGGACCGTACGCTGATTCCTATATGCCCCCTTCAGAGATAATTAGGATAATCGGCCTGATCAGCTAAACAATTCTAATCCTCTGAAAGAATGTCAATCACCTGTCAGCTAACTACAAGAGAAATTTCCAACCTCTTATAATTACTTCTGTCTTCCAACATTAATTCTTTATGCATTCTTTACTACATGTATCCCTATATCGTACACTGTAATTTTGTCTTTCAAATCAAGGCTGATTAGTTAAGAGTATTTGGCGACCGACCGAGCGAAGCGACTGAGCTGGTTACGAGGGCGCTTTTGCATTTTTAATTTAGGTGAATTTGAAGGATTTGGTGCAGTTTTGGGTGGATTTTATGAAAATTATCAATAAAAAGTGTGAGTTTTCAAAATTTCACTTTCATCAACACTTTCTGGTCCTTAAAAGTGACATTTATATGTGACCAGCCGGCTCGAAACCATCAAAAAGTCGCACGCATCACAACTGAGAAAAAGACCAAGAAACGTCCTTTTGGTTGGATTGGTCTATTTCTTGTTTTTTTTTTTTTAATATATAGAAATGGGCAGTTTTATTATCATTCTACCATGTCTGAAAGTTTGGGATCGTAATTCGCCCCAGAAATAATATTTTAATCATTTTAAAATGACTCCTAATTTTCTCTTGACACAACTTGACAGCACCATGGAGCGTTAGAACGCTTTTATTATACATTCCTTCATTGCTATCTTAGCCAAAAATTCATCAAGGTAATGAACTGATTTTGGGAGAAAATAAAGAATAGGGCATAATCCCAAGTTGTGTCAAATTTTAGCCTAATCTGATAATCCCTTCATACCATTTTGCCATGGACTATTCAATACCTTCCTGTGCTCCCTCACAAACAAAAGAGCGCAGAGGAGCTCCTGTGCGCTCTTTTCCGAACTTTAAAGGCTCTTTTCTCTGAACGGAGGTTATTGATTCCTAATTATCTAATGTGTTTTTGAGGGGGTTATTGTGTACCAATTCGGATGAGTCATGTACCATTGGAAAGCTGAGAATCTCTACTTTCAAATGAGCTATAAACCAAAATGAATTTTGGCGACTTATTGGTGATTTTGAGGCGGCGGGTATCCTTTTTTAAAATCACTGATCACCAGTTTTAAACCATTTGTAGAGTAATGTAATGTATTGCATTTGTATCTCACTATTTAATGTCATTTTATTCAATATGTAAATATACAGAGACTGGGGGGGGGGGGGGATACCTGCTTTGGCCTCTATTACAAAACGCACCTTTTTCTTTTTTCTTTTTCTGACACTCATTTGGTTCTATGCAGATTCTACTATTTTATATACTGTATTTTCTTGGTTGTTTTAGCTAAATTACTACTACTACTGCTACTACAACTAAATGTTAATAATAACAAAAACCACCACAACCATCATTATTATCTTCATCATCATGCTAATAATAATAATAATAATGATAATAATAATAATGATAATAATAATAATAATGATAATAATAATAATGATAATAATAATAATAATAATAAATGATAACAATAACAATAATTAATAATATAGAAATATTGACTGCTCATGAGTTATGAGGATGTTGGTGGAAATTATCACTCCCTCAGTGCTGTCTAATATGAGGACTTCTATTATGGAAGGGCCGGTATGAACAGCAGGGAGTGAGGATTTCCACCACCATCTGACTACAGAACAGTCAATATTTGTGAAATTTTATATACTATAAAATGTATGCTTCCCAAAGAGTATGAAGAAAGTCATTCTGAGTTCAAAAACATGTAGCTATAAAGCAAAGGCCTTTAAATACTGATGATGATTGCTAATTCCTTGGGTCCGAGGATTTAGTAGGAATTTAGTTAATTAGTTACGGCATGATTTAAGATGACTGAATAGACCAATCCTACTACTAATACCCAAGCAAAACCAGTTACATTCATGTCTACTGATATTTAAAATTAACTGAGTGGTTACTTTCCCATATTATGGTCACAGGTTCTCTATTAAAACTTCAATATTTTTACCCTTTGCCTGCTGTCTGCATGGCCATCTGCTCTGAAGTTAGCACCCCCCCCCGAAAAAAAAAATACGTGTAAGGTCCCCTAACTTCACCCTGCAAGACCCTGCCTGCTGTCCTTCCTTACCTTTTCTGGTAGGTCAACAGAGTCAAACCAAGCCGACAGGTAGCGGTAATGATCTACGAAGCGATATGAATGGTTGGCCAGTTTGTTGGAGCGTCCCTGCCCGATCAGATCTGGAGCAAGACAACGAGCAATGCCAATGGGTTCTACGCGTGGTATGACATTTCTCCACAGATAAGAAGAAGTTGGGTTGCCGTGTAGAAATACTACTGCGTGCTTACTGCTCTTGTTTTGGGGATCAGAGTCATAATATGACATTTTCTCACCCAAAACATCGACTTTCTTACACTTTCCCCACCATTCATCAGCTGTCACGAGAGGTATCGTGGACTGTTCGCGCGACGCCTGAGCTGCGGCGGGCATAACAACTAGCCTCCCTCTCCAACCCCATCCGGATTGTAGATGGCCCACTACCGCTTGCAGTCTGCCAGTAGAACGGAACGCCATTTTTCCAAGCATGATTCAACAAATATTATATCAGGAAATCTCTATATCGACAGTATTCGTAGTCAATCAACGGAAGTCGTAGGAATATTCACAATTCCCTGGCCTGTCTAGACATGCACTTCTAGTGTTTACATTTCGGGTCAATGTGCAAAGTGAATGTTGTCTTTGAGCTAAAAATAAAAGGTAAATTGCGACAACAGGACTGTCTGCATGTCTTTGGCTTGTACAAACAATTGAACACGGAAGGGGTGGATTATGTTTTCTTAGGAAAGAGACAGGGTAAGGCACACCCAAAATGGAATCTTTTTTCGAGAACGGGATGATTAAAAATGCGGCACAGTAGGCCTACTGAGCACATTATGTTATGGGTGGAGAGAAATCTTGATTTTCATATAAGGACAGCGTAAAGGATTTGACCAATCTGATGTTGTAAATCACTTAGATTAGATTTTAAAGTTAAATATGCTTCAGTTCCCACTGCTAACGATCGACTCTCTGAGAGACCAGGGGATATTTCTGGATCGGAAAGTATCCAATGCTTATCTTGTGGGCCACAATAACAAAATAAGTGTTACTGCGCTGAAATAAACATGCACGTTAGCAAAATACATATATAAAAGGTTATGTGTATCATACATGATCTGGATAGTCTTAACTTTCATTTTTAATTTGCAAAAAACTTTAACTTGTATTATTATTATTATTATTAGTAGTAGTAGTAGTAGTAGTAGCAGCATCAACATATCATTATTTTTATTACAACCACCACTACTATACTACTATGATTATCATTATTGTCAATACACTTAGATAAAACAAAATAGGTTCCAGATAATTATAATCAACTTGTTTAATTCCAGTTTTTGTTTCAAGTAGAATTTCCAACTGGTTTTGATCATTTGCACCAGTTGAGGATGTTGTTGATCACATGGTTTTACCTCATATATTTCCTTTTTTTTCTAGAGAAATCAATGTTTTAAAAAAAATACGAATGCAATCTTATTTCTTGGTTTGAAAATTAATTCTAAATAATTGTGTGAACTATTTCACAATAAAAATGTGTGATTTTGTATTACATATTTCAAATAATAACAGAAAGGGTAATTCACTAACCATCAATCTCAAGCACAATGCACTGCCTCATGCTATGTAAGAAACCAAACGCAAGGTGCAAATATTCTAATTTAGAAGTGATATATTAGCGCCCCTAAACTAAAAAACCAACCAACCAACCTTCCAGCTGACCCTGGAAAATACCAGTAAGACCAATTGAAAATACCAGTAAGACCAGTTGGAAACACCAATAAGACCAGTTGAGTTGGAAATACCAGTTTAAAAAACCAGTAAGGCCAGAGAGATCAGTTCGAAATACCATTTCAGTTACAAGACCAGTTGAAAATTCCAGTTACAAGACCAATGAAAATTCCAGTTACAGTACGAGACCAGTTTAAATTTCCAACTGGTTTTCAACCAGTTTAATTTTAACAGTTAACTGGACCAGTTTGACCAGTAAGAACAGTTACCGATGTTTCAATTTCCAGAGTTACCAGTTGGAATTTAACTAGTTCAACTGGTCCAGCTGCAACTGGTTTTCCTTCTGGGCTGGCAGGCGTGTAACAATGAAGATATGATCCACTCAGGAGTACGTCGGGGCATTGTGGACCGGATTAATTAAAATGTGATCCACTCAGGAGTACGTCGAGGCATTGTGGACCGGATCAATTCATAGAACAAAAGACATGGTATTCACTTCAAGCATTTATTTCCAGAATTATCATTTACATATTCAAAGGAGATGTCGAGAAGTTTAACCATCTTTGTTGATATGATTATTATTTTTTACTGGCTGGGGCTTGTAAATCTAGCGGAATGCTGGATATAGGATAGAGCCCGAGCCGTCATAGGCTACACCTTGTCATTCCCTGCTTTTCCTGCCACAGACCAAATAGCAACAGTTCTTTAACGCATATAAGGAGTAGTGGATCGTGAGTAATATACATGTATTTTGCTTCCCCATTTTGTCAATTTCTGGATACACAACCAGTACACTTTGCCCTGATCCTCCTTCGTAGTGTATGCGTGTGTTAGATTTACTTGTAATTAGACTAAGAGTTTCCAGGTTTGAATCATCTTTGACAGGAATAACATTTAGTCTATTAATCTAGTCATGTTCGGCAAGATGGCGTTCCGTTCTTTTGGGAGTCTTCGAGCTATGCTGGGGTATAAACATACTAGCACACAACTTGTTGCTAAAATGGTTCAACGAAACAAATCAACAATACCTCTTGTGACAGCTGATGAATGGTGGGGAAAGTGTAAGAAAGTCGACGTTTTGGGTGAGAAGATGTCATATTATGACTCTGATCCCCAAAACAAGAGCAGTAAGCACGCAATAGTATTCCTACACGGCAACCCAACTTCTTCCTATCTGTGGAGAAATGTCATACCACGCGTAGAACCCATTGCTAGATATCTTGCTCCAGATCTGATCGGGCAGGGACGTTCCAACAAACTGGCCAACCATTCATATCGCTTTGTAGATCACTACCGCAGGCTACCTGTCGGCTTTTTTTTGCTTCTGTCAACTTAACAGAAAAGATACGTAGAAGAGACCATTTATATTTCAAATTCAGACTTATCCATACACTGAACGATAGTATGAATGGCTTTTGATATCATTTTGCCTTGATGTATATGTTTCACCATTCTGACAGACCAGCCCGTAAACTATGTTTTTATGACGGTATAAGATAAAGTTGTCCATTAATTCGAAAAATTATTTATTGCTTTTACCTTGTTCATCATATTTACATGAAAGTAATAAAACTAGGAGTTTTATTGCTTTTACCTTGTTCATCATATTTACATGAAAGTAATAAAACTAGGAGTTTTATTGCTTTTACCTTGTTCATCATATTTACATGAAAGTAATAAAACTAGGAGTTTTATTACTTTAACGTTGTTCATCATCCACATGGAAAGTAACAAAACCAAAGGGTTTTATTACTTTCAGAAAGATGTTTTTTTTTTTTCCTGAGAATTTTCTAAATTCCACCAAGCGTGTGCACCAGAACTTTCCATTTCAATTTCAATTTCAAAAATGCAAAGGCATCCTCATGACCAGCATGGTCACTTCGCTCCCTCGCTCGTATGTTTCTTCGAACATTTTACGTATTCTTGCCCCCCTCCCCCTCCCCAGGAAAAATGTCTGGGTATAGCCCTGGAAAGTATTGTTCAAACATAGAAGAGTTTATCACATGGTGTGACGATAATAATCTTTAACTATAGTGGGTGTCCCAGAAAAAGCGGAACGGCGCATTTTCAGTCTTTTACTTTAAAAAGTAAACTTAGTAAAGTTTTTACATGATTCAGTGGGCAAAGCATTGTTTGTTTATTTTTATTTCAAAATCAATTAGAAATATACAAAGATCAAAATTATATACAAAGATAATGAATACAAAATATACAAATGAAAAAATAAAAAAACTTCGGAAAGCCCAATTTCAGCAATTTTCATATAACGTTGCTGTTCTTCCTTGGGGTCCTTCTACCAAAGAGATGGATACAAAAGTCATTGAATTTGGTGAAGTAATCTATATTCTATGCCCATTTCTTAAAATACAGTAAGTTGTCCAATTTCGCATGTTATAGCGGCAGATGAGGGCAGAATGGTGTCAGGAATGGCCTTACATACGGCATGTTTTGTTATTCACATACATCAGTGGGCTTCCCTCAAACATCATATTATAGTCAATTCAATAAAAATTGATTTATGAGATTTGATTAAGTAAAAAAAAGTTACCAAGCCTACTCGAATAACATCAAAATAGTGTACGTGTATTGATAACAGGGTTGTCAATTTCCCGGGATATACCTGTATTTTACTGGGAAATGCTGGGAAATACATGGTCAATACATAGGCAGTATACCTGAACGTGTAGTATACTCCCACGTGCCTTCTCAGTATGTGTAACCCAACAGAATTGCAAATGCTAATTGGAACAAGTTTGCATGCAATATGTCAGGAATCTTTTAAAAGTTATGTAAGACAATATTATCATGAGGGTTGGCTCTGTTTGATGTACTTGTTTGTAAATTCGAACGCCAAACTGGACAGCTTTAATTTCATGAAGAGTCTGGACACATGACCCCTGTCCTAAAATTAGACATAAATTAATAGTCAAACAAATACATTACACTTCATATGTTCGAAGTTGATGGTTACCATAACTCGTTGGTTTGTTAGGACATGAATTGTTTGTTATACAGTAAATCAGTGGTGTTTATTTCACATTTTTTATATGAAATTAAATTCTAGTACACCAGTTTCTTCTATCTTGTCCCTTTCTCATTATTATAAATCTTTTACTGCGATTTACTAATGAAAAATATATATATTTTTAGTATTTACCTGCAATCCCCAGTATTTCCCAGACATTGCTTTAACACAGTAAAAAATCATTAGCTTATGAATTTGAAGCAATTATATATATATATATATGTATATTGTATGTTTTATTAAAGTAAATCAGCAGAATCACATATTTATATGATTGGCAGGATTCAATACAAAAATAAAATACATAAACACATAAAAATAAAAATAACGAATAAAAAAAAAAAGGAAAGGCAGACAAAATAAAAATAAACTATTATTGGAAAAGGCAGCAGAAGAAAAAACCCCAAGAAACTTAACATTACAAGTACATGTACTACAAAATAGAACGTGGGATACCCCGAGGACAGAAGCACCGCTAAGCCGAACGAAAGTCCGGCCAAAAAAAAAAAAAAAAGAGGGGGGGGGGGGAAGGGGGAGTCAGGGCTGACTCGGATTTATATCAAACACAACCAATTCTATCCCATTTACAGATGAAACAAACGTATATGAAAGACTCTTGAAACAGTGCAGGCTCTGTGCAACAAAGATATGTTTATATTGTATGACTAAAAACAAAATCTGAAAAATTTGAGATAAAGAAAAAAGGGGTTCTATGAAAACCTATGATATTCATGCGCACCTCCTAAGTTCAATGATCCCGTTTCACAAAGAGTTCACCGTAATAGTTTAGACGTGAACAAACCACAAAATATTCCAAACAAAAATATGATACAAGCCAGCCCTAACTCTCAAATCCCATGCTAAGCAAAAACGGCCTAAGAGGTGCGGTCCAGAGCCCCAGGGTAGCCCATTCATGCCATTGGAAAAACCGATCTCACACAAATTGTACAAGCATTTCTGTGCATAATTAGAATAGTCGGGAGGTTGCAAGAATTACACAATGACATGGGGGTCAATAAAAACGATAAAATGTATAGTTTTAAACATCAGAACGCCATTTCTTAAAGTGGGCAGGTAATTTGTTTCTTTTTTTGGCGACATTGTACTCTATATCCTTTTTTTTTTACAAAGGATTTAAAAGGAACAAAATTAGGGGTACTGTCATTAAATCTGCAACAATATACATGATATTTCAGCAGTAAAAATAAAAATGAGATAAATTTATCCTCACAAACTCAAAATAGTTTTTCAAAATTTGAAATATTGAAATTAGGATCACCCTTTCGGTGAATCACTGAGAGAAGATCTTGCCAAATTGGAATTAATTTTTTCACAATCACAAAATAAGTGAATCATTGTTTCCTCTTTTTTATTACAAAGAGCTCAGCTGGGTGAGTCTTTCCTCTTGATCTTATAAAGAAAATCGTTCAAAGCAATTGCTCTGTGGAAAATTAAAAAAAAAAAAAAATCTAATTCTAGTATCAATCGTCAATAGTGCAGAAAAAATTGTATTATGAACCTTTTCCCAGTTAGTGTTGGGTGATACTAGTAAGTTGTTAGTCCAAAAGGCATATCCTTTATCAGGGCTATGAGGAGCAAGTAGTAAATCGTATACATTATTTGGGATCTTTTTATAGCTCAGTAATTTCAAAACTATGGTATCATGTACACCAACAATGTCACAATCAAAATTCTCAATCCATTCTTTTGGTATATTTCTCGACAGAAAATTAAATTTCCTTCTATCAGTGGTAGGAATATTGAAATCTAAAAATAGTTCCTCAAAAAGCTTATAACCAGGATGAGGTGGGTTAAACAGGTCTGCAATGGTACTGACATTTCTGTCGAGCCAGGAAGGGTAATAAAAATATTGCTTTGATTTTGAACGAATCGATCTATTAAACCAAAGAACGTGACATCAACTCAATTCAGAATATTCAAAATCATTAAATTCTACTGCAGCCTTTTCTCTAAACAGATACCAAGAACGAAAGGATTCAGCTAATTTCATGTTACCCAACCTATTCAAAACATTCTCAGGAGCATGAGCTTTCCATAGAAGTAAGACATCAACACTAATATTTTTCAAGAAAGATAGTTTAATAGTTTTCCAATGAGCATTAAAGTTGTCATCAAGTAAATTTCTTACCCATACCAACTTTTGAGCAATACAAAAAGTAAAGGGATCAATCATTTTAAGACCAGCTTCATTGTAATCATTACACATGACCTTTCTCTGAACTCTGTCCCGTCCTCCACTCCAGATGAACTGGAAAAATATTTTATTCAACTTTTTGAAAAAGGATTTGGGGGTTTTAATACACAAAACGGAGAAGAGGTAAATCAACTGGGTTAGCACAAGAGACTTGATCACACAAACTTTACCAATCACAGACAGATTTCTCATTCGCCAACAGTTAATGGTTTGTTCAATTCGTTTCAATTTATCGTTGAAGTTTATTTCAAAAATTGAGCCAACATTTAAAGACAGATTCACCCCCAGACATTTGAAATGGTTTCTTTTTCAAGAGATACTAGGATTGATAGGAGGTAAATGCTGACAATCCTTCTTAGACCCAATCCAAACTGCTTCGGTTTTACTTAAATTGATTTGACACCCAGAATACTGACCGAATTTTGACAAAGTTTCAAAAAGGTGAACAAAGGAATTATCTGATCCATCCAAAAAGCACACAGAATCATCAGCAAATAAAGAAATCTTTGCCTCTTGATCTTCCATAGGAATACCTAAAATATGTTCATTTTGCCGAATAGAGAGAGCCATTATCTCGATTACAAACAAATACAAATACGGAGAAATAGGGCACCCTTGAAATATACCTCTTTTCATAGCAATACGTTCAGTTAAAAAGCCATTATTCATAACATAGCTTTGACGAGCCGTGTATAGGGTTTTAATTGAATCAATAAAATTTGAACCAAAATTGAAATGTTTCAAAGTTTGAAAAGGAAAATTATGAGAAACACTGTCAAATACCTTCTCAATATCAATTAAAACAACAGAACCTGGAATATCAAGATGTCCAAAATCAAATGGATATTGTGACCAATACTTCTACCTTTAAAAAAAACCGAATTGATCAGAGTGAATGAGGTCGTGTATACAATGCTTTATTCGGTCAGCTAGGCACTTTGCCAAAATTTTGTAGTCTGTAGTCAATAAGGTTATAGGTCGGTAATTTCTGATCAGCAAAGGTCTTTTTTCTTTCTTAGGAAGAAGGGAAATGATACCATTCCTTTATGAAGAGGACATCATACCATGCTGCAAAGAATAATTAAAAGAATCTAGCAACAAATCAGAAATATTAGACCAGAATACTTTATAAAATTTAATAGGAATACCATGGAAACCTGGAGTCTTGTTTATCTTCATAGATTTGACCACTTCAAATAACTCATTTTCAGAAAGAGGACTCTCCAATAACCTCTTATCGTCTTCGGATAATTAGGGAATTTCTAAGCTATCAAAATAATCATCATTAGCAACGTTTTCATCTGGGATATTCTGGGAGTCATTTGGTAAAGAATATAATTTAGAGTAAAATTCTTGTATATTTTTCAAAATAGCAGGAGAATCAAAAATTTAATTCATCCTTGTCGTTCTTTAGTCGACTTATATTTTTCCTTTGCCAAGACCTCTTCTCCAAATTACAAAAAATATTTACTACTTTTTTTCACCCTCTTCCAACCACCTTACTCTGGATCTGGTTATCAGACCCTTTGTTTCAAAGTCATAAATCTTGTCAAGCTTCCCCTTACATTCTTCAAATTGCAGTAGTAAAGCTTCAGCTTGCATAGAATCCTTAGAAGTTGATAACTGAAATTTTATTTTGTCAATGTCAGATAAAAGTTTGCTTTTCATTTCATTTCTTTCTTTTTTCTTCCTTGCGGAATATTCTATACAGACTCCTGTGATATAACATTTTAAAGAGTCCCACAAAATATTAGCATTGCACTGGGAATCTTTATGAATGAGTTTATAATCTTTGCTCTTTTCTTTAATCAAGGAGATAAAATCAGAATCATGGTGTAAATAATGTGTGTTCAACTTCCGATAACCCTTACCCTTCACAGGTTGATTGTCATCAAATTGAAAAAAAAAACCAACTGTATGATCTGACTGAATTCCAGGCAAAATTTTACATTTTTTACAATTTTCTAAAAAATTACTTGAAACAAGAATAAAGTCTAACCGTGATAAAACTTTTGGGGATTTCTGATGCCCAGTGTATTGCCTTAAAGAAGGATGATAATTTATCCAAACATCACAGAAACTATATTCTTCAATTAATATAGAGAGCATTTCACTAGCTTTAATAATAAAATGTTGCTGTCTAGAACCTTGATAATCAAGAGGGCCAGTGACAGAGTTGAAATCCCCACCCACAATTAAAAATGTATTGTCAAGTTTATTAACTTCAGCAAATAGTTTTAAAAGAAAATCAGGATCATCACTATTTGGGGCGTAAATATTAACAAGCGTAACTGGAAGCTCATTTAAAATGACATTTAATATCAAAAACCTACCACTGGGGTCTTTTAGAATAGAATTAATCTTAACAGAAACAGAGTTCCTGATAAGAATGGCTACTCCCCTACTATTAGAGGAAAAACTGGCAAAAATAAGCTAATTCTCCCCATTGAGACTTCCACAAGTGTTCATCATCGACAACCAGAGTGTGTTTCTTGAAGAAAAACACTATCACAATCAAAAGACCTCATATAGTGAAAAACCCTTTTTTCTTTTAAAATAATCCCGAACCCCTCGACAATTAAAGGAGCATAATTTTATATTTATTGAGATACATAAGATGAAACAGTTTGTACCACAAAGTGTTTTATTATTACTGTATAACTCAATGATTCTTTCGTATTTGCATTACTGTATTCCTCTATGGGGACATGCAACCAAAGAACGTTTTAAAATTTTAGAACATTTGCAAAAAAGGGGAATTAGACTATGCTCTGGTGCTCACTATTTAGAACACACAGCACCTCTGTTTTCATGTCATAATAAGCTTCTCTTAGAAAAAATGATTTCACTTTAACACAGCATTATTCATGTATACACTTAATTCAGATCATATACCCCAAATAGTTATGAATTACTTTGTTAAACAAAACCTCATTCATTCCATAAATATAAGGCAAAATCTACCCCTAAACTTTCAAATATTTTTCGCATACCCAAACAATCATAAACAATGATATTAATGTTTGGAAATCCATTGATAAATCAATGAAAAAATTATGATTTCGAAAGAACTCTCAAGATGTCTCTTCTTATGCTCTACTTGCCATATTTATTCCCTTCCATATTTAAATGTACATTTATTTCTTATTTTATATTTGTCTTTTGTTTCTGTAATTTTGCTTTTAAGTTTCTATGCAAGTCTGTTTTATATATATATATATATATATATATATATATATATATATATATTTTACTATTATTCTGTTTTGTTTTGTATATGGGGGCACCTTGCTCGACAAGTGAAAGCTTCATAAAGTGCCATGCGATCTTAACTTTTGTAAGTTATGGAATTGAATTGAATTGAACTGGTTGGACAACCGAATGGAGTGAGGAACATATGAGCCCAAAATGTCGCCTATAGGCGTGGTTTTCCTTCCTTAACACTATACACCTGCTATACTTAAGATGCAATATCTTTGAACTGTTTGTTCTACCATATTCCCTTTCACCCTCAATGCTTAATATAGGTATATTTTAAATCATGTTTCATACAAAGCTTTTCTGTAAAAGATGATTTGTCGGTGACAACCCACTTGACCAAAGGCCCGCGAGACCCGAAGGCCCGCGAGGCCGAAAATAGCAAATTGCAATCTATAATATCACACCGCTCTGACCATTTCCTGTGCCAGAAGGAAAGGGCAGCGAATGTTTTTCATTGAAGGCCTAGAACATCCGGAAACGAGGACTAAACATGCTAAAGGAGATATAATTATTTTATATACCGATAGTGCATTATTTGTAATGAAGGGAAATACGATACGAGAAAAGTCGGCCTCGCGGGCCTTCGGTCAAGTGGTCGGACCCCGATTTGTCTGTACATTTCCTTTTTTGATATCTTTGCAACCTGTATTTGTTAATCAGACAGCGCCCTTGCAAGGCATGTGTATACTTCTTGGATGTATATATTAAGCCTGTCAAGTATTTTTTTACAATGTGTGACCACAGCAAATTTCCATGCTTCCTTGATTATTTTAGAAGAATAAAATCTGAATTTAATTTGATTTGATTTAAATGAAATGAACTGAGTTGATGTAGCTGATGAAAAACGTATAAGTGGGGGGAATCTGTGGAGGATCATTTCTATACCCTGAAATTATATTCTAATTCTTAACATTAAAACTTAGTTTAAAGAAAGATTAGCTCTTTAATTTTTTTTTTTCAGGTAAGCATAGTGTGTCACGACTGGGGCTCCGCTCTTGGCTTCCACTGGTCCAATAAGCACAGAGAAAGACTTGAAGGTCAGTATTTATTGAATTCTACTGGCCATAGAGACGTTTGACAGTGAACGTATAAAATCACATACTGCGCTACAGTGCGTATCAAAACAGAGGTAATCCAAATTTACAGGACTGTTATTTCAAGGTTATGGACTTTGACATTTTTAGGTAGTTTAGATTAAAAGACGAACTCTTTCTCTTTCCACTGATACCTCATTTGTATCATTTATTTTACGCGTGACCGAGTTCATTATTATTGAAAATAACAGGTACGAATTCCGTTTTTTGCAAGTTGTGGAAAATGGATGTAAGACTGAATTTCCCTCTCTCTAGCCTCTCAATGAAGCGACACATCATCCGGTTGAAAATTAAAGATCCATATCTCTTCCAATTAGGTCTGTTTTAGGATAACTATACATGCTTCCCTCCTTATTTCATGACATGTTCCCCTCAAATAAACTTTCGCATAAGTACCGTACTAGACATTGTAATGACTTCGATCTACCTATGCTCAGAACCTTTCGCTCAAACACATTTGTTTTTAGTGGCCCCGAATTTGGGAAGTCCCTCCATAACGATATCCAACTTGCCCCCTCTCTTAATTCATTTAAGAGGAAACTGAAATTGTGTTTGTTACTATCTTACAAAACAAATTAATTTCAATGAATATTTACCTTTTACCCTCTCCCTTGATCTATTTATATTTCTCGCCGTATTATCCTGCCTTCTCTGCAATCCTCATATGGCCACTCCTGTTGCAGCATCCTTACATCCATATCGCTCTCTCTCTCCCTCCCTCTTCTTCTTTTTCTCAGTGTTCACATTTTATGCACTTAGTTTTGTTCTTGTTTTTTTATCCTTGTTATTTATTCTCGTCTTATATCAGATTCTATGCGTTCTCGTTTTTCATTATCCTTCGATGTATTTTTTTTTCTTAAATTTTGCAAGTGACATATACAAGTCGTAACAAGTCGATAAATTATGAGTTTACATTATATGTCATCAATTAATGTAAAATGAAATTAACTACAAAAGAAATTTTGCATTTACTACTTCATACATGTACGTGTCTTCTCCATTTTTCTTTCTAAAAATAGTTTATTCATAATAATTTGAACACAAGCTATGTTTGCAGTTATTTGAGGGATCCACACTCTACAAGCACTGCTCTTTAGCGGATCCCTCCAATTTCATATGCTTACTTATTATTCTGTTGTAGATCGACTTTATTTCATAATGCAAATTATGTAGATGTATTGTGTTATTCTATAACAAAATCTGTTACAATTATATTGCTGGAAATGAAAAAAAAAACCAAAAAACAAAAAACAAAAAAACATTGAACCATTGAAGATATCTAAGCATGGTACTAGCCTAAGTCCAAAACCCAAGGTAGTCTGGTAGAAAGTGCACCCAGTGTTCCTGGAGAAGTCTGCTGCGACAAGGCATCCATCAAATTATCAATTTCCCCAGGATATTACCAAAAAGAAGTTAATATGCAAAAGAATGACGAGAAGAGCATAACAATTGTAATCATTGTTAGGAAAAAGTCATTTAACTTGTCACATTCAACGGGAATGTAAACTCTTGTGTGAACAACTCGCTGAAAGCCTTCACTTCATTCATTTTCCCAAACTTACAAAAAGTGGAATTTGTACCTGTCGTCTAGTTCATTAATAATATACTCACTCAAGCGTTACAGCGATGCAAGTGAGGCATTAATGAAAAGAGGAAGAGTTTTCTTTTTCAAATATACTACATGCAAAATAGAGAGGCAGATAACCTTGGAATAAAAATCCTCTAAATTTGGATTACCATTTCTTATACGCACTGTACAGTAAAAGCAAATGTATACTTAGATGCATGTGAATTATTGTATTTTATTTTTCAATTTGTCGCCGTCATCGTGAAGACAGATCGAGTGTATCAAGAGAAATCCGAACGTATCAAGTTGACAAAAATTCACCAAACTTTGTCAGTGTTTGTAATTATGGGAGAAAGGTCATTTACCCAAATACCCTTCTTGTGCCCTAACTTCCTTTTAGTACGCTATGACACCTTGATGAGTAACTCTGCAACCACACTTCGGCAGAATTCGGGGGGGGGGGGGGTGATTTATACTCTTTACAGGGTGTATCAGGAAAAAAAGTTAAACTTTTGAATGAAAAAAAAAATCCGTCAAAATGCATTTCAAACATTTAGAAGATTTTTTTTTCATGTCGATAGATACCGTGTAGTCCTCATCTACCAAGTGCCACCAAGTGGAAAGAAGAGGTACAACAAGCAGTCTGAATAAGTACTCCCATTTAAACAAATTGCTCTTTGCCATAGAGTTTCCCGACTGCCTGACTGATTGATGGTTTGAGCAACTGATTGATTAATTGATCAATGAATCAAGTGATTGTTGATTGACTCATTAGGAACTACCTTATTGACTGACTAGTTGATTGACTGACTGACTGGCTGGCTGGTTAAATGAATGATTGATGCATTGATTGACTGATTAACTAATTGATCTATCGGTTGATGCATTGATTGGCTGATTGTTGATTGATTTGTTTGATTGATCGATCGAATTATTTTGATATGTATTAATTTATTACATTTCTTCTTGGGTGAATGACTGGCATGTGGATTTGATGTGTCTGTGAACTTTGAATACCTTGCTTTAACCTTAAAATACCCGGGCCTTTGGACCCATCTCACAGTAAGGGGGGGGGGGGGGGCGGATTCCGCCTCCCGTGGAAAAAAGTATGAATTTGAATCAGTACAAATACAAATAATCATAGGCTACATTTATGAATTTATGTATTGAAACTTTACATGAAATCACAAATGTTATGTAATTTGCAACCACGTGCCCGGACGTCGCGAATTCGGTCTCAAAAGATGCGTGAGATTTGAAAGAAAAAAAGTCATGAAACGCCGCATCGACTGCTTTGTGCTTTGCAGGTATATCGAGTGAGTGACCTGGGGGGGGGGGGGGAGGTCTCTCAGGGTTAAAGATATTGAAGTTGTTTCTACACTTGGTTCTCACTCATGCATAAATTAATAAAATCATTAAAATATGATAGAAAATTGACTCAAAATTTTAGACTACGCTATCATAAAATAATCATAAATGTATGCTAAAGAGTAATATATTTGAATGGAGGGGGGGGGGTACTTTTTCAGTCGTCCTTTCAGTTTGGTGCAGGTCATTTTGCATACTCTGAATAAAATAGTCAGCGTTTGCCCAAGCGGGACTGAAAATTTGTTTTCTTACTGACACTTGACAGATGAGACTACTTGGCATCTATCGACATGAAAAAAATCTAAATATTTCAAAATTGTAATACGAGATTTTTCAAAAGTGTAACATTTTTTCCTGATACGCCCTGTAGTCGGCAGAGATTTTTTTTTTTTTACCCGTTTTCACTTGTCTGGGATTATTTGATGCGTTCCCTCAACACAAATTTCCAACCATGCATATCAGTACACAATATCATAAAGTAAAACGTTCTCTTTTCTTTACTGTACCTTTCCTTCGAGCAGGAGTGGCATAAAGCACATTACTAACAAATTCTTAACATGGATTTCTTTTTTTTTTCTACAGGATTAGTCCACATGGAGAGCATTATTAAACCACTTCCTGGATGGGAGCTCTTCACAGATTCTCTTCGGGAGATTTTCCAGGGATTTCGCTCGGAGGCCGGTGAGGAAATGACGCTGAAACAGAACCAGTTCGTAGAGCAGCTACTCCCATTCGCCATCATAAGGAAGTTACGACAGGAGGAGATGGATGCTTATCGTGAACCTTTTAGAAACCCTGGGGAGGACCGACGCCCAACTCTTGCTTGGCCCCGTGAGATACCCATCATGGGTGATGGTCCAGATGAAATGATTGTCAGAGCTACAGCCTATCATGGCTGGCTTAAGGAATCTGCTGATCTACCGAAGCTCTGTATCCATGCCACGCCTGGGTTCTTTAGTGACTGGATAGAGAAGATATCAGAGGAAGAAGATTGGCCAAATCATAAGATCGTTAAGCTGGAAGGGTTACATTTCCTACAAGAAGATTCACCACTTCAGATAGGGGATCACATTAGCAAATTCCTCTCTGGTATCTACAAATAGATCTGCTAGCCTATGCGAATGAACGACACGAATTATGTCCTCATGATCCAGTTGTAATTTCTTCCTCTATAACTGTAGCCTTTGCCCAAATGTGCCAACATTTTGGTTGATTTTGACCATTTTTGTTTTGTCGGACACATATTCACCAACGCATTGCTTATTTTGAACAATCCCTGTTAGAGTGTATCTGCCGACCTTCATATCAGTTTTCGCATTAAGAACTTGATTAAGAATAATCCATGAACCATCTTATCAATGCTCTGTATGCCATACGTAAAGATTTTGAGTAGCTCCCAATTGTCGTCCCAGTAAGGCACCTAAGGATGCTCAGTTTCTTTTTGCATCTTAGAACTGTGCCATATAAGTCTTTGTGAAATGCAAGTCCTAAGAACTGCTTCTTTTGGCTGAAATAAAAGTAAATTATTGTTAAAACAGATATTCATTGATTTTTAAAAATGACTTAATTTTCATTGTTGTGCAGGTGAAGCTTAGACCGGACAAGTCAAGTTGTCAAAATTTAACGCTTTGAAACATGATTATTTTCAATTACAAATTACTGAAATACAGCCCCGACATAGTACCTGATTAGCTCACCGAAAGCCGCTGAGATATGTGACGTCAAAGGGAGGACGTTAATTGCACAAGCAGACCGTGTACCATATTACATCTCTCACATTTTCAGTGCCAGTTTTGTCATCTTCTCTTCAGATATTTCTCTCACTTCACACTATGAACATGGCGGACAAAGAAAGCGGACAAAATAAACAACCTCTCATTCTACCCATCATAATGGTTCTGGTAGTCAATAGAACATCCCTTCACAGCTATTATGTTTAATCATGTAGTTCCAGGAGAATATGCATGTGACACCTGTTCCACATAGTTTAGACAATAGCAGTGAAGGGATGTTCTTTTGACTACCAGAACCATTGTGAAGGGTAGAACGAGGGGTTGTTTATTTGTCCGCTTTCTTTGTCCACCATGTTCATAGTGTCACTAGGGTAATGTTTAATTACTGCGTCACTCCAAACCCCGTGCATTGGTTTATTCGGATGGAAAATAAAGCGTTACAAGAATAAAGGAATCGGTCGCTTGTAAACAAAATAGACGCCATTGATTTACAGCTGCACACATCGCTGTACGTTCGGCGTTGAAGGGAGGGATAAGTTACCGTCCTGGCAATCATTCAGGGGGCTTTTCAATTTGAAAGTGTGGTTTCTTTGATTGTTCATTAACCCTTATCCTGTATATTTACAAACAAAAGATTTCAGTAATTAGAATTTGTTTCATTTCAATTTTAGAATGGTGTGAAATATGGGCACGTTTAAATATACTGAAGTCTTTATAATTTGAGAAATAACTGCACTGCAGTTATGTTCATTCTTTATTGGGACGTCGTCTGCTTGGACAGGATTGGCGCATTCATTGACGTCATTGAAACGTTATTTTTTTTCTGGCGAATTGCTCGTATATCACAGATGCTGGGAGGTAATTTTATTTGTATTATTTTTCACTTACCTGGTACGTAGTTGACTTTAAGTTGATGCGATTGCTATCTGTTAACTTGCCAGTTTCTAGTGATACATTAGTTGCCATATATGTGATTTTATTAGTTTGCATGGATAAATTTCAGTTCTGGTTATTTTGTTCTATCCTTTTGGGAGGAAAACGTTCTTCACGGTCTTAATCTCTGAAAGGCGAAAGCCCCATTTAGTGAACCATTCACTTAAGGTGTTTAGATAACATTATATTCTGTTTGAATTGTTTCTATGTCATTACCTGATATCAGACAAGATTACGCAATGGTCTACATATATGGAAGTCATAATTAATTCATCTGTTGGAATGTCACTCATCATGATATCATATAACAAGGGACTTAAAACACTGCCTTGGGGGAGGCAATTGTACAATACATGTACTTTTGACTTTTTTTCCAATTCTTACCTCGAATTCGCTCTTTCTGATGATTATGAAGAAGGTTAGCATTTTTTCTTTGATACAAGTTTGACAGTTTGAAAATTAGACCTTTTGTACAAAGTCTATCGCATGCCTTTTCACTATCAATAAAGACTGCTTAAGCATACTAACCAACATTAATGCTCTTTTGAATTGAATCTTCTGGAAGTACAACACTGGCGTAAATGGGGGGGGGGGGGATATATCCCCTACTCTTTAAGGAAGAAATGGTATTTTGATTAACCAGTTCGTAAAATTTTTGATAATCTGTCATAAACGACCATCATATTTTAGAATTTCTATTTGAATCTGCTAATAAAAACGAGAAAAATTGTTATTTTGGTTCGCTCGCTTTGCTCTCTTGCAAAATAAAGATAAAAATGTGTGTAAGGGGTCCGGTGCGGGTGGATGAGGGTGTGTGACTATACTTAAGTGTGAGCTCGACAGAAAAAAAATCAGCAAGAAAGTCGATCACCCCCCCCCCCCCCTCCTCAAGTGGATTTACTCCAGTGAAGTACAATACTATCTGCAATACCTCGTTTGCTACGAAAGCCAGTCATGAAGGGTGGGAATATGCTATTTCTTTCTACATACCATTGCAGTCTATTCTTTATTATCCGTTCCAGGAGCTTTAATTTGCAAAGCAGGGAGTAAGTGCTATGGGTCGATAGATGATACTTTTTGGGGTCTAAGACAAGTTTTAGAATCGCATACTTCAGTTCTGCAGGTATGTTATCCGAATACCCGATTC
>CM057170.1:7633845-7652925 GCA_029962745.1 Echinometra lucunter | reverse complement strand
GAGTTCGCCCACCAGTACCCACCAAGTCAGCACGCATCATCGCCGAGAGGACCTCCCGCCTTTTCCTTCGCGAAAGAATCCGCCTCACCCGCATGACCCTTAAGTCTATCCGCGCCGAGATTGATTCCAGTACTACCCTTGTTCGTTCCGCGCTCGCCGAAGAGCACTACAACAATGCTCTCGAGCTTTTCGACGATATCTACCGCCACGAATTTGAGAAGTGCAAGTCCCGACAACAGGATAAGTATCGCAAGATTAGTTCAGAGGGTAAGGATGTTTCCGTATGTGCCGATTCTAGCTCTCGGGTCGTCAATTTGTCTAAACGCAAACTGACTTCTGATGAGAGTGCGCTGCTCGCCAAGGGACTTAACTTTTCAGTAGCCCCGAAGCGTGTTCCCGCTACCGAGATTGTTGCAAAGGTGGAATCCTCCATCCGTTCGCTTGATGCCGAAACCATCGGCTCCGTAAGAAGAGAGATAAATGCTATCCTCTCCTCCGCCGAACCGCCTAAATCGAACATTACTCCCGGCATGCGCGAAGCCTTGAAATCGCTCAAGGAAGACGAGTCTATTATGATTTTGCCAGCAGACAAAGGCCGCGCCAGTGTTATTCTGGACACCGATGTCTACCGCGCCAAGATGTCCGAGTTAATTGAATCCGGCCCCTATCACGCTATCGGGAAGGACCCGACCGATCGCCTCTCCCGCAAGCTCTCCACTATTCTTCGCGGCTTTCACAAGAATGGTGACATCGATGATTCTACCTACCGTAAGCTTAAACCGTCGCAGAAGCAACCGCCCAGGATTTATGGACTGCCTAAAATCCACAAAGCTGACATTCCGCTTCGTCCGATTGTATCATGTGTGAGTTCGTTTGCTTACAACACGTCTAAGTATCTCGCTGATATTCTTGCTCCCTTAGTCGGTTCCAATGGACATGCTGTCCATAACTCCGCGTCGTTTGTTGATTTCCTGCGCAGCGAAACCTTACATGAACATGAGGTCATGGTTTCATTTGATGTGGTATCATTGTTTACCAATGTACCCATCGACGCCGCATGCAAGGTCGCGCTTAGCAGACTCGAACGTGATGAGAGCCTACCCGAGCGCACACAGTTATCTCCGGCCCAGGTAACTGACCTCTTGAGTTTTGTTTTGCAATCTACATATTTCGTGTTTGCCGGCAATTTCTACGAACAGCAAGAAGGAGCAGCCATGGGCAGCCCTGTTTCCGCGGTGATCGCTAACCTGTTCATGGAAGCTTTTGAGGAACGCGCGCTGAATAGTTGCCCGCCCGACTGCTCCCCTAGAGTTTGGAAGCGATACGTAGATGACACGTTTATCATCACGCATAGATCCGCCGCCGATGACCTTTTGAGCCACATGAATTCGCAGCAGCCATCCATCCGTTTCACCATGGAGATGGAGTGCAACGAGCGCATTGCCTTTCTTGACACTTTGGTGCACCGTGACACCAGCGGCCGACTGTACACCATCGTATACAGGAAGCCCACACACACCGATCAGTATATTGCTTATGATTCGCATCACCCGAAGTCCGTTAAGCGCGGGGTAGTGAAGTGTCTCTACGACAGAGCTTCACGCATCGTCACTAAGCCCCATTGCACAGCTACAGAGAAGCAACACATCACCTCGGCTCTTATTTCTAACGGTTACCCGCGCTCCTTCGTTAACCGCGTCGCTAAGAAGAAGAGCGCTCCGTCTGAACAGCGTGTGCAATTTAAATCCGCTATAGTAATCCCGTTTGTTGATGGTATCGCGCATCTTCTCCGCCGGCGCTTGGAGAAGCATGGCATCCGAGTTATATTTAAGTCCGACAGCATCCGCAGCCAGCTGGTCCGTCCGAAAGACCGCCCGATCCCCGACAGACGCGATGGGGTTGTTTATAAGATCCCATGCTCAACTTGCGACAAAGTCTACATCGGTGAGACTGGTAGACCTGTGGGGGAACGCATGAAGGAACATCGCCGTGATGTTCGGCTCAGGCGCACCGATAGCTCTGCTGTTGCAGAACATGCTTGGGACTCCAATCATCCACCTAACTGGGATGAGGTCAGCTGCATCGCTAATGATAAGCATTGGTATACCCGGCGCATTAAGGAAGCGATTCAGATCCGTTTACACCCGAGCAATATCAACAGGGACAGCGGCATTGAGATCCCTGATGAATGGTTACCTACCATCCGACGGCATACTGCATCCACCGTACACAGCGCGCGGCGCCCGCACCAGCGGGTGCCTGACACCAGCGCGGACGCTGATTGGCCGGCTGCATCGGCCAATCACAGCGCGCGGTGCACGCTCCAGCGGGCACCAAGCACCAGCGCGGACCCTGATTGTCCAGCGGCTCCGGCCAATCACAGCGCGGCTCACACCAGACAATAGCTCCCGACGCTATATAACCCGTGCGCAGCAGCGTATTTGCTCATTGCCTGACGAAGTCTAGCAGTTTGCAGACGAAACGTCGCTCTCCTACTACGTTTGCTACATCGTGAGACAACTGGTTATTTCTTCTACTCAAGAAATAAATCGTTGTGTTTTTACCATGGATACCGTGGATCTTTTTCGATTGGTTGACTGACTGATTTTCATTATCGCGTGTTTGGCATATACAAAAGTACAATTGATATATAGAAAGTATATAGTCTGTTGACATTATTAAAAAGTTTATGAATAATAAGTAGATATGACATTGTTTACACTGGAACAGATATGACAGTTTTAATCATTGGTATTAAAAAGCAGAGCTTGTATTGGTAAGTCCCTCTTGGAAAAACATACATTGGTAGAACACTTGTGTATAATCATAAATAAAGTAAGGTTCAGAAGGCAGAGGTCATGCATTTTTAGTATTTTCTCTTTAGGATAGAGAAATTTGGTAAGGGAGAGGAAGTGAACTTTTTGTATATTGATTCCCAGGACACATTTTTGTGGAAGTGACATTTGGTAGTTTGTAAGATCGGCTTGACCATTTCATATTTGTTTTAAGTGGTATAGGATGTTTAACCTGGGTCAAACATACGAAAAGGGCCCTCAGGCCACTCTTTGGGGGCGTCTGAAGGGCACAAAACACCAGAAAATTCGTCTTTCATGGCCATTCCATAATATGAGTGATGGGCCCCCAAAATCTGCTATCCAAAGTGGGTTTCATGTGGTACCTCATTCACTATCCAACGAAGCCTATTATGTAGCCTCTATGCAATAACTGGCCCTTTGGGGGCGTCTGCCGGGCACTTAGCAGCAGAAAAATCGTCTGTCATGGGCCATTCCGAATTCAGTGTAATGAGCCGCAAAATCTGCTATCCACAGTGGGTTTCATGTGGTACCTCTTTCATCTAATCAAACACATTTTTGGGCCCCTTTTAAAAGGCCCCAGGGGCCAAATGCAGCAGAGTTGCAACGGCAGACGCCCAGTTTGATATATGCGGGGTCCCCCCCCCCCCCCCAGTCTTCCAATACTCCGATGTTGGTACCTCGTTCATCTAATCAAAAGTCACCTAGCTGCCGGTCAATACCGTTTAACGATTCCGTCTGAGAAACGAACGCGTACATTTATTGGACTTTTTAAATTCGTTCTTCAGCTGGTTTACAGACATATATAAACGTTGGCAGACGGCAGTAGTTCATGGCCACAATTTTTTGAATTTGTCTCCGTATGACACCGTCTAACATAAATATTTAGACGGAGGCAGACGGAATCGTTAAACGGTAGTATGGGACAGGGCCTTTAAAGATGGTGGTGAATTGGCACTTGGTCTAATCCCACTTTGTCTAATGCCCATTTGGTCTCATCCCACATGGTCTAATCTCATTTCCTCTACAACCACTTTGTCTAATAACCATTTAGTCTATTTGCCACTTAGCACATTGCGAATTTCCAGTTAGGCTATGCCCATTTCGTCTAATACTCACCTAGTCTAGCACCACTTAGTTTATCTAATAAGACGAAGTGGTAATAGACTAGATGGTTATTAGACGAAAGTGAGGAAAAACTAAGTAGACGAAATGGCAATTAGACCACTTGACAATTAGATAAAATGATAAATAACTCAAGTGTGTATTAGACCAAATGATGATTGGAGCAAATGGCAATTACACCAAGTTGATTGTAGACCGAATGGGTTTCGTCGTAGTAGTGTTGGACGATATGGAAAATAGACCAACTGGTATTAGACGAAGTGGCCCTTTTTCATTTTCGAAACTTAAATTAATGGATCTTGTGCACACTTTTCGTGGAATTTGGGGGGGAAAAAATCAGAAAAAATGTAAGTCATGAAAATTCCCCCTTCCCGGCCCCCTCCCTTCCATGAGTGATTGCAAAGTTCCTGCAAAGTCTACGTTAAGGAAAAACATTAGAAAGTGACAGCATGATCTAGGAACGGACAAACTTGAACCTCATAGTGTCAACAAAGGCCGATCTGGTCGGCAGAGAATGTGGCAGAAGTACGAAGTACAGTAGTAATGATGATTTGCTTAATTTCCAGCTCTTTTTTTACCCCAACCATCTCTAATGTTTCTTTTTATTCTCAATGCTTGTGTAAATTCACTCAAGTATTGGGTCCATTGTCAGCTGGTACATCAGGAAAGCTGACTGGCTTCTTATTCAATTTATCTTCTCATTTGGGAGAAATCAAGCATATTTTCATAAATACTTGTTCTCTGACATGCGTCATTCATTTTCACGCATGAGGTGGCATATAAAAGGGAAAATCGTGAATTCTTAAGTGATGTGTTTCTTTTTCCAAAATAATTACGTTTATTACCATAAAATCTACCTCAAAGTTGCAGTTTGTGCGTGCAAATGAAATTATTTTAGGTAGCACCACTTTCCATTGTTTTTATTCAATCATGCGTGAAATGTTAACGATAAGTTATGCATCAAATAAAAGTAGAGAAGCAGAACTTTCATACATGTATATTTCATCAAGAAAATTATTCAATATGATAGAGAATTTCTGGGATGAAATCCGGTTTTCCTTTTGCTGGGACACACTGTATATCACTGGCCGGTGGTAGAAGGTCTAATCCCTCTCTCAAGTCAATTAATCGCAGCCCGTCCCTGTCCTCCCCTCTCACGGAAACTTTAATATCAGGTCGCAAACTTGGCTATGTGCCGAATGGTTAAAAGTTAACATGTTGAAGCCTGATTTACAAATTTAAGATTTTATGCTTAGGATTTGTTTCTTACAAAATGGGTTACTTTCAGATAGCCATTCCCTTGAACCTGCAGATGTCTAAGGGGATGGGCTGGGGGTGGCATAGGGTATAACGTAATAACAGAAAAAAAAAAACATTGTTTTTTTTCAGCGTATTACATGCACGGATAATAATCATCAACAGTCATAAGATATGGCAGCAACGAAGATGAAATATTTGACAGTTGTTCAGGTAATGCTGATTGAGTTCAGTAATCTGAAATTCTTATAAGTAGATTTTTTTTTTTTTTTTTAGGGGGGCAATTTCATGATTAAGTGGACATCGCCCCAAACTTGATTTTTGCTCTATCTGAAATTCAGGTCCAATTTTGTTTGGTTAAAATTCATATAGAAGTTGTAAATGCAAAGGGGTTTCATACTCACCGATTTTTTTTTTTTTTTGTCCCAAAAGTCTCCTTATAGGAGAATCCGAACAATACAAAAAATAGATATATGAGACTACACGCAGTTTTTAGACATACAGAAAACTATTGTTTCTTTTGTATATTTTTCAATTGAATAATCTGAAGGTCATTATGTCACACCAAATTAAAAGAAAATATTCAAACACAAGTTGCGGAAAAGGTATAAAATATGAAATACGTAGTGTGCTGGACAAGATGTAACATGACATAAAAAGAGGTAAACTTTTAAGCTTTATGGGTAAACATTTTGTCTTCAAATAAGAAGTTAAACTGATATGGCTCTGAGTTTGAGCTACGCCACGGTAAGTAGGGATTTTTTCAAAAACATTGAATTTTTTCTTGTGTCCTTTTTTCTTGCAACGTTACTAAAGAGATTGCCTGCTATTCCGGCGGAATCAAGAAACAAGAAGCTGTTCGTGAGCACACCGCTCTACACATTCACAAGCACACACATCTACACTTCCACACACCCACATGATAATAATGATGAAAATTGTCTCCTTTTGAGTGAATATTAGGCCCTTATTTTTTATGGAATAAGTGCGCTTCGTGAGGCAACATTGGCCCTTTTTTTTTTTAATGAAATGCCCTGTGTTTAAAACCTTTCATTTCTTTGACATGTTGTTCGGGGGTCTCTCTCTCTCTCTCTCTCTCTCTCTTATTTTCATGCACCTCCAAATGAAAGGCAAGAAGGGGAACTGAGAGTGAGAAAGAGAGTAGTGAAGAGGGAGGTTTTGTGAAAAAGTGATACCTCCACCCCATCCCCTCACTACTGAAACACACTCACAGCGCCCCTAACCCTGCGGCCTCCTTCTGTCGTATTTCGTCTACCTATAGGAAGGCCGATGCCACCTCATTTCCCCTCAACTGCTGTAACCCTCTTACTCCACTGTATCTAAATCACGACAAGTCACGATAGAAAATTTATGGTTATCACTTCTCATCAATTTAGCTTAAAGCAGACCTAATAATGTTGTGGTAAATAATTATGTTAAGCAAAACGTTTATATAATTAACATGAGTCGAGTCATTTTACCCAGTATGATTCTAATATATTATTTTATACCATTTGTGCGTGTAAACTGCCTTGTTAATTTGCCTGGAATACCAACAAAAGAGGAAAGACGGATTAAAGTTTTTCCGTAGGTTCATTTTTCTGAAGGTTCTTAACTCCCTGCAGATTCATAAGTCTGGAAGACTTTCCATGCGAGGGTGGGAGAGGGTGGTTTAAACATAGTTCATCATTTACCACGATGCTTCATTATTCCAAAAGCCCTTAATTCCAAGAAGGGAAGAGGAGTCATAATTCCAAAAGTGATAAACATGATAAAGGTTCTTTTTATTCCAGATGTCACAGTTCTGAAAATGAGATAGGGATCTATGTTATTTTCTTAACCTACTATTTTCTAGAACCTGTATAATATACAACTTCTGATTAACGAACGTTTGAAATTATGAAGCAGTGTTGTAGTCGAGACCTCAAGGTCGACCGGAGACTGGGACCAAAACCAACACTGTGACCTAGACTTTACTAAGTTTAAATGAATACGGCAACTATAGCTTACGTAGCCTTATCAAAATTGTGAGCATGTTAAAATATACTGAAATTTTCTCCCATCTATTTACCTAGAAAGAAAATTCCCCAAGCATTGCAGGGTTTTTTTTCGAATCTCGTGAGGTCACTCTCCAGCGGTTTTCTCTAGACTTTGAGCGTCGCGAAAGAGACCTTGAGGTCCAAAACCGAGATCGAGACTCTTAGGGTGTGTTTAGTGAGGGAACTCGATTTCTAGAAATTAGAAATGGGTACTTGACAAATCGCGCTCACGATGGGTGGTCTCTCAGGATGTCGTGTTTATCGTCGCGATCCGAGTTCCCGAAACCATCAAGCCCATGCCCAGTTGCAAGTGACCGGGCAGCGCGTTTCCGTTTTACAGCGTTGCCTAGGCATTTTCGCGAAAAAATCCCTCAAGTGCTCTGGTGAAAGAGTCTAAGTCCTCAGCGTACGTAGACGACAGCCGAGATATCCACTGCATGCACATCATACATTGTGAGCCCATAGAGTTATATATATTTCTCTATGGCTGAGCCTGATCTTATCTAAAGGAGAAAAAAAATAACAATGAAATACATAAGGAGAGAAAAGAAGACAGATGGAAGGAAGAACAAAGCATATGGACATGGGAGAGGATAGATGAGAGGAAGAACAAAGAAATACATGAAGAAAGAACAGAGGTTACAGAATTCTATTCATTGTATTTTCTTCGTGTTTTTGTTTTCTTTGATTTATACCTTTCCCTTTTCTTTACGGACTTCTAGGCCTATGGATCCATTTTTCTTTTAACATTTCTTTCGGCAATCCTCTCGTCTGTTTCTTCGCCTTCAGTTCCTTGACGACCCCTTTTCCTTCTGTATTTCTTTGCTTTTTCTTTCATCTATTCTCTCTGTACAAGTATACGATCGCCGCGTGCGCCGCTGTATGTAGTATAGGGCGTAGGAGAGCTGAAAACAGATTCATATATCTTTGGCTGAAACGAAATCTAGACTGAAACCAGCACGTTTGATGCAATCAGTCGAAAACTGCCTAGGCTACGGTGTAAAACGGAAACGCGAGACCCGGCAGTGAAGGTTAAATCTGGCGGGCTTATTACTTTTTATCTCATCCAGAAACAGGAGTGCGAAGTTCGCAAACGAAATGCGACCGAAGTCGTGTTGTGTTTATTGGCACGACTTGAGTCGCCGATCTCGTTCAACGGGTAATCAAATCCCCTTTTTTGCGGAACTCAAGTCAAAGTCCGGTACGCTAGTTCGGTAATCAAGTCGCCGTCGTGTGGGTAACGGGTAAGCTAGCTCGGAACTTCGGTCGCTTATTAGCCCTCTGTTACCCTCAAAAAACTCGCTCTTAAAAAAGGAGGTGGGGGTCTATAGACGGTCTTGTGAATTACAATTGTGTTATAAGCCTTGGGGTAAAAACGACATGTAACCGACTGGTTGCGTCAATACGACTTTCAGTTAATGTTAAGATGGAATGAGCGGTGACCCGACATAAATATCCTCCAGCCACAATTGCCCCGAGCCTTACCATGAAGATACGCGGTTAGAGTCCCGGTTAAAGTCAGGGTTGCTAAAGGTTTTGAGGTTATGGTTTAAAAGGCATAGTGTTTGGTCTAGAGTTAAACCTCAGTATTGGGGTTAGTGCATGAATCACCGGAGCATGTGTCATGGATTAAGCCTACGCTACGTAATCCCCCATCCAGGCATAGAATTTGCAGTGGACCTTAATATTCAACAATGTCTTACAAATTCTATTCGTGTTATTTGTTATGTGGAGATGTATGTGAATAGTAAAGATGAATATCAGCTCGGTCTCTTATCGAAGAAGAATAAATGTTTTTATTAAAGCCGTTCGTGACATAAAATTCCACGTTTTGTGGTTTAGCCCATTAACTTTCGATCAGAGCCCTTAAAATCATACCAAATACACGAGCAGAAAGAGCAAAAATTCTTAATATACTTGATAAAATAATGGTGCTGTCAATGTGAAGAACAGAAACTGATCGAATTAGGCTTCAGATGTATAATTCCTGTCATGAATGAAGGTGTAATGGAAGTGTGTATGTACATGCTGATGAGTCGACGTGTGTAAGACTGTAAATATCCAAATAGTGGCTGTATTGGTCCTCCAAAAGTAATGATTAAGAATAAAATCTTCTGTCTCTAAGCCCACTCGGTAGATTTTTTACATAATCAAGTTTAGCTCTGTCTGTCCAGTTTTGAGTTTTGGGTATGACTTTTGAGTTACGCGTTGCATTTTCTCGCGGGGAAATTCCTCTTCATAGTCATCGATGTACCGGTAGAGGGCGACAGAAAAAAAACAATAGTCATTATCTAATTGATTAAAGTGGTCTTCTATACATGTTATTATCAACCACATTTCAAATAAAGAATTGTCTCTGGATATCTAAATGAGTTTAAACGACTTTACGCTATGTTCTGTCAATACCATGAATACATGATTCCAGAATTGCGATATAAGTTCAATTGTTTTTGATATGTGGCTGTTCATTTTCATCAACAGAGTAGGTGATCCATTTGATTAATTCGCATGAATATCTACCCTATAAATTTGCAGCTTTAAAATCATTTTTAAATTAATACAATGTATTTCTGTATCATCGACATCTATACACGTCTGTGGTAGATACCGATGATACAGACGTCATAACTGGCTGCTTGAAATTAATCTACAACTGAGACTACGGGTAATTGACATAAAGCCTTGTACTGAGTAATTACAATGGCGTTTTATTCAATTAATACAATTATTATGCCGGTATTATTATGACAGCACTTCCGTCTCCAGAAAACATTTAGAGCACCTTTATTATGAATGGTAGATTTTGTAGTAAAATGTTTTCAGGATACGTTGTCTATACATTATGAAAAAAAGATAGCAACAGATAGCCAAAAGAAAATAAGTATGATGCATATATTTCACAAATCTTCTAGGAAAAAACACTGAATTTCCCCGAGTATTATCATAGAATGAAATCTTATAACTTACGTTAGTTCATAGCTATCATGTATAATCATGACAATATAAAGATCATGAAATATTATTCTACATTGTCTTCCTTGTTTAAGTGAGCGCTATTACCCCACCATTACAATATGAACGCAGAATTTATTTTGTAAGTAGGCCTATATAAATCATTCTTTATTGTGGGCGATGAGGGGGCGACAAATCGTGCGTGAATCATTATGTATCGTCCCACCAGCATAAATATTTATGGTGTTTAGATGTTGGTTTTGATCGATTATCTAGGATGAAATTACGGCGATAGATCAGATTTTTTCTTTGTAAGACGTTAAACCAGATAATGTTCAATAAATCAAGTATCCGCTTTTAGCTGCCGCAAAGACTGGTCGTTCCAACGGCTTTCTTTGGTAGTGTGTTTGTATACACTAATCAGTGATGTTGCAAACATCTGTACACACGGTTAATGGCAAAGATAATATCTCGTATTTTCCACTTCTGAAATTTAGCATTTCAATCATTCAGATACAGGATTTGAAACCTGATTAAATACACCCCCTTCAATAACTTTACATCATCTTATTCATTTTTTAAAATATTTTTTGTTTGAGTATAAAACATATAAACAACAGTAATATCGAAACATACCACCTATTCCATTGGGTTTTTTAAAGCCTATTTTAGATCTCATTGGCATCTGGATTTTATCCGGAATAAAGCACATTTAACGAATCCTTAATGATGCATTCCGGATCTTTTTGAGGACTGGAGGCGGATCTCATCCGTTTGTACGTGCACTGTGTACGTGCATATCATTAGCTGGTTTACAGGTTTACATCATTACATGTATAAGAGCACAGGAGGATTTACAACTACATGCCTTTTAGAAGAGAGAGAAAAAACCACGAAAGTATGTGCCTCCTCATGCCCCTGTGTTGTATTCGTCCTTTATTTCGAGGGGGTGGTGATTCTGATTCAATCAAGATAACCATGTCAATCAATGAAGAGGTACCCAAGAGACGTTTGACTTGGTTTGGGTACGTCATAAGAATGCCCCAGGACCGCCTTCCACATCAAGCCTGTTGGAATGACTCTGCTGCTCCTAGGCACCAGGACGCCCACCTCTCAGATGGAGGAACCATCAAAAGCGATGTCGGACCAACCCTGGAGGCTGCCGAAAACTTTGTCATCGACAGGGCTGCATGGAGGAGGCTTATTCATAGGAGGGCAAAGGCATTTAAAGGGACACACCGTCCTGTGCTTTTAAGTCAAGTCAACGGTGATTTGGAAAAGATCCTAAATTCTTATATGTGTTTTTAGATGAAGAATCAACAAAGGGAGTTGACATAATACCGTAGTTTTTTTGTTTTTTTTGGGGGGGGGGAGGGTGGTTTGGGTTTTTTTTTTAGGATGCCTTGGTAATAAAAAAAAAACTTCTACCGGCGCCTTGCACCCAAGAAGATCGGGCAATGCAATCTAAGCCTACATGTTCCTGCTGAGGTGTTAACATGGTTAATGTTGATTGATAACAATACGCATGCACTCTAAATCCTTTGTTTGATAATTATGAAACTAGCTTGTGCAGTTTCGGTTCTGGTAGTCTAGAAAGTCGTTTATTTTAATCGGTCTGACTGGCAACAAGAGCGTATGCATGATAACCAAGGGGGCACGAGCATTCCGAAAAATGGGGTCTTCCTTTTTTTTTTAGGATGCCTTGTTAATACAAAAATAATCAGACGCGAAGGGAAGTATTTAGTGTAATATTTCAAAACAAAGGGTATATTTGAGGGTTGGGTATTTTGGTACGCCAATTTCCGTTTCAAATACGGAGACGGACCTGTTGTCCACCCCCCCCCAAAAAAAAAGAGAGAAAAAATAGTGATATGCATAGCACTCTAAATATGATCTCTCTTATCATCATGTTAAAATAACAATTCCAGATGATGCATGTTTGCTTTCAGATTCGCTTTCATTTTATACAATTTTAAACTAAAGAGATAGGACAAAATTAAACAAGGAAGATGGTTTGCATGTACAGTTTAATTATTACACCAGCGAGCGAAGGTTTGAAATAAATGTATTTGAACTTGCCATTAACTGTCGTGCATTGTATTACAAGGGCCTCTACGTAAAACACTTGACTTATTAATGTCCATTTCTGTCAGTATGTTCATGCAATATATCATGCCAATAGACCCATCGAAAGTATATAGTGAAGAAAATATTGCAGCGCTTGGTGTAAGAGTGCACGGGGTAAGGCGTAATGTGTAAAAACGAAGAAAAAAGAAACCCAATTTAGACATATGAGAAATAATCGAAAAGAGTTACAAGGATTGCTATTATTACATTCAAGCATTTTACCACTCGACATTCAAAGAGCTTCGAAAATTTTCTCCCTAAATTGTATTTGACAGTTGACTTGTTTAACGTATAATCTCTAATTTCAAAGTTCAGAAAGTCGCAGGCGCTAGATTAGTCTTTCTTAGCTCAATCAGGTTCATAACCCATGTCATCATGAAATGAATGTTCCATGATTTAAAAAAATGCCATTTGAAAATTCAACTTGTATGCAGTTTTAATATTTAGAATGTTACATTTAAAACTACACATTATGGAGATTTCATTACTTTGAAATTCTGAACTGCCGAGAACTAAACCATTGTTACCATGCTTATATATATTTCGTTGTGCTTGAGCTGAAAGTAAGAGATTTTTTATTGATTTCATTAATTCCATTTACAGCATGTACAGGGAACAGTATGACAAGTATAACAGCATGCAAAATACAAAGTGCAATAACAGAAGAGTAAGAAAGTAAAACAAAACAAAAGAAAACTAAACAAAAACAAAATCATGAGAGACACCAGCTTATACCTGTGGATTACCCAAAGAAAAGTTTCTAGATAAGGCTCTCCTCATTATAGCGGGTGAGACAAAGAAATCAACAATTCAGTCCAACACTATGAACCAGTAGGCGAAACAAAGAGGATAAAACAATACTTATTCACAATTGAGATGACACTAGTTATGCCTAAAACATATATTGGATCAAATATTCAAAAGTTACATCTTATACAGCCATTTCATATTATTATGCATGGATAAAGCTTTTAAAATAAAATGCTTTCATTAATGAAACTAAGGTTCTCGCTGATCTGCTGATCAGCTATTATCTCATAACACCTGAATAGAATAATGTTTACACTGAAATATCTTACATGTTCTATCAATTTAATATTCAAGAAAGGCAAGGAATATTGACTCCCAAATAACACAGAAAGTTGATAAAGTCGGTGTCATAGCAGATTTGTTCCGGGTTCCGGAGGAACGAAACGACTAGTCGATTCGTTCCCCAGAACAGCGTTGCCAGGTTCAAATGCTGTATTATCGTACTAGAGAGTCAAAATATTATCGTTTTTTGAGAAAATTATCCTACACATAGCTGACTCTACAGTACATACACTATACATACGATTAACGACCCCTTAACTTTAGGAAAAACTCATTCTGATTGGCTGCAAATTAAAATGCAGGGGCCTACAAGACGCGTAGACGGGTTAAATTAATAGATAGGTATGCAAAGTATGCGGGTACTTTGCAGAGACTTTGAGTAGGTTGAAATGACTATGACTATCGCATCGAGTGGACCGAGGCGGATCCAATCGGTGGGTGAACATTCAGGCGATTAGTTCTAAAGGATCCAATCGTCTGCCCGGAACAAATCGCTTATGACACCGGCAGGAGGCATCCCTCCAGTGACCGAACAATTGAGTCAGAGTGAGACACAAGTTCTACATCACTTCTGCGTAGTCACTTTCTTCACGTTTTCTTAGCATTTGATAACCACACTCATCAACATCCTGATCGAATTGGCACGGCCGAACCACCCTGTTCATCGACGTTGATGCCGTTACAGATTCACTCCTTGCTAGAGTATAACCAAAGGCGTCGAGGGCATCATCAATGACCACTGCAGATGATAGCATCATGGATGTTGTATTGCTCTGTTGAGATGTGGTGCTGCTTAAAGAATGTGAATGACTTAGTGACCTTGATGTGTTGTGGCCATCAGTCACACTCTCCTGTGGGACTCTCATATCTTCGTATGCGTCTATAACCTTTGGATGCGGTAGGAGAAAAAAACAGAAATGTCTTTTACTAGCTTATTGTCGTAATTCTAGTTATCAAATCAAGAATTAATATTAAGAAAAATGCTGAGTCTCTTTTCATTACACGATCTCTGTAAATAAATTTGTATTTGTGAAAATCGAATAATAACAAAAGCAATCATTTAAAAGGGTGAATGTACCTCAGAAGAATGACTTCGATGACGTTTAATGACGTATGTCAGAGTGACGGCAACCGTGGAGATCGCTGCCACTGAAGTGCATACCAAGATCAATAATATCCCAAGTCGCCCTTTTCCGTGTCGTAACCCTAAAATATAGGGGGAAATATCATTTATATGTTGAATAGTTCAAACAAAAACATACGAAATCATTTCTTTTTAAAATGATAACTCTGATGAAATATTTTACATTTTACTATAGAACATTAGAAAGAGCTTTAAATGTACAGGCACTCAGGCATTGTAAAGGTACCATTACCGTATGATTTCAAAAGCTTGTAAGGAGACGCAAAGGAATTGAGTTCAAGCCCCGGCATGACTCTTACAATATACCAGTATACATTCATCATTGTTTTTATGTGTATCTTGAAATAGGTACTGGGGACCGTTTCATGAAAGCACTGACAAGTTGTCAGTCACTGACAATTTCAGCAAAATCCTTGGTTTTGATTGGCTGAGAAGCACAGATCACTGACTGTTACTGTGGTAACTGTCAGTGGCTGACAACTTTCATGAAAGGTCCCTTGGAATACTTACCATACGTCGAATGAGGTGCAGTAATTAAATCTCGAAATTTGAAGACATGATGAGTTTATAGAGAGAGCGAGAGAAAGATAGAGAGGGAGATGACGAGTGATATGAAATTAGAATAAGTCTCACTTGTCAATAAACTGTCCCGGTTATATAAATCCAATTTTAGAATTAGAAGAATACATAAAGTGGAAAGATGGTGACCTTCTCAGTGTTTATCTTAATGCTCTTTCCTTTCTTCACCTATTTTAAAAAATTAAGATTGACTAAAAAGAACTTAATTCTGTTTAGCATTGGTATAATTTATGATTCATTTTATTACATCGGAAATACTTTTACTATTATCTAATTTTACATTTGTGAATGACAGATCGAAAATGTAGGGATGATCATGATAATCATTGCTATGTATAACTCAACGAGAGAAAATACTATAACAGCCGATGACTCTGCAAAATCAGGTTGTGGCATTGTAATTACTTTAGATGAAAAAGTAAATGGTATTAAGCAAAAGCTTAACATCTTTCGTGACCTATCAAAACCCAATGAATGGATTAAACCCCCCATTTTTCATTTCATTTTCATTTCATTTGTTCATTTATTCAGTTCCATTAAAAGTACATATATAAATACATTGAACATACAATAAAAACAACAAAACAAACAAGCAAAAAGTAGAGAGAGAAAGAGAGAGAAAGAGGGATAGACGATAAGATACAAAATGTACAATAAGATATTTACAGCACATGTATAATAATGAACGTGAAAGGGGAAACTGCAAAAGAACCAAGCAAAGGTTCTGTCTTGGAAGTCCCTATGTAATATAAAATATGACTTGTACTGATAAGAATTACAAAAACATATGATGATAAAAATATGATGGGATGAATTCATCAATTAGGTAGTAGAGTGATTGAAAATAAAGTCCTTAAGCTTAGATTTGAAGGAATTTAAAAATGAAACTTGTTTTATATGACGAGGAAGAGAATTCCAAATAAAGGGTCCTTTGTATTTAAAAGAAAAAGAGGATGCTGCATTTTTATATTCTTCAATATAACAATTTTCAGGATTTGTAGTGTTATACCCATACATTACTGTCTTACATTTAATCATAGAGGCAAGATTATATAGCAGTTTGTTTTGTTGATGTTTAAAAACCATTAATGCAATACAATATTTATTCAACTGATAGATAGGAAATTAAGTTTGTTTAAAAGTGGTTGTGAGGAAGAGCAGTATAATTAGACACTGAACATATTCTTACAATTTTTTTTTTGCAATTTTAACAATCCGAGGAGCCTGGTGGGATATGTGTTGGCCCAGACAGTATTACAATGCATTAAATATGGTAAAATCATTGAATTGTAAATCAAAATCAAAATATGTAGTGGCAAGAAATGGCGCAGTTTGCTGATTACACCAATATTCTTTAATATTTTATTTGATGCGGCTAGTATTATGTTCACTCCGTGATATACCATAATTAAAGTACAGTAAGCGTTAAAGTATTACCTGTTGTTGGTTGCAATGTAGTTGTCAGGGATTGCCAATGTGGAATCTCATTGTCCCAGTAAGTCTTAACAGTGCCACATGGTTTGCACTCGATCGTTTTGCTCCCGTTGATGACGTAACCAGGTTGACACGTTATTGTGAGTCTGGAGCCAAGTTACCTTTTACATCACATCTTTATTCCTTTCTTGTTTTTTTTTGTCATAAGGTTATCTTTAATAAAGACATAAAGATTGTTTTAAAGATAGATGTTGTTTGATGACAACCAATTCCATTAAAGACCGAAAGAGAAAGAGAAATCTATTTCGATTTCTTGAAACTTCACCTGAATAAAAGGTTTGCCAGGTCAGCCCATTTGATCAGCCTGAGTTCTGACTCTTCGGTCTCTTGGGCCCCGGGCTGACGGACATTTTTTTTTCGACTAACCTGTAGTACATTACCAGCGAAGGAGATCACATGATATTGAGCAGATAAATAAAGCTCATAAAAGTTGTGGTAGCACTGATCCGCGGTGATTTCAAACAGTGTTGATGCTGTTCATGTACTTAGAAAACAAAATGTAATATATAAGTCCCCGTCATATTTTCAGTCATTTTTATAACACCTCATCTCTCCTGAAATTCTGCAGAACTGCGCAGCAGTCATGGCAGTGGCATCATGTTTTATGTACTACACTGTTCTCGGTCATTCAGCAGTGAGCAGTGAGACATAATTCTTAATCAGTATTTGTTCCACCTTTTACGCCCGAGGTGGGTAAAATAAGGATGGTAATCCCAGTTATTTATCCAGCCTGTAATCTGGATTGTAATCTAGATTATGATTATTCCAGGAATGCCCCGAAATCCCAAACGTAAGTAAAGCCATTTGTTACGGGTTTTGAATCCCTAACGACTTGAGGGAGAATAAATTAGTTTTCTCGGCAAGCAACATTCTAGCCTGTCTTGTTTCTTGTTTTGGAGTAAAATAACAATAAGTATAAGAGGTTGTGAGGATCTTAAGAAATATGAAGTGTGACGAGTAGGAGTTTGAATTGAGTTGAATATAACACATTTATCATCATTAATTTTATAGAAGGACGTGACGTTTCATATTTCGGTTAGGAAAGAGAAACTGCAATTCGCAATAAATTCAAGGAAAATGCTGTGTTTGTGCTACCATACATGTAAACTATGATTTAGTGATCTTTTGTTCCAAAGACCCACATCTCTACTGCATATCCTGTCTCCGGTAACTTTGTTGAGCACATCTCATAACTCTTTTCCTCTTTTTCTCTATTTTTCTCTATAGAGACATTTGTGGCATGCGCTGTATCAATGTATATGGTATGTTATTATTTGTGGAGGCTTGATTTAATAAATTGTTGATTTTTTATATATATTTGTATGTTTTATTGAATCATAAAACCAAAATTAGGAAAAATTACAATGTTTACAAATAATTACAACAGATCAGGATATTGTAACAAACAAAACAAGATAGAAAAACCGAGTATAGAAAAAAAAGAAAAAAAAGGGGGCAGAAAAACTGTGGACAATACAATACTGTACAGTTGCTTAATACATGTAGGGGGAATTCCCAAAAAGACTCCATAATTATCTTAAGGCTGTGCCAAAAAAGTCTTATACAAAATTTAAAAAACAAAAACAAAAAAACATATCTTTATGAGCATAAATAAACCAAACTAATAACATGTACTATACATGCAAAAGAATTTCTATCATGGAACCACATTATAGACCTATAATTACATTTCCAAAAATTAGGATTACACCTCAAATTTCCATTTTTTGAAGTGGATGGAAAATTTTGTTTCTTTTCTTGGCCAAATGATATTCCAATTCTTTCTGTTTCTTGACAAACAATTTAAATGCTTCTATGTTTGGTAAGACATCTTTGAATTTCCATATGTATATGAAATATTTCACCAATAATTGTTGAATTTTGATGTCTGTGATGTATAAAGATGTTCAGAGGGATAGATAAACAGCCAGGAATATAAAGGTTTTGAAATATAAGATGTTATTATCAAGATCTATTACTGAATTCTTCCAAATTGCAAAAACAACCTTGGTATGCTTTTGTCTGACACTGCAGTCAATGGGGTTAAAAAGGACTGGCATTTTCGGTCACTTGTATTTTGGCACTTCTTGTGAAGCACATGATGCTTTTGAAGTGCATTTTTCAGGGCTTCGTATTTACACCATATTACATACACTGATAGAATTAGGGCCATGTAGCTCTGATTTTTAAAAGTTACCCAATGGACTCAATTTCCACCACTAATTTGGCCCTTACGTGTCTCCTTGACAGAGAATTTGAAACTACATTAATATGCCGTTTTCATAACTGACATATTGGGACTACCAAAAAAAATGTATAAAATCTTTGTTTTAGCATATTATGATTTTTGTTTTTCGATGGAACTGCGCAAAATCAATGCATTACATTACTAACTGCATTTATAGATGTTGATAAAGCAGATAATTTCAGTTACATAGTGTTAAAAATCATACTGAGT
>CM057170.1:7596701-7633345 GCA_029962745.1 Echinometra lucunter | reverse complement strand
GACACAAACATTTGTTCCGCCGACGTTGGCTGACATCAACATGGCGGACTATCAGGAGTTTGAGATTGTTGTTGTTGAATTGGGTTTTACAGACGTGTATCAATCAGATATGATTATTTACGTCTGGGACCGACCTTTTAAGTCACCATCCGAAAGACGTGACTCAGACTCGAACCAGGGTCCTTTAATGGGTCCGAACCAGTTTATAACTTCCACTACTGGCTGGATTACAGGCGCACGACACAACGCCTAGAGAGGTGGTTTACATAGCTTTTATAGTTGGTCGTTCACATCCATATCCCACTAGTGAATTCCAGTCTTGGTCGATCGTCTACCCCTCCGGTGCCATCCACCTTTACTGCATTCTGTCGAAGTCGCAGAAATTTATGTTTTATATTTCTCTGTTCGAAGTTCTGAAGCAGAATACAAAGTTCACAACGTAGAAGGCTTCGTAAAATTGTTACCTTAATATGAAACCTTAATAATGCAAATACATTGTATATATGGCTGCATTTATAACTTTTTAGCTAAAATACCAAAGTGCACTTCGTGGTGTGTTGCAAAAAAGGATTATTCTTGGTTCTCCGGTGCATTTGATACTTCTAAATATACTTTGTGTCTTTTTTTTTTTTGGGGGGGGGGGGGTCTTATTATGAGTGTATGAGTGTATGAGTGATTACGAAGGAAAATAGAGGGGAAGTACATTTTAGGATACGATATCATGATCGGAGATTTGTTTCATTGATATGCTTGTTTTGGATCGAATCGGTGTATTATCTTCACGCATACATGGGTGCATTTTCTAGATGAGAACTATTATGCAAATCAGTGTTGCAAATTAGATGAATCGGAGATTTCTTTTGAGAAAAATAAGTCGTTTAGCTTGTTTCTTTCAATTTTTGGCATCGTTCTGTTAAGTTTTCGGGGGTTATGATAAGTCATACAGTGTAGTTACTTTCACTTTGTTGTATTGTAAATGTTCATTAAATGATGGTTGAATTTTATGTTGTAATTAAATGAGAGTTTATGATGAAGACCAGTAAATTGTTTTAAAATGTGTTATGCATTCTCTGTGACTAACAATTTGGGGAAATGGGTAATGTTCGTTATTCCGAAGGTTTGTTATTCCGAAGGTTCGTTATTCCGAAGGTTTGTTATTCCGAAGGTTCGTTATTCCGAAACACGTAAATCGCGTATACCTAGATGTTCGTTAGTCCGAATATGAAAAAGGGTTCGTTAATCCGAACATTTGTGGCGTTATTCCGAAGGTTCGTCATTCCGAAGGTTCGTTAGTCCGAAAATGAAATAAGGTTCGTTATTCCGAAGGTTTGTTAATCCGAAAATGAAATAGGGTTCGTTATTCCAAGGGTTCGATAGTCCGAAAATGAAATAAGGTTCGTTAGTCCGAAAATAGCCAACGAACTAACGAACCTTCGGAATAACGAACCTTATTTCGTTTTCGGATTAACGAACCTTCGGAATAACGGACCTTATTTCATTTTCGGACTAACGAACCTTAGGAAAAACAAACCTTCAGAAGAAACGAACCTTCGGAATAAACGAACCTTCGGAATAACGAACTGTAACCGGGGAAATACGGTAGTATTTAAAAGGAGAGGAACAGAGAGGGGGGAAAGCAAGAAAGATATGTGAGGGAGAGAGAGAAAGAGAGAGAGAGAGAGAAAGGGGAGGAGAGGGGGAAAGATATGGGAGGGAGAGAGGAAGATAAAAGGGAGATAAAGAGAGATGGAATTGCGGAAAAGGGAGAGAGAGAGAGAGTAAAACAAAGGATTAGCATGATATTAATAGTGATTATTCAGATATAGGTTGCAGGAAAAAGATATGGGGAGATAGGGGGATCCTATCAGAGGAAAATGATTAGTGGGGGTGTCCTTGTATTATTATTTTCTCGTTTCCCTCTCCCCTTCATCCAGTGCCTTTTCTCTCTCTTCCTCCTTATTTTTTACTTTCATCTTCATTCGATGGGGGGGGGGGGGGAGGGGGCTTGTTACTGCATCAGGTGAAGGAGAACAGATTTTTATGAGAAAGAAGGAAAGTAATTACAAAGGAACATAATAATATTAGGAATCCCCTTAAATGCCATTACGGGAACGATCTGTGCCGTATTACCTGTAGTTAATTGGTACAAAATGTAAGAATAAGTTTCTCAAAATCTTCCTCTTAGACAATGTTTAACGTCCCCAAGTGTACCCACTGAATACAGGCCTACATGTATTCGTTGCACTGCATGAGCGGTGTATTTTTTAGATAGACCTTTAACCCTAAACACACGGCAGTTTCATTCACTGAAAACAAACCCGCAAAGTACAAACAAGAACTTGACGGAAAGGCGCTGTTTATTCTGTGCACCGTATTATGTAAAGCATGAGAACCTTAACTAAAGTGTAGATAAACGTTTGTATACGTATTTAGCATCGGCCAGCCCAAAGCTAGAGCGAGGGGAGTGTTTGGACCTATGGTTTGGAGTCTGGACCAAAAACCTGCAGCAATACCTGAAGACCTGGAAATTTGTTGTCAACGCTTGGTCCAGTATCAGCTTCATAGCCGTAAGTCACCTTTACTTTGTAAGTCACGATGACAGCTAGGGTAACAAGTTGATGACGTTTAGTGTAGGAATGATATCTTTAGTATCAACATTTGTAGTGACCTTGATGATGGCTAATCAGTTTTCTGCAGGTTATGTACCAGGTAGGAACCGTTATGTAGAGTATACATGTGCAGAATATAATACTGTAAGCGCTTTGGTTAGTTTAAATAAAGTATAGGCCTACTTTATAAGAAACCGGGATTATCATCATTAATGACAGGATTTAAAGAAGCAAAATAGATGAAGTAGTTATTACCTTTTAACTTTCTTAAAGCTGATAACTTACTTAATGCTTAAAACTTACTGAATGCTTTAATGCATACTGTTAAATTTCCTTGTTCTTAACTTATACTTAACTCAACTTTCATTTCTTGTATATCATTTGATTGATATTTTGTAAAAATGAAACAGAAAATTGAATATGATATAGCAGAGAAAAAGGTAAATAGAGCTCCCACTTAAGGAAAATATCTTGAATGCGCCTTGAGCATCTCTAGAGATGGATATGTTGCGCTTTATAAATATTGTCATCATATTACCGTTTATAGAATCTAATTGTAATCAAATATTCTACTAAAAGCCAGGATTCCATGAATGAATTATGTACACATAAATCAGGGTTATAGAAGAACACCCCCCCCCCTTCTACGACGTTCCCCATATACCCCCAAAACTTAACAGAGTATAAATGCTTATGTCCCCTCTCCCACATTTTTAAAAGTGAACTTTCATGCCTGCAAAGGCATTATCATTGTTCATTGTTATATTTCACCGAAGTAAATACAGCACTTAAATTCCTGTAATGTAATATACTGCAGACAACACGCCGACTGCAAAAATGTACGTTACTATAATGTGTAGTATAGTGCATTTTCAGGTGCATTTACTCGAACAATGACCTGGGAATGTGCAATAAATGCGAGGATCTTTTTTTTTTTCTCCAATTTTTAGGTATGTAAGAAATCTGTTTGCTAGAGAATGAATTGTTCCAAATCATTGGACGAACCGGCATGTAATCACCGGCGTAGCCAGGATTTCATTTTATAGGAGGCGGAAGTGGGCACGCGAAATATGCGAATTACATATTGAGCAAGGAGGAGGGAGTTTCCCAAAGTTGTTCTCCGGATTTAACTCATTAGCTTTGACGTTTCTTTGTCATTGTTTTTGGTCTGGTCCTTTTCTTCCTACGTTCTCTCACCTTTTTTTTTCTTCTCGCTTAAGCATTTTTTTTTTTGAGGGGGGTGTTTTGGGGGGTGACCACCCCATCGCCCCCTGGCTACGCGGGTGTACGTAATCGGTACGTAATTAGATTTTGAGTCACTTACTTTTGGTTTTGCATGTGCTATTTTTGAGCTGCGCAATGTGCTTTCCTGAGAAACCATCATTTTTCTGTAAAATCGCGTATCCTCGGTTCATAGAGAATAAGTACAGCATGCAGTTTGCTTACCAACTCTTTAAAACATGTTTTTTATCAATGCGTCACTGAACATGCCAAATTATTGGTTTCCTAATTATGCTGTTCTCTTTAAGTCACTTAAAATTACAAATTGTAGTTGCAAATGTTCATTCTAATAAGAAATCGTTCAAATGAAACCCACCGTCAAATAATCATTATTTTGTTCAATTTAGTGCATTCATACCAATGAGAATAAATTAAAGACAACAACAATGTCTTTTATGGACGGAAACAGAAGGCGGGCGACATCAGATGACTCGTTATCAGTGGCGTAATGAGCCAAATATTTGGAGGCTGCGCTGTCAAAAAAATTACAAGCCCCCCCCCCCCCCCACCCCCAAAAAAATCCTAGGAAAATTAAGAATAGCATAATGCAAAAGGTCCTATCGGCTAGATATTCAAGAAAATTCGATACGATGACAATGTTGAAGAGATACCAATTATAATTGAAAACAAAACAAACTGCCATATAATCTTGCCTCTATGATTAAATGTAAGACAGTAATGCATGGCTATAACACCAGAGATCCTGAAAATTATTATATGGAAGTATGTAAGAATCAGCATCTTCTTTTTCTTTTAAGTACAAAGGGCCCTATATTGGGAATTCTCTTCCTCGTCATATAAAACAAATTTCATTTTTAAATTCCTTCAAATCTAAGCTTTAAGACTTTATTTTCAATCACTCTACAACCTAATTGATTAATTCATCCCATCATATTTTTATCATCATATGTTTTTATAATTCTTATCAGTATAAGTCATATTTTATATTACATAGGGACTGCCTAGACAGAACCTTTGCTTGGTTCTTTTGCAGTTTCCCATTTCACGTTCATTATTATACATGTGCTGTAAATATCTATTGTACACTTTTATTACTCTTTGTATCTTATCTTCTGTCCCTCTTTTTCTCTCTATCTCTCTCTCTACTTTTTGCTTGTTTGTTCTGTTGTTTATTGTATGTTTAATGTATTTATATATGTATTTTAATGGACCTGAATAAATGAATAAATGAAACAAAGAAGTATGAATAAGATTATGGATATGGCCTATTTCATATACATGTACGTCGTTAGAGCAAACACTTAGCAAGCAAATAGCTGACTGTTCGATTTTAGATTTTTCAAAAATGTAGATGAAAGGTCGTGCAAAATATGTAGATAAAGGTCATTTTCTTCAAGTAACGTATAGGCCTAAAGGCAATACGCATAATCGGTGCAATCTACAGATAATAGCAATGAACGTGTATGCCCGTTCGTGTAAAGGAGTATGGAAATGAAATGTGTACTTAAAGATTATAATGCAATTTCCTGAGGGCCTAATGATTCTCTTTATTTGCATAGAGTCATAGATCATGCAGAGTTTTGGGCAGTATATCAAGGAAACATGATTACACTGAAGACTAGCTCCGATTTTAGTGAAAATTTAAAAAACGGCTTTTAATACGATTTAATCAAAAATATTTATGCATTTCATTAATTCAACTTTAAATAACGACAACGCTTAATATCTTTTCAGCACAATAACAGAGAAATCCGGAGATGGCCGAGTTTTGTGTTCGGGTCTTCGTGAATGGGAAACCCCTGTCACGACTCTCTTCGGCAAGACGAATCCTGGGCAACAAGCATGTTATTGCTTCATCGCCGTCAGTTCGACACGGGTCAGCGTATTTCAAGAAGATCTTTCCACTCGACAATCAAACAATTATGAAAGATGTAAGTCATGTCTCCTCCATCTTCCGTCCTTCTTCTCCTCTTCCTCTTCATTTTCAACCTTCCCCTCCTCCTCTTGTTTGATAACCTCATTCTTCTTTTTTTTCCTGCATCTATCCTGATTTTTTACTTCAGTGATCCTTCTCTTTCTTCTTCTTTCCTTTCTTCACCTTTTTTCATTTGTTTACTCTTTTATGTGTTTTTTTCTTATTTTGCGTTATCTTCTCTCCTTCTTTTTTCCTCCTTCCTTTCCTTCTTGTTGTTTTTCTGCCTTCTCCTCCCCCTCCTCCTCCTCCTCATTCTTCTTCTTCTTCTTCTTCTTCTTCTTCTTCTTCTTCTTCTTCTTCTTCTTCTTCTTCTTCTTCTTCGTCTTCTTTTTCTTCTTCTTCTACTCTTCGTCTTCTTCTTCTTCGTCGTCCTCTCTTATTCTTATTCTTATTCTCCTCATCTTCACAATCATTACTTTGTTATTTCATATCATTTCCTCTTATTTTCCTTTGTACCTTTTTGTCATCCGTTTTTAGGGCCCTGAAAGAATTCGCGTTATTCGGAGGAATGAAGAACAATACTTACCCACCCAGCAGTACAGTGACGTCACAACTCTCTATGAGGGGTTCCAACGAGGCAAGAGAGTCTCAAGTAAGTTTTCTTTCTCTCTAACTTTCTTTCTTTCTTTCTTTCTTTCTTTCTTTCTTTCTTTCTTTCCTTCCTTCCCTCTTTCTTTCTTTCTTTCTCTCTTTTCCCTTTCCAGACTCTTCACCAGTAGCGCATCCATGCAAAACATGTTGAGGGTGCATACTGCCCCACCCCCCCCCCCCCCCTGTATTGAAGGCCCAGGAACTTCCTATAATTTTGAAGTTTTAATCAATTCTTATAATTCTTGATTCCTATAAACGACCCCAAAAACACACCCACCCACACACACTAGTCTGTTTATCAGTTGTTGGATAGACCACTGGTTCTAGGTATCAATAACACATTTTCATCTCTTCACCAATGACTGACTATTCAAAGAATTTCAGTGCCGTGATGTTTCCACTATATGATATACTCGCAAAAAGACGATTTTTATCTCAAGGACAAAATTTATCAAGTGGCTTTCCGTCGTACTGGATAAAACGATAAAACTTGAATTGAGAACGTCATACATGTATTCCCTTTTCTTCGCCCCCCCCCCCCCCCCCCCCCATTCCAATATCTCTTTTTTTTCTGAAGATGATGGGGCATTTCTTGGTCATCGGAGTGGGCCTGGTCAACCCTACCAGTGGATATCATTCTCGCAGGTAAAATGATAATCCCACTTCGTTAAAAATAATACTAATGATAAATATGGTTTTCTTTAAAAAGAATTTTCAGAAGATAAATAAATATAAGTATTTTTGCTTCTATTGGAGCTGGCCATAGTGGTGAAACTCTGAAGCGATTTCAGCCTTAGTATCTCCTCGCTAGTGTAAGTTAAGTTATGTAACGAAAAAAATAATAATCAGGCCCAAAATTTCAGGGTGTTGAAGAAAAAAAGCAACTTTTATTCCTTAAATTTATAATATCGTTACAAAAAAATTAAGTATCATTATAAAATTCAAATATCGTAAGTAATATAATTGATTTTTAGTCTTGGAATATTTATCTATTTCTGGATTGTCATTTTTAAACATTTTCCTGGTTAGAGCAACATGAATTATTCAGAAATTAACTCTCTCTTCCCATCCACCAGCTCTTTAGATTGATCAAACGTTCTCGAGCCAAACCACAAGCGCCCTCAATCGTCTAATATGACTTACTTTGACAGGTTGAAGAGAAAGCTCACCTCTTTGGTTCTGGCTTGGTATCTCTTGGATATCCACCCGGTGGCGATACGTTCATTGGGATCTTCTCACAGAGCAGACCGGAAGTAAGCATACGGTCCATGAATACATGGACGCTGACTCAAGCCGTCAGTCTAATGACTTGGATTATTATGATTATAAAAGTTGAAGTGTAATAATTAAGTTGATGTTTTCTATAATGAATTTAGTAGCAGTCATGACGAGTGCAAAATGTACGTTTAACTCTTCTAGCTCTGCTAACCTATTTCTAAACAATGATTTCAAGCAGATATTTCGTAGGCCTTGCATGAATAACATAAATTCTCATCCCAATCCAAGAGTAATACAAAGCGCGCAAAAACCTTCCGTTACGGAAGCTTAAAAGTGCCAACGAAATGATGAGATGAGGCCAAGAAGACGAGTAGACGAGATGACAAGTTATTGGAACTCGGCAAATCGACGAGATGACGAGTTATTGGAACTCGACAAATTGACTTGTTTAGGACATACGAAATGACAAGTTATAAGAACAACTCGTCATCTCGTCTTCTCGTCCCAAACAAGTCGACTTGCCGAGTTCAACAGCTCGTCATCTCGTCTTCTCGTCCCAAACAAGTCGAGTTGCCGAGTTCAACAAATCGTCATCTCGTCGTTTAACTTGTCTTCTCGTCTACTTAGCCTAAATCATCTCGTCATCTCATGGCACTTGCTTCCGTATTCTGTCTTGTTTTCTGCAGTGGACCATCGTGGACTTCGCATGTATTTGTTATTCCATGGTGTCCGTACCTCTATATACCAGCCTTGGAAAGGATGCTCTCAAACATATAGCAAAACAAAGTGAGTACCTGCATATATACATGCTATACTCGTCTAAGTCCACCAAAGTGATTTTAAAAACTGTGTATTATATTCAATTCTCAAATTGAGCTCGAGATGCTAATAACTGGTCCAAACACAGAGTGAGGACCGGGGGCGGGGGCGGGGGGGGGGGGGGGGGGCTCGAGCGGGATGATTGAGGAGCAGGAAGGGAAATACCAATCTCGTATGCCTCAAATGTGTAGATCAATATGAATATCATGAATTCCTTTTCTAAGTCACATTCTACTATCAAAAATGAAACAGATCAGTTGGAAATGATGAAAGGAAATCAGGAGAACAGTTATAATGGTTATGAAACAATTTGGTAGAGAAACATGAAAGCAAATTAGACCATTTTTATTGAATAATCTTGAATAATATATAGAATAAAAGGAGAAAAATAAGAAAAAAGAGGAGAAAAATAAGAAAAAATTAGAAGGAGGAAGAAAGAAGAGGGTGGGAAAAGAGCGGCCTGGGGCTTGCAACTATATAACACCCCTATTTGTTCATCTAAAACGTCAATAAATTCACCTATGGGTCATCTTGCCCCCCCCCCCCCCCCCATCAAAATCCCCTGGCGCCGCCCCTGCAATGAATTTTCCTTCAGATTCTAGTTTTCCTCTCTAAAATTTCTGATAATCGTTCCTTTCTTTCGATGTTTAGCAAATATGTCGGTGCTGGTTTGCGACGTCCTGGCTAAAGCAGAATCCCTTCTAGAAAGTGCAGCCGACCTACCTCAACTGAAAACGGTTGTGATTATCGATCTACCTCAGGAAGGTGCGGAAGAAACCAAACGCAGATTCGAAGCGGTAGGACTGAGGCTCTTGTCCTATGTCGATGTCATCGCTGAAGGAACGTCCCATCCTTGCGATTTAGTGGTAGGTTATGGGTTGTTGTTTTTTGTTTGCTTGCTTGCTTGTTTGTTTTAGATTTCAGAGTGGTTTCCCAACTTATTTCATTTTTCTTGTTTTGAAAGAGTCAAATATGAATTAGGGGGGAATAAACAGGTTTCTGAAATTAAGAAGAGGACTGTTTTGCTCAAGAAAATTATTAGAAAGGTTGGAATGCGCTGATTCCTTCCTCTCATTCTTGTAGCCGGATATTTTCCAATGAGAATAGAATACTACTTAAGAGAGAAAAAAGGTAATGAGCAAGAGGAAGTGAGAAGGAGAAGAAAATAAACAGAAAGTTGTTCATTGTTAGATATGCTTGAAAAAAGGTTTGTTTGAAGTTGATCCTCTATCATCATCAAGCTTTCACACCAAGGTACGGTCGCTGGGTACGGTCGCAGAGACCGTACCCAGCGACCGATCGGACATGCTTTCACACCGCCATCAAAATTTGTTCAGGCCCTGAGGATCGGTCGCAGTATAGCTGACCTAGCTGGAAGCGGAAGTAGAGATAGCGCGTGGGCATGTATGGGGGTCATTGCATTTCGATCGGTCGCAGAGCACGATGTGCTTTCACATCAAGTTTGCATCGGTCGCGATCGGTCGCTGAAGTACCTCTTAGATCGGACTCAGAGACCGATCGTTTTGGTCGGAAACGATCGGTCGCTGAGTACGATGACATGCTTTCGCACCATGGTTTGATCGGTCGCTGGGTACGGTCGCAGAGACCGTACCCAGCGACCGTACCTTGGTGTGAAAGCGATATTAACAGGAAAAGTAAAGGATAAGGAATGGAAATCTACATTGTAATGGAACACGATTTTAAAAATATGCAAATCCTTATTAACGCAGATGTCAATTCACGGGACAGCAAGAGAGCAATTGACCGACTAATCATTCAGTCAATTACTCTCTTCATTACTGCTGTTCTTATACCGCTTTCACACCAAGGTACGGTCGCAGAGACCGTACCCAGCGACCGATCGGACGTGCTTTCACACCGCCGTCAAAATTTGGTCAGGCCCTGAGCGATCGGTCGCAGTATACTTGACCTAGCCGGAAGCGGAAGTGGAGATAGCGCGTGGGCATGTATGGGGGTCATTGCATTTTGATCGGTCGCAGAGCACGATGTGCTTTCACATCAAGTTTGCATCGGTCGCGATCGGTCGCTGAAGTACCTCTTAGGTCGGACTCAGCGACCGATCGTTTTGGTCGGAAACGATCGGTCGCTGAGTACGATGAAATGTTTTCACACCATGGTTTGATCGGTCGCTGGGTACGGTCTCTGCGACCGCACCCAGCGACCGTACCTTGGTGTGAAAGCGGTACCGGTTTCTCATCTCTCTTGGCTATATCTTTCTTCCTCTTCATCCTATTTTTTTTTCCTATTTGTATGTGGGAGTGCTCGATGTGTGTGTGCGAGTATGGATATGTATTATTTTAGTTTTTCTTTTTTTATTGTTTTATCTTTTATATTTTGTAACTGTAATTGTAATTGTATAGGTTCCTTATGTTAAGAGGTCCCTTTCACGACAAGCTTTGCTTTATATGGGGTCCCAAATCATTCATTATCCGTGTTTATTTTGTATCGTCATGGTTGTATTCTTGTGAGTTTCATATAATTGATGATTGAAATTGAATAAATTGAAATTGAATGGAATGAGAGATAGGGGTAGAAGAACGAAATAAAAATTAAACACATGTCGATCCACTTTGTTCATGGCATTATATTGGTCAATTACTTTATGTTGATGAGAAATAGGGGTAGAAGAACTAGGCAGAATTCAACACATGTCGTTCCACTATCCTCGTGTATTGATCAAAACAATCTATTCAGAGTTGACTAGATTAACGGATCAGCCGGACACTTCCATTATCTGTAGTAAAAATGACCCGAATTCTATAGTGAAAATGACTAGGTTTCTGGGCCGGTATTCAATTCAATACTTGGATTAAGTAAAACTTTTACTAAGTATTTTACTTGGCTAAGAAATTTGCTTAAGTCATATTCAGTTCAATGCTTTGAATTTTACTTTAGTAAGCCAACTTTAAGCCAAAATTCTTACTGATAAGCATTGTGACGTCATATTTTCAATACGCAATTAACATGTCGCATCTATGTGTCGCATCAAATACGCTCGAATACGCTATGATATAATTCTGCGCAGCTCATGACTACTGCGTATAAAAACCTATGCCTGCCAATCAAGGCCTCCAAAATAATTGGCTTAAGTCTCCTAGGTAGGTGTCTTAGATTTAGAGTAAAATACTTAGCCAAAGTATTGAACTGAATACCAAATTTGCTAAGTATTTTATCTAAGCAAAAAGCTAAGTAAAATACTCATATGTCTGACTTAAGTATTGAATTGAATACCGGCCCTGGTCATAAGACAAGAAATAGTGCAAGTGCCCGGCTGATCCGGTAATCTGATCAAATCCGACTAGACTGTCTTTAGAGCATTCAGAAGCTTGAAAAAAAAGTAGTCACCCTATATTCTCTACGTTTTTCTTTCTTACTCAGCTTCCGAAACCGACCGATCTCAATACCATCGTTTACACAAGCGGAACGACAGGTAAGAATATGAAGGAAGAGTCCTCAGTTAGACACGGCATTTCATTTAGGGTTTCCTCTCTCGACCCAGGTGTGAAATAAGTCACTCCTTGTCATGAAGTGCACACTGGTTGTTGTTAAGTGTTCGGTGTTAACAGTTCCCAAAGCACTTTTGGAGCCCACATGGATGTATTATCATCACGATACTCCGCATGATCTATTTATTCATTTTTTATATTTATCGCGCTTCTTCTCAAAACTACAATATTTATGTGCATAACAATGATTGAAATAAGTCATAAAATTATGATGTTTACAATGATTAGCGATAGGAGGAAAAAGAAAAAAGGAGCAGCAAGCTTGCATAAAGATGCTAGAACAAGCAAGGAAACAACGGATAGATTACGTTGAGACCCCACAAAATCATCGTACAATCACAATCACACACCCACCAGTAGAACGCCCGGGGGCCCCTGTGAGCCCACGCCCCATGAGACGCCATATGTAATAAACTATACTCCGTATTTTGGGGGTTAGGGAGCATGATGTGGGTAACGAAAATGTCATATTCTCTAGTCAAGATAATAAGTAATGATGATAATAGTGACACTATTGATCAGTTGATTGCAGGAATATTCGACGTGCGGTACGAATAAAATCAGTATTACTGAAAAAATAAACTTCATTTAAAAAAAAAAAAAACTTTGTGTATTTCTTCTAATATCCTTGTAAATATTAATAAAATTCTACTCTGCTTTCAAAAACATGTCAAATTGTAAAATAGTACTTTTATTCTTGAAAACATATCAAATGCATATTTCTCTTTGCATTCGTTCACATAGGAACACCAAAGGGCGTACCCCTCACTCAAAGTCATCACATCGTAAACCATGCATACGTCCATTCCGCCTTTGATGTAAGTACTCTCCAAACGAACAGAAAGAAGAGAAATCAACTCTTTGTGGAGTGATGATAATGATAATAATAATGATATTAATAATAATGATAATAATAATTATTATCATTATAATGATAATGATAATAATGATAATAATGATAATAATGATAATAATGATAATGATAACAATGAATATGATATGTAATAATAGATGAATAAGATTTTAAAATATCTTGGGATTTTGAGGAATTAAGTTTGCATGCGAATTTTTTCCTGATCAAAAGATGTTTAATGGGGTGTATTAGACAAAATTGAGCTTTTCCGACTTTCCGACTTTATGTTGAAGCTTTCGAAATTTACCAGTCGGAAATTATGTAAATGAGTTGTCATTGCCTCTCCCCCCCCCCCCCCCAACGACGCCCCTTTTCTAAACTCTATACATAACATATATGAGAAACGGAGGACAGGGGAAAAGAGAGGGAGATATACAGACAGAAAGAGAGAGAGAAGAGATAGGGTTTTTTGTGGTTTTTTTGTTGTTGTTGTTGTTGTAAAGTTTGTAATTGAGGGTGATTAATTGGAATTGACAGGACAGGGCTCAGGATAAACGTCAAGACCTCTTTCCCCCTCCCCCTTTCTTTTCAGGTTCCAGAGTTTGGAAGTCCAGAGGACTATCATTTAAGCTACCTTCCGCTAGCTCATGTTTTTGAAAGAGGTAACATGGTAAGTAATTCTAAATACATCATAATGGTTTTAAATGGTATCATGTATGGTTTTCATGTTTTATGAGGTCTAAACCATCAAAACATCAGCTCTTATTAGTATTTCAAATAAACCTATCTCATTTTTTTTTTTGGAGCAGATATCAAATAGAACTTCTTGGACAGGTGGTTTTGATAGTGCATTTCATTGTATGTTTGAGGAAAAACTGCATGGGGTGTGTGTGTGTGTGTGTGTGTGTGGGTGGGTGTGAGTGTCGTTAATGTGCGTTGGCGTGAATCGATGTGCAGTGTTAAATGAGCCCGGAACACTTCACAAATAGTTTACCCTGTTTACCAAGCTTATTGTACCTATACCCTCCCCTTTAAACAAAAGTTATTGGAATTCAACAAAAATTGTACCGCTCTCTCATCATTTTACTTTCTCATGGCAACTTTGTCCAATATCCTATTCATGATGAGGTCTATCCAAACTTGGTTTACAAGAGCAGTTTATATACTGTGAATCAGTTTCCTAATTTGTTTAGGTTTATTAGAGCAGAAAGAAGTATCATCTTTTGATGTTTTACTATTCAAACGGAGAACTGAAACATTTATTTCGACATTCATTAGTTCTCGAGATACCAAGTTGATTGTGGAATTTCTTTTCATTGCACTTTTGCGGCTAAATTGCGGAATTATCTTTAACATCAAACCTCTTTTTTCGAAAACATAAAAATTAAGAAAAACGATTATTCTTTTCCATAAACGGAAACACTTAATTGCAAAATTATATACAAATACACATTTTTGATAAAGCAGCAATGCCAGGTAGACACTCGATTTTTTTTTTCTAAATCTACTTTTATTTGGGAAGCATTCATTACATGCATGTTATAACTCATTTTTTTTGAAAACATAAAAAATAAGAAAAACGATTATCCTTTTCCATAAAAAACACTTTATAGAAAAATTCTATACAAATACACAATTTTGATAAAGCAGTAATGCCAGGTAGACATTTGATTTTTTTTTTTTTACTAAATCTACTTTTATTTGGGAAGCATTCATTACATGTTATAACATATAGGAAACTGACCATAACATTCTAAAAAGCTGTGTATGATTACATCGAAGGATATTTTACTTGGCTCATCATGGATCCAAATCAAAATAGTGCTATGGGATGTGTTTTAAAATAATATATTCCGAAATTGGGGCGAACGATTGAGTGAAAGCCAAGAAAATTTCTTTCTTGTAATCACGGAGTTTATCGTTAAACGTAAAAGATTTCCTTTGTTCCTCAATTATAATAACATTATACAGTGAGACCAAATTGGGCGTAATTTCATGATGATTACAAAATAAAATCAATTCTTTTTTTCTTCTCAACATTGATGATACTTTTTTTCTTTTTAATTGATGATACATTGTATAGGTATATAGTAAATATTTTATAATCTAACACGAACTGAAATGTATTGTATGAAGTAATCTTTTGTCCGATATTTCTCTATTGCTTAAACTAAAAATTAAAATTCTACACTGGTATATCCAGAAATAAATCAAGGGTGGGGCGAATTTTATAATTAGGATGTGAAACGCAGACCTGTCTGGTGTACAAACATCAGCAGTAATAATACTACTGATAATAATGATAATGATAATAACAACAACAACAACAACAATAATAATAATAATAATAATAATAATAATAATAATAATAATAATAATGATAATAATTAATAATAATAATGATAATAATATTAATGATAATAATAATGGTAATAATGGTTATAATACTAATGATAGTTACAATTTTGTTCTAGTACACGCTGAGCTTATCCCCACCCCCACCCCCTCCCGCCGGCTGTCCTCTCGTTTGCAAAATCCTATTTCTATTTATAGAAATGTGACTTGTCTGTGTACATATTTGAAGAAAAACACTTAAAACAATAAATCGGTAGAAAAATCGTATTACATGTACTAATAAGTCGTGTGATTATAAGATTATCAAAAAGTGACAAAAACGCATGCTTATGTGGTTGTTTCTTGCTTAATCGTCACCTCTACCAAGATCAAATATTATAGATCCTTAATTCATGCTTGCAACTGTTACCAGCAATATCGCTCTGTATAACAGCCGTTACTGGTACAAGTTGTGAAAGTGATGCAAATCTCCCTTCTCTCTCTAACATTAGAGAGGTCCTCCTGCTCGACCCGATCCAGCCAGTAGGTGGTTCGACCAGCGCACATGCCGTAGACCATGGGCCCGCTAGAGCTCTGCATAAAGCCGCTGGGTATCTCTCCAGCAACCATGTAGTTGTCACGGGTTAGGATAGTGTTTGCAACATCGATGACCTAAAAAAGTGGGGGGGGGGGGGGGGGGACAGAGAAAAATGTACAAGAGCTAGTGGGTCGACAATTACTCCATGGTCGAATTCGCACACTAAACGAATTCTAAATTTTAATCCAGTCCCCAAAGCAATAGCTAGGCCCCGTTTCATAAAACTTTTTATCAATAACAAATTGCAATAACTATTATAAGCTACTGAAATCCTTGCATCTGATTGGCTGAGAGCAAATTTGTCATAGAAATGTTGCAGTTGCTACTGATAACAAGTTTTATGAAACGGGCTCCTGTTGTCGATTTCGCACTCTAAACGAATTCTAAACTTTAATCCAGGCCCACTGGCTAAATCCACTTTGAGGAGGAGGGGGGGGGGGATGGTCGACTTTTTTCCGGGTTTTTTTTTTCTGTCGAACTCACACTAAAGTATAAACACACACCGTCACCCACACAGAGCCCTTACACACATTTTAATTTTTATTTTGCGAGCGAGCAAAACATAACCACCTTTTCTGGTTTTCGATCGAATTTTCATATAGAAATTCTAAAATATGCTGGTCGTTTATGACAGATTATCAAAAATTTTACTAACCGATTAATTAAAATATCATTTCTTCCAAAGTGGGAGGATATTTGAACACGCCACCCCCCCCCCCCCCCCCTCGAAAAAAATGGGGGATATATCCCCCATCCCCCCCCCCCTTGGATTTACGCCAATGTCCAGGCCCAAAAGCAATACCTGTGAAATCAATAACAAGTTGTAATAGCTGTAATAAGCTACTGAAATCATTGCATCTGATTGGCTAAGAGCAAACTTAACATAGAAATGTTGCAGTTGTTATTCATAACAAGTTTTATGAAACAGGGCCTTAATCTCATTCTAACCTGGATTTACCCTAATTGTGACCCTAACTCTAACCCTAACCCTAATCTTAGTCATGTGCCTTAATAATGATGATGATAATACCCATGTCGAAATAAAGCTGGATCAATAATTGCTGTCAGAGCTAATATGTCGTAACATCGCAAGAGACACGAAACAAAGGAGGATGAATTATGTGCATAACGATCTTTATAACAAAATTATTGAAGACGACTTCATTGTGTACGATTTTCATATGTGGGTCTAAGGAATGTTGTCACCTTATGGTCTATGGCCTTCGAAGTAAAACATTCGAATAGTTGTATTCATTTGGATGTAGACTGTATTTCATTAGGTAATTGCATGGATATAAACAAAGGTTTTGAAGTGAGAAGAAAGGAAAAAGCATATGAGTACTTCATTCAAAATCTCTTGTTACAAAATCAACTTGAAGTCACTTACGTTTCTGTCTGTTGCAGACAGTTCCTGCCTTAGGCTCTTCCCAAAATCTTCTGGCAAGGAATAGACCAGACAGCTATCTTCATCCATCACATGGGCAAAGACGAGAGCCTTGGGACAAAAGGAACATAAAAAAATGACACAACATGAGGTGTACAGCCTACTATTGGAAAAAAAGTGCGTACATCAAGAATGTATAAATCTCTCTCCCCCCCCCCCCCCCCCCCCCCCGCAACCACCAAATAGAAGTACTTTACATTCTATGAATAAAATATAGGATAACATTAACGATCCATGAACCACAACGGGCGGAACCCAAGTCGGATTTGTGTTCCGTACATGCCTAATTCCGTGTAAGCGCGTACTGGTGCGACGAATAATTTGTCGCTGTTGTGGCCATTCGGAGTGTATTTAAACTTGTTGTGTGTCTTGATAATAAAAATATCTAAAGGTCATATATTTTGAAGGTACCATAACAACATGCAACCTCAAATACAAGTCAAAATATAGTTGATTTGTAATGTTTTTTAAATGTTCGATAGTACAAAAAAAAATCAGACTGTTCATTTAAATGTGAAGAAAACATGGAAAGGGAATGCGAGAATTAGATTAGAGGAATGGAGGGCGCGGGTAAGAAAAGAACTGTTAGAGAAATCCACGAACAAACTAGCGGGCTCTTCTATCCAAAGGATGTTAAAATCAAAGACAGGTGATCTTTAATGATGTTATTTTGTCCATCAGTCAACATTTTTGCAGTTTGGAAATAAGATTGGGGTTCAGATTTAGGCCCAAAGTTCTTCCCCGTGACCCCCCTTCCCTTTGTCCACGCAAGTGAAAGCAAAGAGAATGCATGCCGTTCATTGTGTTGATCACTACTCTCGTGGTCTTTCTTTCACTTTCGGCGTTTCTAGTAGTTAAAGTTACGGTAAATAGGTCGTTCCTAGCTCCATCCTCAGTCGTAATTATGAAAGAGGAAGAAATTGCATTTTTGTGATTTATTTTCATATGTTTGGATACGTTTATTCGATGTAGAAAGTTGGTCTTCCTTTTCATGAAACACACAGTAGAGTGATATGCTTTATGTTTGTGGGAGACGAGTGCTAGGCCGCGTGTAGAGGAGAGGAGAGTCACTACCTTTTGCACGCTAAGAATCTTCTACACTATTAGAAGAAGAGTAGGGGGAAACCCCGGTGAAGTGACACACCTACATAATCCAATAAGTTATTGGACATGTAGGAAGAGAGACCCAAGGGTCACGGTGATTAAGTTCGCTTTCCCCTCCCTCGCGTAGATGACAGTAGTGGCATTCGCGATGTCGGATGGACAGCAACCTTTCTAATGGTTCCATGAATAATATTATTGTCTACTTACCCGGTTGTAATCAATCACCAGTGTGGCTGGTGAATTGCCACTGATGTTGCCTGGTGTCTGGACCATGACCGAGTTTGATTGGTGGTTGTAGGTGAATCTCTCATGGAGGATCTTTCCATCGGCTGTTTTCAGATCTCTTTCTCGCCTCTGAGAAAAAACAAAACAAAAACGCGGGTATTAATTAACACAGCTGGCTGTTTTCAGCAAAAATCAAGCGAAATGTGCTAATTAACCGAACATATGTAGCACTGGAAATACCCACATGAAAGTCGGCAGACCGCAAGTCGACAACGAAAATAAGACAATTTTACAGCCTAAACGGAAGCGGAAGCGGGGGTAGGACTGAGGCAGCTGTTCCCCCCCCCCCCCGCTCTCTCTCTCTCTCTCTCTCTCTCTCTCTCTCTATAGTAGAGAGGTGGACAGGTTTCTAAATACTCGATCGTGTGATTTAGGGAGGCACTTTACCGACCCCTACTACCCCCTTTTTTTCTTTGAAAGCCAAGTGAAATTTCTTGAACAAAAACAAACCAAAAAACAAACAAACAAACAAACAAACAGAGAATAACGCTCTGCTGCCACTACAGAAAGAATGAATAATGAAAATTCTGAATCATACAACATACCAAGTCTTTGTCCATCAGCTTGCGGTGGTCGGCCAGTTGAATCGGACATCGCTGCACCTCAGCTGAAGCCATGCTGCCGTATCTTGCAGCGAAGAACACACAGACGGTTACCACGGTAGTAAAGAAGACACCCAAGGTGATAATCTTAACAATCTTGATGGCATCACTGGGTCGGTCTTTTACCGTGATGGCTTGTGGTAGCTGAGGGGTGGCAAAAAGCGAATAGGAGAAAAGTGAATTGAATTATTAATTCTTATTATTACTATATGGTAAGAATTAATCTTTAGGTTGTCACGTTTTATTAATTTCTGCAATATCTTTTGAAACATTTTTTCGTTATTCATCGGGTTAATTTACACAATATATTTCAAAAGATGGACAATACAAGTAATAGTGGAGAGCTAGGCAAATGCACCATCTGTCACGTGATGGAGTTCATTGACGCCACTGGGAAGCTTGACGTCACGCACTCGTTGAAAGGTGGAATCAATTTAGAGTTTTCTTTAGTCTATTAGTGTTGGAATTCACGTAACAATATGAGAAAGTCAGGACCATGTCGGCATTTCTAACATCGTCAGTCACAACCACCGAGACAGGTACCAACATCCCCACCACAACCAACACTATTCGTCGTCGTCGTTGTCATTATCATCACCACCACCACCACCACCACCATCATTATTTGTCATATTAACACGCTCTCGTCGCGATCTTCAGAGTCACCGCCGTCGGACCTTCGACATACCGAGAGAGCTTGTGTCGAGAAGTTGCTGAGGTGAGTGTCTGACTAAAAGCAGAATTATTGTTATGAGCAGCAACAACATCATCGTCATCGCCGTCATCATCACCAACAGAACCACAATCATTATCATCAGATTTCGGATTTCAGATTTTCAAAACACATTTATTTATTTCTCATACTCAAATACAAAGAAGAAATTGGCAATGTCAAGAAAAGATGGTGGAAGGAGGCGTCAGAGCCTGTGTCATGCATCGTCGTCATTATTATCATATTAATCAATCATCATCAACAGACTCCCATCGGTCGCTATTCTCAGAGCCATCATCACCACCACGAGAACTTTAGATACGCAGCCGAGCCTGTGTCATGAAGTAGCTAGGAAATGTGTTGCGATATGAGAAGGATAATCATCAGTATTCCCACCAAACCACCACCACTACCACAACGATCACCACCACAACCACCACCAACATCATTATTTATGATCATCAACGCTGCTATCCTAAAAGTCTACATCTCATGAGCATTTCGACCTGCGCGCCAGAGCCTGTGTAATGCAGTGGCTTTGTAGAATGTTATCACATGACTAAAAGGATCATCATCATCATAACCACCACCACCCCTATCACCACCACCACCACCACCACCAGCACAAAGAATTATCATCAGCAGAGTCATATCACACCACACTCCTCCATCACATCCATGTTTGAACGAAAAAAAAAAAAAAAGAAATTACCCATTCTCCCTTGTCCATGGTCATGGTGACTGAAAACGATTGTCGACTGGATGCTCAGCTATGGAACAAAGACGTCTTCTGATCAGGTATCTGCTTCTGACTGATGCTTACCAGAGCTGGAAAGACTTACCACATGAAGACTCTCTGAAAGACATCCTCCTTTTATACACTTTCCAACCAAACCAGTTGGCACTGATACCCTTGTAAAGCGGTAAACCATCTGCAGGAGTTGTTACCCCAAGGACTTTTCCGTCCTCCTTGGCGAATAGCTACCAATTGTTTCATACAAATCCTTTCCTGTATACTTTGGAAGAAAAATATTAAGCCGTTGACCACTGACTCTCTCTTTTCCCTTTGCTCAATACAGTTACCACGCATTTCCTTAAATATGCCAGTATTACATGAATTGAAAATAGAAGATTAATCTCTCCTCTACCGGTTTGGACACTGTTCAAAACTAAAACTTTAATGTTAACATGATGTAGGCTACATAAAAAAATAATAGTCCGCTTCATAAAGTGCAGTATGTCAACCCATAATCTAATAAAATTAAAGGCCCCTGAGCAAGCCAATCAGTGATAGAGTATGATGCTTTTAAATGGAGAGTCCATCATGATATTAAATTTGTTATAACAGAGGTTAGAAAATAAATGAGAAGAACAGATGGGTGCAGATTTAAGGAAATCAGGTGAAATAATATTAAGAAAGTTTGAATTTTTGAAGTTCTCATCGATTAAGCACAAATTAGCAAGTCTATGCAGTATCTTCCGAGCCCCTCTTCCATTTTTAGATTGATCACTGTGCTGCGTTTCTCGAAACCGTCAGTTCTAAGTTCATGGACAACCCATTGAAACACGTGTTGATTCTACGACATACATTTCAATGGGACGTCCAAGACTCATGGCAGTTTCGAGAAACACCCCTCTGTTTTCTGATATTTACAGATAGCCCTCTATTTGTAGGATCATAAGGATAGATGGTTTCATGCCGCTTTAATATTGGTTTTCTTCACAATTAATTACTCTTCTACAGTCAAATATTTTTTTCTGTAATTTCTATCTTAAAGCATACCGATAATATGTATTCAATGTAGGCTGACAGCTAGCTGGGCCGTTGTGGAAAGGATTTTTGTAACTAACAGTTGCTACCCTGAACAAATGAAACTCGAAATAGATATATTAAATGAATAAATTATTTTTTTCACAGTCTAGAAAATAAAATGTTGGTGCTGTAAATTTGAGGGACAGCCGACTCCCATAACTATGTCGTCTTTCAAAACATCACATGGAAATCACCCCCCCCCCCCGAAAAGAAGAATTAATAAATAGATAAATAAATAGATAAATAAACAAATAAATAAGTAAATTAAAGAAAGGTCGAAGGGAGTTTTCCTTGACTTTCATTATACCTTTGAGTGATTATTCTTTTAAAAAGCTCAAATTATGAAAGATAACATAGAATGTAATTCCGGATATGTGAATTCAACGAAAGGGTTTTCCCCTCTCTAGACCCAGCATTGCCCAGTAAGAATAGTGCAATCACCCTCGTTCATCTAGGTACAGCTTTCTGGAGGGGATATCTGCTCTTTTATGAGTCATAATTATTAGAGATCGCTTCCTCTACCTGATACACTCTCGAGAAGATGGAAACCGCTCCAAATTATAGTGGAATCCACCCCAAACTCCGAAGCAGTGGTAATTTTGGGAGTAGATTTCCACACTGAAATAGATTTAACCCTAATTTGATTTTTTAAAGAGTGCGTTTCCATTCATGTATGTTTATGGAGGCCATACTGAGGATCTAAAAATGTATCTATTATTCCATTGTGGAAAGTCATTTATTTATTGACAGATAAATGTTCTATAATGTTCCGTAGCCTGGAACAAGAATTTCTTTTGTAGTTGTACTGTTTCACTCTGGTATTATCCGATACAATTTTTTTTAATTAGAAAATTGATTTCGCTCTCTTTATCATGTTTATAGCAGAAGTTTATCTATCAAAATATTTTCACTATATTTACTCACTCTGAAAACAGTATACCTTGAAAAATTTATTTGCCTTGGTCGGAGACTAAAATTATGCAGTTGATCTTAGATATACAGTGTATAAATGTCCATGTTATATGCTTTCGCTAATTTCCTTGATTTATATATTACGGATAGTTGTTTTTTTTTTTTTTTTTTTTTTTTTTTTTTTTTTTTGTGGCGAGTCAGAAGAAGTGAGGGGTATCATTAAGAATGATAGGGATGTAATTTTTCTTTTTTTTTTCTTTTGGTAGAATTGTATATTGAGGAAGAAATGTAGTTTTTTAACCTTTGTTTAAGTCTTATCGACGAAAATGAACAATTTTCTCTCCTTGATTGTTTTCTTTTTAAGATGATTATAAATTCACTTCATTTCCATACAGTACCACGGAATGATACAAGGTGTGAGGGCAGGATTTTTCCAAGGTGATCCCTTACTTTTACTGGACGACCTTCAGACTCTAAAACCTACCATCTTTTTCGCTGTTCCCAGAATCTTCAATCGAATACATCACCAGGTATGTACCACGTCGAGGCAAGAACCAGCAAGTTGCAGGCGGCCCGTTTTAGTTATGTTTTCATAACATTCATGAATGTTATTTTTCCATTCATGTTTTTTTTTTTTTAATTTTGAGGCACTCATAAAGATATGAGATTTGACAGAGTACTCTGCCATACAGTTGTGTGTATTTTTCCCTATCCCAAATACCTTTGTAGTTAGGCATGCAGTATTTTGTGAAACTTTGTTTCGTTGTTATGTATCATTGTTTTGTGGCTTAAAATATGACGTCAGTATTACTGTATGTATTGTTGTTGTTGTTTTTGTTTTTTTTTATTTCTCAAAAATTCAATTCATAATAATTATTTCAAACAGGGGCCAACATATATACTCCCTACAAGCTCTGCGTTTTATTAGGCCCTTCTTCACTTTCACTTAATTCGATCTATAAAAACGTGAAAATATGTAAATTGTATTATCATTTTGTACCATCATTGTAAATGGAATTGAAAGTGGAAAAATGAATGAATGAATGAACGAATGAATTAATAAATGAATGGATGAACGGTTGAGTCCGAAAGTTTGCATACACCTGGTAGAAAATAGTCTTAATCAAAACTTTTTTTTTACAACTTCCATTGCTTAACTATTATGAATCATACACGTGGCACTGGGGTTCCATGACATATGCTCCGCCGACATTTGCTCCGCCGACAACTGCTCCAAAATTCCGACAAGTGCTCCGCGACAATTGCTCCGCGACACTTGCTCTGCCGACATTTGCTCTGCCGACATATGTTCCGCCGACATTTGCTCCGCAGACATATGCTCCACCGACATATGCTCCGAAACGACGACATTTGCTCCGCCGACATTTGCTCCGCCGACAATTGCTCCGCCGACATATGCTCCGAAACGACGACATCTGCTCCGCCGACAATTGCTCCACCGACATATGCTCTGAAACGACATCTGCTCTCCAACAGCTTCCCCCCTCGCCTTGCCCCCTTGTTGAAAATTCTTGGTTACGTCAAGGAGTATGCTCTCCAATTCATTTCATGGTTTCAAATGTCGTGTCAACCATGGGCGTCAATCCGTTTTCCAGTTTTGGGGGGGGGGCACAGTCCAGAAATTTGCTGAGAAGCGAAAAAAATCTGGTGTCTCTTTTGGGAGCAGGGGCGTCGCTAGATTTTTTTCAAGTGGGGGGGGGGGGGGGCTGTAGAGGTCAGATTGCGGACGACCAATGTCGATAAATTCAACCGTATAAAGCCCACGAGGCATGTTCAGTTGTGTACGTACCTCTATCATATTTCCTTCTGAATTATATATTTGTTCACCTCACTTGCTGTATGTGTTTGTTCTCCCCAAATATCCTGTATATAAAAATAAAACAAGCGAGCGCAGCCAGCGAGGAAGAAATTTACACTCCCTTTCGTAGAAGAGATAGTTCTTCATCAAAACTACATGATGGGCTTAAAGATGTCTCTCTCTCACGTGATTTATTCGCTTTCAAAGGCCATCCTAAATCTTAATATTATACGAGCGAGCGCAGCAAGCGAGGAAAAAAATACATACTTTTTCACTGTAGAAGTGATAATTCTTCATCCAAATAAACGATGGAATTAACTATAAGACATCTAACTTATACATGTACATTTGGTCACCTCGCTTGCCGAATTCGTTTGCTTTCCCTAACCATCGAGCGAGCGCAGCGAGCCAGGAAAATTTTTATATACTATTTTTATGTTAGAAGTGGCATTTCTTCATCCAAATCACGATGGTATTATCAATGAGATATCTAACTTATACATGTATATTTGGTCACCTCGCTTGCCGAATGTGTTTGCTCTCCCAAAATATCATATATATATATATATATATATATATATATATATATATATATATATACCGGTGAGCGCAGCAGCGAGGAAAAAAATATAAACTCTCTTTTGTAGAAGTGATAGTTCTTCCTCAAAACTACATGATGGGTTTAAAGAGATCTTTGGTCACCTCTCTCGCCTGATTCATTCGCTTTCAAAGGCCACCCTAAATCTTAATAGGCCTATTATACGAGCGAGCGCAGCGAGCTAGGAAAATATATACACTGTTTTTATGTAAGATGATAATTCTTCATCAAAATACATGATGGGCCTCACTTTCCGAATTCGTTTGCTATCCTGAATCCATCCTGTATCTGAACATTATAGCCTACGATCGAGAATAGCGAGCGAGGAAAATACTTACATACTTCTTTTCATTGTAAAAGTGAAAGTTCTTTATCAAAATACACGATGGCCTTTAAGATATCTATTTTGATATATTTGGTCACCTCTCCTTCCTAATCCATTTCCTTTCAAAGACTATCTTGTATCTAGATATCAACCGAGCGAGCGCAGCGAGAGAGGAAAAATTTATGTACTGTTTTTATGGTAGAAGTGATAATTCTTCATCAAATGCATGATGGGCCTTAATTATAATTTGTTCTTCTCACTTGCCGAATGTGTTTGCTTTCCGAAAACATCCTGCATCTAAATGTTATACGAGCGAGCGCAGCGAGCGAGGAAAAATATACACTCTCTTTCTTTGTACCAGTCTTATTTCATTGTCAAAATACACAAGCAAATATGCCGAATATGACTTTATTTGGCCACCTTACTCCTTCTTTTTTTTCTTTTTCCCCTCCTTCCTCTTCCCTCTCCTTTCTCTCTCTCTCTCTCTCTCTCTCTCTCTCCCCCTCTCTCACTTGCCAACAACGATCGTGATTTTTTTTTTTTTTTTTTTTTTGGGGGGGGGGACATGCCCTTTTGTGTACCGCATCCTCCAATATATGGGGTGGGAGACGTGTCCCCCTGTCCCCCTGGATTGACGCCCATGGACTGTCAACGAGATTAATTCGGCAGAGAAATTGTCGGCGAGGCAGTTGTCACATTATTGTCGAAATAATTAGGCGGAGCATAATTCGGAGGAGCAAATATCTAGTCGAGTAATTGTCGGCGGAGCATAATGTCGGCGGAGCAAATGTCGTCGTTTCGGAGCATATGTCGGCAGAGCAATTGTCGGCGGAGCAAATGTCGGCGGAGCAAATGTCGGCGGAGCATACGTCGGCGGAGCAAATGTCGGCGGAGCAAACGTCGGCGGAGCAAATGCCGACGGAGCAAATGCCGGCTGAGCATATGTCGGCGGAGCATATGTCGGCGGAGCAATTGTCGCGGAGCAATTGTCGTAGAGCACTTGTCAGAATTTTCGGAGCAGTTGTCGACGGAGCATATGTCGGCGTAGCATATGTCGTGTCACCGGCACTGGACGATTTATTTTATGTATATACCTGACTTGACTTGACTTTCCTTGACTTTCATTATACCTTTGAGTGATTACTCTTTTAAAAAGCTCTAATTATGAAAGATAACATAGAATGTAATTCCGGATATGTGAATTCAACGAAAGGGTTTTCCCCTCTCTAGACCCAGCATTGCCCAGTAAGAATAGTGCAATCACCCTCGTTCATCTAGGTATAGCTTTCTTTATTTTTTTACAACTTCCAATGTTTAACTATTATGAATCATACACGTGGCACTGGACGATTTATTTCATGTATATACTTATGAATTAGATACCAAATTTGTCTACCGTCATCAGGAAAAAGTTGAGAGGAATGAGTGAAGTTTTGAAAATTATGAGGGAAGCTATATTTCTGTCAGGTATAGGTTAACTTTTGAGCCACACTGTACCTTTCCAAGAATTATAAAACAACAAAACAGCAGATGGCCTGCAAAATATTAATATTCCTGCAAAATCATAGCTTGGGAATATTCCAGATTTTCATGCGCACGTGTTGACATGCTATCAGCATAATGCCTCTTTGATATACCTATCGTTAGAATCTAATTTTGGAGGGCCAGGAATTAAATGATCAGGGGGTAATAATAGTTGTAATAATAGCAACATTTTAAAATGCATTCAAATGTATTCACCTTATTCCCTATATAGTAGTAGAGATAGTAGTTGTAGTAGTAGTAGCAGCAGTAGTAGCAGTAGCAGCAGCAGCAGCAGCAGCAGCAGCAGCAGTAGCAGTAGCAGTAGTAGTAGTAGTAGTAGTAGTAGTAGTAGTAGTAATAGTAGTAGCAGTAGTAGCAGTAGTAGTAGTAGTAGTAGTAGTAGTAGTAGTAGTAGCAGCAGCAGCAGTAGCAGTAGTAGTAGTAGTAGTAGTAGTAGTAGTAGTAGTAACAGCAGTAGTAGCAGTAGTAGCAGCAGCAGCAGCAGCAGCAGTAGCAGTAGTAGTAGTAGTAGTAGTAGTAGTAGTAGTAGTAGTAGCAGTAGTAGTAGTAATAGTAGTAGCAGTAGTAGTAGCAGCAGCAGTAGTGGCAGTAATAGTAGTAAAAGTAGTAGTAGAAGCAGTAGTAGTAGCAGCAGCAGCAACAGCAGCAGTAGTAGCAGTAGTAGCAGTAGCAGTAGTAGTAGTAGTAGTAGTAGTAGTAGCAGTAGTAGTAGTAGTAGTAGTAGCAGTAGCAGTAGTAGTACTAGCAGTAGTAGTAGTAGTAGCAGTAGTAGTAGTAGTAGTAGTAGTAGTAGTAGTAGTAGTAGTAGTAGTAGCAGTAGTAGTAGTAGTATACCAGTAGTATCGTTATAGTATTACGATTATTATCATCATCGTCGTTGTTATCATTATCATCATCAACATCATCAACATTATAATCATCACTATAAGCATCATCATTATTATTATCATTAGTATTAGTTTTATTATTATCACCATCTTTATTGTCATCATTATCATCGTCGTTATCATTATCCACTGAATTTGTCCCCTTGTGAATCTTCATATTAATCTGATATTGAGTCAAACTTGATCAAAATGGACCTAGAAATTGGTTTGCTTTCCTTTGCGGTTTTTTTTTTCAATCGTATTTTTCATTCAGGTTACATTAGGTGTAGCCAACAGCAGTCCAGTCAAACGTTTTATCTTCAATTTGGCATATCAACAGAAGCTGAAAAACCTAGAAAGGTACATATTTGTTCCTATTTTATTTCATTATATTGTGCAGAAAATATTAGTTGCATGATTCTTCAGCTTAAAAGAGCTACTTTCTTTTACTAATATTTTACAGTGTTTTTGAAAATGTCTTTTCTCCGAATGACATATCTTTTAGTAACAGTAACCTGCATGATACTCAATGTGAATGTATGCAAGCATGGTAAATGAGGAGTAATCAAGTTGTGCATTTTTCTATACAGACATCCAAACTTGTTATAAACTTTAACATGTTTAAAGAATTATTTGCTTTATTTTCTGAGTATATAACGACTGACACCTTTTCCTAGAGTTCCTTGTAAAAATGAGACAGATAAGTAGTAAGAATAGCGAGGATGATTTTTGTCACATCTGTTCGTGTACATAAATACTTCGGTGACACGCCAAACCGAATTCAAATCGATTCCAAACCGCTCAATCGGTGTGATATAATCTTTGTTCGGTGTGTTGTCACATTGAATCATGTCGGTCTCAGTGTCAGCATGGTCAGTATGATCTAGTTCTTACAGACAACTCCTTGGTATCAGTGATCCAAAGTTCTTGCGAAATTTAATTGCCTTGTTTGTTATTATATGTATGATAGTTACAAATCATTACATTGAACTTACCAATGTCCCCCTCCTCCTCCTCCTCCTCCTCCTCCTCCTTCTTCTTCTTCTTCTTCTTCTTCTTCTTCTTCTTCTGCTTCTTTTCTTCTTCTTTTTCTTCTTCTTCTTTTCCTTTTTCTTCTTCTTCTTCTTCTTCTTCTTCTTCTGCTTCTTTTCTCCTTCTTTTTCTTCTTTTCTCCTTCTTTTTCTTCTTCTTCTTTTTCTTCTTCTTCTTCTTCTTCTTCTTCTTCTTCTTCTTCTTATTTCGCAGAGGTATCTTGACAAACGACACAATCTGGGACAAATTAGTATTCAAGAAGATTCAGGTAGGTAAAACAAGGGGATATTTTCGAGAGTGAAATGAGTATTCTAAAGTTCCAGAACTACAAAGAAGCGCTGCTATGATGCTATCGAATATAGCCATACAATATATTCATATAATATCTGCTGATAGTATTTTTTTTTCTTTCTTTCTTTTAAGGATATCTTTGGTGGCAGGATACGCTTTCTGTTCTCCGGTGCAGCGCCTATCTCGGCGGAAGTAGCTACTTTCTACCGCATCGCTATAGGATGTCCAGTAAGTTTGAATTATAAACCCACATAACTAGGGGGTATGTCTCATCATGCATGGACTTGATATAAGTCCGTGGTCTCATTGAGGCCTGCACGTCATTCGTGCAAACCATTTTCTGAAAAACACCCTAAACGAGGATTGAAGTAGGTTTTGATACCCTAAACAGAAAAACCCGTCTAAGATCTACAATTTCTATACCCTTAACAGGGATTTTATCCAAGGATTGCATCATCACCTCGGAGTTTGATACTTTTTTTCTCGATTTTTGCTGTTTTAGATACCCTAAAAGCGCAACGTGCGTTTCGTGCATGATGCTGAAAAAGTAGTAGTAAGCCTACCCTTTTTATGCGTTTTTATGTACAAGAGGATGATGTAGCCTGCAGGCTTCAATGAGACATACCCCCCCCCCGGGGGGGCGGGGGCTATTTTCGTAACAAAAATTGATCCAGGCACTTTGATAGAGATTAAGTAAAGTAGAGTGAAGGAATGAGACTAAAATGTAGTCGAGGAACGGCAGAGGGAGGAGCAATTTGATTCGAAATTTTACAACCAAATTCAGAACTATACTCGTTATCGAAGAGCATTTTGCGCTCTTCTACACAATCACCTTGCTTGTTCTTCCATTTTACAAGCACACAAGATGAATTTTTATAGTCCTTTTTATTTGCTGCTATTCCACCTAGTCCTATGTCCGTTGCCCTTGAGGCGTCATGTAGATCGCTATATTACATTTCATTAACCTAGCCTCTGAAGGCAACTTATAGAATATGCGCCAATAATTCAATCCAGTGTTTGCATTGTTTATTTTTCAATCATTTTTTACATCACTCTCAATTAAGAGGCACACTAAAGACCACACTAGTCAGTGACATAGTCCCGCGTCATTCAAATGGCACCTCGTGTCGAACAAACCCTTACGTCGTCATGCTTATTAGCGCATTGCTTTCTTCTTCATTCATTTCCCCCAGTTTTTCGAGGGTTACGGTCAGACGGAGACGACCAGCGTTATCTCTCACTCTATCGATATCGATATGACGTCAGGTCACGTGGGTGTGCCGGGAGGCGACATGGAGATCAAACTGGTGGATGTCCCCGAACTCAACTACCATGCCAAGGACGATGAAGGCGAGGTGAATATGTGGTTTACCATACAAATACTTTGGCTATTTACTATTTGTTCGTTTATTCATATATTCTTTTTAAACTTTAGCCTACTTTACCGTCTGAGCCGTCTGAACTTTGAAAGTTCTTTATCTTCGGCGCAGTGATGTTTTGTTTCATGTTTTTCTTCTTCTTCTTCTTCTTCTTCTTCTTCTTCTTCTTCTTCTTCTTCTTCTTCTTCTTCTTCTTCTTCTTCTTCTTCTTCTTCTTCTTCTTCTTCTTCTTCTTCTTCTTCTTCTTCTTCTTCTTCTTCTTCTTCTTCTTCTTCTTCTTAGATATGTGTCCGTGGAAAGAATGTCTTCACAGGGTATTACAAGGATCCTGAGAAAACCAAAGAAGCCTTGGACCAGGATGGATGGCTACGTACCGGTGATGTTGGCAGATGGAATGAGGTAAATGAAAACGTTATATATCCAGCAGTGATCAGCTTGAGACACCCTCGGTTTGCAGTGATCACGCTTTGCAGTGTTAAGTTGAGTGGCTACTATGATATACTTACCGACAAATTTATTGTTTTGAGTCTAAAACTTGTTACAAGTTACAAAGACCTGGGATTATTGCTACCATTAATGCTTGAATATCGAAAATACTTTCTCAAATTTCAGCTTAAATGTCACGTCACGTAGGTATCACTGCAGCCTTGTGTAATAAACGGATGAAGGAGACAAAACGCGTTCTATGGATGTGTGTTGTACGGGGCGATATCACGTAACTGTTTTAAGATATGATAATAATGTTATTTTTTTCCTGTTATGTATTTTACTTTTATTGAAGAATGGTACGCTCTCAATCATTGATCGCAAGAAGCAGATCCTTAAATTGGCGCAGGGTCTCTACGTCGCCCCAGAGAAAGTCGAAAATCTCTACGTCAGGCTCCCGCTTCTGATGCAAATCTTTGTTTATGGTGATAGTATGAGGGTAAGTGAGATATCATTTTTTTAAGTATAAATCAACGAGTTCATCATTAGTGTAAAGCATATTTTTCTAAACGTTATAGGATGATATTTATTAACAAGAAAATGTCCACACCTGATTTTCGCCTTTACTGCAAATCGTTGTAAATGCTAAAATGCTTAGTCTAAGTGAGTTTGATTTTAGAGGAGAGATTACGAAGGTTAACTTTGCTGGTATTCAATAAGTTGGATATAATAATCAAGTGAATAGGAAAGACTGAAAGCTTGTAATGAATAGGTGCTTAGTATACTACAAAATCGGAATATAGCATTGAACACGGACATACATATGCTTTTCGACATGCACTCATCAGAGTAAAACTTGTAATGGTTGGAGAACTGGTATTTTAAAAAGTAGGGGCTTGATTATTCAGATAGATTTCACTTAGACCTTAATATTAGTGGATTATTATTCATCTGCCGTGATTTACATTTGTTTTGTCATGTTTACAGTTGTTTATAAATCACCTTTCTTTGATTGCCTTTCACCCCCTCCCCGCCCCATTTTCCTCCCCCAACTCTCTCTCTCTCTCTCTCTCTCTCTCTCTACCTCTCTCTCTCTCTCTCTCTCTCTCTCTCTCTCTCTCTCTCTGTTTTTCTCTCTCTTCATATTTATCTACCTCTTTCCTGTGAGTGTTTGGATTTATTGAAAATATCTTTTCTTTTCAGTCGTTCATTGTAGGCATAGTGGTTCCTGATCCACAAGAATTAGAGAAGGTAGCCAAGTCTGTTGGAGTGACCGGATCATTTGAAGAACTTTGCAAAAATGAGGTATGGGAAGATAATAGTAATTATTGTATCATGACTGTTGTACCACTGAAATGCACTGATATAACTCTTCATTTTCCCAGATCTGATGATAGTTAATAATGATAATAATGATATACATACCCTGCTGTGTCCCGCACCCTTAAAAGTTTGGGGGACGTATCCCTCTGCCCCCCCCCCCCCACCCCGATTGACGCCCATAGCAAAAATATGTTAACTCGGTGGAATTCTATATATGAGATTTTTTTTTTTCAAGTAACAAACTTGAATAAACGTATTCAGTATATTGTATACTCATCTAAATTATATAAATCAACAATGATGAAATACAGTTCCTATATTAGGTTAGTTTGAATTAGCATTGACAACTTTTTCTCCATTTCATTTCGTTAATGACAATTTGAATATCTAACAATCTTGCGCGTTCTCAATTTGCAGAAAGTGACAGCGGAAGTACTGAAAGTTCTTCAAGAACACGGGAAGGTAGAAGGCCTTCAAGGATTCGAGCAAGTACGTACACGACTGCAGATTTCTTTTATACATCAGCAAAAAGTTGATTAAAGTCTTTTGTAGAGTCTTTGGAATACTTTGAAAACTTACTCGTTGAAGATTCCGATTTCTAATTTATAGAAATTAAAGATAAAAACCCGATATATTAAGACGACTTAATTTTAGAAAGGTAAACGGCAGTGGTTTGTGATGGTTGTGGTGGTGGTGCTGGTGGTGGTGGTGCTGGAATTGATGTTGAGTGTAATGGTAATGGTAAAGGTTTTGATGGTGATGGTGATGGTGATGATAGAGGTAATGGGGGTATTGAATGTGGTTGTCGTGATTGTCATGATAGTGGTGATGCTGTGAAGTTGCTGATAAAAAGAATGGTGTTAATGCTGGTAGCGGTGGTAGTTCCGATAGTGGTAGCTGCGATAGACCTGACACAGAACGTTGATAAATGCATGTATGTTCTAGGACGATGTCTCCAGTAAATTCAAGTTCCAAAATATTTCTCCTTAACAGGTACAAGCAGTCTATCTCCAACCCGAGCCGTTTAGCGAACAGAACGGCCTCTTGACCCCAACTCTCAAGTCGAAGAGACCGGAGCTGCAGAAAGCATTCCAGAAGCAGCTGGACGAACTCTACGCGAAGACGAACACAACAGCATAGCCAATAAACATGGATATTATACATATATCCATGTTTCCGCCCCGGTTTCAGCCATCTCTTGCAAAATCATAACAGCTTGTTAGGTCAAGCTTATTTCAGCCGACATGTTTTACGAACTCTACGCGAAGACGAACACAGCAGCATAGCCAATAAACATGGATATTACACATATATCCATGTTTCCGCCCCGGTTTCAGCCATCTCTTGCAAAATCATAACAGCTTGTTAGGTCAAGCTTATTTCAGCCGACATGTTCTACCCATGATAAAGCTTACACGACATCCTACTTCGGGTCACGGTGAGAGAGTCCCGAGCTTCAGCTACTTCTGTTGTCGCTCGTTGACAAAGTAGCAGAATATCTTAAAGCAAAATCATTTTGCTAGAAATGCATGCAGGGGTAAAGTTGTTCCCTAACGTAAAGATATGTACGTTCAACTTTTGATGAATAGTTTGCCTGTTGGAAGTTCCAAAAAGCGATTTCGGTGGGGTAAAAAGATAATAAACACCCTGAATGCATGGTCATGATGGTAATGTGTACCTCTTGAAAGATTGTTCTTGTGCCAAACTGATTGTCAGCTGGGTATCACAAAAGCAAACTTTACAAGTGATGATTATTTCAAAAAGTATACATTAACCTTGAAATTTCTGCAATCTTGGTATTCTGTTTAAAAACGGAATGGTTTTGCTAAATTATTCAAGTTTATAAGATAAGTAATCAAGAATTGCCTGAAGCAACCTGTCACACAGTTTCTGCGCTTGCCTTACATAGCAACGTGGTGACTTAAATTATATTGTCATTTGAATACATGGAGTATGCATGTATGCAACACACTAAAATTAAAGGTTCAATTTTGCACCCTTCAAATGCAACACTTAAAGCTCCTTTATTGGTACAACTTTGCACCCTTAAGGATGCAGAGTTGTACCCTTTAGGGAAGGTGCAAATTTGCACCCTTTTGAATGCAAAATGTCATGCACCCTTAAAGGTGCATATAGTTACACCTTTAAGGGTGCAGACGGGATTTTTGCACCTTTTTCATGTAGAGTGCAAGATTGCACCCTAAAGGTGCTGCCAGTATTGCATTTAGGGTGCAAAACTGAACCTTTCATTCTAAGTGTGAAGTATGTATAGGTAAATGAAACTATTTAATAATTCAAATATTCTATCCTCCCGAAAAGGATATTTTTAATATAACTGAAAATTTGTTTGTTGTGGGAATTCTTTTATTTCCAAGCAGCAAAATACAAAAGATCTTAAGATTTAAGCACACATTTTACAAAGTATATATAATATATATAATTTTCTTTATATTAATTTAGTCATATATAATTATGTTGCACCATATATCATTTTGCATCTTCCTGTCTAAAGATATCATAATAGAAATGAAAGTGAAAACGAAATTAAAAGATGACTTTCTCTAGATGTATTTCAGTATATTTATATGCTTCCCTTTCATGGTCACTGTGATGAGTTACCAATAAAGAGATATACAATTATTTTCATGTCTATTTTCAAAATTGAGTCATCATTATTGTAAAAAACTCTTCGTTTAATGCGTGCAAATAATAGAATGTCTAATTCGAAGATACGTGTAATAAATGTAACTATATATCAAACCGCAGCTAAGGTTTTCGTTACCATTCGGTTAAATGCTCAGTTCTTCCTAAGTAGCATGACCGAGAAGATAAATTCGTCAAAAATTAGTCATATTGCACCAAATCGTTTAGTAATGATATATTCGTCAGTGGACAGATTAAACGAGCGTTATAAATCTCTTGAACAGCAAGTATAGAACAGTAATAATACTAATATGTAACATTTATATAGTGCTTTATATGAATGTTTCTAAGCGCCAGAATTAAACGAACAAAGAGAAAACATAAAGAGAAAAATGGTAGAACTGAAATGAAAATACATGAACTATTAAGAGGATTGCCTAATAAAATAAGTTTTAAGAAGTGCTTTGAATGAATCTATAGTGGAGGCCTCACGAATGTAGATGGGAAGATTGTTCCGGACTACAGGGTACACTTGATCGCGCCGTATTAATTGATTTAGATGGTTAATTCGAACCAATGTACAATGTACGATTTGAGAGGATGAAGGTTAAATGATGGACCATGGTTTAACTATGGCTTAACAGATTCTTCAGTATATGTAGCATAACATAATTTCATCTATACTTCCACTGAATCAATCAAATTGGAGCTTTTGAGAGTCTTTTGCTGCAGAAAAAAAACCTGCAGTAATGCAGGTTCTATCACATGCTCAGGGTTTTGAATTTATTGAAACTCACAATACTTTCATGTTTCTTAATACATCAAGAGCATTCTCATCTCTAGGGCTTATTTTCAACATTTAAAAGAAATTATGTATGTCTCTCTGGAATGTATATAAATTTCTAAAATATATGTGATATCTTTTAATAAATGTATTGACATCTGAAAAAAAAAGTATTTCAATGAAATCACGATGCATTCAAAGATATGTAAGTCCATCTGTGTGGTTATATTACATAATTATTTCTTCTTTTTGAAATGCATTTTCCTTTCTCATCTGGCAATGCGTCATCCTTTAAATTAAAATGTCAGACTCACAGATGTAAAGTTTAGAAGTCAAAAATAGTGCATTGCTCTGTGCCACGGTGTCACCCCCGTTTTTTTTTCTCTTTATCTCTCTTTCTTTCTCTGCCTTGTTATTTTGTTTAAGAACATATAAAGTAAATATTAGCATAGCATACCATCACAGACAAAATAAATTAATCCTCAACCGTTCACAAATATAGCAAAGGTTAAGTACGATCTATAATTACTGTAGCTTAAAAAGTGACCTTCACAAAAGAAGACGTCCCACTTCCAGCCGAATTTGTCAGTATTCACGAACTTTTTTATTTGGAGGGGGCCACGTTAATGACAAAGAAAACCAACAGTCCACATACAGCTTTGATTTAATTCTCATATCCCTTATTTTGTATACATTCGGACGAATCCATAATTCATTTATTTGCAGTTTAACTTACACAGGGAACATTGTCAGTTAGAGAATTGCTTTCCTAACAAATTTTTCTTTCTTTGAAATGATTATGGTTAGCACCAAGACAATGAGAAACAAAATTCAGAGTCATAATGATAAAGAAGCCTTTAGTTTATACCAGCTGTAGAAATGGTTCATTCCAGCTGGTAAGAATGTTGCCATACAACACTAACCATTGCTCTGGAAAGAATTTAAATTATAAGAAAAAAATAGTGGGAAATGCGA
>CM057170.1:7533701-7596201 GCA_029962745.1 Echinometra lucunter | reverse complement strand
CCCCCCCCCCCCCCACCCCGAATGACGATCATGCATGTACGATCACTACAGGGATTCGAACCCTCTGAAATTGTAATGTTACAGAGGGTTCCAAACCTGTTACAGTTTGGAGCCGAGGGGACATACCAAAAGTTCGCAGTGCGCCTCTTATCTAGAACACAACAATCTCTCTCTCTCTCTCTCTCTCTCTCTCTCTCTCTCTCTGAGAATAAGAATACTGTACTGAAACTACTGAATAAAGCATGTTATACTTGTACAGTCATTCATAATGATAATTATTCAGTAGATATCGCTCAAGTATCCAAGCCATTTTCAGGTTCCTTGGTTCACGTGTAAAGGAGAAAAACAATATTACGATTGTTTAATTTAATTGTGAGATTGTCACGATAGTCAACGGTAGTTGGCAAAATGCAAGCCGTCTGTCATGTATATTATTCACAGACCATTTATTGTCCAACACTCTTTGACTATACGCACACAAACCAATTACTAGAAATTTAAGAGGTTAGTTCTTAATGATGTATGTCAAGTTTATCTACAGTTGGTTTCCGAGACACGTCTAATAATAGATTTCATTGTCATTGTTATCATTTAACATTGATATCAGTCATATTCAAGTACGCTGAGTAATCATATGATCGTGCCGTATTGATTCGAACCAATATAGTAGCTGCGATTTGAGAGGATGAAGGTTAAACGATGGACCATGGTTTATCGTGGTTTAAAAGGTTCTTCAATAATGAAAACAGAATCCATGTTACCTTTTCTAGAGACACAGACCCTATTTTTACACTATATCACAATTCTATAAAGCCTTCAGTCTGTGACTGTGTCGGGAGCAGTTAATGTATACAAAACCTCCACAGTTCAGTTTCGTTTGGCCAGGGTTTGTGAAATATCCTATGTGAAAAGTGATAGTTAACCAAAAATATGAGTGGTTTTGATTTTGTTCTTCGCCGCCGTTTTAACCTTGTCGGCTTATACCGGTCCCGGCCGCTACGAGTCTTTATCATCTTTATGTTTGGGAAGGAGAGAAAAATATTGATCATGAGCCTCTGTTAGCATATTTTTACTATCCGAATGCAACCTTATAGTGGTTGTTGGCACTTTGGAATATGTATGTTTGGGTTTTTTAAAGGAAATTTCCTCGTAACTGGCGAGCAAACAACGGCAGAACGCCCCCCCCCCCCCACCCCCTCGGGCCCTCCAATGATAGTCCAGCGATTCCCTTGACCCCCTCCTGATCCTCCGATCTTGATAACATGTGAGTGCTTGGGAGATATAGTTTGAGGCGCATTTATACAAACAAAGTCAAATTTAACCTTTCATATCTCAATACTGAGATCACAATCCTAGCAACGCACAGCATTGGGTAATAACGTTTTGCATTCATATTTCAGTCAACGTTGCTCCGGCTCATTGGCAGATCAGACATAGAGATCGAGAAGTGTGCACTCTTTTGTTTCGCTAACCTATCACCGACAAAATAAACAGAGATAGGGAATAAACGTCGCATTGCAGGAGAAAATTTCATCGTTTCTCGGAGACATCTTGGAGAAAGGAGAAAATAGCTTTCAAACGAACTGACATCGTTGGTGAGTAGGCCTAATCTGTTTTATTACCATGCTTACCCCTTTTTATGTTATTCTACTGTAACTTTGTATCAGATCTTCCGGTGGCTTGGAGAGGGAGAGAGAGAGAGAGAGAGGAGGATGGAAATAGTGGAAAAGGGGGAATAGAGCAATCATTTCTAGAGTACAATTATCTGAGTATAGACCTATAGAACACGAGAACATTTCGTATAATTTTCTAGAAAAATGTAAAGATTTGGAGGAATTTTCTGCTGTTTTGTGAGGTTGTATTTTTCCTCTGTCAGAGTGAGGCATTAAGGCATTCTTCCGAGGCCCATCTATTGTCTCACGTGATTTTCCATTCTTCTTACCATTTCCTTCTTCCTTCAGCTACTGCATTCCGATGACTGTCATCAGATGTATCATAGCGGTGACACGACATATGCTCCGCCGACATATGCTCCGCCGACAACTGCTCCGAAAAGTGCGACAAGTGCTCCGCGACAAATGCTCCCGGACAATTGCTCCGCCGATATTTGCTCCACCGACATTTGCTCCGCCGACATTTGCTCCGCCGACATTTGCTCCGCCGACATATGCTCCACCGACATTTGCTCCGCCGACATATGCTCCACCGACATTTGCTCCACCGACAATTGCTTCGCCGACAATTGCTCCGTCGGCAATTGCTCCGAGATGCCGACATTTGCTCCGCCGACATACGCTCCGAAATGCCGACATTATTTTGCTCTGTCGACAAAAATATTGCTCCGCCGACATTTTCTCTGCCGACATATGCTCCGAAACTACGACAATTTTTCCGCCGAAATATATTCCGAAGAAACGACACTTGAACCGGTGACAATTGCTCCATCGACACCATAAAATGAATTTGAGAGCTTACTTTTATCATTATAGGTCACTCTAAATACTTCAAATACCAAGGCGTTCAGAAAAAAATAGTATCTGAGTAATCAGAGTAAACTGCAAAGTAGTTATTATCAAACAAAGATAAAAATACCGCGGTATGTCAAAATTCAAAAGGTGTACTTTAAAAAGCTGAACACAAGAAGAAAAACAAAGCTTACATTCTATTTTAAACACTTTTAAGGGGCAATTTTGACGTACCGCAGTATTTTGATCTTAGCAAACTATTTTGCAGTTTACTCTGATTTACTCTGATTTCTCTGATTACTCAAATAATAACTATTTTTCCTGAAAGTCATGGTATTTGAAGTATTCAGAGTGACCTGTAATGATAAAAGCAAGCCCTCAAATTCATTTTATGGTGTCGATGGAGCAATTGTCACCGGTTCAAGTGTCGTGTCTTCGGAATATATTCCGGCGGAGAAATTGTCGGCGAGGCAATTGCCGCATATTGTCGGAGCAGAGTCGAATTATTCGTAATTCGGCGGGGCAAATGTCGGCAGATCAAATGTCGTAATTTCGGAGCATATTTCGGCGGAGCAATTGTCGGCGGAGCAAATGTCGGAGGAGCAAATGTCGTAATTTCGGAGCATATGTCGGCGGAGCATACGTCGGCGGAGCATACGTCGGCGGAGCATACGTCGGCGGAGCAAATGTCGGCGGAGCAAATATCGGCGGAGCAATTTTCCCGGAGCATTTGTCGCGAAGCACTTGTCGCACTTTTCGGAGCAGTTGTCGGCGGAGCATATGTCGGCGGAGCATATGTCATGGAACCATCATAGCATCAACCTTACTTCTCTCCTTATTTCTCTCGCCCCTCTCTCTCTCTCTCCCTCTATCACACACACACACACACACACACACACACACACACCAACACACTTTCTTTAGTTTCCCTCTATCGCCCCCTTTTTACTAACAAAAAAGGAAGAGGAAGAGGGCACCCTTTTCATTAGGATCAAGCTTTCGGGGATATATTCTACAAAACACCATGACTGATGAAATTGAATAATCTCGGCACATCTTGTCGTAAAATGAAACACGACAGAACTGCTAGCGAGCTCTGTCCGTGAAAATAAAGAAATTGCATATCAGTGAATGAATGTCACTCATGTGATTTGCTATCTCTTTCCTGATAAAAAGGCTAAATATTTATTCTACTAATAAAGTTCAGCGCACTATTTAGTTCGATGACCTTCAAAATGGTGCAAACTTTTTAAAAGACTTTTTCAGCCATTTCATTCAAGTGAAACACAAAACAACAACAGGTGCGGACAGTGGAGAACTGCATGGACTATATAAAAATCGACTGCTTTCCAATCAGAAAGCGGACAGTCAGTACTAATAGGGTTCCTAATCCAGTTAGACTACAAAAGCATGAAAAGGAAAAAGTAATTACATGAATTTTTTTAAAAGGTTTTTTTTTTTCCATTTCTGTTTTTTTTTTCTCCTCTTATTGTTTTAATGTTCTAATTTTTGTACCCCAATTTTTCTGTAAGACTTGGAAAGCTTCCCATTTGATTTGGTTAATTAGATATGTACTCAATTTATGTACTCAATTTATTATTCAAAATGTTGTAACCATTTCCCAGTGCTTTTTTTATTTAAAAAAATGTATGCACCCATGGTTGTCAGTGCGCTTTTAATTTAGCATTCTCTCTTATGTTTTTGTCCTTTGCCCCTTTGTTTTCTTCTCATCATTCCTTCTAGCTCTCTTTTTTTTTTCTTCATCCTTTTCTTCTCCTTTTCTCATCCCTCTCCTCCTTCTTCTATTTGTTCCTTTCTCATTCTTCCTTTCCTTTTCTATTTCTTCTTTTCTTTCCAATGCATTTTCCTAAGATGGTTTGACAAACTACTTACAATACTAATAAATAATGTAATATAATATGTTTGTTCAGTACGATCTTGAAATCAAAACAAGTAATTTCCACTGTCACAGTGCATGAAGTGTAACCGTGAATACCAAACAGAAACGGTAGTGATCCTCCGACAACAATCTTGCGAGCTGTGCATTTCATGGTTTATGTCGAAGCTGTCACTATAAGTGCTTTCACACCTACCCGATCAGGAAAAATACCTGGTATTTTCTGATCCAGTATTCTACCCCGATCAGAAAATACCAGGTATTTTGCCAGTGTGAAACGAAAGTTCTAGAAAAATACCTGTAGTTTAGTAGGTACTTTCTCCAGGTATTTTCTCCAAGGTCGCAGGGATATTTGCAACTGTGAAAGCAAATTAAGAACTTCTATGGACCTTAATGCACATGCTTATAAGTACTAGAACTTTCCTGTGAAGGTCTAGTTCGAGGAGGTGTGAAAGCACGAAATAATTATTGGGTATTTTGGGGCCTGAAAAAGTTCCTGTAGTCTACATGTATTTTTCTTGATCGGGTAGGTGTGAAAGCGCCTCAAGTCGACACTCTCCTTACTTAGCCCGTCGAGCACAATTTAGTTTGATTATAACACACATTTTCCGTAGTCTTAGACCCTAGCCCGAGTTATCTCGAGCTTCGTATTCAACAGGTTAAGATGATTCATGTGAACATTGTATTATCGACGAATGTATACTGTTGCTCAGTGATATTCAGCCTCCCGAGAATGGCAAGGGCAGATGAAGAGAGCTCGTGGTAAGGTTTCTTCTTGAAAGTGGATTTCCCTGAACGACTTCCCGCTCGAGATATCATGTCGCCAAGGCCCGCTTCAGCAAGAGCGGTTAGGAAGGCACGGGCAGCATTGGTAGGGTACTTCAGCAGCTTCTTCCCGTTGGGTCCTTCACATTGTACGGGCGGAAAAAGTTTCCGTTGGGCAACGTAGATGGCGTCTATCTTTGAAGAGCCATGCGTGAGAACCCGTCGTACCTTGAAGGGACACTGTACCGCAAAGTTCCTGAAGTCGGCGCTGGTTGGGCAACCGTTGGGGAAGGCGATGGCAGGGGCTGGGCTTCTCTTCTGCGCCCGTCGTAAGATCTTCATCGCGCCAGGCGACAGCTTAGACGATGGTCTAGATAATATCTTTCCAGGAAGCATCGTGTTTGATTTTGGTCGAAGAGGGATGTTGAAGCGGTTGATTCGTTGCACGTTTTGTTTTTGTTTAATCGTGGGCCTACTGACTAGATTGTTTAAAGGAATCAGTTCAGGGGCTCGTCCTTGTTGGGAGGGCGCTGTAACCGGGACGTTGGACCCTTCAGGTGTGTAAGACACCTGAACAATCTGGGGTCCATCGGGAACGACGCTGATACCAACTGGTATTGGTCGATGCTGTGCAGGAGGTAACGTAGAAGACATTGGTGAGGCAATCGGTGGCACATGAACCTGTGCAGGAACCAGTGGCTGATTACTAGACACAGATCTATTGACCATCTGCCTCGGCGGTAAGGCAGCAGGAACATTACCCGATACCATTGTGGCAGGCTGCACGGTAAGGGCACCTGAGGACCTAACTGTGTCGTCAAGGATACGTTGATCTTGATGTTGCTGTTGATAATGCTGCTGAAGTTGCTTATGCTGCTGCTGCATATGAGGCGGCAGTTCATGTTGCTGATGCTGTTGCTGCTCTTGTAGCAGATTCTGTTGCACTTGTTGTTGCTGTTGACGCAACCTAGGATCTGTCATCAAAGACGACTGACCCTGCAAAGATATCTTCTCAGGCGTTCGCACTGCAGATGAATCTGCACTGATCAGCGCCCTCTTGTGTCGAATGCAGAGTTGGATCAAGTTGATAGCATTGTACATCACTCCGGCTGGTATTTTCAACGGGATGATATCCACGGGTTCGAAGATCACGTCTTCATCCTTCTGAAAGATGGACTTGGTGATGTGTTCCAGGCAGTGAAGAACAAGAGCGAGTCTGGCAACCTGACCCTGACTCTTGGCCAATATCCGTCTGAGTGATACGTCATTATGGGACATCTGAGAAACAAAATATTATTTTAGAGGGAGAAAGAAAAAAAAAGACTTTTGTCAATTTCAATTTCAAATACAGATGACATATTTACGACACAATCGCAACAGTACAAATTATCTTCACTTATAGAAACGAGGGTTAATTAGATTAATGTTCCTAAACTTGGGGAAAATACCGTCTAAAATGTGTATTTGAACATGTACATTCAGCAACAAACTGAATCCAAGTCTCATGGCGAAAGGTTTGATTCACGACTATTATACGCATTAGTCATCGCTATATTAACACACGGCATGAAAAGGAGCTTTCACATTGACCGCAAAACAATGATTATTCGTTTTAACATCTAAGAGTTAAGAACCGTTTATAAAATCATAATGAGTAGATATCAAAAGATGCCGGCCGAAAAGGGGCAAAGATCTAATCATCGCACTAATATAATTCTGCTTGAACATAAAAACGTGAAAATAGATGAGCTTCAATGCCTCATTAATTTTGTGTGTGGCCCTACGTAATCTTTTCTGTGTTCGCTGCATGATTGTGTCCTTTTGGGGACAGTGAGTAAAAATTTGTATCAGCTTGATGCTTCCAAAAACTTACACTAGTATACCTGGGGGTGTTTCATAAAGCTGTTCGTAAGGCTACAAATGACTTTACGAACGACTTAAATATGAATTTTCCAAATGTGATGCTCAAAGTTTTTCCTGATGTTTTTACAGAGTGTGACTGCATTTCCCATAACCCCAATTAAATTGAGGCAAAAAATATACTTCACAATAAAAATGTATGTAAACAAAGCATATTTCACCTTCAGCTGATGCGATTTATAATGATTGAGAATTCAATTTGGCTTGCCATATTCAAGTCGTTCGTAAAGTCATTCGTAGCCTTACGAACAGCTTTATGAAACACTCCCTGGTGTTATGGAGGCAGTTTCTTGCACAATGTAACTGCATGCATGACCAAAACTCAACTCAATCTTTAAAAAGATCGAAATATGCCCACCCTGTCAAGTCGTTCTTCGACGTCGTTATAGTAGGAGCTAAATGCGGCTTTGGCTTGCTCGTCCAGGAGATATACCCGGCTCGCGGTGTGGTTCTGACGCAGCTTCACGAAGATTGGCGCCAGGACGCAGCTGGAAGCGTCAATAGATGGGTTGTGATAGACCTTGCGAGGTTTGGGGCAGATGATGGCCACAGTACTCTCGAGAAAGCCCGGTGAATCCGTGCGGTTACCAAGGAGAGCTCCGGCGTGGTGCGGCTGGATAAATCCTGCAAAGGAACAAGAAATTATTATTTTTTTCAATCTTCTTTTCCTCCGGTTGTCGACACTCTCTTCATTTTCGGGTTGTACATCTTTATATATGCCCTTTCAAATTTTTCTCGTTCTCTTTATTTATGCTTCTCTTCTCCTCCTTCTTTTATACCTGTCACTCTCCCTCCTATCCCCTTCTCTTTCAACCACTCTCTTTCACCCCCCCCCCCATCAATCGTTCTTTTTATCTCCGTCTCTCTCTCTCTGTCTCCATCTATAAATCTTACTGCTTACAATGCTTTTGTTTTCATTTTCTGTTTCTTTCTTTTCCGTTTTTCTATGCTCTGCCCCTACTTTTCTATTTTAATTTTTTAATCCCTCTTTATCTCTCACAATTACCCCTCTCCCTCTCTCTCTCTCTCTCTCTCTGTAAAATACTTAACTTAAACAATTCCTTTCATATAGCAATTCAAAATGTGCTTTCACTTTCCCACGGGGTTGGCAGCTTGGCACTCAGAGCAAAAACTGTTATCATCATAAAGTGGCGATCCAAAATGAAATACAAACATAAACGAACTTTATTCTAGACATGGACAGCTTGTGATCTCTTTCTCTCTCTCTATCAGCATATATGTATATATATATATATATATATATATATATATATATGTGTGTGTGTGTGTGTGTGTGTGTGTGTATATATATATATATATATATATATATATATATATATATATATATATATATATATATATATATATATATATGTATTATGCTGATATTGGGAGCGCCTTGGGCACCTTGTTTGGTGGATACAAATATAAATATCCAATATTATTATTATATATATATACACACATATATCTTCTAGAATGAGATAGTACCCTCTCTCTCTCTCTCTCTCTCTCTCTCTCTCTCTCTCTCTCTCTCTCTCATTCTCATTACCATTTTCTTGTTCAGGTATCCATGAAGGGGGCAACAATTACTTCAATTGAGGAGAAACATTAAATAGCAAGTCTTATTACTTTGATTCTTGTACAATTTTCTAAAGAGATACTATTTTGAACACTTACTATAACTCACCTGTCAGATTAAACCTTGCATCTTCGTACACGGCTCCGGTCACATCTGACCAAGGGCTGAATCCCGTTTGTAACTCGAAGAAAGCCTGGCGTTGCGTTGCGATCGATCCCTGTTCCTGAGTAGCTTGTGCATCACTCCCCGGTCGTCCATCCAAAGCCCTATATACTTTTTGCAAGTCCTTGGCTATCATGCAAGCTTGACGACTACCCGAGGTCATCCTTTCTTTTAAGTTGCTCATGGTAAAGTCAAATTCCGAAATATTCTGCGTAAGATCCGGTGGCGGTTCTGTAATATTGGTCTCGGGGGCTGTGAAGACTCTTTGCGCATGTTCGTTTCTTATTTGGTCCTCCGCTTCTTTCATGGAGCGCGTCAAAAATCGAACCACTGCTGATTTCTTCCTGCACATGTCATCAGCGAGAACTGCGGTCCAAATGACCGGAGGCTCGGGCCAAAGGTCATTGAGGGCGATTAACGCGTTGTGCCCCAGCATGGCGGCCGAGGCAGTGAGCAGGGGAAAGAAGAAGGCCTCCTTGGAAGTACCAAGTCCATCAGCGCAAGTGTTGACGAGTCTCACGGTATTTGCTGGAGCCACCGCATTCCAGTCGGTATCGATAGCTCGCGTTGCTAACATCCTGTCGTCTGCAACGCTTACATCAGTTTTCAGCATCTCCATTTTAATCCCTCTCAAGAAATTTTCGTTTCGACGGGTTCACAAGATCAATCTATACAAGAAAACGAACAGAGCATTGCTTCACATCATCCCCTAGAGACAATCTCAACTTCATTTCCTCATGTTATAAGATGCCCAAATCACTTGAAATATGAAAAACTGCAGATATTTTGAAGAGTAAATTAGCTATCAAAGGAGGTGAGACAGAACGCCTTATCTGCTCGCATGCTTGTAGGCCAGCTAACAATCTCCTTTATAGCTAGCTAGCTATCTGTGACTATACTAGCGTGTGGATGTACACGACTGAACAGCCTGAGGATTGTGTATAACTATCAACATCCGTTGAGAGATCACACTTGCACAGTATTATACTGTATGTACACCACAATCTACACACACACATACATCCGTTTCTCTCAACACACACACACCCCGCATTCGAACTCGACTAGATATTATATTAGCCAGTGCTAAATATAATTGAGTCGTGAATTTATAAAGTGGCTAGACGTATAGTCTAGGGTACTGCAGTGCGTGTGTAAGTATGCTATTGTACAGTATTTACTAGCCTGCCTATTCGTGGTATTCGATCCTGTGTATTGTGTCAAGATGTGTGCATGTGAGTGGTTTGTTCTGCTTATCATGGATATGATCCCGCTTGTGTATACACTGATATATAAAATCAGGATAGGCCTTCAGAAATATAATAAACAATAAATATATAAATGTACATGCATGCTCTGTAAATGCCCTGAGTTTACAATTCTCTATCTAGTGTAACAACTTAGGCATGGTTATATATATAAATATATATGTATATATATATATATATATATATATATATATATATATATATATATATATATATATATATATATATATATATATCATGATAGTTCTGATCGGAGTTGGTAATAGCTAAAAGCTGATATTTACTTGAATTTTCACTCTTAAGGCTTTCTCAAAAACAATTGAGAAAGCTCGAAGGGCGAAAATTATTTTTTAGTGTAAATATATCAGCTTTTACGGAGTTTTTATTCTAATTTTTATGATATATATAATTATGATTATGTATGTTGCAAAGAACGCTGTCTCGATCTCTTACTTTAACTCAGCCTGTTGATTTCAAAATCTGGTTGATGGAATGTGGGATTGATTACTATAAAAAAAAAGTATGTATTTCTTTATATGTATTTTATTTTCAACATGTGGCAATATCTCCGTCTCCATCTCAATGAATTCTTTCTCTCTTCTCTTCTCTCCCCGACCCCCCCCCCCCCTTCACTCTCTCTCTCTTTCTCTCTCTCTCTCTCTCTCTCTCTCTCTCTCTCTCTCTCTCTTTCTCTCTCTCAATTATTAAGGTACAGCCGCTGTCCCTGTGCAAATGAATTGGCTAACATACTTCCTCGCGTACCGTACTACATGTATAGTAAGCTTTGTCTCTGTGAATAACTTGTGATACTTCAACACTCAGTGGCTATCGATATTCATGCGCCGGAGCCGGTTTTGATACAGCGGTTCCTTCCATTATCCAAGCAATACGTAATTTAGGCAGGGTTAATTTTTATTTTTGGCCGGCAAATGTACCGTGGGCTTTAGGGTAAGACAAAATATGTTTATTTACCTACCCCCCCCCCCCCCCCCATTCGACACGCACACACAATCTGTCTGTCTCTCCGTCCATCCCTGGCTTCCGATTCCTTTCTCGCTTGCTTTCGCCATCTCTCATTTATTTTGGTGTTTTGGGTTGGTTTTTTTTTTTATATTCAAGCCACTGCTCAAGTTTCATTACTTGATGTGATTTTATTTCATTTTACTTATTCATATTCATGCATCATCATCATCATTGTAGAAAAAGAAGAGGAGGCTGGTCATGTATTATATTGCCATTCTCTGTACATGAAGAAGGAAAATGCTCGTTTCCAAAATGTGGACAGGAAATTAGAATTTGAAATGGCAGTGATGCCATATCAGTCTAGTGGACCTGTTTACGATGGGGAGTTCACAGGATATATGGAATTTGAACATAAAGAGCAAATTTTGCCAGGGTGCAGAAAAATCGATCGATCGATAGATAGATAGATAGATAGATAGATAGATAGATAGATAGATAGATAGATAGATAGATGGTATTTATTGATTCATTTTCATGTATTGCAGTTACTAGTAACTGAATTGCACATGAACACAAGATTGTTTTTGAAAAAAAAAAAAGTATTCATTTCAAGAATACAATCAACATGAGATATGGATATGCATGTACATGTATACTGTATACAATTAGTCGTATACGATATAATACAATTCAAAAATGTTGAATTACAAGTCATGTATAGTCATAATCATGCCAAGAGACATGTTCTTGTGCTAAATGTAAACGATTGAGAATCTGATTACCACCCAAGAACATGTTCCAGTCGTGCATAAAGTCGTGCGTAACTTACGAACAGCTTTATGAAACACTCTCCTGGCACTCTACTGTTATTACTGTTATGCTCAAAAGAAAGAAATACATTGGTGTCGTTAGAAAATAAGAGAAATTGAATTAATGAAGATAGATATTAATATATGAGAAATAACAAGAAGACAAAGATTGAACCTTGGGGGATCCCTCATCTGATATCGATATCTGCAGGCTTAACATTCTTACAACTTTTAATATAATATATTTTGATATATTATTTTCATTTTACGCCTCATACATTTTTCCCCTTGAACAAGCCAGTTCGTAGTTAACTCATGTCCCGAATGATTAATATTCCACCGATATTTTAGAGCTCCCATTTTTGTGCACTTTGTCACTCCCAGAGTGACAGGGGTGCCTCATGAATAGCTTTTATTTTCCCTTTTGAAAAAAATGCTTCCACCTGGGTATCATGGAATGCATACCATGCATAATTATTAGCAAATAATTATCACGTATTCGTGTCAGTATGTTTTCGATTTGGTCCCGAATGACCTGCATCTGTTCATGCTCAGATTGTATCTGCGAACTCGCTTATTGTTCAAGTGCATTGTTCGGCCTAATTTCTTTATTTATTTATTTATTTTTTTTTGCAAACTTTATATTTCAAGGTGAACTAAAGCAGACAATAAACCATATACTCCGAAAATAATTCCGCCCTCCCCACAGAAAAATTGAACGATGGCCCATCCAGCTATGGTCCGTCAGACTGCTACATCATGTCGTCATTTCCTGTCATGCTTACGTCATAAAGGCCTGGGAAAGTTCAGCTCAAGGTCAGGTCCAGGGGCATGTGTGGCAGCGGTTATGATGTCATCGGATACATACACCAGCGGTAGTGAGGAGTTTATTGAGAAACTTTTCCCCGCCCACCAACAGACGGTCATTTTACCGGTAAGACGCTTTTGTCATTCAATGTGGTTCACTCTGAAGGTTAGCGCAATGAAATATATATGATCATTATTATTCCTCCAGTCAATTTCAGATAATAAGATTGATATCAAAAAGTTTCAAATGATTTTTATCATGCATTGAAGCATGAAACACCATTGCCGATCCTCAACATAATTTGTTTCCCAATGTCATTATGATGCTTTGTCTGAAGACTGAACTAGAATGGCAGGTGTCATTTGGTATTGTGTCCTTCTTTTTTTAAACTGCTATATAAGACACTGTGGCAACATGAACCGTGGTGACAGGTAGCTCTCCCGAAATTGATTGACTATAAACAACATGTAATGTCATTTTAAGGATATTCCAAATGAAACCTGTATGACTCTTTTTAGCTATATAATGAGGTTTAGCGGTTCTTATTAAACCGATTATTTGTATCACAATTATTTGTACACCTGATAGCAATAAACAACCCCTCATTCTACCCTTCACAATGGTTCTGGTAGTCAAAAGAAAATCCCTTCACTGCTATAATTATCTAAAATATGTGGAACAGGTGTAACATGCATATTCACCTGGAATTACTGATTAAACACAAAGCCGTGAAGGGATGTTCTTTTGACTACCAGAACCATTGTGAAGGGTAGAATGAGGATTTGTTTATTTTGTCCACTTTCTTTGTCTGTCATGTTCATAGTGAAGCCAGTTCACAGTTAGCTCATGTCCCGAATGACCTCAAATAAGTATCCACAGACATTTTGAGCATGGACAGGCCGGTCTCGATTTGTGCACTTTGAAGAGTCACTCCCAAAGTGACACGTGAGGTGCCTCATGAATAGCTTTTATTTCACCTTTCGAAAATAATGCTTCCACCTGGGTACGGTATCATGAAATGCACCATGGGTGCACATTTATTAGCATATCAAGTATTCGTGTCAGTGGGTTTTAGATTTTTGTCCCAAATGACCTTTATCTGCTCATGCTCAGATAGTATCCGTGAACTGGCTAATTATAGCGTAATTTGATGAAGATGCCAATTAATGGCATGAGGAGTAGCAATATTGCCAGGCTCTTCTTTCCACTCTTTTCTTGGTCGTAATGATATTTCAGGGCCCTGAGAGGATTCGTCAGAGTCATGGAAACCCCAACATCTACAAGCCTGATCAATTCTACAGCGATGTGTCTACTTTATGTGAAGCGTTTCAGCGAGGAAAAGCACAATCAAGTACATAGAATTGGAATATTAGTAACAATAATAGCAACATAATTATAGTTGAACTTCGGTTTAAAAAATAAAGAATTAGTAGTCTCATAGCTTCAGAAGACAAGTCCCCCCCCCCCCCCCCCCCACCTTCATTTGAGTGGCGAAAGCAGGAAACTGCAGATGGGAAAGTAGGAGAGATAACGTTAAAAAAAATACTATGTAACTCAAACAACATAAAAACAAATCCTAAATGCTCATTCCTGTTGCAAATCAGATTGCCTTTAAATAATTTTTAACAGTTGCGTTAAAATAATATGGTGGTTTTTTTTTTATGAAGAAGGGCCGCACGCCTCTTTGTCATAGTGGCAATGTTGTGAATGCTATCAAGTGCTGTAATCAATGTCTCCCCTCCCCCCCCCCCTCTCTCTCTCTCTCTCTCTCTCTCTCTTTCTCTATCTCTCTTTCTCTTTTCCTCTGTTTCCTCACAAAAGATGATGGTCCTTTCCTAGGCAGACGACCGGGAGAGGGACTTGCATACGAGTGGTTGACATTCTCTCAGGTTAGCATAATTCTCGTTCCTTCCAGTCAAATTTATGATTTTAGTGTATGAATAGAAAGACATACCCACAATGTTGTTCCAGTCTCCTGTGAGCGCTGAAATCAGTAGCCTAGCTTAGCCGGGTGATACTAGAAGCGCTTTGAGCACCTCATTAGGTGGATATGTGCGCTATATAAATATCCAAAATCATTATTATTATTATATTTGATATTTGATGAGGTAATCCCTTGGGCAGCTCACCCGGGAAGCTCTACCAGGATGGTTGGTGAGGTGAGTAGTTGCAAAGAGTGCCATGAGGTGCAGAATTGGTGTTTAGATACATGACTTTGTCCTCTCAAGAAAGTGGAATAAGAAACAAACAATTTAAATATTTAGATGATATAGAATACGTCTGCTTTGCTTTTGTAGGACAAGTTCAGAGTGTTTGGGTTGAACATGCAGTTTTTGAAACTTGCCTTTAAAAAATACATCTATCTCTCGCTTGTCCACTCCGCCCCTCCCCTCTCTCTCTCTCTCTCTCTCTCTCTCTCTCTCTCTCTCTCTCTCCATCTATCTATCCACATAGCTATATATAAATATATATAAATATATATATATATATATATACATCTCTCTCTCTCTCCATCTATCTATCCACATAGCTATATATATATATATATATATATATATACATCTCTCTCTCCCTCTCTCTCCCTCCCTGCCCCTCCCCCCCCCCCCCCCCCCCCTCTTACATTATACTGAATATACTCCTCTTCCCCTCCTCTCCTTCCCTTTCAGGTTGAGGAGCAGGCGATTCTGTTCGGTTCTGGACTCGTTGCCATTGGCAACCAGCCTGGCCAAGAGACTTTCATTGGGATATTCTCACAAAACAGACAAGAGGTAAAAAAAAAATCATCTTTTAATAATCTTTTCATTTTTAACCAGGATGGATCTGTTTTGGGTGCATTATGGTACTTCGTGTACATGCATGATTAGAAAAACTAGGAAATTATAAAAATGTGTGTGAGGTAATTGACCTGTTAAGTAATGTATTCAAATTTATGAAAAAAAAATTGTCTCTAGAACCTTTCTTTAGTTCACCTGTTATGTAAATGGCATCTGAATAGATGGAATCTAGTTTGCATACACTTAGTTGTTCCTGTGTCGAGCGAAACCCTTGTTCAAGAACTATGCTTAAAATATTATTATTTAACAGGTTTATTGCAGTTAACCTGCATGTATGCAGTGCCTCGCCTTTTGAAGTGCGCCAACATCGATCACAATGAGCTATTGCATAATCTGAACACGTTTTATATACAATGTAGTCAAGACAATAAGCTATTGAAATTGCACTTGAAAGCCTTTGCAATCGTGTTTAAAGTAATTTCGTTACAATAATACAGTAGGTCAGTGGTGTTTTCCTACAAGGCGGATATGGCGAATGCATAGGCAATCTTCCCGTTAGGAGCCTAAAAATGCTTGTAATTTAAAGGGTCTCTGATTGTAATGATTTGGGGCTTCGTAGATACATAAAGCTCCCTTACTTATCAAGCTTTGCATGCGACACTGCCTTATACATTGTACAAAGTTAATAAGCTACATGTATGTTACATTTTCATATGAAAAATTGACACCACAGCTTAAAACAAGCATACAGTCAAACCTTGTCTATAAGGCCGACCAAGGGAAACAGAAAGGTGGCTACTGCAGACAGGTGGCTGCTTAAAGGCATTGGCTAACTTTGTGAGCAGCTGATTTAAAAAAATTCTCAAACTAAGATGAAACATGTGTATGATTACTTGTATTTGTACTCAAAAACCCTGAAACCAACCATAATTTGAAATGAAAAACTATTGATAAGATGCAAACGACGATTTTATTAGTTTTGGTCTCATGAGACAAATAACTAGAGGAGCATTTTCAACCAGTTCAAAAAAACCGTTGGCTGCACCTCTCTCCCTGTACTATACATGACATGCATACACACACATACACACACCACCGTTACTATACATGATATGCATACACACACACATACACTGTTCAGGTGAACTCTGTACATGCACGCTCCTTATGTCCAGTCTGTGCAACCAACCATTATACTTCTTCAAACATTGGTTTACATTTTTAATATTTAAAAATACTTCCCGTCGACATTATACTTTGAAACTTTCAGACTGGTATTTTAAAACTATAACTCTTGTGTTTATACCATTGTCAAGTAGAAAAATGAGATTTTTTTAAAATTCTCACAATATTAGCCTTTCACTTTAAGGTAGGTTCTATAACGTATATTTCTGCTTCAAGGGAGACAATGTAAAAGTGACCATTATATGACACCTAGATAGATTCCTGTCATTTGATTGGTTGTTTGATATTCATCATTTGTCCCATTGCACTATGACGTCATCAATCGTGCAAAAGTGGCTCCATTTACCGTGCAATTTTGGATCCATACGATTTGCTCCATTGCACGCTGGCCGAGAGCCCAGCACACTACGTACGTAAAACGCTTGCATTTGCAGTGTGCACCACGAACAGCGCGCTAGCGTATAGCGCTATCGATTTCTTGCGATTTCATCTATTTTTAGGTGTCATATAAAACAAATAATGAATGTTTGTTTCATTCGTGCAATGGACAGAATATTTCATTCGGTGAAAGATGAAATTATTGATCCATTATTGATCCGAGTTGAATGGATCATTTCATCTTTCACCTCATGAAATATTCTGTCCATTGCACTCATAAACATTCATTATTTGTATAACTATAGGGGTGGCCTTTATAGAGAGATGGACACTAGACGGGTTTGAATGTATGATATAATTATTGGTCTAAATTCTAGTATAATTATGATTTCATTGTGGTGTGATGCATGAAATGTCTAATTTGGCAAGGAATCAAGTGCTTTGTTTTAAGTACTGGGACAAAATATTGTCGAGATATATGGATAAACTATAAAAACTTAATCCGCTGACTGCCGAATTCTCGTATTTCCCATAGGTTTCATACAGGTACTTCCCGGTTCGAGTAAATAATGGGTTAAGCGAGTTCTACTTCCCTTTTGCAAGAGTAATATTTTGATGGGATTTGTGAAGTATTTTTCAGTAGGGAATTCGTTATACATCTATATGTGTACAGTTTTGCTTTGATAATGTTGGCCTGCATGTGTTTTCATTTGATTTGATTTGCCGTATATACACGTATGTTCTGTATTCCTTTTCATGTTAATCTTATTATTTCATGGCCTAATTTGAACATCCATTTTGATTTCTTTTCTTTTGATTGGATTTAATTTGGTTTGACTTGGATTTATCTTATTTTGATTTAATTGTATGGGTTTAAATGATTTGTGTCTTAATTGTTTATTTCCAGTGGGCGATTATCGATCTGGCGTGCATGCATTATTCCATGATATCCGTACCCTTCTACAACACAGTGGACGTCCGAGCATGCGACAGGATCATTACACAAAGTAGGATTCTATATCCTCACAATCATAAGATTTGAATCATCACAAATAATGAAACATTTCTCTGAAGTGTTTGAAATAAGGAATGTTTATTCTATTTGCACTTTATCTGTAAGCCACTTTTATTATTAAGACTATGGGTATGTTTTAGCAGTAAAACGTAAACAAAGAACGAAAGCTCGATGGAAATCATTACTTCTGAAAGATGACCATGAATTCGTTTGGCAAGTAATTTATACGCATTTTGAGCATTCTGTGTAATTTCAATTTGATTATGTGATTCTTCGTCAGGAACGGAGATTACTATGTCGAGAGAGAGAGAAACAGAAGCTTAACGAGCAGGGCCATACATTTTTGTTTCCAAAGAAATTAGAATAAAACAAATGGCTTTATGTTTTGGTGTGTCACCTATATAATTACCTCAATTAATCATAATACTGCTAAATCTAATTATCCTGAAAGACTGTAATTTAGGACAAGCGGATTCCAAAGTACTACAGAGATGTTTGTATAGGGTTTCTTTTTTTAGATCATACAAAATCATGTGTGCATTCTCATCTAGCAAATATGGAAACAATTGTATGCGACACACTGGAGAAAGCCGAACGTCTCCGAATGGAACACTCGGCTATTCGGAGTCTCAAAACTTTGATCGTCATGGACCTTCCCACTGAAGGGGTAGGGGAGCAGAAAGCTTTGTTTGAAGCTGAGGGACTCAAGCTGATGTCTTTTGATGACGTCGTTAGCTGTGGAAGGAAGAATGTCACCGACAGAGTGGTATCGTCATTTTAAAAAATCTATTATTTATATCTTAAAACGAAATGGCACAGATTATAGTTTATTAGCTTTTGAATGATTTTATTGCATTTGTGAACCCTTGTCCTGAAAATCAGATACACGTATCAGTCAACAGAGTGGTCATCAATGTCATGTACTTTTGTCTGAATTGATTGTTATTAAAGTTATATGTCCCGCTATGTTTCCAGAAATTCTGGTATTGCTCAGTATTTCTGAATAGGTTTCAGATTAACGAATCCTCCTAACGGGCGAGTTAAGTTTCAGTATCAAATTGTCGTAGATTAAAGCATACAGGACTTTTCCCTTGCTTTCGGTGATTCGAAACGAATGATCGTTTTTTTTTTTAATATAATATTTTCAGTTACCGAAACCAGAGACGATCAGCACTTTAGTGTATACGAGCGGTACAACAGGTGAGTTAAGGGAAAAGAGAAAGGTCAAAATCACTTTCGTTAAAAAGTTTTAGAGATAGCAAAAGTGAGATTTTTAAAATTAAAGCACCAATAAGATTCGAGCTAAACCACAAACATTCGTTCTAAAACTGCGTTTTCGAAAGATCTGAAGTTTATAGAGTTATTTATCCTATATCCTAAGTCCTTTGGAAGCGCATAGACACGTTAGACAATAACGTGATATGCGCTATACAAGAACGGAATATTATCATTATTATTATTATTATTATTATTATTATTATTACTATTATTATTATTATTATTACTATTATTATTATTATTATTATCATTAATATTATTATTATTATTATTATTATGTGTATGCACTCATTTTGTGAACATCACATACAAAATCATAGTAAAAATCTTATTCATGAAGGTAATTATAGAAATATTACTAAAACAGCAAAAAAGAGTTGATATGATAGCTGAAACACCAATTCTTTCACCCTTTCTTTTACAGGACTTCCAAAAGGCGTTCCTCACACCCACAAAAGCTTCATCGCTACCCATGCCTACGCATGGCAGACTCTTTCGGTATGTATCAGACGTGAATATACAGACAGATTAAAAGAATAATATTAGCAAAATAAAAAGATACGGACAGATGTATAGAAGCGAAGGGACCGCCCTTTTGTTTTCAGAAGAAAATAAAAATTGTATAAACAATGCCCAAATTCCCCACTGAAACAACTCTTGGTGGCCTATGACAGACATTTTGAAGTCATATGCTTTAGAGAAGGGCACGTCGGGGAAGGAGAGCTCCCCCCCCCCTCCCTCTTGCCTTGTAAAGATCTTGAATTGTCCCTGTTATATATACTTGCATTACATTATAGGCCTACACCTGTTGTAGGTGAACTGATCCTACTAAACACTTCAATCAGTATGCAACCATTTACAATGATTCCTGAAGGTGGGATGGAAACTTGAGCTGTTCGTATAATACAAAACGTTTCGAAGACTTAAACTGTATTTAGTCGACGTGATGTTACGCATTGTTGTTTTTGCTTTGATATTATTTCATGTTGGACTAATGCTGCAACTTATTCTGAAAAAGAGGGAAATTTTGTTGCATGACAATAATCACAGTTCCTGTCTTATTTTGTTATTTTGTTTAGACGGCGGTAGCACCAGACCACACGGACAGGGTTATATCTTATCTTCCACTTCCCCATGTCTATGAGAGATCCAACTTGGTATGAATGGTTGACATAAGTAATTTAAAAATGAAAAGATTTCTTTCAACAAACCATTTTTAAAAATCCACTAAGAATCATGTAAATTCTGCATATAACGTTGTTGATATTTAATACTGTGTGATCATAGTTGACACTGAATTATTTTTTTCATCCCATCTTTAGATATGTTTATGCGTTTATTTCCGTATGTTTCAATTTAAATCTTTCTTTTTCGCTATTTTTGTTTTATAGGCCTATGAATAAAAAAAAATCGGAAGCAAGGCCCTTTGTATATATATATATATATATAATGTAGACAGTAATAACTCAAAAAAAGAGTCGAAGGTACGCCATGTGTAAATCCAACATTAGCTTTTATTGTTCAGAATTTTCGGCCCGCCTATATATATAGCGAGAGAGGTTTGGATGTATGTACCAGCCGGTTGTACCACTTTATATGTATATACGTGAGACAAAGAAGGATAAGGTACAAGATGACGCAGGTCTGGACCACAAGATTGATAAGCTTTCTGCTCTAGGCCTTCATGAGATTTATTTGCTATGTAAAGCAAAACAAAATGATACAAAATAAATAAAACAAATTATAACAAATTATAATGATGAGCAACTTGACAGGCAACAAAACAGAATCAAGATGATTATAAATAAAGCAACATGATCATCTGATCATGGTTAACGCACAGGAAAATAAAAATTTTAAATCAATCGGAATAAGAAAGTGGTATGATTCAACGAAATAAGGAAAATGAAACTTAACATGAAGTACGCAATTACCTGACTCAACGGTCGTAACAAAAGTAGTGTGGGTGTAGTTTGTAAGAGAATGTTCTGTGGAATGAGTAGGTGAGTATGTTCATAATGTATAGAGAGCGCGTAGTATAAAATTAATTCTTTGGACCGGAACATCTAGGCAAAGTGAATGATACAGAGATAGTATATATATATATATATATATATATATATATATATATATATATATATATATATATATATATATTCTTTGTTTCTCTCTACAATCTAATCTCTGAATGATCTGCTTATACACTCCGATATATTGCTCATCGACCATCCACCCTTCGGTCTTTCTCTTTCTTTCTTTCCATCTATCCATTGATTTAAATCTTTCTTATATTCATGTTGTTTTTTTTTTCTTCTTCTTTTGAAGAACATTTGCATGATGACGGGCACGCAGTACGGGTTTTTCCAGGGAGATCCCCTCAAACTCATTGATGACATACAAGCTTTGAAACCCACTGCGTTAGCTGCCGTGCCGAGGGTTCTTAATAGGGTCTACGATAGGGTAAGATAATGATAATAATAATTATAATAGTGATAATAATAAAATAATAATAATAATAATGATAATGATAATAATAATAATGATAATGATAATAATAATAATCATAATAATAAAAATAATAATAATAATAATAATAATAATAATAATAATAACAATAATAATAATCATAATAATAATCATAATACTACTAATAATAATATAATACTAATACTAATAATAATAATGATAATAATAATGATAATCATAATCATAATAATGATAATAATAATAATAATAATAATCATCATAATAATAATAATGATAATCATAATCATAATAATAATAATAATTATGATGATAATGATAATGATAATAATAATATTCATAATAATAATAATAATAATAATAATAATAATGATAATGATAATAATAATGATAATAATGATAATAATAATGATAATAATAATGATGATAATAATAATAATAATAATAATAATGATAATAATAATAATAAACAACCACCCATAGCAGCTGTGTCTCCTTTAAGTGACGCATTTGCAGCGAACAAGCAAAAGATATCTACTTTTATGATGACATTCTTTGTTGGTGCAGAGCCTGATCGGTTTGTCACGGATGGGCATTTGACAAAGTTTGAAAGTTTGAAGGCCTGTAAAAAATAAGTGATGAGATGTGTTGAGTTATTTCATGTCTTATTGTGAAGGGCATTACTGCAGGAGTTGGAATTCTATAAAATTTGCTTGCTCTGGATGTCAACTTAGATTGGAATCCATGAAATGAACATTGTCACGGACGGACAGAAATGACACTTTTAACCGATCATTCTCTGCATAATATTTTCACTTAAGGCTTTCAGTATAAAGTTTTCATTGAACATGTTTGAAATATACTGGATGTGATATATATGATATAAGAATGCCAAAGAGACCACTTAGCTGACCGAATATGAGGCGACAGATGCCTGAACATAGTTTTGATGTAGTTTCAACATTCTCGGAGGCTAGGAGCAACATGCTTCGATTCAATTCAAACCTTACTGATTCCTATCCAAACATGCTGGATAATTCTCAATTTTGACATCACTGTTCTCATATTTTGAAAAAACTAACAAGAGGAGGGAAAGAGAGACGAATAAATGCTACATTCTTTGAAATTCAATATAACATATGCCACTGGTAACAATTTACTTTTACTTTTAAATTTACTATTACTTTCCATGTTATAACGAGATTAGACATTTTTCCCCTTTCCGAACATACGAACACGCCGTATTCAATGGAATTTAGGTTCACTGATAATTTCATAATCATTTTTTATTTCTTTCTTAATAATACAGGTTATGTCAAATGTGAATGCAAGCAATATGACGAAGAGGACGCTCTTCAATCTCGCATACAAACAAAAGTCAAAGGGTGTAGACAGGTGAGGATATTCTTTCTCGTTTACCTAGACCCCAAATTTTCCACAAAGCCGATCTCGCATGGCCAAAATTGCCTAGCATGCCAGGCCGCGAATTTTTTTCCACGAGATTTCCGGGCTGGAATTAGTATCAGCGACTGCATTCCAGAATAGCTGTGATACTCTAACTAATTCTGACGAAATAAACGCCATTGGTATCGATTATTACAGCAAAAATAAAGGAAAGCTGAGAGTGGGAATCGAACCCGAGACCTTTCCTATCTGGCACGCCCACTCTACTAGCTGAGCCACAAGAAGCCGACGCCGAGCAAGTGTTCTCTAAGAGATATTTATACCTGGAATTCATTGCTAGTCTTACTTCTCAGACGCCCATTATGGTAATGGGGCCCGGAACTCTCGTGGGAAAAAAAGTCGCGACCCGGCCCATTCCCTCTATAAGATTTTGTAAGAAAAATAATAATGGCTATTTACACATGTATAGCGCTCATATTATCCGTCACGCTGTGACGATCATGGATCTTAGACATTATTACCCTGGTCATATAGCCAGCCGCTAAAGTAACTATCGCTTAAGCATAATCAGGTACCTGTTTACACCTGGGTAGAGAGTGGCAAATGTAGATTAATGTTTTTTCAAAGGACATTCGTGTCAGGCTGGTAGAGAAGGGGGAAATATTGTGAAGCCGCATGTACACATGTATAGCGCTCATATTATCCGTCACGCTGTGGTGCACATAATATCTCTTTTTTTTTTCTTTTGAACGGTTGTTTTAGGGGTGAAAAGAGGACTGATACAATCTGGGACAAGATAGTTTTCAACAAAATTCAGGTGATAATAAAGACTGTTGTCATTCTTTTTGCCAAATCCTTGTTTTCTATCAATATGTGTCATCAATACTTTGTTATTAATACTGTTGTGAATATGATTATTCCTTTTTCATAATACTATTGCAATCATTATAAATTTAGCCAAAAGGCCTTTTGTTACTTGGAATATATATATACACAAATTTGATTCCTTTTATACCTATTAAGAGCTTTAGAATCATGAGAATGGATGTGAAATTCAGTTGATTTGAAATTGACCATCAACATTTTCTTTCTTGCTTGCTTATTTTGCCCTCTTTTTAAAACCTTTTTTTTGGGGGGGGGGTGTCCTCTACCGTGAGGTTCAAGAATGAAAGTAAATATAATATTAAAAATAGTTGGAGTAATGTAGTGTATATTATTAACAATTGTGTTAACAGAAACAACTAGGAGGAGGACTTAAGTTCATTTGTTCGGCTGCTGCACCGCTTGCTCCAGAGACTGCACAGTTCCTACGAGTGACCACCGGATGTCACGTAAGTTTCCCAGTGAGTGGTATCACTCACTGTGCCTCTTGCAACGTTTGTAGGACTATCTGCATCAGCAGAGTTCACATGGGGAAAGTATACCGTGTTGGCCACCACTTCTTGAAACAAAAATTACAAAGTTAATAGCCCAATAAACTGCTGTACTCGCGTAGATGATCTGCTTCTTCCCAACAGTGAACGGAAATATAATCTGTGATTTTTAGACTCTCAGTCGCAACACAATAACTCTAGATGTAACGTAATCATACAGTGTTCATAATTATGGGAAATGAATACTATGACTGTCGGCATAACGCCAGTTTAACGCGGGTAGACTGTTGGCGCCCAAGGTGACATTTTAACATTAGAGATTTTTTTCTATTTGCCTGCAATTTTTTTTCCTGTTTTTTTTTTTTCAAATGATTTCCCAACCAGTTTTTCGAGGCCTACGGTCAGACGGAAGCCCCGCTTATCACTCATACCGTACCACATGACCACACCAGTGGTCACGTGGGTATCCCCGGGGGAGACGCCCAGATCAAGCTCATCGATGTGCCAGAGTTGGACTACTACTCCGAGAATGATCAAGGAGAGGTAATATATAGTCTCAGTAAGGGCTCCGTAGACATATGATTGTATTGGTCCTACACCTCTAATGATCCTTTGCAGCCACTGTTCTTACGTCCACGAGGTCTCACTTCATAATGAATCCAACAGCCTATATCAAGTAGGCCCTACTTCCCGTGGTCCCATGATCTATTGGTCCTATGACTCATCGGTCTTATGAGATATTGGTCGTACGTCCCATAGGCTTCATATCCCATTGGTCCAGTGTCCATTAGATCCTACTTCCCATCGATCCTATATATGACATAATGGTCGTATAAGCTGTCGGTCTTATATCCCATGGATCTCACATCCCATTGGTTAATGCCCATAGCTCCTACGTCAAATGGGTTCTGTTGTCCTGGTTTTCAAGTGTCCTACTATCCAATAGCCCCATTGGGTAAATTGTCTTATTGGCCCTCCATCCAGCTGCATCTCACGAAGACCAACAGCCTGTGAGACCACCATCCCATGACACAGACAGTGTTGGTCTCACGGGCATTCTTAAGAGATCTGGGTTCCCGGAACTGACGACCAACGAGCAGAGCCCTTTATTACAGAGTTTGGCCAACTCGGTTTCAGTAACTACATGGCGCATACTGCTTTGTAAGGCAAGTACAATACAAAAGAAATTGCGCCATGTTGTAACCTACCGAAACCGAGTTGGCCAAACTCTGTAATAAAGGGCTCTGCCAAGGAGAAAGACATGTCACTCTCATGGGGTCTTCTGACAACTCTCTTGAGGGTTACCTATACCGACATTGTCGGCCTCATGCTGACCGTCTACTCTGCATTCAGTGATTGGCCCTTTGGCCCTTAATCAAAATTGCTTGACAGGTGTAATACTTACTTGATGCCAAAACATAAATTCATTTTATGTTCAACAATAAGACGTTGATTCTTTCCATCAGCAATAATTGCGAATAATTTGGGCCCTTTTCATAAAACTTGTTATCAATAACAAGTTGCAATAACTGTTATAAGCTACTGAAATCCTTGCATCTGACTGCCCGAGAGCAAATTTGTCATAGAAATGTGGCAGTTTAATACTGATATCAAGCTTTATGAAACAGGGCCCTGGATCGTCAATAAATCGATTTTTCGTATCCTCTCAGGTATGCGTTAAGGGGAAGCATGTATTCAGCGGCTACTTCAAAGACCCTGAGAGGACCAGCGAGGTGCTCGATGGTGACGGCTGGGTTCGTACAGGCGACATCGGCATGTGGAATAAGGTATTGTTAAAGAAAATATTAGTCGTTGATAGCAAGTTCTAAATGAAAGTGGAACAATAAACACGTGTTTGAAACTCTGAACGAAGTGGGATCAACAATAAGAAAGTAAAGAATGTATCAAAGCTTAGATCAATCCTTAAAAAAAAAAAAAAAAACGTAATGTAAGTGGGATTTTGTCGGACAACTCTCCCACATGACCCAAAGCAGAAAAAATTAAAAATATGAATTTTCTCCAAAAGTTTGGCTAAACAGGATCTGTTTCAATAAAAAAACACATACAACATGCCATCCATAACTTTACTGAGTGCAGTATATTGAAACTTCACATCTGAGATAAATTAGATTAGATGATAATTTACATTTACATTACACCCCTCAGTTCTTGCCCCCCCCCACACACACACAGGCACAAGCGCCCACACAAACACTTGAAATATGTTGCCGCCCCTCTCTCCGTAGTTCCTTGATATGAAATGGGAATGTATGCAATGAAGTGCTAAACGTCATTTACGTCCTTTACTGAATTTTCACATTTACCCTATTTCCAATTCTTCTCCATGCAGAACGGAACCTTGTCGATCATCGACCGAAAGAAAGATATCTTTAAGTTGTCCCAGGGGGTGTACATCGCACCAGAGAAGATCGAGAATGTCTATCTGAGGGAACCCCTCGTGGCACAAGCTTTCGTCACAGGCGTTAGTAACAAGGTATTACGTTATAATGATGGGGGGTTTTTATAATCATCCAATTTTTTGATAATGTTCGATCATTTATAAGGACTTTGCTGAAAGTAACAAATCTTACATTTTATTTGTAGCCAGCGATTGCTAGCGTGATGACACCCATGATATTTCACTATTATGACTTGAAGTGTATTACGTGTGTACTTCAAATTACATTACAATGTTGCTTTTAAACCTCTCGTCACCAGATTTCAAGCCCGAAGACAACACTAATATGCACCAACACCACACTTAACATGCTTAAGGGAGTATTCCTACCATTTTGCACCATTCAAATATGCATGCACGTAAAGCACTATCAGAGGCACTGACTTCTAGCAACCTTGCAGATACCCATTTTCTCCGAGGTAGAAGCGATGTAGATTAATGTCTTGCTGAAGGTCCTTAGTCCCACGGCTGCTGGGATTCGAACCGTGAACCACGGGGTCCACGGTCTTGTAACGTATCCATTAGACCGCAATTGCACTTGAGTTAATTTTTCGAAAGTAGTTTTTATCGTGTTATGACCTCTCTTGTCAATATGATTTTTATTCACCATGGCCAGCAGACATTTATCGCGCTTATTTATACCCTGTACCGTATACTTGCTTTGTCATACACAGGACTGCCTGGTAGGGATAATGGTCCCCGATCAGGAAGAACTTGAAAAATTTGCCAAGAAACAGAATATCCCTGGATCTTTTGAAGAGTTGTGCCAGAATGAGGTAAGATGTGCCACCCCTTAGGCACCTCTTTTTCCAGTTATACCCCCAACGGAGTCAAGAATCAGAACTTACACACTGAAGAATTTGCACAAGGAAGATTGGAAGCATAGGCGTAGACAGGGGTGCACAAGGGCGAGGACCATGCCCCCCCCCCCCCCCCCCGTTTATCCCCTCAAAAACACAACATATTATACATGTAATTAGCTACGGTACATAATACCTATGACTTCCCCCCCCCCAAATAAAAAAAAACTCCTTCACTTAATAGCCAATCCTTCACGTCCCCCCCCCCCCCCCCCGTTAAATAGAATAATCCTGGCTACGCCAGTGATTGGAAGATTTTTTTCCTGTTAGAAAACAGCATATTAGTCCTTAACAAGTACCTAATTACAACTTTCTTTTTTCCCCATATTTCAACAACTTTTGCTTTCAGACAACAAAGTTTAATCTAGCAGACATCAATTGCACAAGCATTTAATTTTAATGGTATCTTTTAAACATGACAATCTTTCGAATACAGAAAATGAAAGCAGCCATTTTCTCGAGGATGATGCAACACGGCAAAGCTGAAGGATTAGCAGGTTTCGAACAGGTAATATCATGAATATCATGGTCGTGTTGTATCACACCATTTGATTGACTGAAATCCAGCCATCGATTTTAAATCAGCCATTTACCTGACTTAGAAGGAAGGTTTTAGATAAGGGATTTGTAAAAAGATCGCTCCTGACTGATGACTTGTTGAAAATATTTAATTTTAGGGTTAGCCCGTCATCTTTTCTCTTAGAGCAATAAAACCTGTATAATATAAAGAGACAAGAAAAGCGGTCTTTATGAGCAGGTGGTCTTCATGAGCAGGTTCCTTTGATACACATTTCACTGAGAAACACTTTTCAGGGGGGAAACAAAAATTGTGGTCTTTATTATAGACGGGGGGGTCTTTCTATGCAGGTAATCACCAAGGCTGGTTTGACTGTACTCCTCAGGGCCCAGCCAGTTCCTCGCTCTACCTCTTCCTCAACCCATTGTTTTTTGTTTTTGTTTTTTGTTGTTGTTTTTGTTGTTTTTTTTTGTTTTTTGGTTGCTCGTGTGTTTAGCAATATATTGGACTGCCGCTTCCTCCGCCCTGGGGAGCGTTTCATGAAAGTTGTCAGTCACGGACAATTTCAGTAAAATCCTTGGTTTTGATTGGCTGCGAAGCACCGATCACCGACTGTTACTATGGTAACTGTCGGTGACTGACAACTTTCATGAAACGGTGCCCTGGGGAGCGTTCATGAAGAATCTTGTCGGTGATTTTCACTGACTAATTTGCTCTCAGCCAATCAGATGCGAGGATTTTCAGTAGCTTATAACAGTTGTCAGTGAAAATCACCGACAAAACTCTTCATGAAACGCTCCCCTGGCGTCCATGGACCTAACTTTTCTCTCTCTTCCCCTCACTCTCTTTACTCTATTCCATCCTCTCCCTCCCTCTCTCTCTCTCTCTCTCTCTCTCTCTCTCTCTCTCTATCTATCTATCTATCTATCTATCTATCTATCTATCTATCTATCTATCTCTCGATCCATTTTTCTACCTGCAGGTAAAGGGCATCCATATCCACTCCAAGCCATTCAGCGAGGTAGACGGTCTTCTAACACCAACCCTAAAGAGTAAACGTAATGTCATGCACCAAGTCTTTGCGGAGGAGATCGACGAGATATATTTCGAAGTGGAGAAGAAACAAGGATAGGCTAAGGAGCAGTGATTACACCACCAGCAGCTTCCAAGAAAGAAAGAAGAGAGAAAAGAAGACGGAAAGGAAGAAAGGAAAGAGAGAAGGAGAAAATGATGCTGAAAATGATAAAGATGACGATGAGGAGGAGAACGATTAATGATGATTTTGATAGAAAAAGGGAGAAGAAGAAAAAGGAGCAGAAATAAGAAGAAAAAGGAAAAAGAAAAAGAAAAAGAAGAAAAGAAGGAAAGAAGAAAAGAAAAAAAAGAAGAAAAAGAAGAAAAAGAAGAAGAAAAAAGAAAGAAAAGGAGAAGGAGAAGGAAAAGAGGAAGAAAATAGGGAGTAAAAATGGTGAATAAAATCAGGAATTATAATAGTAATAGAAGTAGCAGCAGCCGCGGCAGCAGCAGCAGCAGAAGCAGCCGCGGCAGTAGTAGTAGTAGTAGTAGTAGTAGTAGTAGTAGTAGTAGTAGTAGTAGTAGTAGTAGTAGTAGTAGTAGTAGTAGTAGGCAGCAGCAGCGGCAGCAGTAGTAGTAATTGAGGAGGAGCGATAGCTCAAATGGTAGAGCAGTGGTCCCGTAATCCGGTGACACGGGTTGGAAACCAAGTCGATGTGCTAGTGCCCTTTGGTAAGGCATTGATCCTCATTACCAGGTCCCTCGGAAAGCTGACTTAAAGCCGTCGGTCCTTTGTGCATACTTATGAGCAAACCAATAACCAATTAGTGGAAGTAAAAATAGTTGTAAATAAAAGTAGCACATGCAGGCATGGTTAAAAAGATAATCGATATGCATGGAAACTGAAGTCATGGAACTATGTAAAAAGGAATTAGGAGAAGAAACTAAAGAGAGATTTTCTTACAGAACTAAGACTGATTCCACGATTTTGTATCTCCAGTATAACAACTCAGAATCATCTTCGGATAAGAATATTCTTTCTTTTCGCGCTTTAAAAAAAAAAAGAAATTAAGATGTCGTGAAACAAACTTATGACGTTTCCTGTGGTGAACAAGCAGAAAACTGATGTAATATTTATACATAATATTATATAAGACTTATATTAGTACACTTATGCATGTTCGGTTACGGCGTTCCTGCAAATCTTGAAATGGGCTATTTTGTTACAATGTTACAAAATAATGCTCGCCGTACGACAGCCAGTATTGAAAAGAGGGAGGGGGATGTCCCCATAACCCCCTATGACTTTCCTGAAATCACGCAAATCTCGTGGAACAAAATTTTGACGTTTATCTATAGTGAACAAACAGAAAACTGATGTAATATTTACGCATAGTATTATATACATGTAATACTTATATGCTTATATTTCTACACTGACGCATTTTCAGTTACGGCGTTTGGAAAAATCTTGAAATGGGCTATTTTGTTACAATGTTACAATTGTTCGTCGTACGTCGTATACAACAGCCAGTATAGACTGAAAAAGAGGGAGGGGAATGTTCCCATAACCACCTATGACTTTCCTGAAATCGTGCAAATGTCGTTGAATTGAAGCCTGGATCTATTTCAAATATAAACGATTTCTATCGCTTTGCTTCCTTTACTTACCCCCCCCCCCCCCGTATATTATAGGTCAGGATTACAATACATTTTGGCTTAGTGTTTGATCAAATCAAGTTAACTCCACTTTCAGGTTTAAAAGAAATGTACAGTATGAGTTTATTCATAATATTCATCCCCTCGGTTGTTGTTTTTTTTTTTTAGTTGTTGTTGTTTTCTTTGTTGTTGTTGTTGTCTTCGTTGTTGATTTCGTTGTTTTGTTTTATTATGCTCGTTGTAGAAAACAAAACTGCCATTCTGCCATTTTAAATAAATGTATTATTGACGAGAATTTACAGTGACAATTTTTAGTCACTTTTGATTAAGCGTGATATATTCAACTCTATGACACCGTTATTAAACAGGACCGTTTAAAGTGATTACACAATGGTAAAAAATATTTTGATATATGACCGAGAATAGAATTCTAAGAAACATTACATTTAAAAAAGGATGATTTTCAATCGAAATCAATGCATTTTGGCTATTCTTATCATCAAAAATTCAAGAGCTGACCAAAAAAAATTTGAGGATGAGGTATGACGTAAAAGTGGGTACCCAGCTTCACGCATGCATTGCAGTTGTGCTGCGCGCTAGACTGTACAATATGTATTATACTTTGCGCGCATTTTGCTATAAGTGCGCGATAAACTGGGTCACAGCTGAGGGGGCAAAAATATCCTGAAATCTTACCAAATTTGGGGGTTTCCTTGGCAACACGACTTTTAAAAAAACTTTAGGCAGATGATTTTCTGCTAATAAAATCATGCTCTTTCAAATGAGCTAACATTGCTTCAGCATTGGGTACCCCCTTTAAAGGTATAACACCAAGAACGTATACATAGTATAATGAAATACTGCACATCAATGCAAAAAATTATGTCTACGCAAATATTGAAGTAAGTGAAATTTACATTGTGTGGTGCAATACTTTTTAAATGAAATAAAGTCAACTGAAAATTTAGACAGAACAGAATTCGACGTTCTTCTTCCCTTTGTTTGCCCCCTATTTCTAGTCATCTTTTTCTATTCTCTGTACATGTTTTATGATTACTTCTCCTCCCTCTCTTTCTCCCTCTCTCCCTCCCTCTCTCCCTCCCTCTCTCTCTCTGTCTCTCTCTGTCTCTCTCTCTCTCTCCCTCTCCCTCTCTCTCTCTCCCCCTTCTGTCTCTATCTCTCGAGCATGCAGAGAGAGAGCGGATGCAGTTTGTATTTTTTTTTACATCTGGCTTCCCCTGTGTTTTATAATAAGCTTCCGTATAGGCCGAATAGTAGTGATCTGTATTCTGGCAGTTAGCTGCAATTCAGAGCATTAACAGGGAGGAGAGAGGGGCGGAGGGGGGGGGGGGGAGAAAGGGGGAGGAGAAAGAACAGAAGGGTGCATGAATGCAGAGAAAGAAAGGAGATAGAGGGAGAGAGAGATAGGTGGGGAGAGAGAGAGTGAGTGAGGTAAAGGAAGTTGGAGAAAGAATGAAGGGGGTATAAAGGAATTGAGAGAGAGGAGGAGGGTAGAAAGAAATGGAGGCCGAGAATAAGTATGTGAAGTCCTTATAAATATTAGTCTCGAGGTACGTTTTATTTCGGACCTTATTAGGAATACAAACTAAATACCAAGAATGAATTATGTACCACTGAACAAGCTGAATGTTTATTTAGAGCATATTCTACAAGGTCTGTTCGTGATTTATAAAAAGAAAAAAAATTACAATTCACACGATTCCAGAAATAGATACCTCTTATAGAGAGAGGCAGCGTTATTTAAAATGTATCAGAAAAGGGCAGAGAGGGAGAGGGGTAGTGAAAGGAGGTTAAAGATCACGGAAATTTGATTATGTGACAACTTTGAATCATTCATTACTCATGTATCACATACTCTTTACAAGGTCACATTCCTGCCCATTTTCTGTGGAACAATATGAATTCTTCACCAACAAGTCATGGCAACCCTTCGCTATATCACCGTTGGGCATGGGGGCCGGGGGAGGGGGGGAGCACAAATTTATCTTGGGGACCATTCCCCTCCCACGATTTTGTAAGCTTTGGAATTTTGGAGGTGCCGAGGAGGCTCCGTGGTATATTGGTTGACTCTCACTCTAAAGGTTGAGAGTTCGAATCGAATCGAATCACTAACGTCCTTTGGCAAGACATTAATCCATATTTGCCACTCTCCACCCAGGTGTAAATGGATACCTGGCAATTGCTTGGGTAATAATAATTGGGGCCCTAAGGAAGAACGGCAGTTATGCTCATGATGCATCCATGGGTAAACAAAATTATTAATATTATTATCATTATTATTATTATTATTATTATTATTATTATTATTATTATTATTATTATTATTGTTGTTATCATTATTATTATCATTATTATTATTATTATTATTATTATTATTATTATTATTATTATTATTACTATTTTCTTATTATCATTGTTATGGGCTGAGGTTACCTCCCCTTAATTTTTACTTATCAGAAAAATTCAAATGTGTCTCTGTCATGTTTCGAAAGTGTGTTTTCAATGTTTAAAATGAACCAACAACAAATCTACCACTCGGTTGCTTGCTCCTTCTCTTAAAAAATCACACAGGTAATTGGCCAGGGGCGGGGGGGGGAATTCATTGTTTGCCCCTATTGCAATAATCATGATATACCATTGCCCTCTAAAGCTAATATTGGGGTAAGGGTACCCTTTTTAACTGCCTTTTTCTTTTTCTTTTTTATTTTTTTTATATTCAAGACAAAAAAGTCCCTTCTTAACAACTAAAGATTTGTGTTGTATGTGTGTTGATAATCAAAACTGGTAAGGCAGGTATTTCCTGTATACGTTTTAGGAAAGGGTGAAAAATCAGAAGACTGCACTATAAAAGGGTCATAAATTTGCTATTTCCATATTTTTCAGCTTGCCTTGTGTTTGATCTGAGCAAAGCAAGCAATGATAGGCCTAAAATTATTATATGTTACAAAAACATTAGCAAAAGGAAAGCTGTATGGTAGATATCACTAATGTTTCTCCGAATTGCTAAAACCCAAAATATTTTATATTAAAATACAGGGCAAAACAAGCTCATCATATCGCAACGTGAAATCCATAGATCCTGAATTGTTAATTGATTCGCCCCGCAGGCCAAAAGAAAACTTCTTTAATTACACCGCGGGCCTTTGAGTGATAATGCTATATTCATTTATGCAATGGGGTGACATATCTTGCTCGAATATTATTCACTGGGTTGGAGTGTTATGGGAGCGAGTGAAGCGAGCGTGCTGAATTTTGACAATTCGTCATTAAATTATCATGACAAGATAGAAAAATGATATATGAATAGGAATAGACACCTTATTGCCAGAAAATGAGGTTATGAAGTGGCGAGTTTGAAGCGTCATTTAAAAACTGTTGGGATGAGAGCTCCCCCCCCCCCCTCCCCGGTCTTATGCATACAAATAGGGGGGGGCAGATCAGTTTCACAAACCTTTTCCCGCTGAATACGTTATCATTGATGATTATCACGCTTATCCTGTCCCTCGTTTTTATTTTTTTTTAATCCGACGTGGTTGGACATTAGAATGAATATCAAGATTCAAGATTCAAGATAATTTATTGTCATGTAAAAGTACATAAAATTCGTCTTCGGACATTTGAGTGAATGCACATAATATAAATAATTGTATTACAATATAAAATAACATATAGATTGACATACACAAGATACATTTGAAGATAATCACAATTTGAAATATGTATTGCACGAGAATATGAAGAAGAGAAAGGAGTACAGAGAAGAGCAAAGAGAGAAGCTAAAGAGACAGAAGGAGAAGTATAGGAGAGTGCAATCCTTTCAAGTTAGCCCCGCCCCACCCAGGCGTCTCCACACCAGAGCACTCTCCAGTCGAGACCCCACACACCATACAACGATCACCCCCCCCCCCCCGAAACTACACGCACACACCCACACCCTCACGCCTACACACACACAAACAAAAAAACACGTAGACATGCTCCCTCACACATCCCCGCAACCTCAACCCCTCGCACCACGCAAATACAGTTCACAGCAAACACACCCACCAACGCCCATTCACACTCCTGTACATAACACGTGAATCAACATGGAAGGTACTCTGGTGTGAAGAAACATGGGTGAAGATAAGGAGACAATAAATTATCTCATGATAAAAACGAGACAAGCAAACTGCGCTACAGAGGTAGGAGAGGGGGAAAGGGAGAAAAGAAGTACTCATGCAAGACGTTATGACAAAGTACGCTGTACATAGACAAGGCATAATGCATCAGGTATCATGATCATTATGTACACACTTATATTGGACTCTTCCTCATGAATTCCCTATTGCATGATAATGAAATGAAGAAAAGAGAGCTGGCAGGAAATGAAAATATGACAACGCTCATATGTTCAAATTGTTCAATTTAAATTCAAGTTGTCCCCCCCCCCCCCCCCCCCCCCCCGTTTGCTATACTGCCCTTACAGTGCATACATATACATCATAACAATGCAGGTATATATACAAATAACATGCCCAAAAATAAATGTGACTATCCATATCATGCTTTACATGAAAATGCATATGCACAGAAAATGCAAACTGTTATAACCATTCAGGTCTGGTCATTAACCTACCCTGAACCCTGTACTCTATTAAGAGAAAATTTCTGAAAATACCTAAAACAGGAGGCAATTCTGAAAAGTTTGAATACCTCTTAAGTATTGATTTAAGTTATGTACTGATATGACATGTCTAGATGCTCATATACAAAAACATTATCCCATCTGTTATATTTCCTAGCAAGCATTACACACTATGATAAGAAAAGAAAAGAAAAATGCCACCAAAAACAGTACCCTAATTATACATGTGTATGTATATGACATACCTAAAATGCATGTATACAGAAATAAAGCTTCATCTGTTGAATTTGCTATTGAAAGCTTTACATGCTGTGATCAAGTAAAGACTGTCTGTATCTTTCAGTCTTCACCTTTGGAAGTCTAATTCTACCAGATCTGTTTACAGTCACCTCATCATGAAGTGGGTGTGATTCATCATTCGTTGTGATATCATTATGATATCAAGCCTAGACAAGAGAGCTGATTGCACTATATCAATATGTTAGATTAGGGCCTATTTGCGAACGAGATCTCTGAGATATTTATCTAGTTATAACGCATTAAGCATTAAACTAGATGTTTATATTATCTTCTTCTTGTTGTTTTGTTTTGTTTTGTTTTTGATTTGGGGGGGTTTTGTTGTTTGTTTGTTTGTTTATTTGGTTTGTTGTTGTTTTTTTCAATTTTTGCTGGCCGAATCAAATCATCTTCCGGGACGCATGTGGCCCTTGGGCCGCAGTTTAAGAACAGGGTGACTTGGTGAAGAGTCCCTGTGACTTGGTGAAGAAATGCTTAAAGAGCATACGTGGTGGTGACCTGGGCACCGTTTCGTGAAAGTTGTCAGCACTCACAAGTTGTCATTCTCTTACAATTACCATAGGAACAGTCAGTGACCAGTGCTTCTCAGCCAATCAAAACCAAGGATTTTACTGAAGATGTCAGAGAATGACAACTTGCCAGTGCTGACAACTTTCATGAAACGTTGCCCTGGTGAAGAGTTGCCGTGCCACTTGGTGAAGAGTTCATACATTCAGGGGCGGTCGCCCTATCATTTTTCAAGTGATGAAAAGAAGAAGAAGATGAAGAAGATGAAGAAGAAGAAGAAGAAGAAGAAGAAGAAGAAGAAGAAGAAGAAGAAGAAGAAGAAGAAGAAGAAGAAGAAGGAGGAGGAGGAGGAGGAGGAGGAGGAGGAGGAGGAGGGAAAAGAAGAGTATGGGGAAGAGAGGGCAGGGTCATGAAACTATACAATAGCCCTATTTGTTCATAAACTTTACGTGTCATCCCCCCCCCCCTCATCAAATACCGTGGCGCCGCCCCTGCATAGGTCTCTTTATCCATAGAAAATATACATCGTGATGACACGTTGAAAAGTCCGTGACTTAGTGAATAGTTCTGACTAAGCTCTATGTCGATATAGCCAGTTCATTTTTACTTTTGGGTGTTTATATCAGGATATTTGGCTAATGCTACTTGTATTTGCTCACGTTTTGGACTCTATCCTTCCAAGACAGTCTTCGAGTATTAAAGTTGGTTCGCTTGTCTCTGTGCGATGTGCAAGATCTAGTATGTCTAATTTCCCATCACCATTAGTCACGGGCGTAAATCCGTTTCGATGAGTGGGGGATAATCGAAATCTATTGACGAAATTTCTAGGGCGAACTCACAGGCAAGTGCATACACACACCCTCGCCCACCCGCACACACACACCCGCACCCACACCCGCACATACACCAACACACATACTCGCGGGACTTTCTAATCCTATTTCTGGTTTTTAAGAGCAATACAAATAGAAATTTTTACTGCTACTCGTTTATGATACATTTGTCAAGAAAATCAACACCTGATCGATTAAAGTATCATTTCTTCTTTGAAAAGAGGGGATATTGTGTCCACGCCACCCCCTTCTAAAAAGCGGGGTGGGATTATATACCCCAATATGTACCCCCATCCCCTTTCATAGTACCATTATTTACAAAAGTTTAAGACCACCTAGGAATTTGCGGGTATTACAATAATTTGAAACACCCGCATTCTGCAGTACAAACGTTTTTTTTTTTTTTTTTTTTTTTTTCCATCGGCGTAGCCAGGGGAAATGGGGGCTGTCGTATCCCTCTCCCCCCCCCAAAAAAAAAAAAAAAAAACGCAAAAAAATAAATAAATAAAGGTTGAGCGAGAAGAAAAAAAAGTGAGAGAAGGTATAGGGAGAGAAGAAGCGGACAAGGAACGATGACTAAAAAAAACGCCTAAGCTTCCGCGGGAGGGAGACACGTAGATATTTTCATGAACATAGCAAGAAGTTATAGGTCTATTTCAATGCGGTACTCCGCAAACACCTGCGAGCTTGGCTTAAGCTGCGTAGGACACAGTTATGGACACAGTAAAGGAAACTCAAATTTCGTGGCATCAGAAGGAGTTTCTGAGAAGCTGGCATACTATTTCAGTAATCTGTTTTGATTATCTGCTTACTCTTCATTCATGTGGTGCACTTTGATGAGTGCATGCTGTTTACTCTGATGAGTGCAAGGTATTCAACGCTATTCTCCTATTCTGCAATACGTAATGTAAAGACTGCAGTATCGAGAGCAATATTTTCGGTAGGATAAAATAGCAAACCTCTTGAAGAATGCTCGGATTAAGATTTTGGCCTTTCTTGAGGCAAGTCGGATTAGCAAAGAAATCATTTCAGGAAAGGTCTGCTCATTTGCGATATGCGTCGAGTTATTTCAGAGATTTGTATCCGCTTCATCATCAGTCGTCCGTACTGTCGGTAAGTTTATGATTTTTAGAAAATAATGTTGAGGACAACTACCCAGGAGTGTCACACTCACGCAGTACGATTATTTCAGCAATTACCCAGTGAGAAAAACTGCCCTTAGAATGATTATGAAGCCTTTACACCAATTCATATAATTTGGGGGTAAGGTCGTACGCAGGATTTTTTTTCCGGGGGGGAGGCAAGAATATATTCAATATCTGAAGGAACACGCCAGCGAGGGAGGGAAGCGGTCAAGCGGTCAAGCGGGAGCTTTTGCATTTTTAGAATTGATATTGAACGATCTGGAGCACATTTTTGGTGGACTTTTTTTTGTAAATTTTCAATAAATAAAATACGAAAAAAGGGGTTGAAAATTTCTGGGGGCAACTGCCCTCTGCCTCCCTATGTGCGTAAGGCCACATTTGGGGGAATTTTACGGGGATTTCCCTCAGTGGATAGTCGTCGGGAGGGATAACTATCCAAGATTTCCTGTAACTGGGGGACAGATATCCAAGATGTATAGTTATACGGGGAACTACTCCTAGAATAAGTTTAATATGATTAACTACGGAAAATTAGTCGAAGAAACTATACAGTTTCTTATTCTTTCCTCCCTATACAAGTCATGTACACATCTGATTCGTCGACTACCTGTGTTGTTCTAGATTTTCTCCCTTCTCCTCCCCTTCCTCCTCCTCCTCGTCCTCCTCCTCCTTCCACAAATCTTCATATCTTCCTCCCCTTCCACCTCCCCTTCCACTTCTTCTTTCTCCTCCTTCATGTTTCTCCTCCTCCTCCTCCTCCTCTTCTTCTTCTTCTTCTCCCTTTCCCTCCTCCTCCTCCTCCTCCTCCTGCTCCCGTCTCTCCCATCATCTCCCGCTTCCTCATCCAGGGCCCAGAGCGAATCCGCCGAGCCCGGGAGAACAAACACCAATACAAGGCTGCTCAGTACTTCCAAGATGTAACCACGGTTTACGATGCTTTCCGTCGAGGAGAGCGGGAGTCCAGTAAGTCACTATCCATTGTAACCATGGAAAAACAAAGGTGTTGCCCCAAGCTTAAGAAGTGAATATTCACTGTCAATTGAGAATACTTACTAGCCATGAATAGGGTTGAAGCTACAAAGAACAGTGAAATTCTTTATGTTGAACATTTAAAAGGAGCTGTTAAGACTGATTTATCAAACATCTTCAGGTATACTTAACAATACTTTGGTTATGGTATGTACAATCACCTCCAATTTGTTTTGACTACAATTAAAATGTTGTTCTATCTAATAATAACGGGAGGAAAAGCCTGTCTGATTTCATCAGCATCAAATTCGTTGATATTAATATGCCTATGGCCATGTTTGTTTACTTTTCTTCTTTTTTTTTTAAAGGAAATGGTCCATATCTTGGAAGTAGACCAGGTCCGGACCAACCTTACCAATGGATTTCATATTCTGAGGTACACTCTTACGGAACACTCTAGAAGCCTTTGTACTTATTCGGAACAGGGGCCGACTGTCCATTGGGAGTTTGAAAATTTTCCTCATGGGCCTCCAGCTAATAAGGCTGAAGCTCCAATATTCTGGCATGAGGGCAGGTTGATATGTATCTTATGGTGTCGATGGCGTCAAAGTTCCGCTACCGAATTTAAGTCCCAGTCCTTCCTTGCTAGGGCAGTAGATGCATAGCTTTTACAGTGATAGTCATACATTTTGTTTTGTGAGATTGCAAAAGAATGAAAAAAAAACTTTTAGGATTAATGAAATGGACAGGAGATGAAAATAACTGGAAAGCTTAAAAGCTACAGCTTCCTCATTCTTAAAAAAAAAAACGCATCAGGTTTTGTTTTCTTTTTTGTTTTGTTTGTTGGTTTGTTTTGCATATTCCCTACCGTAAAGTCGGACTAGTCACTCATATCGAATCAACTTTCATTTTAGGCCGGAGAGAAGGCTCGTCTTTTAGGATCAGGGTTCCTTGTTCTCGGCGAAAGACCTGGACCTGAGTCTCGAATAGGAATATTCTCTAAGAGCAGACCTGAGGTGAGAAGACTTTTCCCCTCTACAAACATTCTCCCATCCTTTTTATCCCTCAAAATATACTGCTTCTGGTAAGATATTAGTTTTGGTCAGATATTTAATGAATAATTTGATTTCACGATATTAGTAGCAGTGGCAGTTGTAGCAGTGGCATAATAGTGGCAGTAGTAGCTGTGGCATAGTAGTAGTAGTAGTAGTAGTAGTAGTAGTAGTAGTAGTAGTAGTAGTAGTAGTAGTAGTAGGAGTAGTAGTAGTAGTAGTAGTAGGAGTAGTAGTAGTAGTAGTAGTAGGAGTAGTAGTAGTAGTAGTAGTAGTAGTAGTAGGAGTAGTAGTAGTAGTAGTAGTAGTAGTAGTAGGAGTAGTAGTAGTAGTAGGAGTAGTAGTGTAGTAGTATAGCAGTAGTAGAAGTAGTAGTAGCAGCAGCAGTAGTCGGAGTTTGAGTAGGTGTAGTGTCGTCGTCATAAAACATATACTACATTGCATTCTACACGGTTGATCATGATTACGATTTCGCCGAGACGATTACGCAATCTTGAGCAGATCTTACTGACGTAACAGTGACCTCGCAAAAAGTTACTGTTATCACCAAAATATATACAAAGGATTCTTTGCTCGAACTTTAAAGTCGAAAACAAAAGGTGATCGCACTTTATTGCAATTCGATAAGGTTGCGTATACATGCTCCCATTGAAAACTAAAAGGAATTAAAATCTTATCCTGTCATGCACAGTTAAAGCCTTTTTGACTCTCAGTAGTTCTGAGTTTTTTTCCGTGATCACGTTTCAGACCATATCGTCTTGCAATTGATAATCTGGCATCGTCTGAAAAGCAAAATAAATATTGATTCCAACCAGAGGCGTCGATCCGGGGGGGAGGGGGGGCAGGGAGGCAGCTGCTCCCCATAATTTCCGAATCCCCCAACCCCCCCCCCCCCCCAAAAAAAAAAAAAAAAAAAAAGGAAAAGAAAAAAAAAAGAGAAAAGAAAGGAAAAGGAAGGAAAGAAGTGAAATGAAAGCGGAAAACAAGGAAAAAGAAAGAAAATTGGATACTGGGAAGCGCGCGCTCGCATTTAAGTATCTGAACCAATGCCGACGATAATTACTATTCTTATGAAAGGAAATTGGTTTGAATCTTGTGTTTCTATCTAATGTTATACTATTCTTCTACTCATAGGAAGTAATATAAGCAAACAAGATACCACTCCAAGAAATTGAGCGGCCATTTGACCTAAAATGAATACACTTTCAGGCGATAACGTCCTAGATTTAAAAAAAAAACAACAACATATTTTTCGTTAGCTCGTTCGCTACTCTCGCTGGTAAAAGCTAGATACAAGATAATTTCGGGCAGCAAGTAGCTTATTTTAGCAGCGAGATTCCAAAATATCTGAGCAGCAAGGTGGTTGACAATTTTGGGGGGACGAACCTATATAATTTTGCCGGGATCGGGCGTTGACCTTGTCCGCTATGGTAGAAACAGAATGGATTCGGACTGTAAGCGAGGTAGCTAAGACAGTGTCATATTCGGCACACAGGTGATCGGATGTGTTATTCAGATATCATACAGGCATGACAGGTTTATAGTGTATTCTGATCATGATAATAATAATATTCCGTTCTTGTATAGCGCATATCACATTAATATCACATTATTATATATTATGATGACGAAATAATACTTCTATCGTATGGAAAAGGGTATATTTTTCCTCGTTCGCTGCGCTCGCTCGTTTAATGGTTTTGGAAAACAAACAAATTCGGTAAATGAGATGAGACCGCATAGATAATGTAGATGTTTCATGGGCTCACAGTGTAATTTGCCGAAGGGGATACTACTTCTACCATCAAAAACAGTGTGTGCGCTTTCTCGCTCGCTTCGCTCGCTCGTAATATATATATATATATAAAGTATGGTTTTGGGGCAGCAACAATGGACCAGCGATGTTACAAAATAGGGTTCATATTTGACAGCGAGGTCTTCCTCAGGGCTTCAGATACAAAACAAAAATTAACCAATTGCAATCATGCAACAAAACAACGAAATGAAAACAGCATTATAACACAAATACAAACGTAAATAACAGAAAGCGGTGTTAGCAATCACACAGTCTTTTCAAGTTACAGTTAAATTAAAATCAAAGTGTTAAATCAAAGTGAAGAGACGAACGGAAAGTGTAAATCATATAACTCAAAGAGTATAATCCTAACAATACTAACTAGTTACCTGGATTTTGGCAGTGGGGAGGAGTTGGGTTTTAAGACTTTGATTTTAATTTAACTGTAACTTGAAAAGACTGTGTAATTGCTAACACCGCTTTCTGTTATTTACGTTTGTATTTGTGTTATAATGCTGTTTTCATTTCGTTGTTTTGTTGCATGCTTGCAATTGGTTAATTTTTGTTTTGTATCTCAAGCCCTGAGGAAGACCTGTCACAGGGTCGAAAGCTCGGCATAATAAAGGCAGAGTGAACATACTCGCAACGTCCCGCCGCCTCTTTCTTCAGTCACAACCATAAACCATAATTTTCATACAATGCAGCACCCAGCACGTAAGTGGCCGAAGCACTTTCACATTATATATATATATATATATATATATATATATATATATATATAAGTAGCCGTGAGTTCATCTCCGCTTGGTTGTCTTGCCCCCCCCCCCCAATCCGAAAAATGGACTGACGCCTCTGATTCCAACCACGTTAAGAAAAGCGTCTTGCCAAATGTGAAAATAAATGCATGGAGAAAAGGCTACTGCTTTTAAAGGCGTAAATATAAACCACCACCACCACCACAATAACAACAAAGATTCCCTCTTCCTTGCTTCAGCTTTGATACATTAACACTCGAGAAGTTAGGCCTGTATGCAATTGATGAATGAAATTATACATCATTATATGCACCTTTGCTAATAGATAAATAGTTATATTAAGTACGGTTTGTGCAAATTCATTTAGCATGTAATTTGAGCATTATTTATTTGGAAGCTCTGTGGTATATTGGTGAAGGCTCTTGACTCTTATTCAAGAGTTCCTGAATTCAATCCTCGCTTGTTGCTTGCATTCATGGACGAGATTTTTTACCCACATTTGTCCTACCCGACCCAGGTATAAATGGGGAATTAGCAGTTGCTGGGGTATGATAATTTACGGGTCCTGGGGAAGAACAGCACTGGAGCTAATGAGGATTTCCAAGTGGGTACAAAAATGTTATATATTATTATGATATTTAGCTTTGGGATCCATCGGTGCCGTTTTCCTGAGAAATATGTCGGTATGATATAATTATGACTGATACATGCATTCATGCTTTCAGTGGGTCATAGCCGACTTGGCATGCGTGAACTTTTCCATGGCTTCTGTACCTCTGTATGATAACATCGGAGTTGAAGCCTGTCGACACATCATCAACCAAAGTAAGATCATGATGATGAAGATGATGGTGGTGCTGAGGATGATTATGATTATGATGATTATGATATTGATGTCGATGACGATGGTGGCCTAGGTGTTAGTGGTGATTTTATTGTGATGATAATGATGGTCGTGGTGGCAGCGATGATGATGATGATGATTATGATATTGATGATAGTGATGATGACGACGACGACGATGATGATGATGATGAGCATTATGGTGAAGACGATAGTTATGATGATGCTGATGGTGTTCGATAAAGATGATTATGATGTTGATGATGGTGGTGGTGGTGGTGGAAGTAGTGATGAAGGCCTGTGATAATGATGATGATGATGGTGGTGATAATGATTATGACAATAAGAAGGAGAATGTTGATAGCGATAATTATAAAGGTGATCATGATTCTAGTTTATACCGTGAACGATATATTTTGTGGTAGGAAATATCGGTCTCTACTGCCAGTATGATTACCGTTGTTCTTGCCTGTAACTTACTTTCGGGAAATATTAAGGTAATAATTCTGACCATCTGACTCATGGTCACACTCATGTGAAATTTGACCGGAGGAGTTACAACTTACAAGTGTTCGTGATTCTATAAAAAGTGCTAATTATTTGATTTTCAGCTGAAATGCGGACGCTGATCTGCGACAACGTCGGTAAAATACAATTCTTACTTGGATTCGTTGAGGACTTGCCTACACTGAAACACGTGATTCTAATGGATGGCCAAGGAATCACAGAAGAGATGACGTCAAATCTACGGCTACGCGGAATCCAAATCATGTCCTTTGATGACGCCATACAGCTAGGCATCGCTCGACTTGCAGATCCAACGGTATTTATCAACCTCCCTTTCACGTCAGTCTACCTCATCCCTCCATTTTCCCTCTCTCACGCCCTCAGTCTCTCTCTCTCTCTCTCTCTCTCTCTCTCTCTCTCTCTCTCTCTCCCTCTCTCCCTCTCTCTCCCTCTCTCTCTCCCTTGCTCTCTTTAGTTACCCATTACCTTTTCATCCCCTGACGTTCTATCCCCTTCTCTCAGTTTTTATCAGCTCTCTCTCTCTCTCTCTCTCTCTCTCTCTCTCTCTCTCTCTCTCTACTGCCCTCCCGCGCCTGGATATAGAAAGGGAACTCTTGGTGAGATATCAATAGATACAAATGAAATTCATTACATTTGCATTAGACGTTAATATATGCTTTGATTTTTAATTATGATTTTGTAACAGTATCCATGTCATCTTTAAGTCGCTATTTTGTACTGTTTACTCTATTAGATAAAATCAAAATACCCTGGGCTCTTTAGTGATTGTACTACACCTTAATTGATAGTTCATTTCTTCAGTAATAACAATGATAAAAATGATCATAAAAGAATATGATCCTTTATGAAAATTTGTGAAAAATGAATTCCCACATAATGTCATACGCCATCTTTCACTAAAACATTTTTTCCCGCACCGCTTCAGTTATTAGCTTCAAAACACGACACGACGGTTGTAAAATCAAGCTTTTCCCTTTTTTTCCTGTTGGTATCATCTTCAAGCAACAAGCAATTTCTTTCGTAATTTCATTTTCATTTTCATTTTCTTTGAAGCTTCCTGGACCAGACACACTCTACACTATTGTATACAGCAGTGGAACTACAGGTAGGACATTTTCAGACATCATGACAAAAAGTTCGAATTTTCTGCAAAAACTGTGACATTTAAAAGTCTGCTTAAGTGAAATTATTCTTAAAACCATACTGATCTGATTGTCAAACGTTTACGGCAACAATATTCCTGTATTCGTTCGTTCTATCTAAAATAATCTCATCTGGGCCCCATCTGATAAAGAGTTGTGCTTGATTCAAATCAATCGCAACTTTGAGATTGATCTCAACTCCTATCTCCTAAGTACACAGTTAAAATCCATCTCAAAGTTGCGATCGATTTGAATCAATCGCAACTCTTTATAAGACGGGGCTCAGATGTAGAATGAATGACGACACATGTCTTCTCTTTTCTAACTAAACTTTTGAAAACTGGAGGCTAGGAGCTGCAGCCCCCCCCCCCCCCCCCCCTCCACATTCTTTTCTTTTCTTTTTTTTTTCCAAATTTCAGATATTTAGGCAGCAATATACCTGACGGAATATCTCGTAGTCTCATTATTATCGGGCAAGGAGGAGACCGAATTTGTAAATTTACTTAATCACCATCACAGGAATTGTCAAAAGTTATGTACTGATGTTGGTGTTGTTTTAGGGAGGTGGGTTATCGCTTAATTGAGCGCAATTAGAACTAAAGAGTTGGATTTTCAGCAAAAATTATCAGCCCTTCTGTAATAAAAAGTACCTGGTACGCTTATGTTTTTTAAGATCCTCGTCTGAACTGAACAGGCGAATTAATGGTGCTCAAACGCATCGACATTGCTTCAATTATAGTGATAAGATATGGCAAAAAAATGCATACTATGATACATAATTAGTTAGACATTCTGAAATAAGAAAAAACGAAAGCTGCGATGCTTATAATGTGAGCTAATGCAGACAGTGCAAGCACTGAAGTGAGAAACGCTTCAAAATCGACAAAGCTTCTAGATCTGTAGCTGTCCTCATCGCCCGATTCAACCGACTCGGTCACTCGAACCTGAACATCCTGAACTTGAGTAGATGTTTCCTCCAATTCAGGGATTTTCTCAGAAGGATGTATGTCTTTCTCCGTGACTGAAATACTTACAAAGATAGTTTTGCACCTTAAATCGCCACTTTCATCGATGTCATTCGGTGCTGTCGACTGGGAAACAATGTATCGCCGGTCCCCTTGAAATTTTACAATACCCATGCCGCGCAAAGACAGTTCATGTTTGTTCTCTTCGCCACAGAGGAAAGTAATCATGTTGACATTTAAGAGAGATAACACATCGGATATATGGAGATGGTGCACATCGTTTCCTGTGGTGTACCACCACGATAAGGAGTTGATATCTGAATCCGCAGTGCAGCATTCAAACGTAGTATTGTCATTTTGTCTTTTCCCCATTGTATGCTTCTGTATCGGCAAAAATGTGCACCTATTCTTGTTTAAGCTTTTCGTGCTGTGTGAAACAAGACACTTATTTGGAATAATTTGTTCGGCATACATGTTTTCGGACGTATAGTAGACACTTAATGTGTTAGTCGGATTAAAAGCACCGACATTTTCAGGGGTCTCATATTCGTAAACAATCTCATTTCTTGCCTTGAGACGAGCTCTTTCTCCTGCCATCAACTGTAACCATCGGCAAGACATTTTAAATCTTACAGTTTTCTGGTCAAATGATGTAGAACAGACAGGTCCTCTAAATGCAATGGTCAAATTGAATTTTGCAGCTGTGCAGAGATATTGTTTTACATTATAAATCCTAATGACGTGCGTTCCGGAATCATTCTGTTCGGTTAAAGAAATGAACACTTCAATTTCGTTCTCTCCTTGAGCTTTAGTCAGTCCATAACGTTCTTGATCAGAATTGGAATCGCCTACATTATATTCTATGGAATGACTGTCCCGTTCCAACCACGTTGAATTTCCTTTCAACCACACCAGCGATTGAGTTGCGGTTAACCAGTCTTCTAAACGAATTCTCAGAGAAACATTTTGTCCTTTCGACGCATAAATCTCTCGCTCTTGCTGGTAACCACAATGCGAAGGATTATCTCCAGTACAAAATTTCGTTTGGAAAACAGCTTTCAAAACAGTGAAAAATAAAATAATTCTTCGCTCTCGTGTAAAGCACTTCAAAGACATGGTATAAGAGTCTAGGGGTGCTAGCTTTATTTCAAACGTTGGTTCGTTATAGGTTACTGCTTGAGGCTTATGATTTTCTTCACAAGGAGGAGTTGCCGGAAGAGACGTGTCGGAATAAAACTTGCTTCTACATGTAGCTACCGGGAACGAGTATTTGATATTTTTCAAATCATTTTAGCGAAACCAACAAATCCATGAATGCTAATAAGATAAAAGAGCCTATTAGCTGGACGAGAATTGAACAATAATGCGTAGCATAAGATATGCGAATTAAAATAATATTTTCACGAGTAGGAGCATCCTCAAAACAGTTTTTCCGTGACTGTCCTTAAAACCAATCGTTTGATATAATTGAAAAGGTCGTGATGAAACTTAAGTGCTTGGAAACCGAAACATGACAAAATCTCGACCCCAATTGGATAGCATAGTAATGATCATCAATCTGATAACGGGATTGCAAGCATAATCAATTCTGAGGTATATAGGGAGGCTTGTGGTGTGTCTTGCACGATTTTCAACCCGTTCAAGTAATCAAAATTAGTCGATGGAGCGAAGCAAGCGAAGAAACATTGTGACAATTTTTGTATTGTCATCCACTCTTCATGGAATGACGCCATGTGTATTTGATATTTCTTGAAGAAATTGATCATTGAAACATACCAGATAAAAAAAATAACTGTAACAAGGAGATCGTTTCGCTGCCAGGATATGAGTAAGCACTTGTCAACTTTTTTTCAATCGGAACTTGAGGGGATCACAGCCTCTTGCTCCCTACCAGTCATGCCTAGCCTCAAGAATAAATAGATGACAGTAGTTATGATAGTACAATTAGACAGGCAGTATCTAATTAAAGTCTTCTCTTTTTATCTAAAATTGTGAAAAACTGGAGGCTAGGAGCTGCAGCCCCTCCCCCCCCCCCCCCCCCCCTCCATATTCTTTTTTCAAATTTCAGATATGTGGGCAACAAGATACTATAGTACCTGACGGAATATCCCGAGCATTGCCGATAGTCATTATCATCGGGCAAGGAGGAGACCGAATTTGTAAATTTACTTAAATAATCACCTCCACAAGAATTGTCAAAAGTTATGCATTGATCATGTTGATATTATTGTTGTCTTGGGGGAGGGGGTGTTCGCTTAATTGAGCGCAATTAGAACTAAAAAGTTGGTTTTCATCAAAAAGTTTCAGCCCTTCTGTAATCATGGTAATAAAATGTACCTGTGCGCTTATGCTTTTTAAGATCCTCGTCTGAACTGCATAGGCGAATTAATGGTGCTCAAACGCATTGATATTCCTGCATTTATAGTGATAAGATATGGCAAAAAATGCATACTATGATACATAATTAGTTAGACATTCTGAAATAAGAAAAAACGAAAGCTGCGATGCTTACAATGTGAGCTAATGCAGACAGTGCAAGCACTGAAGTGAGAAACGCTTCAAAATCTAGATAGCTTCTAGATCTGTCGCTGTCCTGATCGTCCGATTCAACCGACTCGGTCACTCGAACCTGAATATCCTGAACTTGAGTAGATGTTTCTTCCAATTCAGGGATTTTCTCAGAAGGATGTATGTCTTTCTCCATGACTGAAATATTTACAATATTTACAAAGATATTTTTGCACCTTAAATCGCCACTTACACCAGTGTCATTCGGTGCTATAAATATGGAAACATTGTGTCGCCGGTCCTCTTGAAATTTCACAATACCCATGCCGCGCAAAGACAGTTCTTGTTCGTTCTCCTCGCCGCAGAGGAATATCATGTTGACATCTATGAAAGATAACACATCAGATATATGGAGATGGTGCACATCGTTTCCTGTGGTGTACCACCACGATAAGGAGTTGATATCTGAATCCACAGTGCAGCATTCAAACATAGCATTGCCACTTCGTGTTTTCCCTACGGTATACTTCTGTATTGGTAAAAATTTGCACTTACTTTCATAACTACTCGCGCTGTCCGAAACAAGGCACGTGTGTGGAACAATTTGTTCGTCGTACACATTTTCGGGAGCAAGGTGAAGTCTTGTAGTAAGATTGAAATCATCTCCGATGCTCTTCCGAGGGGTCTCGAATTCGTAGACCATCCCATTTCCTGCCAAGAAGCGAACTCTTTCTCCTGCCGTCAACAGTATCCATTGGCAAGACAGCTTTAATTTTAAAGTTTCCCTGTGAAATGATATTGAACATAGAGCTTCTGTGGCCCCAATAGTCAGCTTGAATTCTGCAATTGTACAAAGCGATTGTGGGCCCTGATAAATCTGAATAGCATGCTTTCCTGAGTCAGTTTGCTCGGTGAAAGAAATTAGCACATCGATGGCGTTCTCTTCTGGCACTTTAGTCAATTTGTAACGTCCTTGATCGGAATCTGTATTGACCACATATTCCAGGGACTGGACATCCCGATCTAAACATTCTGAATTTCCTTTCAACCACACCAACGACTGTTCGTCGTTTAACCATTGGTTAAAACGAATCCTTAGAGAAACACTTTGTCCCTGCACTGCATGAAACTCTTGCCCTTGTTGGTAACCACAAAATAACGTATCGTTTCCACAAAATGTCATGTGGAAAACAGATTTCAAAAAAGTGAAAAAAAGAATTATTCTACGTTTACTTATAAAGCACTTTAGAGTCATTGTGAAATAGTAGAGGAAGCAGGCGTTTAACCTCTTGCCTATTCTGGAACCGGTTTTCCTTTATTAAGTCTATGGAAATCAGAGAATTCAGTTGACAAGAGGTTAATATATAACAACGCTGATTTTCCAAAAGTTATTGAAAAAAAAGCTTACGAGTTTGTTTCACGACGAGCGCTTGAAGAAGGGGTTGATTGGCGAGCAGACATCTTTATCTGCATCTGTAACGATGTGGTGAAATAAAACTTGCCCTGAACTACTAGCAATAAGCTTAAGATTTAAGACAAGCATGTGATGTCTTTCGACCGCTGGCTGGCAGAAGAGTATTATCTTTAACAGTTATTTAAACGGAAGTATCGAAAGCCGACATGTTCTGTAAAAGCATCCTCAAAATCAGTTTCCTCGTAGTTATCTGTCGTAAAAATTAACGTTTTGAAATCATCGACATCGTCATGAAGAAACTAAAGTGTTTAGAAACCAATAAGATCATCCCAAACACCGTCGGATGGCGAACCTCGAACCTAGTCATGGTCAAGAACATAGGAGTGATAAGATACTTATGCCTACTTAGGGGAAACTAAAACGTCTCATGCCTGAATATAAACTTTCCAGTAACTAGAAAAGTTGAGGAAACGAAGTGAAGAGGGTTGTCATCTACTCCCAGTGAAACCTGATAACTATTAAAAGGATATCTCCTCGTGGGGCAAATATGAGTTTTATACTCTCGGAAGGAGGGGGTTGAAGCCCCTATCTCCCCAGCTGTTATGCCTAGGCCCAAGAATAAACAAAAGGTTATAAGATTCTGTTTCTGTTTATCGCCAAGGCTTTGTGTCCCAAGAGTCGGTGCAGGCGTGCGAAAGATTCGCAGTCAAATTGAAACCAAAAGATCTAATTGCAGTCTTTGCCATTAATACACACCTCATTCGTGAACACGAATCTCCATGTTCCATGTATCATAATAATAATAATATGCCGTTCTTGTATAGCGCATGATATAACATCTCTATGCGCTTCCAAAGGACTTTTACCTATATGATGCAGTGGCCGTAGTCGTTTGGGTATGATTCAGAGGCAACGAAGAATTCTAGTTTTAAATTCAAAGTGATTTTAATTCTGAAATGGCGATGATTTGGAAAAGCCCTTTTCCACAATTGGCCTAAAGATATTGTGTAAATGTCAGATTTAGAAGACAACAGCAACAGATAGGTTAGTTTTTTTCTTTAATCTAAAAATTAAAAAGAGGGTTCCACAACAGCGACATTTCAATAAAAAAGGCACACAGCAACACTTATCACATCCCACTGGATTGATGGCATACAAGACCGATAGGCTATGAAACCGACAGTCTACAAGACGGACAGCCCACATGACCGACAGCTGACAAGACCGACAGCCCGTGAGACCAACAGCCTACAAGACGGACAGCCCCACGAGAATGACAGTCTACAAGACAGACCACCCACAAGACCGACTGCCCACAAGACCAAACGCCCGAAAGTCCAACAGTCAACAAGACGGACAGCCCACGAGACCGACAGTCCACAGGACCGATAGCCCAATAGACCGACAGCCTACAAGATGGACGGCCCACATGATCGACAGTCTACAAGACCGATAGCCCATGAGGCCGACAGCCTACAAGACAGATAGCCCATAAGACCGGCAGCTTACAAGACGGACAACCCACATGACCAACAGTCTACAAGACCGAATATGTCTGTGGCGAACCATCAATACCGTTATGGGGCATGCCAGATCAACTTGCCGGCCTCTTGTGCTGCCTACCTCGAGAACACTCTATCGACTTTTTTAGACCGTTAGAAGGCTATTGTTGATCTCATGGGAAGCAGTCTCATGCACTGTCGAAAGGGGCGGACCGGCCATAGGCAGTTTGGTGCCGGTCGATATCTTGGTTTTGGGGTTGGTCGAGTTTATGGTCTGAGGGTTGGTCTGATATAAGTTGAGAGGACCGGTCACAACGACATTCCCCTTCCAAATTTCAGTCCCATTCAGTTCCTGACCGTCGATCTTCAAGACTTCTAGACTTCAAGACTTCAAGACTTCAAGACTTCAAGAATTTTATTCCATTTCCATTCATTTGCAAAATAAACAAATACAAAGCAAATCCAATAAATTGTTGAACATATACAATATAACATAATGTTTATAGCGAAATAGAGTAAAGTTTGTAAATTTTGTACAAAAAAAGTATATATAGACCAATTTCACAACGCAAGAGGGCAGCAGACTTTTCGACACCGTTCGACATACTGCGGTGGGCGCTCCAACTTTTATAGTATACAAGTCAATAGTGCGTGATGTACATTCGTTCGATTTTTTGTCTATTTTGACCAGTATATGCAGATTTATTTTAATATTTGCAATGAGAAATTATCAGGGAAGTTCAGGTAGCAGCTGTGCGGTGCTCAAATGCCACAAGAATTAGAGAAAGTTTAAAAATTGGAAGCTAACTGAGTGCGAAATTCACTCGCTTTTGACTCATGAAGCCTGTTTGTGTGAGAAGCCGTACTCCCTACACAGGTTTCCGTAAGCAATGTGAAGGAATTCGTCGCCAGTGGGTAAAAACATCAACAGAAAGGACTTTGAAGTCAAGAAACATTCATTACATTTCATTACATTCATTTTGTACACAGAGCCAATCGCGGTCAGCGCGCTTGCCCACCGCAGCAATGGCGTCGCCGATAGAGGGCCTCATACATAAACCGGAGGTGAAATTGGTCTATATAAGGCCAGTTATATGAAAAGAAAGAAAATATGAATGTTAGAATCGCAAACAAATCAATTTCTTTTGTAAGATTGCAATAAAAACAGTTTTAATTTTCTCTTAAACGAGTTGATGGAGGGGGCAAGTTGATTATGAAGAGAGTTAAAGAATTTTGGTCCGGTAAAAATAAATGTATTTTGAGCAAAGAGAGTCCTAAACTTAGGTAGCTGAAAATCGTCGGCATGTCAAGTGGGATAATTATGAGAAATGTTATTTTGACGGAACATATCGTGGAATATGGAAGGAACCATATCTTTTTTTATAGTTGTACATAAACTGTCCTAGTTGAACGAGGTACAAGTCATGAATTTTCAAAATTTTATTTTCGAAAAAATTGGATCAGTATGGGAACAGGAGTGAGAAAAGGAAATGATACGAAGGGCTTTCTTTTGTAGTAATAAAATCCTGTTGAGTAAAGTTTGGTGTGTGTTACCCCAAACCAGGAGTCCATAGTTGAGATATGGTAGAATGAGAGAGGAATACAATGTGAGTAAAGACGTAGCAGGGATAAATGTTTTTAGCCTATTTATAATACCTATATTACGAGAAATGGTTTTGCAGATGTTATCAATATGGCATTTCCAGGAGAGTTTACTGTATACAGAAACGCCTAAAAATTTATGGACGAAACACTTTCCAACTGAAAATCTTCAAAATAAATGCCAAGAGGCAATGAATCTATAGTATTACTAAATAACATGTATTTTGTTTTCTGAAGGTTGTGTGATAGCTTGTTAGCTCTAATCCAATGCAAGATTTTAATTAATTCCGAGTTTATCGTACGAACAAGGGTATGCGGATCACTATGAGAAAAAAAAAACAGATTAGTGTCGTCACCAAAAATAATGAAAGATAAAATATTCGATGATCTGCAAAAATCATTTAAGTACAATATAAACAAGAGTGGCCCCAGAATACTTCCTTGTGGAACACCACAAATGATATTGCACAGATTAGAGGAATGGCCGTTTAGAGAAACAAATTGTTTTCTGTTAGAGAGGTACTTCCTGAACCACTCCAAGGCCTTCTAACGTATACCGTAATGTGAAAGTTTATAAAGTAAAATATCGTGGTTTATTGTGTCGAAGGCCTTGGAGAAGTCATGGAATATACGACCATGTGAGAAGACATATCCATAGCGTGAGCAACTTTTTCAACAAAAGATAATAAAGCATGAACTGTATTGTGCTTTTTCTCTAAAGCCAATCTGAAAATTAGAGAAAATGTTATTATCTGTTAGGAAAGTAACTGTTCGGCTATATATGATTTTCTCCAAAATCTTAGAAAGACAAGGTAGTAAGGAAATGGGTCGATAATCATTAACATTCAGTTTGTCCCCCTTTTTAAACAGAGGAATAACTTTAGCAATTTTCGTGGCATTAGGGACTTGTCCATGAACTAAAGACAAATTAAAGATGTAAGCTAGGGGATCTACAATGTATGGAATTATGGTTTTAAGTATAACGTTATTAACGTCATCATAACCAGAGCTTCTTTTGTTATCAAGGTTACAGACAATATCCATGATTTCATGAGGGGATGTCGGGGTTAAAATATTGAATTTGGATTGGCTGGGCCAAGAAATTCGGCAAAATGTTTGTTTGAGGGCGCTATATCCTTGGCAAGGTTATCTCCGATGGACGCAAAATGGGTGTTGAATAAGTTTGCAGTGATGTCAGGCTGTTGAATCATCTCGTTGTTACATTTAATTTCTGTTATATTATCTTTGTTATCCGAAACGTTCATAGCTTGCTTGCCGATTTTCCAAGTGTTCTGCATATCGTGTTTGTGTAGTTCAAGTTTATTTTCAAAGTATTTTTTCTTTTCTAAACGAATAATTTTAGTCAGAGTATTTTTATAGGATGTATATTTTGCTTTGGTATGGTCCGTTCCTTTGGATTTATATTTATAGTAAAGATTATTTTTCCGATTAATTGATCGAAGTATAGATTTAGATATCCAAGGTAGTCTCGAGGACTTTTTGTAATTCATCTTATTGTCTCTTTGTTTTGGAAGAAAAATGTCAAATTGTCTTGTAAGCAAATCACAAAAATTATCATAACTCGAACTAACATATTCTCTATCATAAACACAGGACCAGTCCACATTTTCAAGACTAGCACTTAAACGGGTTAAATTATTAGTATTAACACACCGTCTTAAGGGACAGGCACCTTACCAATTGGACGAGTGGGAAATTGTGTAAGACGTCATGATGGGATAATGATCGGTTATATCGGATAGAATTATCAATGAATCAGGATATGGTATGGTATTGGAAAAAATATTGTCAATTAATGGCAGATAAATTAGCAACCCGAGTTGGTTTGGAGACAAGTGGCAAGAATGAGGCCGCTAAAAAGTTTCAAAAAGCTCGTGCGCAATATGATTGTTAGTAGATTTAAGTATGAAGTCTCCCATTATAAAACAGTCCTTAAGGCCCGGTCACACCGCCAGAACTTTGCTGGGGCGTTCCTGGAGCGGTGAAAAAAATTTATCACCGCTCGTTACCGTTCACCACAGTTTAACAGAAGTTGGCCCCCGTTAAGGCAACGCCGTATACGCTCGGCCACCGCTGATGGTCCCTCCTACCGCTCCGAAAGTTTTGAGCTGCACAAAATATTGCGAGCGGTGAGGAGCGGGCAATTTTCCGCTTCGGCAAAGTTCACCACCGCTCCAACAACGCCCAGTCAAAGTTTGGCACCGCTAGACGCAAGTTCGTGGACGCTTGGGTCCGCTAGGCCAACGCAGAACTCTTGAACGCTGGACTACAGCTGCTTCGCCAGCCTTTGCCCGGGCGGTGATTAAACGTTGCACAAACTTTGGTGGAGCGTTTGTAAGCGTTTTACGAGCGGACACGGGATTGCTGGAACGGTGTCGGGCGTTGAAGCAGCGATCCATTGCGGTGATGAACTTTGGTTTGGCGTTGGTATGGAGGTGTCGGAGCGCTAAACCGCTACACCAACGCTAAAGCAACGCCGGCTTCAGCGGTGCACCGCTAAGGCAACGCCCGTGTTTTCGATTTTTTCCCCATTTTGTGCGCGGTGACGAGCGTTGTCGAAATTCGGTCCCCTCTCCCTACCGTTCAAGGAACGCTCCAACAAAGTTCGGGCGGTGTGACCGGGCCTTTATTGGTAAATATAGAGCTTCGCAGCAAGACCGATAAATACGAAATTTATACATTTGCGTTCGGAGGTCGATAGACGACACCCACTATTACATTCCTGCCACCGGCTATTTCTATTTCTATAAAAAGAGATTCAACAAAGTCATTGCTAATGGAATATTTTCATGAACAGAATAGCGAAAGTTATGATGAATGTAGAGTGCGACGCCTCCGCCTGATCTCCCTGTCTTATCAAGAACCCTCTGATAACTTTTCAAATCTCCCGAGTGACCCGTCGATCTCGTGGCTTGTGATCCTTGCATTTTCTTCACCCTTGGTGATCTCATTATTTTCTGCAATGACCTGCAGGTCTGCCCAAAGGAGTATCAACCACCCATCGGAACATCATCGCAACCCATGCTGTCACCCTTTCAAACTTTGAGGTACGTTTCTGAATTAAATCATAAGAAGTAGTGATGCACTGGGATAAATGCCGATTGGGCTGAGTATTTTGTAGGAAAGAAATCCATCAAAGGCATAAAAGGCGTTCTAAGTCTGAAATATGAGAGAAATATAGAATCATCAAGAAAATTAGTGGTTTATCTGTTTGTTTTTTTCCAGAAAGATTGGTTGACACCGGAAGACGCACACTTATCCTACTTACCTCTCGCACACATCTTCGAAAGGGCGATGACGGTGAGTTAAGCAGAAAGTAAAATTACCTGGGTGGTGTTTCACAAAGACTAAGATTGACTGAAATTGCTCTTAACTATGGCTGGCCATCCATGCCACTTTTTTCACCATGGGTCTCTCAAAGGATTTGCAAATCCTGGTCATTAATCTGCAAAATTGACATTTTTTATAGTTCATTGATGAAGACAACAAAAGAGGTGAATTCTGCAAATTTGTGCCTGTGATTTTCACATCCCTTGAGAGACAGATAGTAAAAACAAACAGTGGCATGAATGGCCTGCCATAGTTAAGTGCGATTTCAGTCAATCTTAGTCTAAACACCCCCCTGGAATGAAGTTCAAAGCAATAAAGAGACAAGTAAAGAGAGGGTGGAAGAACAGGAGATACAGAGCAGAGAAGAGGAGAGAGGAGTAAGAAGAAGAAGGAGGAGGAGGAGGAGGAGAAGAGAAGAAGAAGAAGAGGAGAGAAGAGAAGAAGAGTAGAAGAGAAGAAGAAGAGAATAAGAAGAAAGAAGAAGAAGGAGAAGAAGAAGAAGAAGAAGAAGAAGACGAAGAAGAAGAAGAAGAGAAGAAGAGAAGAAGAAGAGAATAATAAGAAGAAGAAGGAGAACGAAGAAGAGAAGAAGAAGAAAAGATAAAGAAGATAAAGAACAAGAACAAGAACAAGAAAGAAAGAAGAAAGAAAGAAGAAAGAAAGAGAAAAAAATAAAGTAATCAAAAGAAGATGAAGATGAAGGAGAAAAAGAGAGAAGATCTATGTTAAGATTTCAAAACATTTTTGCTAGTGATCTTGTCTCTGGCATGCTGGACATGGTAAATGAAACATTGAATAGGACCATGAAGTTGCGTGAGATGATCTAAAGTAATTCAATGTCAAAGCATTCTTTATCGATTAAATTCAGAATCAAATAGTTAGCAAGTCAAAAGAATTACATCATCTGCTCATTTCTAGTCAGGCAGGCTTACGTTAAACATATTAACACAGAATAAAACAGAATACTTGTCTGGATTTCAAAAAAACGAATTGCTCTTATATTATATAGTGTAAAGATGAATCGTTATATCAATAAGATGGAGGCCAGAAAACAAACACGTATGATTAATTATAACAATTAGAAAAATAAACAAAAATCAAACCTGTCGCTGCCTTGTATTATTTGCAGGTCGATTCTACGACCCATGGTTGTCGTATTGGTTTCTACAGGGGAGACCCACTCACTTTACTCGATGATCTTCAAACTCTGAAACCGACCGTCTTTCTTGGCGTGCCCAAAGTCTACAACAAAATCTATCAGAAAGTATGTCTTTCTTTTTATCTCATAGTTGCTTTTCTTTCTTTACTTCATTTTTTTTTCTGAAACACATTATGATGTACAGCCATAGAAGCACTGATCAATATCTAGTTGGAGATGGTTAAGTACAATAATGTGTAGATATCCTTTATAGCCAATGAAGTTTTCCATGTTGATGGGCATGACATACACGGCAGATTAGGGATAGCAGCTCAGGATTTCTCATGATGAGGATGATGGAGAGGAAAAGAGGGGAAGAGGAGGCGGAGAAAAGAAGGAGGAGGAGGAGGGCAATAATGATGGTGCAGTTTGAGGATGGTGGTGATAAGGAGGAGGGGAGAAGGAAGAGGAGGAGGACGACGAGGAGTAGGAAAGGGATAAAGATAACGTCGATGATAATAATGATGAAGTGGTGGAGGAAGGGGACATGCATGATAACGTCGATGGTGATGAGTTGCTGTTGATGATGATGATGATGATGATGATTAGGAGGGTCAGGAGGGGGAGGAGGAAGGGGATAACGATGACAGTGATGATGATGTTGATGATGTTGATATTGGAGATAAAAAGTGGAAGGATAGTGATGATTTAGTTGTTTTTTTTTTTCCATAGATACAAGGCGCACTCAAAGAAAGTAGCCCTATAAGGCAAGCTCTGTTCAAAATGGCTTATCAACAGAAGCTCAGCCTGGTGAGAAGGTAGAGTTGGATTGAAGATTATATTTGTAAGATAATGATACTCGATTGATGTTAAATATCAGTTGATATGAATATTTGGTTGTGTGATGTTGTAAAAGTAACAGGTTCTTACGTCTTGTGAGTATAAACCGAACATCTGTTGTGTTAGTCATTCGTTAACATACTCCACTTTTTCTTGAATGATAATAGATTATCATAATTATTGTAGTAGTGCTGCAGAAATACGTCCTGACTACAGAGTCGATGTTTTGCTTCATTTATATTGCTTTTCCTCTTCATCCTGTTTTATGTCGAATTTTACAGAGGAGTCGTACATGAGGATACAATTTGGGATAGATTGGTCTTTAGAAAAATACAGGTAAGATTTCCAATTCCGGGCCCCTTCATTCGCTTCAATTGTCGTCATGACATTATTTGGTTTTACTGAATGGTATAGTGTATCAGATACATAGAAGAATATGTTTAACCCATTCGTGACATGAATTATTTAAAGCCTAATTTGATCAGCTTTTATTCTTCAAAATGGCAACACCAACATTTTTATTTTATTGCTACATTTTTCTTATAAAACGTCATGTATCTGCAATGAATATAAATTGACAGAAATTATGATGAGAAGTCAAAAAGTTGCCAATTTGCAGGGAGAAACGGTGATTTTAAACCTATCACATTGCCAATTTAAGGATTTTAATGCTTATTTTCCTTTAAAAAATTTTCAGCATCAAACAACGAATATTGACGCATAGTTTGTGTAGAATTTTTTGCTCTTTCTGCTCATGTATTTGGTATGATTTTTAGGGCTTTGCATCAAAAGATATTAGGCCAAACCACAAAATATGGACCTCTGTCACGAATATGTTAATAAAGATTAATGCAATTACGACGAGGGCGGTGATGATTATGATAATGTAGATGGTTGTAATGTTGATAATGATGATGATAATGATGAGTATAATGGTGATGATGGTGATAACGTTGAAAGCAAATATGAAGATGACGATGATGACAGTGAACGTGATAGCGCCGATGGTAATGATGATGATCAGGATGATGAGAATGACGGTAATAATGATGGTGATGAAGATAATGGTGGTGATGATGATTGTAGTGATAATGATGATGATGATGATGATGATGATGATGATGATGATAAACATCATGACGACGATGACATAAATGCTAGTGATGGTAATGAAAATATTGATGACAGTAATCATCATGCCAATATTTTGAACATGTTGAATACATGTATACGTTTGTATAATATCCTCATACAGGATCTGTTTGGAGGGCGTGTCAAGTTAGTACTTGTAGGTGGGGCACCTACATTTCCTGAAGTGATGGAGTTCTTCAGAGTGGTCTTCCCACTCAATTGCGTGGTAAGGGTAGACAATAACAGACTTCGATAATGACAGCAGGGATTATGAATATATAAAAAATCTTCATTTATAATTACTTGGTGATGGATGGATACTGAAAATCATAATATGAAGATAGTGATAGTGAATAATGACTGCTCGAAACCACAGACAGGTCAGTAATAGGTGGGGGTGGCAAAAGAAAAGGAGAAAAATCATGTGGATTCTTTTTTTTTAATAATTTAAATCCTATTTCTTCGTCTTTCTGACAATGTTAAATCCGTCCTCGATAACGATGATGATGGTAATGCTACTCTTAATCATAATGAAAGTGATGAATAGGGTTATAATCATAAGTCATATATCAAAAAGGATACTTAACCAGGTCAATTTTATTTTTAAAAACGATATATAACATCATAATAATTGACGAATAATTGGAATGACCAGGTATAACATTTAAAGAAGTATGCTCAATGATAAAAATATCAGTCATGATAATAAAAATAGATCAAGCAAAATTATGTCACTAACTTGAGACTCGACAACAACAAAAATGATGAGAGGAAGAAAGAATGCTCAGAAATCCTTTCTTTAACATTCTAATTTTCCCTATTTTTCTAGCTGATGGAAGGATATGGACAGACCGAGAGCTCGGCTTGTGCCACGCACACCGTCCCACACGAAGTCGACTTCGGCCACGTGGGCGTACCGGGCGGTGACCTCGAGATCAAACTCATCGACGTTCCTTCACTAGGGTACTTCTCGGAGGAGGACAGAGGAGAGGTAGTTTTTCTAATGGACAAACACTTTGTTCTGCAAATTTTTGTTTTCCCTCAGTTCGTTTGGAGCCCAATTACCCCTCCCCTGAGTCATATTTTCAGCCCGGATTTTCAGATTCAGATTCAGATTCAAAACACAGCCCTGATGATGCAAATATTGAAATGACTAGTCGGTTTGCTGATTGTAGTGGTAGTGGTGGTAGTGGTGGCAGTGGTGCTGATTGTGATAGTGATGATAATGGCGGTAGTGATGGCGGTGGTGATAGTGGTGGTCATTTTAAAAGATAATGAAGAGTTGTCGATTGGAAATCAAATATGATTCAGTGTGAATGATTATCTCCTTTTTCTTCTTTCTAATATGGTTTTTTTTTTGTTATATACTCATTTACTAGTATATATTATTTATCTATTTATTCATTCATTCATTTATTCATTTATTCGTTTATTCATTTGTTCATTTATTCATTTATTCATTTGTTCATTTATTCATTTATTCATTTATTCATTTATTCATTTATCCATTTATCTATTTATTCATGTGTTTACCCATTCATTCATTTATTTATTATTCATTCATTCATGCTTTGTCTTATGATTTAAGATTGGCATTCGAGGGTAGCAATGTATGCAGTGGATATTTCAAGGACCCCATTCGAACGAAAGAGACTTTTGATGAAGAAGGATGGTTGCACACTGGTGATATTGGCCAGTGGACAAAGGTAATTGTTCAAGTAAATCACGAACTTGCGAGAGTCCGTCATGGAAAATTTCAAGCGTTAAAGATTACCATTGAGTCTATTAAAACACATTTTTTCTGTCTTCTTTTAATGTCATTGTCATCTCTTAGTAATTTGTAAACACGTATGTGCAGGAATGAGGAATGTGACGGAAATGCTATACCTGCAATTTTCTTCTTTTTTTTTCCAATCATTTTGAGAAATATATTTTATATCTCGATTGTCCATTTTGTTTTAGTTTGCTTTTGCTTCGTTCTGTTGGGTAATTGTTTTAATTTCTTTTTAAGTTTCAGTGCTTGCTGCTGTTGTTTTTTATTAGTTTGTCTTTGTTTTTGTTATCTTTATGACTTTGATATCCCAGTTCCCAAATTTTCGGAAAGATATTTCATCTATAATTTTATTAGCAACATTTTCAGACGAACACATTTTCTTTTTCGTCAGAACGGGACATTAAAGATTATCGACCAGAAAAGGGCACATCTTCAAAACTCTCCAACGGCGGAGTTCGTTGCTCCAGAGAGGATCGAGACCGTTGTATGGTCGGCATCCCGTGGTTAGTAGAACAGGCTGCTCGTCTACGGAGGATCCCACGAAGGTGATTTTGGATGTAATAAATGATAAGCGATTAATAATGCCTTGCCCTTACGTTGTTTTTTTTTTTTGGGGGGGGGGGAGGGGCAGCATCCTATATTGACACGTCATCATTGATCACACTGGATATGTCGGAACTTTATGAAGGCTAGCGGGACGGGACTCCCCAAAATAGGTGATGG
>CM057170.1:7442170-7533201 GCA_029962745.1 Echinometra lucunter | reverse complement strand
CGGGTTAAATTATTAGTATTAACACACCGTCTTAAGGGACAGGCACCTTACCATTGGACGAGTGGGAAATTGTGTAAGACGTCATGATGGGATAATGATCGGTTATATCGGATAGAATTATCAATGAATCAGGATATGGTATGGTATTGGAAAAAATATTGTCAATTAATGGCAGATAAATTAGCAACCCGAGTTGGTTTGGAGACAAGTGGCAAGAATGAGGCCGCTAAAAAGTTTCAAAAAGCTCGTGCGCAATATGATTGTTAGTAGATTTAAGTATGAAGTCTCCCATTATAAAACAGTCCTTAAGGCCCGGTCACACCGCCAGAACTTTGCTGGGGCGTTCCTGGAGCGGTGAAAAAATTTATCACCGCTCGTTACCGTCTTCACCACAGTTTAACAGAAGTTGGCCCCCGTTAAGGCAACGCCGTATACGCTCGGCCACCGCTGATGGTCCCTCCTACCGCTCCGAAAGTTTTGAGCTGCACAAAATATTGCGAGCGGTGAGGAGCGGGCAATTTTCCGCTTCGGCAAAGTTCACCACCGCTCCAACAACGCCCAGTCAAAGTTTGGCACCGCTAGACGCAAGTTCGTGGACGCTTGGGTCCGCTAGGCCAACGCAGAACTCTTGAACGCTGGACTACAGCTGCTTCGCCAGCCTTTGCCCGGGCGGTGGTTGAACGTTGCACAAACTTTGGTGGAGCGTTTGTAAGCGTTTTACGAGCGGACACGGGATTGCTGGAACGGTGTCGGGCGTTGAAGCAGCGATCCATTGCGGTGATGAACTTTGGTTTGGCGTTGGTATGGAGGTGTCGGAGCGCTAAACCGCTACACCAACGCTAAAGCAACGCCGGCTTCAGCGGTGCACCGCTAAGGCAACGCCCGTGTTTTCGATTTTTTCCCCATTTTGTGCGCGGTGACGAGCGTTGTCGAAATTCGGTCCCCTCTCCCTACCGTTCAAGGAACGCTCCAACAAAGTTCGGGCGGTTGTGTGACCGGTCCGGGCCTTTATTGGTAAATATAGAGCTTCGCAGCAAGACCGATAAATACGAAATTTATACATTTAGCGTTCGGAGGTCGATAGACGACACCCACTATTACATTTCTGCCACCGGCTATTTCTATTTCTATAAAAAGAGATTCAAACAAAGTCATTGCTAATGGAATATTTTCATGAACAGAATATGGCGAACGTTATGATGAATGTAGAGTGCGACGCCTCCGCCTGATCTCCCTGTCTTATCAAGAACCTCTGATAACTTTTCAAATCTCCCGAGTGACCCGCGATCTCGTGGCTGTGATCCTTGCATTTCTTCACCCTTGGTGATCTCATTATTTTCTGCAATGACACTGCAGGTCTGCCCAAAGGAGTATAACCACCCATCGGAACATCATCGCAACCCATGCTGTCACCCTTTCAAACTTTGAGGTACGTTTTCTTCTGAATTAAATCATAAGAAGTGATGATGCACTGGGTATAAATGCCGATTGGGCTGAGTATTTGTTAGGAAAGAAATCCATCAAAGGCATAAAAGGCGTTCTAAGTCTGAAATATGAGAGAAATATAGAATCATCAAGAAAATTAGTGGTTTATCTGTTTGTTTTTTCCAGAAAGATTGGTTGACACGGAAGACGCACACTTATCCTACCTTACCTCTCCGCACACATCTTCGAAAGGGCGCTGACGGTGAGTTAAGCATGAAACGCTAAATTACCTGGCGGTGGTGTTCACAAAGACTAAGATTGACCTGAAATTGCTCTTAACTGTGGCTGGCCATCCATGCCACTTTTTTCACCATGGGTCTCTCAAAGGATTTGCAAATCCTGGTCATTAATCTGCAAAATTGACATTTTTATAGTTCATGATGAAGACAACAAAAGAGGTGAATTCTGCAAATTTGTGCCTGTGATTTTCACATCCCTTGAGAGGACAGATAGTAAAACACTAACAGTGGCATGAATGGCCTGCCATAGTTAAGTGCGATTTCAGTCAATCTTAGTCTAAACACCCCCCTGGCATGAAGTTCAAGAGCAATAAAGAGACAAGTAAAGAGAGGGTGGAAGAACAGGAGATACAGAGCAGAGAAGAGGGAGAGGAGGATAGAAGAAGAAGGAGGAGGAGGAGGAAGAAGAGAAGAAGAAGAAGAAGAAGGAGAAGAAGAGAAGAAAAGGTAAGTAGAAAAGTAGTAGAAGAGAAGAAGAAGAATAAGAAGAAGAAGAAGAAGGAGAAAGAAGAAGAAGACGACGAAGAAGAAGAAGAAGAAGAAGAAGAAGAAGAAGTAGAAGAGAAGAAGAAGAGAATCAAGCAAGAATAAAGAAGAAGAGAAGAGAAGAAGAAAAAGATAAAAGAAGATAAAGAAGAACAAGAACAAGAACAAGAAAGAAGAAAGAAAGAAGAAGAAGAAAGAAAGAAAAAAATAAAGTAATCAAAAGAAGATGAAGATGAAGAGAGAAAAAGAGAGAAGATCTATGTTAAGATTTCAAAACATTTTGCTAGTGATCTTGTCTCTGGCATGCTGGACATGGTAAATGAAACATTGAATAGGACCATGAAGTTGCGTGAGATGATCTAAAGTAATTCAATGTCAAAGCATTCTTTATCGATTAAATTCAGAATCAAATAGTTAGCAAGTCAAAAGAATTACATTATCTGCTCATTTCTAGTCAGGCAGGCTTACGTTAAACATATTAACACAGAATAAAACAGAATACTTGTCTGGATTTCAAAAAACGAATTGCTCTTATATTATATAGTGTAAAGATGAATCGTTATATCAATAAGATGGAGGCCAGAAAACAAACACGTATGATTAATTATAACAATTAGAAAATAAACAAAAATCAAACCTGTCGCTGCCTTGTATTATTGCAGGTCGATTCTACGACCCAGATGGTGTCGTATTGGTTTTCTACAGGGGAGACCCACTCACTTTACTCGATGATCTTCAAACTCTGAAACCGCCGTCTTTCTTGGCGTGCCCAAAGTCTACAACAAAATCTATCAGAAAGTATGTCTTTCTTTTTATCTCATAGTTGCTTTTCTTTCTTTACTTCATTTTTTTTTCTGAAACACATTATGATGTACAGCCATAGAAGCACTGATCAATATCTAGTTGGAGATGGTTAAGTACAATAATGTGTAGATATCCTTTATAGCCAATGAAGTTTTTCCATGTTGATGGGCATGACATACACGGCAGATTAGGGATAGCAGCTCAGGATTTCTCATGATGAGGATGAGGGAGAGGAAAAGAGGGGAAGAGGAGGCGGAGAAAAGAAGGAGGAGGAGGAGGGCAATAATGATGGTGCAGTTTGAGGATGGTGGTGATAAGGAGGAGGGGAGAAGGAAGAGGAGGAGGACGACGAGGAGTAGGAAAGGGATAAAGATAACGTCGATGATAATAATGATGAAGTGGTGGAGGAAGGGGACATGCATGATAACGTCGATGGTGATGAGTTGCTGTTGATGATATGATGATGATGATGATGATTAGGAGGGTCAGGAGGGGGAGGAGGAAGGGGGATAACGATGACAGTGATGATGATGTTGATGATGTTGATATTGGAGATAAAAAGTGGAAGGATAGTGATGATTTAGTTGGTTTTTTTTTTCCATAGATACAAGGCGCACTCAAAGAAAGTAGCCCTATAAGGCAAGCTCTGTTCAAAATGGCTTATCAACAGAAGCTCAGCCTGGTGAGAAGGTAGAGTTGGATTGAAGATTATATTTGTAAGATAATGATACTCGATTGATGTTAAATATCAGTTGATATGATATTTGGTTGTGTGATGTTGTAAAAGTAACAGGTTCTTACGTCTTGTGAGTATAAACCGAACATCTGTTGTGTTAGTCATTCGTTAACATACTCCACTTTTTCTTGAATGATAATAGATTATCATAATTATTGTAGTAGTGCTGCAGAAATACGTCCTGACTACAGAGTCGATGTTATGCTTCATTTATATTGCTTTTCCTCTTCATCCTGTTTTATGTCGAATTTTACAGAGGGAGTCGTACATGAGGATACAATTTGGGATAGATTGGTCTTTAGAAAAATACAGGTAAGATTTCCCATTCCGGGCCCCTTCATTTCGCTTCAATTGTCGTCATGACATTATTTGGTTTTACTGAATGGTATAGTGTATCAGATACATAGAAGAATATGTTAACCCATTCGTGACATGAATTATTTAAAGCCTAATTTGATCAGCTTTTATTCTTCAAAATGGCAACACCAACATTTTTATTTTATTGCTACATTTTTCTTATAAAACGTCATGTATCTGCAATGAATATAAATTGACAGAAATTATGATGAGAAGTCAAAAAGTTGCCAATTTGCAGGGAGAAACGGTGATTTTAAACCTATCACATTGCCAATTTAAGGATTTTAATGCTTATTTTCCTTTTAAAAATTTTCAGCATCAAACAACGAATATTGACGCAACCAAAATGGGCATAGTTTGTGTAGAATTTTTTGCTCTTTCTGCTCATGTATTTGGTATGATTTTTAGGGCTTTGCATCAAAAGATATTAGGCCAAACCACAAAATATGGACCTCTGTCACGAATATGTTAATAAAGATTAATGCAATTACGGACGAGGGCGGTGATGATTATGATAATGTAGATGGTTTGTAATGTTGATAATGATGATGATAATGATGATTATAATGGTGATGATGGTGATAACGTTGAAAGCAAATATGAAGATGACGATGATGACAGTGAACGTGATCGCGCCGATGGTAATGATGATGATCAGGATGATGAGAATGACGGTAATAATGATGGTGATGAAGATAATGGTGGTGATGATGATTGTAGTGATAATGATGATGATGATGATGATGATGATGATGATGATGATGATGATAAACATCATGACGACGATGACATAAATGCTAGTGATGGTAATGAAAATATGATGACAGTAATCATCATGCCAATATTTTGAACATGTTGAATACATGTATACGTTTTGTATAATATCCTCATACAGATATGTTTGGAGGGCGTGTCAAGTTACTACTTGTAGGTTGGGGCACTACATTTCCTGAAGTGATGGAGTTCTTCAGAGTGGTCTTCCCACTCAATTGCGTGGTAAGGGTAGACAATAAAAACTTCGAATAATGACAGCAGGGATTATGAATATATAAAAAAATCCTTCATTTATAATTACTTGGTGATGGATGGATGCTGAAAATCATTATATTGAAGATAGTGATAGTGAATAATGACTGCTCAAACCACAGACAGGTCAGTAATAGGTGGGGGGTGGCAAAGAAAACGAGAAAAATCATGTGGATTCTTTTTTTTTATTATTTAAATCCTATTTCTTCGTCTTTCTGACAATGTTAAATCCGTCCTCGATAACGATGATGATGGTAATGCTACTCTTAATCATAATGAAAGTGATGAATAGGGTTATAATCATAATTCATATATCAAAAAGGATACTTAACCAGGTCAATTTTATTTTTAAAAACGATAATAACATCATAATAATTGACGAATAATTGGAATGACCAGGTATAACATTTAAAGAAGTATGCTCAATGATAAAAATATCAGTCATGATAATAAAAATAGATCAAGCAAAATTATGTCACTAACTTGAGACTCGACAACAACAAAAATGATGAGAGGAAGAAAGAATGCTCAGAAATCCTTTCTTTAACATTCTAATTTTCCCTATTTTTCTAGCTGATGGAAGGATATGGACAGACCGAGAGCTCGGCTTGTGCCACGCACACCGTCCCACACGAAGTCGACTTCGGCCACGTGGGCATACCGGGCGGTGACCTCGAGATCAAACTCATCGACGTTCCTTCACTAGGGTACTTCTCGGAGGAGGACAGAGGAGAGGTAGTTTTTCTAATGGACAAACACTTTGTTCTGCAAAATTTTGTTTTCCCTCAGTTCGTTTGGAGCCCAATTACCCCTCCCCTGAGTCATATTTTTGGCCCGGGTTTTCAGATTCAGATTCCGATTCAAAACACAGCTCTGATGATGCAAATATTGAAATGATTAGTCGGTTGCTGATTGTAGTGGTAGTGGTGGTAGTGGTGGCAGTGGTGCTGATTGTGATAGTGATGATAATGGCGGTAGTGATGGCGGTGGTGATAGTGGTGGTCATTTTAAAAGATAATGAAGAGTTGTCGATTGGAAATCAAATATGATTCAGTGTGAATGATTATCTCCTTTTTCTTCTTTCTAATATGTTTTTTTTTTTGTTATATACTCATTTACTAGTATATATTATTTATCTATTTATTCATTCATTCATTTATTAATTTATTCGTTTATTCATTTGTTCATTTATTCATTTATTCATTTGTTCATTTATTCATTTATTCATTTATTCATTTATCCATTTATCTATTTATTCATTTGTTTACCCATTCATTCATTTATTTATTTATTCATTCATTCATTGCTTTGTCTTTATGATTTAAGATTTGCATTCGAGGTAGCAATGTATGCAGTGGATATTTCAAGGACCCCATTCGAACGAAAGAGACTTTTGATGAAGAAGGATGGTTGCACACTGGTGATATTGGCCAGTGGACAAAGGTAATTGTTCAAGTAAATCACGAACTTGCGAGAGTCCGTCATGGAAAATTTCAAGCGTTAAAGATTACCATTGAGTCTATTAAAAACATATTTTTCTTTCTTCTTTTAATGTCATTGTCATCTCTTAGTAATTTGTAAACACGTATGTGCAGGAATGAGGAATGTGACGGAAATGCTACCTGCAATTTTCTTCTTTTTTTTCAATCATTTTGAAAAATATATTTTATATCTCGATTGTCCATTTTGTTTTAGTTTGCTTTTGCTTCGTTCTGTTGGGTAATTGTTTTAATTTCTTTTTAAGTTTCAGTGCTTGCTGCTGTTGTTTTTTCTTAGTTTGTCTTTGTTTTTTTTTTCTTTATGACTCTGATATCCCAGTTCCCAAATCTTCGGAAAGATATTTCGTCTATGATTTTATTAGCAACGTTTTCAGACGAACACATTTTCTTTTTCATCAGAACGGGACATTAAAGATTATCGACAGAAAAGGGCACATCTTCAAACTCTCCAACGGCGAGTTCGTTGCTCCAGAGAGGATCGAGACCGTGTATGGTCGGCATCCCGTGGTAGAACAGGCTTTCGTCTACGGAGATCCCACGAAGGTGATTTTGGATGTATAAATGATAGCGATAATAATGCCTTGCCCTTACGGTTTGTTTTTTTTTTTTGGGGGGGGGGGGGGGAGGGGGCAGCATCCTATATTGACACGGTCATCATTGATCACACTGAATGTCGGAACTTTATGAAGGCTAGCGGGACGGGACTCCCAAAATAGGTGATGGTGATAGGTGATGGTGGTGGTGATAGCGGTGGTGGTGGTGGTGGTGGTGGTGGTGGTGGTGGTGGTGGTGGTAGTTAGTAGTAGTAGTAGTAGTAGTAGTAGTAGTAGTAGTAGTAGTAGTAGTAGTAGTAGTAGTAGTAGTTAGTAGTAGTAGTAGTAGGTAGTAGTAGTAGTAGGATTTGTAGTAGTGGTAGTAGTTAGTAGTAGTAGTAGTAGTAGTAGTAGTAGTAGTAGTGGTCGAGAGTGGTTAGTAGTGGTAGTAGTGGGTAGTAGTGGTAGTAGTGGTAGTAGTGGTAGTAGTGGTAGTAGTGGTAGTAGTGGTAGTAGCTGGTAGTTAGTGGTAGTAGTAGTGGTAGTACGTAGGTACGTAAGTAGAGTAGTAGGTAGTAGTAGTAGTAGTCCCAGTCGTAGCTAGTTAGTCGTGTAGTAGTAGTAGTAGTATGTTCGTAGTGTAGTCGTGGTAGCTAGTGGTTAGTAGTGGTAGTAGTAGTTTGGTAGTAGTGGTAGTTAGTGGGTAGTAGTAGTAGTAGTAGTGGTAGTAGTGGTAGTAGTGTAGTAGTGGTAGTAGTGGTAGTAGTGGAAAGTAGTGGTAGTCTGGTAGTAGTGGTAGTAGTGGTGTAGTAGTGGTAGTAGTGGTAGTAGTTGGTAGTAGTAGTGGTAGTAGTGGTAGTAGTGGTGGTAGTAGTAGTAGTAGTAGTAGTAGTAGTAGTAGTAGTAGTGGTAGTGGTAGTGTGGTAGTAGTAGTAGTGGTAGTAGTGGTAGGAGTGGTAGTAGTGGTAGTAGTGGTAGTAGTAGTAGTAGTAGTAGTAGTAGTAGTAGTGGTAGTAGTGGTAGTAGTGGTAGTAGTAGTAGTAGTGGTAGTAGTAGTAGTAGTAGTGGTAGTAGTAGTAACATCAATCATACGCCGAAGTATAGAAAAGTGATATTAAAAAAAATAATAAACTATTTTTTGAAATTTACCTACGAAACAGGACTTTAATTTGATGCAAAATACCATATTCAATCAGATATTTCAATGTTGTCTCTTTTTCTGCCACACACTGCTTAGTCTTGTTTGGTTGGAGTCTTTTTCCCGAATACCGAAGAAGTTCAGAAGTACGCAGACAAAGGACGGCTTACAGAATTGCATCGAAATATTGTAAGTTAAGCGCCAAATTGTATGTAAACAAAATATTTGTTTTTAGTCTGTGCGCTCTCTCACGCTCTCTTTCTCTCTCCCTCTCTCTTTTACTCTTACTCTCTCTCTCTATTATTTTGTCCGTCTTCCATTTCAATATAAGATTTTGAATGTATACAACACATATCAGGACATTAATTTTGCTTATTTTTTCTTTAACAGGAGATAACTACGACTATACTCAAAGACTTGCGAGAGTATGGAACTAGAGAAGGCCTCCAAGAATTTGAACAAGTGAGCTTGATATTTCTCTGTCCTTTCAATGCGAAGAATAATTCAAATATTTTTTATTAACTTGAAATAAACGTCTACATATTGGAAAGCTTTCCGCTGATTTCAGCTATCACCCTTTGACCCCCCCCCCTTCTCCTTCTTTCTCTTTCACTCTTTCTATCTCCCCCCCCCCCCCCCCCCCCCCCCCCCAGCTCTCTGGATTTATTTCAACAAACTGATTCGATTCTATCTTATTTTATTTGATAGATCCGAGCACTTTACCTCACCGACAAGCAGTTCGACGAGAAGAGTTGACTCCTTACACCGACGATGAAAAACAGGAGGAAGAAGATAGCGGAAAGTTACAGCACAGAGATTGACAGAATGTATGATGAACTGAAGACCTCATAATGGACGATGATTATGTTGATTTTATTTCTACGAAAGATAATCGTTGTTATTGTGACTGTGAATGAATTTCAAGGGGCAGCAATTGTCGCTGGAAAACAAAAAATCCATGAATTTTTCCTTCCCGGAGTACATATACAATGATTATATTCATATAGCCCTCGAACAAACTATTTGTTGTTTTGCAGCGCATTATTTCAATTTACAAAGAAGGAAACAAAACAAAACAAACAACAGACAGAAATGAAAGAATGAAATTGTTTATTATTGATCATTAAGGAAAGTTTTGAGATGTTTCTTGAAAACCTCCAATGAAGGGGATAGACGAATGAATCTTGGGAGTTTGTTCCTGAGCCGAGAAGCGCATGCCTGGAAAGCTTTGAAACCAGCTGTGGTGTACGGTATGTTTGGGGAATACGATCATACAATCATTCAAGCAGTTCTTCCAAAGCCTTCCAATTAGGACTCGCATGGGGGGTAGGAGGAGAATATTGGATCCTTGACCATTCTGTTTTTCCTGTATGGGGCCGGCTGTTTTGCTTTTTGATCCTTTCATGCCCATTCTGATATTGTTTCTTTACCATACTCAGTATGTATTCTATTTCTTTCTATTTCACCAAATAATGCACCATAGCCATCGTTTGCAAGCGGCATTTATTATCCAATGAAAATTTTCCAATGAGAAGCTGCAAGAAGGCAAACCCCTTTTCAATACACTATGTATATAGATAATTTGTATACATTGTCCAAAAATGATTTTCTTGATACTTTATGTATTTCCTTTACAAGGAATTGATGCTTATTTGGTTCACTAGAAGATTACAATGCTATATTTTCATCAAACAAGGAGACGCAACAAAGAATCTATTAAAGCCAGTTTTACATCACATTTTCTTAGTTCTTTATTATTTTTTTTTTTTCAATTGACTACACAATGTGTTTACAAGGTATGAATGAGACACGTAAATTCATGAAAATCGTGGAAAACTTGAGAAGCACAAAAAATGATGAGATTATGAAAGCAAAGGATTAAGAAGTTTCATTTGACATTCAAAACTGACACTCTTAAAAAGTTTTAAGGGGTAACTATAGGTGTTTACTATTACATGGAGTCTATAAACATGTGTGTAAGAATGATTTCCTTATCATCCAAAAAGAAAGGAGTAAAACATCATTTGAATGCAGTTTTGTCTTTGATCTATAGAAAATTGATGCATGTAACTCTACCAATCTAACAGTATGGTATCAAGAGCCCTTTAGTAGTATTGACATTAACGTGAAAATCAAGGGCATCATTCGTTGGAGTTGATCTGAATGAAGTAAACTGTCAAAGCAAGTGTGCCGACAACACTATACATGTCTGTGGTATACCAACAGAGAAAATGAGTGATAGCTTCCTTCGCTTTCCAAAAATAATGTGCTTAATACAATCCCAAAGACTTGCGAGAAATCAAACTCATAGGCAATTCCAACACCTGTAACTTTTAAATTAACCCGTTCAACACTAAGCCTGAGATAACTCAGACTAGAGTCTATGGAAAATCTGTGTTATATTGAAATCACATAGTACTCAACAGGGCAAAATTATGTTTCGATTATCTAATGTGTCATTGTATTGTCTGCATATTTCCAAAGATGATGGACAAGGCCAGTGAAATTGTCTTGGGTTGGATGTTTCGTAAGTCTCTGCAATGGATTGTACTACTCCCAGAACTATTCTCTATTGAGTCAAGGAATATCCTACGGACTGAACCAAAGTGGGGGGTGTTTATTCTTGAATATGACATGATCACTTCTGAAGGTTGTTTTCCTGATATGGACTAATTCTGGTTCTTGTATAAACAGAATATTCTGCCCTACTTTGGCAAAAGGAAACAAGTGACATATCGACCAAATCGGAGTTATCTGAGATAATTCTTATTTTATATAATGTGCTCTTCTTCTAGGCCAAATTTATACCTAACACTCATTCTGCTGAGAGATATGTTAGGTAAGACATAACAATATTCTACTGACGTCAGTACAAATGACACACATTTTGCTCTTTTACAGAAAATGTCACTTTTGTCACTTGCTTCCTTTTGCCCAAGTAGGGCAGAATTGTTAGCCTCTTAATACAAAATGGAAAAACTCCTAACTCTTCCAAAAGTTCAATGTATGAATTCAAGACCTCTGAAATACAAAAAAAGCTTAAAATTCATTCTATAATGTGATCCTAGATGGTGTGCTTTCTAGGTCAAAATTTCCTTTTTATCATTTCATCTCATCACATAGATTAGATTGCAAATCTCTTTTCCATGACAAGCATAAATAGCAAACATAGAAATCGACATGAAAATTGACAAAAATTCAATTTCCTGATTCCGATGTCACATTCAACAAAATAGATTTTCTTCTCCAAAAATAATAAGGAAAAAAAGGAGGCAAAAATAATCACATGTATGATAGAGACTGTACAAAAGAAAGTCACTGAGAAAATCAAATTTCTGTATAAATATTTACACGAATGTCCCCTCTCTATGTACAGCACTCAATGGGGACATCGAATCCATAGAGGATATACAAACATTGCAATTTGTTTCCTGTTCTGACCATACTATCCAATACAAATAAGTTACAATGCATTATTATTCAAAAAGACATGTATTGGACACTTTCCAGCAAAATATAGGCCTTCTTTTTTTTTGTCTTATGTCAATATACACTTAGGCTCAATAATTTGGAATGGTTCAAGAACATCACACAGGTTTTTCTGTATTCATCCCAAAAACTGTACATAGATAATTTTTCTGAACTGTACAAAATGGGTGAGCAGGTATACAAAATGGTGTACAATAATCTGACAATTCTAAAAGGCTGTATGTACATCAGTGTTGAAATACATTAAATTGCAAATTAATCCTCAACGGCATTTGACAATGGTATGGATTCATGTATAGAATCAAATCAATTTTCATACTGCTTTCTTCCCAACTTTCAATTATTCTAATTTCTAAGGCCAAGATTTTCTCCACAGAAATTCATTCCACAAGTCTGCAAAGCCCCAATTCTAAACCCTGGAAATTCACAGAGCTTCCGCAATGGCGTATTAATTGTAACAAAATCTTATCCTATTCACGACTGATTTCTCCAATTCTCATAGACTTGACACGGAATCCTTCCCGTTCCTGTAGGCTCCAGCAAGCTTCAGGGGCACATAGGCTCCTAAAATTTAGGTGTGGACCCCCAAATTGAAAAATTCTAACACAGGGCTCAATACATGGGGAGCCCGGAATTTCAATCCAGACCTTCCTCCCCCCCCCCCCCCCCCCAAATAGTGTGGATCCGTCGAAGCCACTGGGTTAACAAACGTTTGGAAATCAGTTATTGAAAGTTGGTAGGAAATTTCTAAGACATGAGATCCAAGCTTATACTATCTAAGCTCAATATCATTTGCAAGACTTGTTTTTACATGATTTTACATTATGAGGCTAATTCATACCATGGTGTCAGGACATATGTGTTTTGAGATAGAATTTTTGGTAAAGCAAACCCCCTTCATATTACTTGACTATAGAAGGAGCAAAATTCAATCCAGGAGAAAGCAGAAAATCATAATGCTCTGATCACTAGCACACAATAATTACATTTCAAATCCTGTTTTAATCAAACAAAAATCATTAACGAGGGCAAGTCATGCCAAATCATCCAAAACAAAAGTATATCTCATTCCATTCTCAAAATCAATTCCTTTTTCTTTTCGGAGGAACTCTTTACGTAAAGACATTCAATCCATTCAACATAACAAAAGATATTAGATTTTTCTTTCAAATTAAATAAATTAAAATAAATCAAAATTCAACATACATGAAAATTAAAATGATTTTTCTTCAGTAATTGTTTTTCTTGGAACAAAAATCTTACATGTTATCAATATCATCTTCCATTGGATGATGAGTGACAAATTAAAACCATAAGCAATTCTCATATTCCTCTGAGCACCATACCACATCAATACATTTTGAGACTTCCTAAAGATTTAAATGAATAAATGAAATGAAAATCTTTATCATTCTTGATCATGAAAATGCTCAAAATAAAACAAAATCCAAAAGCACATTTTCAAATTGTGCAAATTAATTTCAAGGACTTCCCAATTCTTCATGTCATCTGATGTCCCAAAGGCCTAACAACAGAACCTTATCAAACGTACCCCTGCAAGCTCTAAATGTTCAACATTGCTCAAATAGGGGCAAAGTGGATGCCTTATAGAGAAGATGCCCCCCCCCCCCCCTTTCAACAAAATTGCTGCATTTGGCAGCTGAGAAGATGCTAGGACAGATATTCCATAAACATATATTCTAACATCAATTTCAAAACCTTAAACCTTTATATTTGATCAACTGAGCTTGGAGAAAATGAGCAAGAGTCAGGTCAACAGCAGAGTGTGACCCAGACTAAAGACCATGTCTGCGGATACTGGAAGACCAATTGAAGCGATGTAATCCTCTTTGGAGAGCATTCTGTAGCTGCTTTGGTGCTTGGTTTACCTAGAAGCATTCCAATACCTCAATGACCTTTGATATACTCTTGCTACCTGTGTTTCCAGCCGCATTCTGCACATGAAAAAAGGAAAAAAACAAAAAAACAAAGAAAAGCCAAATGAACGAATGTTACATGCAGGAAATTTGCCAAAATCTTTTTATGAATTATAAATCAGTTATTCATAAATGGCATAAAGGTCAAACCTTGGAACAATGTTCAAATTTTCAGAAAAATTATGAACACTTTTACTAAGCTCAGAATAAATCATCAATTTCTTTTGGTTTTTTTATCTTTAAAATCATCTGGCAGCAATTTTTGAGATGCAGGGAGAGTCAATATCAACTAACAGTGACTCAAAATAAGCTCATGACTCTTCACAAAAGACCCCCTCCCCCATCCTTTGTTTTAACCCATTCGTGACCAAGGTCCACATTTTGTGGTTTGGCCTAATATCTTTTGATGCAAAGCCCTAAAAATCATACCAAATACATGAGCAGAAAGAGCAAAAAATTCTACACAAACTGTGCCCATTTTGGTTGCGTCAATATTCGTTGTTTGATGCTGAAAATTTTTGAAGGAAAATAAGCATTAAAATCCTTAAATTGGCAATGTGATAGAAGGTTTAAAATCACTGTTTTCACCTGCAAATTGGCAACTTTCTGACTTCTCATCATAATTTCTGTCAATTCATATTCATTTCAGATACATGACGTTTTATAAGGAAAATGTAGCAATAAAATAAACATGTTGCTGTTGCCAATTTGAAGAATAAAAGCTGATAAAATTAGGCTTTAAATAATTCCTGTCACGAATGAGTTAACGTTTGCTTCATACCTGTCTACTTACCGTTAATTCTATGAAAGACAGAAATTTCTTCAGCATGTCCACCATACACGTGAAGTCACCATCGGGAAGGCAGTCTCGTACACTCGCAACATTCAACTGAGTAACATATAGAGGGAGAGAGAAGAAGAGAGAGAGAAGACAAAGGATCAGCAATCAATATTAAACATCAGTACAAGGACTTAGGTTGGAATGCGTATTGAAAAGAAACACTTGATGAATAATTTCCTATTCTGTTTCACATTAGGGCAAGTACAAGCTATTTTTCCCATACATTACAAACAAACGGAAGATTTAGTATACGTCATCATCATTTTAAGTTCATAGATCAAAATCAAGCCAGACAACATATGTAGTCAACTGATATGATATCAACTGATGTCCAGAGTTCCTTAATATTTGATAATGGGGACACCCACTGACCAATACCATTGACTCGTCCATCAGGTTATGTTCTTGTAATTCAACAAACTACCAAACTCTGCAACTACAGGTAAGTCTATAGCGTCTGACTTTGAATAATGCAAAGCTAAAAATTAATTTGATCTCGATCACTCAGTTATTTGCCGCTATTTCTAATGGAAATACTTACGTTGTTCTCTCGTAGTAGGCACCCAAGTAAAAGCGCTGTGTACGATGCTACTATGCTATCTTCCATATGCTTCCCTGCTGAGTGGAGAGCTGTCAAGTCAAGATTAAAAAGAACATGATAGGACATTTCTCACAAAAATTCATTTGCCATTTCTTTCCTTCTGCTTCTCTGTTGTTTTTTTAGCTTTAAAGGATAAAATGCTACTCAGCATTAATAGCAGCTGTATCACATATCATTATCAACTGTGCATGGATAATTCACATTTGCTTAGTATGACTTCTTCCCTTTATACTTTCTAGGACACCAAGTAATATCAGGGGGCCTCTTGCATACAAAATTCTTATTAAACACAACTTCAACATTTAGAAGCAACATGATTATTCTGTTTTTAGTTTTGCTTGACTGCAACTTTCTGTGCAAAGGGGCCTGAATCTTCTACCTTTTCTGACAGAGGATTTGATCTCCTCTTCCGTCGGTTGTGGGCCGTTCTGGTCCCCCTTCCCCGTATCCCTCTCTATCGTTATCCAGTCTAGCGGATCGCTATGGGCAACAGACCACTCCTCTGGCTCCTCCCCCATCATCTCCTCTTCTGACTGGCTCTCTGCCTTGAGCGCCGCCTGCTGGCGCTGTAGGAAAAGCTGGAGATAGGCAAGCAGGATGGGAATAAAAAGCTTGTGACTTTGCTTAATAATAAGCAATACTATTCCATAGAAATTGCCTTGGGAAATAGTGGTGGGGTAATTTCAAAAACATTTGATGCTATTGTGAACGATTGTGTTAAATAGTCCCAGAAATGGGCTATTCCCCCACCCATCAATTACCCAAAATTTTAAAATCTGGGCCCCTGTTTCATAAACCTTGTTATCAATAACAAGTTGCAATAACTGCTATAAGCTACTGAAATTCTTGCATCTGATCTGACAACCAAAATGCTGATGCTAACTCCCCCTCCCCCCTCCCCCCTCCCCTCCTTCCCCCCACTCATCCAATCTAAGGAGAGTAGGTACCAAAATATCTCAACCTAGCAATCATAGCTAATGTACAGGTCGAAGGGAATGATCCCCGCCCCTCTTAGGGTCAATGTAGCCCCAAAATGCCAGGGTTTAAATCAGGGAAAAAATACACAGGGGCTCGGGGCGAATTAGCCCCCGAAACGCCAAAAAGAGCCCTGGAAAACTAAAAAAGAGCCCCTGAAATTCTCATAGGGTCCAATGTAAACTGTAATACAGTGTAGAAAATTTGGGTGGGTGGGCTCAAAGAGTAGCTCTGGAAAAAAAATAATTAATTTTTTCCCTGGTTTAAATACTTGCTGCCCCCCCCCCCCAAATATTAGAATGACTCACCTGTACCAAGGCTTCTAATGAAGTAACAACCTCTGGTTCTGAGGCACCATCAGACGATGAACTCTCCTGACTACTTAGGCTTTGGGAATCAAAGGATCTTTGGGTTTTCATTGAGATCAGTTTCCTGGTGTTTGCAGGACTGTGCTCTACAAGGTTGATGAGAAGACCAAGACTCTGTACAAAGATTGAAAGCAGTGGAATGGATGTGATTATGACAGAGCTACAAACATGGCTTTCACATATAGCCATGTCCTAAAGAAGCTTAGCGAAAAGATGTGCAAAGAACTCTAAAATGCATATTGTTTATTTATTCATTTATTTATTCATTTATTTATTCATATATTTATCAATTTATTTATTTGTCTTTTTTTAGTAGGGTGGCTCCATCCCGGGGGGGGGGGGGGGGGGGGGGGGGGGGGGGGTCACTTCCATTGAAGAGTGGACAGCATCTGCGAGAATCGTCCTTCAAAACGCACCCTAAACGAGGATTCAAGGGCAGGCCGCTAGGACACCCTAAACACGGATTTTGCGCAGATGTCCCAGATTTGCACACCCTATACCCTAAATGAGGATATTTCTATTTTCATACCTTGAGAGTGATAGTGGGGTCCATTGAAAGTTTGGAGGCGTTTTTATCAAGAGATAATTCACTGTCCCATTATGTTTTACACAGGCGAGTCTTGTTACAGTCGGTCCCGCAGTCGGTGCAAATTACATACCCTTTTTGCGTTTTAGATTATCGTGATTTAGGGGGCTTTTTTTTTCAATTTTGGCGTTTTTGACACTCTATTCGCGTTCCACGCGTTCCGCGCCTACCCCTGAAAAAAATACCCTTTTTCCGCATTTTTTTTTCTCGCGGATGCTGTCCACTCTTCAATGGAAGTGACCCCCCCCCCGGGGGCTCCATCAGTGATTAAACACTATTTCAGTGGAAGGCCTGCAATGAAAATACACAAGATACAAACATACTGATATAAACAATACAACTGAACAAACAAAAGTAATTATAGTACACTTTTGGTGGTTTTACAATTGGCCAACTCAAGGATTAGAATGAATACGGTACCAAAACAAAAGAGAAAACAAAGAACTTGATGAAACATTTCTAATATTGTTGTCTGTATCGTTCGAGTTCCAGACGCATCTTTTCGCACCACACCGTTTTGCTAAGCTACATAAATAGAGATATACATGTACAATACAAAGAATGGATGATACATATCTTAGCTTGTACGAAAACTAAACTCAAAATCAGGGTTCATACACTTATACATTTTCAAAATTCCATGACTTTCCATGACTTTCCAGGGCAGAAAAATGCAAATTTCCATGACTCATCGATCACATGTGATGTAAAATTTACATAAAAAGCGCGCTGATCAAAAGAGATTCAAAGCTGATCTGAGTGCCATGAATGCAGGGCTGGCTGGAGCGTGAATTTATTAATATGCAAAATATCTTGAATAAATCATTTTCCATGACTTTCCAGAAGAAGTGACAAATTCCCTGACTTTCCCTGACTTTTTGCTTCTGGAAAAAAGAATTTCCAATTCCCTGACTTTCCAGAAATTCCCTGACCCGTATGAGCCCTGAAAATACACAAAGCTGTAACAAATCTCAAGCTGCGGGAGTACTTCTATTTTCATAGAACATGCATGTCAAATGGATATCATCCCGACTTATCGCAAAATTGGTATTTGACAAGCCCTCACAGCAATTGCCACTTAATACAATTTTCAAAAAGCCCCAGCCAAAATATCTCAGGTATCATCACAATACATTGATGTATGGTGATGTCAGACTTGGCAAACCGTGCTGAAAAGAACTTACAATGAAGAATATGAAGACAGATGGAAACATAATAATCACTGTGAGTCTCACAGGCTCAAACAATATATTCGTAAAGGCTCATTCAGATATCGACAGCCAAACCCCTGCTGAAATCAGTTATAATAAGATGGACATTAACGCATCACCACAAAATAATATTTTACACTCAAATAAGAACGAGTTTAGCTAAATTTGCCAAGAAAAACAAGTGATGCCATATTTTGCGCTAACTTTATAAGAATTTGATTGGTCCACACCAAAGGTCCACACCTTTTTGGTGCCAGGAGGCAAACGAGATGCCTTTTGCCTCAGCATTGTTTCTTACCACCTAATATACCATTCATTTACATGCAAAAAAGATGTGGCGGTTTACAGCAGAGGTTTGCTTCATGTGTGAACAAGCCTTAAGCCTCCCCTGTCCTGACATTATCCCTGTTTAGTATGTGGTGGCTTACCAGAACTAACACATCGAAGCGTTGATCCTTGCAGATATACTGAGGCATCTTCAAGACACACTGTAAAGTTGTTGCCATTAGGCCTTCCTGTTCTCCAACTTTCATACTTCCCCATTCTGAATCACAAGGAAGGAAAAGGAAACGGTTGTCTGTGCTGTGCATGCACGCCTACATAGACATAGTGAATCTATTGTCTCTTTGTCCCGTCTCTTTCCAATCCGTCTGGTGTTCTTTCTCTCTACCTCAATATGGCAACGTTTTCCAATTCCTCTCACATTTCCCATCCTCCTCCCTTCTCTTTCTGTCACTGTGTATTAATCCCTGTCTGTCATTTCATTTGTCTGCATTTTTAAAAAATCTATGTGTACTATCTATTTTATTTTCCTTACATTTTTAATATGAGGTAATTATTCTCTAAACCTCCTCCATTTTACTTTGAAAATACAGTATGACATAAATTTTGTAAAATGCGTGAGAGAGAGAGAAAATAATTCAGGTTAGAGGGAACTCAACAGTTGCTTTAAAGAAAAAAAATTTTACATTTGAAATCTTATGCAGCAGTCTGGTGGTCCACTACAATTTCTGATATTTTAGTTGAACAATATTGTGGGAATGGTGATAACACATACTTAGAAATTTGAAATGACAATCCCTGACAAAGACTTAGTGAAAACAGAAGAAATATCTTAACAAACTTACCATTATCATGAGATATATTGAGTAGTAATCTCAGTGTTGCTAGAAGTCCCTGATGTAAGATTGCATGTAATCCATAACTGTCCAGTTTCTTAACGACTTGTACCTCAGGCTCTCCACATAGTTCAAGCTGATTCTCACACATTAGTAATGCCCTGTAGCAAGAGTTTGAAAACCAAAAAAAAAAGGGTTATTAGGAGAATATGGTCAGGAAGAAATCGTGTAGATCAAAAACTATCAAACTTCCTAGTAAAATGCTTCTTAGGCTCTCAATATAGCTCAAGTTGGTTGTCACACATAATTAATGCCTTACGAGATCATTATTAGAAAGATTGTATGGTATGTGGTTCATAACTGGCCAACTTCATAACAACACGCATCGCTGCTCTTCACATATCTCAAGCCAATTAAAAACATACAGCCCTGGTTGAAGTTTGTAACTTATAAGGAATTACGTAAAATCTGAACAAGTGTCATACACAACTAAATTTCTAAGAATGGCAAAGATTTGATAGGAAAATATATATATATTCAACAGTATGATATTTGTTAATAATTCATTTAATTCTTTGTACATTTGACAAACTGACACAGGCAACCAAAGAATGAATAAGTAAAACTGAGCAAATAATGCACGCAAAAGAAACCATATAAATAATCTAATTAGACTTTCCATACATAAAGAATACATATTTTGGAATTTGCCCTTCTAAACTTTTAAAGAGTGTAAAAAAATGAAATAAAAAAATAATACTAAAATCAAGCTATCAAGGATGCACTTTTTCATATGGCATCACACAGACCTACTATGCTACTGCCTAGATTAAGCTATAACCTTTGCAAGAGATACAGATAGTTCTCATTGTTCAAGAACATCACATACAATCAAATTATGGGAGGTCTGATACATTGTATATATTGTAATTAGTTAGAGGTAGTCATCATTTAAATGGGGGGGGGGGGGGGGGGGGGGGGGGGGGGGGGGGGGTAACACTCACTTTCCAACAGCCTTGACCAAGCCACAGCCTTTGAGCTCTAGAAGATACTGCTGGTTCTCGTTGTTCATGAAGGTGACATTCTCCAGGACACGCAGACACCTGTTCATGGTCTTGAACAGCACCAGGTTCTCTCCTTCCATGCGACCGGTCACTGGACTCAGGCTGAGTGCAGCTGAAATCACTGCGGTACAGAAGAAAGTTAAATTAATTGTTACACTTCAAGTATTGTAGATACTCTATATATGTTTGGCATCATACAACTCTGGCATTAAGCTTGGGTATAATGACAAACATAATGAAACATGCTTTCTATTATATCACCAAAATTTAAACATCATTTGGTATACCAAAATTTCATTGCAATACCTTGAAAATTGTGGAATTAGCTCATGCCACTAATCTTAGCAAAAGCTCGGTTATATCAAAGATGAGATGCTTTTTCAATGAAACTACTTGACTCAGAGACAAGTTATTCTCAGCATATATGGAATCCCCGTCAAAATATATCATTGTAATCCACAGTGAGGGGCTCACCTGTCTGTGCTATATGCTCCAGACCTCCTGCTAACCTAAGCTCCTCTTTGAACCATTCTCCGGCCCGTTTTGACGTGAGCGATAACAGAGACTCCATAGCAAGGTGACCATTCTGCGAAAGAAAAAGAAATTGTCAAATATGCATTTACAATCACTTTTGATAATCAAATACCCAGTAATTTCTTGCTGGAGTCCTTGTGTATCAGCTGTAAATGTCCACCAGACCTGCTTTAAAAAGCCACTTTTCAGTACTAGTGTGCCCAGTTGTTTCTTTGCTCAACAGTGGGCCTGTTTTTGAAAAGCATTTCTGGCACTCATGTACCCAGCTACACCTTTGATAGTACATATACAGTTTCTCTACAGCACACCCAAGTTTCTGATTTTTTTTCCCTGCATATGGCTTTCTTGACTTCATGAATCAGTACTTTACAGTCTAATATTACTTCTCTAAGTTACAGGGCCATACATGTATATGCAGGCATGTATGTCTTCAGTTTAACTATAATGCCTCGTTCACACCTTTGCGTATATTGCTGCGTAATGCTGCAATATCAATTCGCAGCCGTACCCAGCAATATGCGGCAAATCTGACGCGAGCAGTCACACTACTATGTATCTAGCTCGTATTATGCTGCTCATACAAAACAAGCTACGAGCTAAACTCACAGAGTATTGCGCGGCTAACGCAGCGGTTCTTGCTGCTGCAAATGGTGTGCGAGCAACAGCGCAACATTACATGCAATCATGTGAACAACAACGAGCTAAAGCGAGGTGAATTGTGCAAGAAACACAGCTATACGCAGTGACAAGCGCTCAAAAAAAGAGACGATTTAACCTTGCGCTTGCTTGCGATAATTTTAAAAATTTTAAAACTAGCAAGCAACCAGCGCAGGCCTATGCGCTAGTCTGCGCATTGAGTACGAAGTGAGCACGTTTCATTTTGCTTTATTGGGTATGACTGCTTATGTCTGCGATCGAGCAATACGTAGCCAAATACACAAAGGTGTGAACATAGCATAAAGCTCACAGAGCAATCATTTCTTGTTCCAGTATATCACAGAGTAGTATCATTCCTCTTGGTCCAGTGTCAGACATAGCAAAATTAACACCAACACTAACATGAGCACAAATACCAATAACACCTTAACACCAACAGCACCCATAACACCAACATCAATAACACAGACATCTTCAGTTTCTCGATAACACCTACCGAGAGGTCACTGGCTTCAATGTCCCCTAGGGTGTTGCTAGCCTTGGGAAGCTCAGAAAAAACCGCCCAGAGCTTCTCCTGGACCCTCTTGTACTCCACCTGCTGGCTGGACTCCAGCTGCATGATCCGGTGGGCAGTGTCCTTGCTGAGGAGCCGGACCAGGAGCCAGAGACTGTCCCGGTCCAGGTCCATGTTGAGACGGTCCCTGCTCAGCATGTACATCAGGCCAGCTGTACACAGGCCAAGACACTGTGATGGAAAAAATGAGAGCAGGGTGGTATTAGCCTGTTGCATAAGGATGGCCCCTGTATTAAGGTTTATGGGGATTACAGAATCCAGTAGTCAATGGATTTATCATTAACATATCAATTTCCACATGTAAACATCTAACACATGCAAGATTTTCTTAAAATAATACTCAGAAGTCAGAAGTTACAGAATCTGCTACCCTGGTAGTTTTTCACAGAAGTGAATCCCTTCATCCTCACTGGTCTAAAATAAACACAAATGGCTTTTCCAAAAAAAAATAAAAAATTCTTCTCCCACAGTGATTGTGAAATCGGTTTTTGCTTACAGCATTTCAAAATAAAGATTGCAATACACTGGTCACTGATCCACATCAAAATACACACTATGTGCACTATCCCTCTCTCTGAGGAAAAATTTTCTGTTAAAAGTATTGACAGGCGAATTTGATAATCCCACTTATTTGATAATCCACATGATCATATACTTACTGGATCCTGTGCAGCATCTTGCAGAGTTCCAAACACTTTGGCAATGGTCCCATGTGCCCTCATGTGCATTCTGAATTGAGGCACAGAACACTTCTCTACAAAACCCATTGTGCTGAGAAAGGAAAAATAAAAATGAACATAACTTCAAATGTAATGATATCCGAACAAATCGTAAATACTGAGATGGACTCATAGTCTGCTACATGTGTGGCACATGTACTGATCCATAATCAGTAATGCTCTGTTCCCACTATCACAATTCGTGCCACGATTGAAATCGTGGTCTTAATCGTGGAGTAATCGTGGTGATCATATCAGATCTCATCATATCTTGAGGTCATTCATGGCAATCATGTTGATTGTAGAAAACATTTCTGCAATCAATAAGATCAAATGTCGAACGTGATCATCGCATCAGATCGTATCAAAGCACGACAGATCGCATCTAATCGTACTTTGAAATCGTGGTTATCGGAATCATTCTTGGAAAAGACCAACGCATCAAGCTCTATTGGGATCGCACGATCTATCGTGATCTGTAACGATTTGGAACCTTTGAGAAATGCCACCAAAGGGTGCTAGAGGCAAGAAGGGATAGGGTAACACTGCCCCAAATGTGATAGTTCCACGATCAGCTACGAATGGCCAATCATGGCATTCGTGACAAGTTGCACGACAGTGGGAACCTAGCATTAGCATTCCTCAACAGGACATTATATCCGAAGTTGTCTCTCTCGACCCAGGTTCTGTTAATGCGTACACGGTTGGAAGAAATTCCTGTAAGCCCTCTTAGCTACTGGTGTATCTTGAACCTTATACTATAAGGGGTCCAATATACTGTAATCTATCTTTATCATGAAGAAATATTTATCAACACACAGGTGGTATTTCTCACTGATTGGGGATGTATCCTGTAAACATATACATGAATACAGTCCTGACAATACTTGAAAAAAAAAGAAGAATGTTCATATGCCTTACGCACCATGCACCATTACTCAAGCCTAGAAACCTATGGCTAAGTACATAATGGTAATGACAGTGGTTTTTACTTTAGTATTCATGTCTGACATGTGGTGAAGCTCCTGGCACTCCAACAGTATTATCTCATATGTGTGTATGTAGCAAAGCAGTGTATCCTCATTTTGAATTTTGCGAAGGCATATGAAAAATTTATGAATATTAAATTTTAGGGGGCGTCAGAAAATGTTTAAAAGTAAATTAGCTTGTAGACATCTTTTGAGAAATTGTGCCAGCACCCTTTCACAAAATTCTGCATTCACCCATGATTAAACAACTAAATCGTGACATCTCTGGCAAATCTCACCTGAGACAACGAGTTCCAACGTTCTCTGTCCCCTTCAGTCCTTCCATCAGGTACTCAATGTCATCTGCATATTGCTGACTTTCACCAGACTCTTGGCAGTCTGATGCTCCCTTCACATGCCTCACAACAGTGTACAGCTGGAAAGATGAGGGGAAGCAGCAAAAATAATGATAAACAATTACAGAGTAAACACGTATGATCTTCGTCTAATTGTTTGAGTATTTTTGTTGCACTTATGGTGGTGTGCAAGTAAAAGATACAGAATTTGGTAACAAAAATTGAATTCTACTTCACTCGGATAGCTGCAAGTGACATCATCATCATAAAATTTCTCCACTGATATGTCAGTACATCAACCTGATGTCAACTCTTTGTCGATATTTCTTTGTCAATAAAACATTCAATTTCTGGGCAAAGAGAAGATGTACCAAAATGTCAGTCTTGTTAAACAAAACAGTGACAGGTAATTTTTACTTCGCAAATTTCTACAGCAATCTACTTTGAATTAAAAGAATTGCAAGAGAGGGTGTGCGAGAAAGAACTAATACGTATCAATTATTTTATCTTATCCACACTCTGAAAAAAAGGAAAAAGTTATCTCTTGAAGGGGGGGGGGAAGACCTCTATCAGCATGTCTGAAAATTTTGTTAACAATTAACATCACCTACAAGCCCATCAAAAAAAGTCACCAGGGCCATTAAAGCATGATTTAGGTGGAAAGGGCATCTATTACTTTCAAGTACTGAACAAGCTACTGTTAGTTCATTTTTATTTGCACTTTGAGTCATGTCACCATGGAGTGATCGACTTGCTTTGAATTGCTGGCCCACTTGCCCTCACCCATCCCTCACTCATCCTCTGCCTTCCTGTGACTTGCCTTTGCTGACACTCCTCAAAGGCATCCATTAATTTTAAGTCCTGAAACAAGCTACACTAAACTCACCTTCTTCTCATTTCGTTTGCACTTGAGTGATGTCACCATGGAGTGGTTAACCTTCTTGGGGTACACGGTTTGCCTGGTTAGACCACTTGACCTAGCCTTGCCTTCGTTCCTGAAAGGGGCTGGCTTCGATGGGAGGGACCCTTGACTGGACGATGAGGTGGAGGAGCTAGCAAATTCATCCTGGAGTAATAAAGACAATAAAGAGGAGGAACTTTATAACACAAATGATTAAGACTTGGTGATAATAAACCCACTCCATGTGAGCAAGTCTAGATTGCTTGTCAATTTTGTGTCTTATGCATTTAGCATGTATGCAATTTAAATGAAAAAATCTACAAACAAGATATTGTTCCAGCAATGGAAGCTAAGCTGTTGCCATTTGCTTCAATCGTGCAGTGTATAGCTAACACTCCCTGGCTTAGGATATGGATGTTGCTTCAAGTTCCTTAGAGCCTTAAAAGTTGTAAACCATCTAAAAAAAATACCAGCGCAGAATAAAAACATCAAATGCGTATATTTGTGGTAGGGAGGGGGCATTGGGAAAAAAAGGAGGCACTTGCAGCAAAAGGGAGAAACGGACAAAGACCAAGAGCATCAAATACATTCAAAGACATTTATGAAGAGATGGTGACTGAAAGAGAGAGAGAGAGGGAGAGAAGGGGGGGGGGAGAGAAAAGAGAGAGGAGACAATCACAAAGAAAGGCAGAACAGATACTGTTTTAAATAAGACCAAGGGGGGAAAATGGAACAAGTTATCAACCTTCTTCTCACTTTCACTTTTAACCTTTAAAATCAAGGACATCCCATTCCAACATTGTCCTATCATCCAAACACAGTCCACAGTGAGAGACAGATGTGTAACCCTCACAGCAATCTATCACTTGAAAGAAATACTGGTACATGTACAAATAATTCATTGTATTCTGAATATATTCAGAATGTCTTGCACCCATTGTCTTATTCAGTGAATGGTTGGTATTTCCTGCAGGTGAGCAGTGAAGGAAGTAGAACATTTACACATTAACTCCAGAAGGCGGAGAAATTTTATGATGGGCTCAACAAATCAGCATATCCTCTTAAAATCGGCAAATAATATTTCTACTTTTCACTCCTTCATGGTTTGAAAACATAAAAATTGCCAATTTGTACACAAATATAGTGATTATATAATCTATACAGTGTTGCTGTTTTAGAGACTTTAATGATTAGTTGCAATTAACCCATAGAGGTACAGTATCTGCAGTACATGTTGGTCCAGAATGCTGGGCAGTATACATGTATATCATACATGAGCAGAAAGAGAAAAATTCACTGAAAATTTTGTGCCCATTCCCATCGCCATATGGTGTGGTGTTCTCGAATTAGAGCAGTTTAATTGTAACTAATCATTAAACTCTTTAAATTGGCAATGCAGTGAATAATATATCATCACTATTTCCTTGTCAAATTGGCAATTTCTGATTAAACTTTAGAATTATACTTCATTTTGGTTCATGTTATATCCAGATCTATGTTTTTCAAACTATGTAAACATGGAAAAAAAAATAATTGTTGCCAATTTGAGGATTGAAGATGATTAATATAGAGCTCCAGAAAGCTCTGTACTGCTATGGGTTAAATTGCTACATGTATTTTTCCAAAATGGCACAACAAAATACTGCACAAGAAATGGGCTCAAGTTTATCAGTGACTTTTCCCCACTTTCTGCTAATGTATAATGTTTAATTCCCAGCATTCTGGATCAGTTATAGATAATGAAAAAAAAAGAGTTACTTAACCCATAGCAGTACAGAGCTTTCTTGAGGTCTAAATTAATCATCTTCAATCCTCAAATTGGCAATACAAATAATTTTTTTCCATGTTTACCTAGCTTGAAAAAATTAAATATGGATATAACATAAACCAAAATGAAATATAATTGTAAAATTGAATCAGAAATTGCCAATTTGAACACAGAAATAGTGATTATATATTATTCACTGCATTGCCAATTTAAAGAGTTTAATGATAAGTTACACTTAAACTGCTCTAATTCAAGAACGCCACACCATACAGTGATGGGAATGGGCTCAAATTTGTCAGTGCATTTTTCTCTTTCTGCTCATGTATGATATGTACTGCCCAACATTCTGGAACCAACAGATACTGCAAAAGCGTCTCCTAAAGGTGACACTGTACCTCTATGGGTTAAAGGAGACGCTGTCCTGCAAAGGGTAAACTCTGTGATATATACAATATGTTAATAATCTTCTGACTTGCAGCAGATGATTATAAATTCCTAGAACAAAATAGAAATGATAAGCATTGCAGCAAACCTATCCACTTCTATGGCAAAGAATGATATCTTTTCATATGCATATTGTATCTTTATTTCCTCAAACACAATTTTCAACTGGCATATCACATCCTGCCTTTGAATGCTACTGTCGTAGATATGAGTTCCTGTTTAACTTATAAGGTTAGGTTATTGATTCCGAAGAATAAAAAGAGAATAAACTCCACCAACATCCTGTTTGATATCAGTTCAGTTATACGAATCCCCTGCATCCTTAACACTTGCCTCATTTTCATAATAAACAATCATAAACCCAATTATAATATAATTTGTTGCTTCGTAGTACATGTATACATGAGCATGTATACATGTATGTCAACTTCTTGACTCAACATACACATGTAATTCCCTATGTATACATGTACATGTAGCATATTTCTTCATGTTGCAAATGTTGATTATGTTGAATTCTTTGTTTGTTGTACATATCAAATGTACTCTTTTTAACTCTGTAGGAAGTATTGTTCAATTCAAGCTTGGGCTGTGATGCAATTTTTCTTCTTTTTTTTTTTAAATAAATGCATCATCATTCAAAAAGACATTCAATGTACATGTACATGTACTACCTGTTTACTGCACTTTACACTACATGTAAATAACAACAGATGTACATGTAGGTCAATATTGTAGAGTTAAAGTTTCCCCCCACCCCTTTCTCTGCTACACGTAGCATGCATTTATTATTCATGATTTACATCGAAGAGCCAATCATCCATGGCCAATTTCCCACATACTTCACATTTGATCTCTCTTCACGTTTGATCTCCCATGTAGGTTGGGAATATAATAAATCCAAAATCTCTCTTTGCTGATTTATGTACCGACTTAGTCACCTTGTTCTTGAAATGCCCAAAAGAAATACCCTGTCTATGCATTTACATATATCCATGTAAAATATAAATGTACTTTGGCAAAAAAGACTTGTAACAAAAACATAAATAATTGTGGATATACACAATGCACTGTCATGTATACATGTACAGCAAGTTGCAACCCTAATATCAGAGTGAGAAGATTGTGTGGTACACGATGTACATGTCACGAATCTTGATGGTGTTTGTGTGATGCTGAAAATAGCAGCATGTAGCCTACTGCGCTAAAGTCTGATAAATCATGACCTTCACTAGACTGTCTCCAAGACTGAAAGCTTTAATATTGAAGGCAGAATGTTACAAAATACAATATATTATTTTGCCACCTGCCCTATCAGATACATGTAAAGGTACATCATGACATTACCTGCCAACGGTCACATAGCCCAACTTCTCATGCTGAAACTTGAAATCTATTCAGGATGCTACAGAATTTGTTGTATCCATGGCTCGCTTGCAAGGGCATGTAAATCACAATTTTTTTTTTCATACACTCTGCATGTATGTGTGAGCCATATAAATCTAGGTGGTGAGTGCAGATTTACATACTTTTTTACATGTAGTCGGAGATGGAGGGGTCTTGGGATACAAAATTACTGATTGCTTAGAAACTCCCAAACAAGTTGGCCTGCCTTGGCAAGAGGCATCTAAATTCACCTGCCCACCTGAAATTTTGGTTGCCCTGGGACATCAAGCAAAAGGTTTTGTTACAGCACTCCAGCTCACTAAAAGTTAAAATTATGCAATTTCCAAGGCTGTAGTACATGTATCATTGTGGGTTGCCCCCCAAAAGGAGGGCATTAAAATGTACATGTACACCTCAACAAAGAGTTAGTGCCCCCCTTCTGGCTCCAAACAGACATTTTTATGACAATTCAATGCAAATTCAAAATCATTTGAAATTTTAGCATTATCTAGATTGATCTGATGATCTGATGAATACACTCCTGTCAGATCTTTATGTTCATGTAAAATTAATTCTGGTTCTCTTGTTGTTCCAAAATCTGCAAAAACAGGGGGGGGGGGGAGAGCTTTTGCCCAAAATACGAATTTGAAGCCTTGTGAGTACGAATTTTCTTTGCTGCAGGTTAGCAGCTCTAATTCATAGATATCGTGTGGCTCACACCGCAGCGACTGCACTCGCTACAGCTTCAAGAACCAGTACGTGGTACACGTACAAATTGGTTGATGGAGCCGAGTGTACGCTCAAAGTGCTCAAAATAATTCCAACCATGACTGTCCACAATGTGTCGTCGTCGGCTAGAATTTAACTCGCAATGTGTCGTCATCGGCTAGAATTTAACTCGACATGTCGACAAAGATTTTATTTCCTCGATGACAGCACTACTACTTTCACTTCTTTATCTTTCTTTGCACCTACAAATGTACAGCACTCTACAGAGTGGATTTGGTGCATAATAAATCATATGATTTTTTTTATTATTATTCTTCTTCTTCTTCTTCTTCTTCTTCTTCTTATTATCATTATTATTACTATTATCATCATTATTATTATGAGGGCTTTAGCTGTCATCATAGACTTTACACATTTATATGCAAAAAGCAATTGAAACATGTATACGAAAATGTATATATGCACCATGTCACAACTCCCTAACAAACATAAAAGAAAAGAACCAGTTGGAGCAAGAATATCAACAGGCACTTCAATATAATCATATTTTCCTGACAGTAGAATTAACAATCAATGCTACTTTTCTATTCAAACTGGAACTTGCTGTGGAATATATTCTTCAAACTAGAAACATCCATAGTACAGGCTAGGTTTCAAGTACTTCCAAGCCAGATTGTTTTGGAAGTACTAGTAATGCAACACAAAACAGAGAGCAGTCAGGGTAAATATAGCACTGCAATACTGAAGCACTCAACTGACTTGCTCAGCTAGCCAGCGAAGCATGTACATGTATGTAAATGCATACTGTGCATAGAGAAGTGTGTGTGCGGGAGTCCACATACATGTACACTGAACCTCGTCACATGCACAATGTACATGTACTGTACACACTGCACAGGCAGTCACAAAGGGCCTACAAGTTATTACACGGAGGGTATAGGAGCGATAGAAAGCACACGTGTTCTCTATGCAACTTTATTCGGTCTCTCTTCTTGGGCTTTACAGCGTTAGAGAGCGCAGCTGAGTCAAGGAGAGTTAATCATGAATTTGCAGTAAAATGCAATGATCAGCTTAACCATGATTTGCAAGCTGAGCCTCATTTAAATGAAGGCAAGGAAAATGTGTACCCGGAATGTATATTACAGGATACAGCAGGCCCCATTCACATTAACTCTTACGGTGCCAAGGGGTTTTGCTTGTTCCAAGATTCTACCAAATCATGAACAATGCTTACTGTTCAAATGCCTGCAAATCTTCAACAGTAACTTCTATACAATATGTTGTACACAACAATTATAGGAAATTCATTACCCTTTCAAATGAAACCATGTATTCCTATCAGTTCGATGTCGTGCATGAAGACAGCACTGAGCTTCCCACTTGACCTTTATGTTTTTGTTTCTCATTTGTTTACTATTGTTTTATGTTAAATTGAGAATGGATCCTTTCCAAAATCTGCAGTTTTCTAAGAGCTAGATGAATCTTCGACCGTGCGCGGTCGAAATTTATGTCTCCGCCATTGCTAGGTCAGAAATATATGGCATATTCATGATGATTTTTTTTTTTATTTTCATGTATACAATGACATCTTTGACCTTGACCTATGACCATCTGATCCCCAAATCTAATGACACCATCATGAGACCTTCCATATCCATACATGAGCCAAGTTTGAAGTTGAACCATCACAGAATTGTTAAGTTATCGCAAGAACAAGCGATTTTCATGTATATAATGACCTCTATGACCTTTGACCTTTGACCTTGAGATCCAAAAATCTATTAAGATCATTGTCCCTCCCATATGCATACATGAACCAAGTTTGAAGTTGATCTGTCGAATTGTTTTTGAGTTATCGCGAGAACAAACCATTTCTATGTACATAATGACCTCTGACCTTTGACCTTTGACCTTGAGACCCACAAATCTAATCAGATTATTAAACCTCCCATATGCATACATGAACCAAGTCTGAAGTTGATCTGTCAAATGGTTGTTGAATTATCGCAAGAACGAACCATTTCTATGTCCATAATGACCTCTATGACCCTTGACCCTTGACCTTGATACCCCAAAATCTAATCAGATCATTATATCTCCCATATGCATACATCAGTGAAGTTTGAAGTTTAATGGTTATCGTGAGAACGAACCACTTTTATGTACATGACCTCTATGACCTCTATGATCTTTGACCTTGAGACCCCAAAATCTAATCAGATCATTCTCCCTCCCATATGCATACATGAGCCAAGTTTGAAGTTGATCCGTCAAACGGTTCTAAAGTTATCACGAGAACGAAAACAGGACGGACAGACGGACGGACGGACGGACGGACGGACAGACGTACGGACAGACGTACGGACGGACGACCCGAAAACATAATGCCTCCAGCAACCACCTATGGTGGGCGGAGGCATAAAAAGTCCTATGGTAGCATATAGTGACTGAGAGATATTTCAAATACTAGATCTATAGATCCTCTAAACTTTGACATATTTTCATGACCATATAAATCTTTCTATTAAAGTGGAGTAATGGTCAATTAAAAATGCAGGCATTCGGCACTTTAAGAGTTAAATCTCATGTACAGTTTTGGGTTTGTTTTTTTAACTTAAGCATCATGGTACACACACTGTACATTTAATGCTAGATGTTAATTTTTAATTTTTTTTTAGTTAAAAAAAAATTGGCATGAAACTGATCATATTTAGTTTTACATTGTCCACCTTTCATAAAAAGATACATGTATGAGATCATGTGAAATGCCATTCATGATTTCCAACAAATTTTAGTGCCAGTATCTGAAATGATATGGAAAAGGCTACACTTGGCCCTACACAATCCTGACCACTCCTGCACAATGATCACATCGCTTCGTTGCATTAACAGAATTCTCATTGGTTTTACACATGTGCTGGCAGTGGGTGATTTCAAGTTCGGTGTGCGGTGTTGGTGTTGGTGTTGGTGTTGAGAGCGTGGAAAGGCTGCTGAACCGAGCTCCAACACCGATGGTCAGTTTAGAAGGACGATACCGATCACCTTATCAATGGCTCAACACCAAGTGACTTCATACGCTATAGCAAAAAATCTCAACGATGAAATAATTTTCCCTCAGAATTTCTAATAAATCTACATCTTATTGGATTCGAATTGCATAATCATTTGAAGAATCCAAAAGGAAAAATATTACACTTCCATGGAAAATATATGGTTTTGATTATACCAAGTTGTTTTGACTGCAAAATGGGTTTAACCAACATGTGACGAGTGGCCGTAGCAACACCAACACCAGCCTCCAACACCGTACTTGAAATCACCCAGTGTGTGACCTTACGTCACTGACCGGAGATCAAAAATATTTTTTGTCTTTCACTTGTGTAATAGCAACTTGAAAGGGAAAGAACTGAACACAGACAGCATCTTAGGTTTGCTGCTGACCAGAGAAAAAATTTTTTTTTTTTTTTCCGGGGCTACTTTTTGAGCCCACTTGTCTGAATTTTCTACATTGTATTACAGTTAACATTGGACCCTATGAGAATTTCAGGGGTTCTTTTTTAGTTTTCCAGGGCTCCTTTTGGCATTTCGGGGGCGAATTCGCCCTGAGCCCCATTGTATTTTTTTCCCTGCTGCTGACAGCTTAAAGCAAATAAAAGAATGTGACAAAAAGTTTTGAGGGCCTGAGCCCAAAGCTGTCCATTCTAAAAATTTTACACTAAAATCATGTACCGGTACACAGTACAGGCTATGAGCAAATACTGGGCAGAAGGCCATAGTGAATAGTGTACTGTAAAAGTGGAAATTTTTGTGCAATTAATTTTTCGCGCTTAGCCACGTTAAAAATAATTGCGCATCTTTAATTTTCGTGGGCAGTTAGGATACCTGTATTCATGTCCAAAATAAACAAAACATTTTGCACGGTTTTATTTTCGCGCAAGTGACGTGCCACGCTAAATGCGCGAAAATTTCCACACCGTGAAATATTCCATGTTTACAATACACAACCTGTTTAACCTCTCCAAAGATATCTACTGTACATGATATAACATCTAACATGATGCTTTGATTAACATTTTCTTTCCTTTCATAAACAAAACAAAAAAAAAACTATCAAAAACTAGTACAATCATTGATTTTCCACTGTCTTAGTTCTTGTGCATATACATGTATGATATCACTTTTTCAGTTTTTGGCCAATCACAGACATCATTTTCAGTACAAAACAGTGATGATAAAGAGTACATAATGGTGAATTCTTTGTTCAAGCAAGCAAATTACATTCCATGATATGCACAAATCAAAATGAAAAGGTACAAGGAGAGTTTTATCCCTTGGTGTCTGTACAACCTTCAGTGATTTAAAGTGCAATACAAAGTGCAATATTTTGGGAATATACGGTTCAGACTGTTTCCAGTTTAAATTTCTGTATCATCCGTAGATTTTAAATGGATTTTATGGTTGTTGTGTATTATTGGATATTCTTTGACTATATGCGTTCCCCTTCTTGTTTTCTGCTTCCTCTTCCCTTTTTTTTCTTCTCCCCCTTTTCTGTTTCTTTTGAATTGAAATGTACTATTTATATGTATGTAAATTTTATGTATTATAATTGAAATGTACTATTTGTATGTGAACAATCCAACCATTATGGTTGCAATAAATGAATAATAATATAATATAAAATACATTACACAGGACTTCAGTTTTACCTTTAATGTCACATACACATGTATCATTTCAGTACTGTGACTGCACTTTTTTAATACCCTCAATTTTTATATAACTGCATCTAATTTTCTTTATATATCCTACATGCACTATACATTCTCTTCAGAATTTTTCCAAAAAGAAAAAGAAGTGAATAAATCCTTCTCACATCTCTTTAAAACCTCAGCCCATGGCTACAGTCGATATGCAGTATACATTACAATAAACTCCAAAAACATACAGTACACACTGTTTTTTACAAAGTTGAAATACAATGTACTATACATTTTATGACTGTAATATGCCGCAAGAAATTTGATCAGAAACAAATTAATCAGTCACTTTACGACGGCAGTGTCTTCATTTACACAGCATATAGGCCTAGACATGCACACGCACAAAGACAACTGATTTTGAGTATAGTGTATGCATAACATCATAAAAGTAAACAACAAACATGATGCAAATCAAGTGGGAGAGGCACCATTGCTCAAATCACATGTTCCATGTAAATACACAGAGCTCGACACTAGCAGGTGCCCAGGATACATGGATGCCAAAAATCTAGGTACGGACCCCAAAAATTTGAAAATTTTAACACAGGGCTCAATGTGTACAGACCCCAAAATTTCAGACTGGACCCACTATGCAAAAAAAATTGGTGCAGAGCCCTGAGATACATGTACATGCAAATATGTAACAGTAATACAAGTACAGTATATTGCATAATACAGTCAAACCTGTCTATAAAGACCGCTCAAGGGAAACGCCAAAAGTGGTCTTTATAGACAGGTGGTCTTTATAGACAGGTCGCCTGAGGTGACCATGGGAATGATACTTTTGACCCCCCCCCCCCTTTCATTGAGTGATGAAAACAAAAGAAATGATTTAGTTACATGTTTTAGCTTTGTTTCAAGCTTTGAAAAATATTGAATAAACTGGTTTTAAACGTGTCTGTGTGATTTCTTTCAGAATGTGTTTGTGCTTCAGTATAATAAATATACAGAATAATGAAAAAAAAGAATGATTTATTTATATGTTTTAGTTTTGAATGTGTTTGTGCATGCTTCAGTATAATAAATATATAGAATAATGAAAAAAAAAAGAATGATTTAGTTATATGTTTTAGTTTTGTTTCAAGCTTTGAAAGATATTGAATAAACTGGTTTTAAACGTGTCTGTGTGATTTCTTTCATAATGTGCATGATTTGAACGTGTTTCTGCTTCAGCTTTTTTTTTTTTGTCATTGATTATTCTTTTTTTTTTTCATTCATCATGTGAGAATTCGATCCATTCCCTTTTCCTCTTGACGATCCCTTGGATCTGGGTCTTGCCGCATCGGTGCCCACGAATCGCTAGCCTCTCGACGATGGAACGGCAGCTCATCATGCATCTTGATGACTTCCATCTTCAACTCGAGGGAGAGCATGTTCCGGGAACTTCGGGCGGCCATTCTGCTTGACGGCAGTATAAATGATGCTGACTCTAGATGATGAAGATTTGGTGGCAGAAAACTTAAATTTGACAGCAGGAATATCGCAGTTGAATCACAGCAGACGACAGGTGCAAAACGTACTCGAAGAGCGATAGAACGCAAGTAATCTACCGACGCCATTGTCCGTGGATTTTTACCCGGTCGCTCGAGCGAGGAGGATCCCAACGCCTCGAAAATCAATCGATAATTCTCCAAGTTTTGTTTTCATTATTGAATATACAAATTCCAATATTTTTTAAAAACTTCTCATTTACAAAAAAAAAACCTTGAAAGGGTGAAAAATATTTTAATTGAGCGTTATCATATCAAATTATTTTTTTTAAAACTAAAAATTAACAAAAGTAATGAATAACCGCGAACGAGGCTGACACATCTCAAACCCGGAAGTACAGTACGAAAGTAACTCGCGATCGAAGTCGCTTTGTTACATGAACAATGAGCTGAAGAAACGTCCCCTGTCGGTATTCATTTCATTGTTTCTTGTTTATTTAGTGACAATATGTGATTGAATAAATGTTTTCTAAGGCTTAGCTTAGGCTTAGGTAGTGGCGGTGACTGTGGCTTAAAGCTGCCACTCGTGGGTGGCCGTGTTTGTGTTCGGGTTTTAGGACGATTTCACGGTGGAGCGACCGTGTTTTTGGCTTGCACACAAAGCGACTGGCTTTTCACAGCTCCGCCGCTGGTGCAGGCGGTCGTTGTAGCAACATTATGCTTCACGTTGGGTGACAAAATAAGCGATCGCTGGTCGCGTAAGACAGGTGGTCGCTACACACGGGTATTTTAGTACGTGAAATGGCTGCGGGGGAATTACTTGCGGTCGTTATGGACAGGTGGTCGTTATAGACAGGTGGTCGCTAAGACAGGTTTGACTGTAACTGCTAAAATTCGTGAATGGATTTGTTATGCAACTTCTGCAACAAAACACATGCATAAAGAGTTAATGACATCTTCGATGGGATTCACATCACCAAACAAAACTAACGCAACACCATTGGATGATTTGGTCCAACTGAAATTGGTTCCCCACTCGGCCAATGGCCACTAAAAAAAATTCAGACTCTATTTCAGCTTCCAGTAAGATCAACTTTGTATATTTCAGACTTTCTAAAATCATATGAATCTCCTAAATGCACAAAATGGCATAGATCCATTGACAGATGACCTGTTTTTCCCTTGAAGTTGAACAAGGTTTTTCCTATTTTTACCACCTTTTTCTCCACCCCATCCATCTTCTTCTTCCTAACACAGCAATACTCCTCTTCAGGAGCTGGAGTTCATGACCCCCATAAAGTAGGGGTGATCTCAAGAGAGCAGCCCTTCAAGTCTACCTGAGAAAATTTCCAATAATGGACCCCATTTACACTCCGGATATACGAGTACTTTTGACCGGATAGTCCAAAGTATGAGCATTACATGTATGTGTAAGTTTGCACTTCTGATTAACATATTTGACAGTCTTAAAAGTGGATTAGTTGTCAATTCAAATATCTTGGAACATCACCAGGCCCCTAAAGCTCCGCCATTTTGTCCAGATCCATTAGAAGGTCGACCTAAACACCCATCAATATTCATGATCAAAAATGAATAATTCATTTTGTAAGATGATTCCAAGGAGTGCGTGCGTTTGTGCATGTTTTAAAACATCACACCCAAAAGCTAAAAAAATGTGCAATAAATGCACAACAAATGCGCAACAAATGCGCATTAAATCAAAGTGTCACAATAAAAGTGATACGCGCAATAGATATGAATAATGCAACAATAACGGGCCCTCAAATGATCCGAAAGAGGCGGGGCCTAATGCCATTCGCGTAATGATATCCGCGTGTGCTGCTTTTCGTCTAGTAAATTTATTATATGTCTATGAAAATAACCTACTGAGGAACATGAGTAAAGGGGAAGATACAGCTGTATATGTTGATTTGTTATAGGGATCACAAAGATAAAGAATATTATGTACGAATGAAGTATGAATCTATATCACAGTGGTCTGGACAAGAGATTTCAACATCATCTTCACCTACATGAATGCTCTTGCATTTCATCTTCTTCCCCATGCAATTGCATCAATTTTTAAGTGTGGTTTTCTCATTTTCTGTATATGCATGTACCATTGTACCTGTCACACAGGCAAACAAGCTAATCCTGCCACTTGAACAATTTGCAAATGTGAATGAGGTCTTGGTTTACTGTAAGAGTGCTATATCAATCAAGGTCCCTATTCTGTGTGAACCCAGCACTTTCATTATTACAACCATGATGCATTCACAATGTTATTACTCTTCTTTGACAGTGTGAATGTGTCTTGCTTTATTCAACTGCCAGAGTGTTACGTCAGTCAAGGTCCCTATTCTGTGTGAACTCTGCTTGTTCAATTACATGTATTGCATGACTACTTTATTGAGGAAGGGTTATACAATGTAACTTACATTTGATTGAATAATTCTTGCAAACTTTCTTAAAGCTCACCTTTTTAATCAGTTCTGATCATGCAACTTACTTGTACTGTAAAAGTGCAAATTTTTGCGCAATTAATCAGCCGAGTTAAACACAATCGCAATTTTTTTTTATTTTCCCAGACGGTTAGGATAACTTTATTCAAGTGCAAAATAAACAAAATATTTCACTCGGTTTTATTTCCGTGCAATTGTTATGCTGCACGAAATGTTTGAAAATTTCCATCCCGCGAAATATTCCACATTTACAACTGGTACATGTACATGTATATAGTAACCGTCTCCAAGCAAAGTGGAAGAGGTAGACAAAATTGGGCATACAAAAAAAACCGGGTTTAATATAGGTGTTCAGTGGGCACAGAAATAAGTACGTGGGACCATACGGACAAATGTGACATGAATGAAATGTTCAATTCAGTCTGAAGAGACATTTTTCATCCTATTCCAATATGAGGGCATTTAAAGGAGAATGGAACCCAGGTATCAGTGTGCTTTTAGTGAATAGAGATGAACAAGAAAGATAAACAGTGAAAGTTTGAGCAAAATCGGACATTCCATTCAAGAGTTATGAATTTTGAAAGTTTAAGTAAATCCCTATTATAGGGATCCTTGAGCTGGCAACTTTGCCAGCATCTGTGATGTCATCGTGGACAACTCTCCATTCATTTTGTGTATGATTTTTCAAAAAAATTGATTTATATGAAATTTTGAGTCAGGAATCAACATAATTCTTCCCAAAATGCTTGCAGAATTGATGTAGCCATGCCATACTCAAACAGTAAATCAAAAGAATTTCTATTTTTCTTGAAAATGAAGAAAATGTTAAATTCTGTGCATAAAATGAATGGAGAGTTGTCCACGATGACATCACAGATGGTGGCAAAGTTGCAAACTCAAAGAACCCCATAAGAGGGATTTGCTTAAACTATCAAAATTCATCTCTTAAACAGATTTTGCTTAAAACAATTTTGCTCAAACTTTCACTGTTCATCTGTCTTTACTCTTGTTCATCTCTATTCACTAAAGGCACACTGATGCCTGGGTTGCATTCTCCTTTAAAGAGCAAGACTTTCCAGGGAACCTTTCTCCTTCTATTCTTCCCAGCTCATATAAAAAGAATCAGAAAGCTCACAAGTACACGTAATTCATTTTCAACCTCTTCCCAGAACTCAAGCTACTCTTTGAAATGCTTTAAATTGCTCACTGTTTAATGACACTGCTACTCTTTGATGGCAACGAGGCAAGTACATGTAGGTATTTTCAATTCCTAGTTGGCTTGATGAGCGCGGAATAAAGTAATAAATTTTTAGAGCATCCAAGAAGTATGCATTTGATCACTCTGGTAAAAAGATAACGACATTGGCTTACAGAAATGGCAAGGGTCATTGTAAGAAAGTAGGGCCTAGTACATGTACATCTACATAATCCAGGGAAAAAATTAATATTTTTTTTTCCAGGGCTACTTTTTGAGCCCACCTGCCCGAATTTTCTGCATTGTATTACAGTTTACATTGGACCCTATGAGAATTTCAGGGGCTCTTTTTTAGTTTTCCAGGGCTCTTTTTGGCGTTTCGGGGGTGAATTCGCCCCGAGCCCCCGTGTATTTTTTTCCCTGACATAATCAATGTGACTTTGGTCATCTAATGGATCAGTAATTGTTTAGTTGAAATCCACCGTTTCATAAAAATCATGAAAACACAAAAATATCAACAAAAAAACAAAAAAAAAACAAAAAAAAAAAGCTGTGGATTCATTTCTCACAAACATACATGTACCCTTATTTGCCAGATTTGTCCATACATATTTTTTGTAACAGAAAGAAAAACATCTGTAACCTACCAATTACATACATGTATGAGTGTTTTGCTACTTTCAAATTTTATGAAATCTAATGAATTATTGCCTTGGAGATAGCTGTACATGTATGTATATGGGTGTAAAATGAGAAATGTAGCAGAAGATAATGTATGCACGGATGCACATGTATCATAGAATTAAGAATTCAAGGCAGTTCTCATCTTCCAATTTCAGTAAAAGCACTAATCATCCGTGCAATTTTCTCAATATCCCATCCGATACTGAGAAGCATTAAATGACCAATGTTATAAATGTCAATCTGGCCGGGAGGTGGGGGGAGCAATTACATGTGTTTGCATTCAAGCATTGTTCATGTACATGTACATGCAGTTGTACAGAGGGAGGAGTCTAATGGACAGAGTAGTACGGGTACACACACACATATACAACACGCACAAATGCAATGGTGATGCTCTGTCACCCATGCATGTACACAGCACGTGCTCAACAAATCCTCATGTGTCAATAGTTTATTCTCCCGTGGTCACGAACCAGGCAGCAGTCTACTTTCAAATAATGATTAAAATGCTTTCAAGCTAGATGTGGATGACAGGATTTTTGATATCCAATTTATCTTGTGCTGCTCATATTCCAGCTATACTTAGGTTTTTTCATCATTTACATAAGTAAAAAATGCAAGGTTGCACTGGGAATATCATTAATACATTTTGCAAGTGCAGGATATACATACAGTCCCGGGGGGATCACTTCCATTGAGGAGTGGACAGCATCTGCGAGAAAAAAAACACGGAAAAAGGGTATTTTTTCAGGGGTAGGCGCGGAACGTGCAGAACGCGAATAGAGTGTCAAAAACGCCCAAAAATGAAAAAAAGCCCCCTAAATCACGATAATCTAAAACGCGAAAAGGGTATGTAGTTTGCACCGACTGCGAGACCGACTGTAACAAGACCCGTGAACGGAAAATCCTATAACGCCTGTGTAAAACATAATCAGACAGTGAATTATCTCAAGATAAAAATGGCTCCAAACTTTCAATGGACCCCACTAACACTCTCAAGATATGAAAATGGGAATATCCAAAATCTGTGTTTAGGGTGTCCTAGCAGCCTGCCCTTGAATCCTCGTTTAGGGTGCTTTTTTTAGGACAATTCTCGCGGATGCTGTCCACTCTTCCATGGAAGTGACCCCCTCGGGCATACAGTGCACATGAAGTAGCACTTGCTTCAGAAGGCATCATCACCCGTTGAACTGTACTACTGTACTTATTTTCACACCATTTAAAGGATTTCAAATGATACACATTGGTGCTGTCATCAACAAGCCTTTTGTCGCCAAGCTTGTCGATAATAGTGTATTTTGACGAGAAGGCGACAAGTCGACAAAGATTCTGTTATGGCGACAAGAATCAACCCTCATAACGTTAGAGTACTAATAGAAGCTTGGCTGCACTTTACATGCACTTTGCAAATGCAAACGGTACGGAAATGTAAAATCAATTACGTATTTCATCAGTGCTGCGCGCGATCAATTGCCAATTTGAAGACGAGAATCATTGCACCGGTCAATGTAATATGCATACTGCGAGCACTAGTAAACTAACCACAGTATTCATCAAAGACGTTTAGAATATCTTTATTTATCCTCTTCAACTTTACGATCTTCATTGGCGCACAAAAATGGTCGATAACTTCAGTTTGTATGAGCTTGCATGAACAGAGGTTTTTCCCCCATAGAAAAGCACAGGAATCGCCCACCCGCCAGCGAATGATCTTCAGCGTGTTGAACGTAACTGAAGTGAGCGACATTTTTTTTGGTCATACATTCACACGTTGTGTACATACGTGTATGTGACCAAGCTGATTGACTATACATATAGCTGCATCATAGATCATGGACATGCACTATACATCCTCGCAGTGTTTTCATGCCTCTTCTTCTAGAGACTGTAGGAAAATAATCATTGATGAAAATAGGCCAGATTTCATTTCCCATTTCCCCTCCCATTGACACTATGTACAGTTAGGGAGCAAAATTTTAACAAACATGAAATCTGGCCTATTTTCATCGATGATTATTGTTCAATCTACTGTGAGTTTTTTCATGAAATTTTGCACATACATATACCTCCCTGATGTCACTAACTAAAAGGATCTTACACGAAATTAGCTTTCCGATGCAGCACGGAGCAAGGACAAAGCCCTAAACTTTCACCTCATTTGCATAATTTTCTTGTCTCATTTGCTCCCTAAAGTGTAAAAGATTGGGATTTCAATGAAAATCAAATCAGAGGAACTCCCTAAGAAGGCTTATGATGATTAACCACGTCAAGCAATTGAATTTTGGTTGATATGTGAAAGAAGAGCTTTTCCAGTCCAACGTGCTCATTGAAGCGTGAACTTTCAATCAAATGCCATGAGATCACTGATACATGTACACCGGTCATATAAACATGCTAAAAATGTTATTTATAAGATTTTTAGTGCACAAAAATAAGGCAATAATTACTGGATAATTTCAAGATGGTGATATTTTGTTTTTATTATGTGTTCATTCAACTGTGAATTGATAGGTATCAACTGCGAAAGTTGCAAACACTCTTCCAAAACATGAATTCATCCGCATTAGATCAAATTCAACGTGCAAGAGATGTCAAAACTGCAGTTTTTGCCATGTTCACCTCTTGCTCACTCAAGCATGAAATTTGGTGCACAACTCATTTGGCATGTTTGGTAACGAATAAAATTTATGTTGCATGCCTTCAAATACAGAAAACTTAAAGTATGTTCTGATATCATTGCATCAAAGTCATGGCATGATGTTTGTGAACTTAAAAAAATGACAATTTAGCATATTTGTTGTGTTCACTGAAGCGTGACTGAAGGGTTTGCCCTAAATTTTCCAGGAAATGTAGCTGAGAAGTGTAGCTACATGATTCTGTGTTCAGATTTCATCAAAGGTTCCTGATCTAAAAAATACAGGGATGTGTTTTAGGGGGAACTTAATTTTTGTTTTGTGTTTAGATTGATACAGTCGAGTGTACACTCGAATTGCTCAAAATAATTCTGACCATGACTGTCGACAATGCGGTCAGCTATGATTTAACACGACATGTCGACAAAGATTTTTTTCCTCGATGACAGCACTAATAAACATAACTCTGACGCCTCTGATCTTAGCTTCTCTTTGGAGATACAATTTCTTGCAATATATTTCTCCTCTTCAAAACCATTAAAAAATGTACACGTAACTCACTGAAGGTGATTAATAACCCTGCCCCAATGTGTATGTTAAATATCCTGAGCATTGCTTGAAAAATGAGGAAGTGGTTTGATCCGCAATATTTCCCCCTGATTTATTGCCACATGCCGTTACCAAGTCAACGCAGTTTCCAACACATTAAAAAAATACGTTTTGCACAGCCACATCCAAAGATAATGTGTATCCCAAATTTCATGAGCATTGCTTCAAAAATGAGGGAGTAGTTCGATCTGCAATAATTTCCAGATTTATTGCCATAATATGTCGTTACCATGGCAACGCAGTTTCCGACACATTAAAAAAATATGTCTTGCACATCATCATCCAAAGACCAATGTGTGTACCAAATTTCATGAGCATTGCTAAAAAACTGAGGGAGTAGTTCGATCTGAAAGATTTGCAACAGACCGACTGACTGCCCAACTGCACGCTATTACCCTACACGTACATGTACATATACATCATACATGTACATTTCTAATATTTCCTGTTAAAGAAATCATTTCAAGTTGCCCTTTTCACCATGATTTTCTTTTCATTTACATCAAACTTCAAAACCCCCCGTCCAATTTTTTTTTTCACTCCTTCCCCTGCACTCCCCAAAGTATCATCAAGGCAACTTTACTGCATATGATGTACATGTACGGCACTTTGTTTTGACCATACCACATGACATTTCTTCTACATGATTAGCGAAGACCTGGAAACACCCAGGAATCAACCAAAGTTAGTCGAGAGAGATGATTATATCACCGGAAGTTGCTCCTAATTGGTCAATCATTTCATAGAGCTCCAATTAGTTCCTTCCAATGAGCTGGAGGAATTAGTTGGACTTTAAGTCCATAGCCGGTATTCTGAAAACTTTTTTATCTTTTATCTTATTTTGATTGCCATAGCGATCAGAAATAGCATTTACACCATTGGCTCGCATTACGCACTTTTGTCTTGCGTGCTGGTCATTTGCGCAGTTCAGACCAATCATAAGTGTGCCTTTAAAATTTGTTATGACAATTAACACAGTGAAGATAAAATAAAAGATAAAACAATTTTCAGAATACCGCCCCAAGATTTAACCCACACATGCATGTCTGCGCTCACATACCCAGGAATGTGCATATTAAACCTATACATTATCTCTCGTTAATATACTCTATGGCATCATGTACATCATGCATACACATAGTACCAATCATAGCCAACTTGCAAACAAGAACAAATTAACTGAATTATGGAAACCAATGTTCTGTTTTGAGTATGCACATGTATATGTAAGCACGAGTCAAACTTTACAACTGACAGATAATCTGGTGATATCAAATGACCATTTTTTAGGCATACTAAAGGCCGCCGCAAACTATACGATCCGACTGCGACCCAACTTTCGAACAAATGGCATCTTGCATTAAATATGAAAGTTTAAACACGGGAACAGAAAAAATAATTTTTTTCCAGGGCTATTTTTTTTAGTCCACCGGCCTGAATTTTCTACATTGTATTACAGTTAACATTGGACTGTACGAGAATTTCAGGAGCTCTTTTTTTAGTTTTCCGGGGCTCTTTTCGGCATTTCGGGGGCAAATTCGCCCTGAGCCCCCATGTATTTTTTTCCAATTCAACTCAACAAATTTTTACAAGCAAACAACCAAACTGTGAGAAAATGCACATTATTCCCCCCCCCCATCTTCTCACCTCCTTTGCACAGGAAGGTAGAGATTGTATTTGAGTTGGTTTGAGAAGAAGTGACACTCAATCCAAGTTGTCACCTTAAATACCTGTAAACACTTTACAAGGCAGTCTCAGGCAGTCAATTAAATATTGTCACACATATTATATTTTCATCTTTTATATCACAAGATTAGGAGATGGGTATAGCTGCTGTATCGAGTCCAAAACAAATAAACACAAGTTGCATGTGCGTCCAATGCCACTGCTTCTCACAGTAATCCGACACATGAACCAGCGACATTTGCTCACAGCCTTATCTTTTCAAAGAAATAGGGTATAAATGTAGTCATGTTTTGGCTTCCAGGTAAGTTTAGGGTTAGTGTAAGTGTTAGGTCATGATTTAAAGTTAGTTTGTGATTTGTGATTTCAAGTTAGTCCAAAAAACAAAAAAAATGAAGGCCGAGCAATTACAATACAGCGTGTCTTAGAACCTTTTCAAGCATACATGTACTTCACTAAAATCATTAATTCTCAATGAGCTTACCTCTTCTGGAATATCTGGTTTGTTCCACGATCTTGCATTGTACTTTGCCTTGGCAGGGGACTAAATCAAGGAGAGAATTTCAACATTTCATTAACATCAAAAAGATATTATCTAGGGTGAAATGGAGAAGCGTAGAGCTATACAGCAGGATTATCTGATTACTACTTATGAACAAACTTAATTTTGCTTCAAGTGAGCATATTTCCTAAAGCCTACGCATCTTAATAAAAGTGAGTTACATGTACCCAAGAACAGGGAAATGATTTCCTGGGGGCAATCCAAAATATTGCTGTACACACAGGCGAACACAAAAATGCTTAGAAAGGGTATTTTTTGCTGATTAAGGAGTGTCATGCACGCCACACGATTAGGGTGTTCAAATAGGCCAAACATGAGGGAAAAAGGTATGTTTTCTTGAGTTTAATGAAACGAAAGAGACAGAGACTTTGTCTAGGAGATATGTTCAAAGAGGTTACCCCCAAACTCGTTTGGTAATTTTCATAAAGGTAAATCACTTCACTTAGGTAAATTTTTATAGAAAGGCTAAAAAAAAAAAAAATAAAAAAGGGTGTGGCTTTGATCAATGGAGAGAACTTGTTTTAAGGCACTTTTGGAAAACCTGTGGTCGTTCGTGTGTACAGGAATGTATACTGACTGCTCCCCCCCCCAGAATGATTTCGTGTGAATTGTCGCAAAAGTTTTGTATGCCTCAAATGATATGCAAATATGTTACTCATTAAATGTGCTGGTTCTTTACTGAAGAAAAAATGGTGTCCTTGATTTACTAGTCTCAAGTTGGTCTTGAATTTTCATTTCATCCTGTCAAAATGACCCCCTAAATTCACAAAGTCTTCAGCATTTCAGAGTTCTTAAATGAAATTCATGTTCTTCCACCTTTTCAGAATTACATAAACTTAAGCTACCGGTTTTCTGAGCTAGGAATTGCTGAATTATACTTTAACATATTTTTCAGCATATTTTCCTGTTTTAATCTGTTGTCTTAATTTTAATTAGACTTGGCATTTTCCAGCAATTCATTAAACATGTACATACATGTACCTTCTTTGGACTGTTGAAGATTTTCTTGACATTGTCCACACTACCCGCAGACTTGATTTTCCTCAGTGCCGGAGTCTCTGCTTGCTCATCATCTTCTGAGAAATCAAACTCATCATAAGCACTTGAAGACGAAGGCTTGGCTGGTGGTAAAGATTTGGTGGTCTTCAAGCTAGGCTTGGATGCTGCTACCTTTGACGATGTTCCTGATGAACTTGAAGACTGGCTACTTGTGGCCTGACTACTTGTGGCCTGAGTGCTTTCCTGGGAGCTACGACTCCTCCCAATACTAGTACTTGAAACAATGATGACCTCAGAGTCATCAGAGTCATTGTCATCGCTCTTCATAGCAGAGTCTTGACTAGAACCAGAGGGATTAGTTCTTAGGTTTCTGTTAGACAACTGACTGTTAGAGGACTGACTGGCACTGTTCAATGCTCTTGTCTTTCCTCTTAGTGAGGAGGCACTACCTGATGACAACTGAGAAGAGGAACCATCTGTGCTTGTGGATTCTGCAACAGTCTCAAGTTTGCCAGTTCTCCTTCCCTGACGGACGTTCCCTGCTAATGAGCTTGAAGTTGAACACTGGCTCCCTGATGACAAAGACACTACACTAGTTTGTGAACTTGAGAAATCGGATCCATTTGGGCTACCTAAACTGTCATCTAAACTCTCCATGTCCACATCAGTATTGTCCTTTTATCACTTGACGAGTCATTATTTTTTGAATTCTTGGCAAACTGTGTGATCAAGGTTTGGTTGTTTGGAGATTTCTCTTTTGCACTGCTTCTGGTTGCATGAGCACTTTTTGGTGCTGCTCTGGAACTGTTCCTGGATTCAACACCATTGTCAAACTGTAATGATGCTCTCGTCTGTCGATAGTTAGCAGAGTTATTGGAATCACTACTGTTGTTCTTGTCTGTGGCCATCCGTTTGGCAGGTGATTTATCATCATCACTGCTAAAGCTGAAAGGATCATCTGTGCTACTAGCTCTTCTCCTTCTCTTTGGGCTCGTCACGCCCACCACATCCTCTCTCAAAACAGTATTCTGTCGAGTTGGCCTGGAGCTCTCAGAGCTGGCCATTCTTGAAGCCTTCGAGGGAGACGATCGAGTTTGTCGAGTAGTGGTTTGCACTTGGCTGTTGGCTGGCCGCTTTGCTGGGGAGAGACGAGTCACAGGACGAGTGCTGCTTTTACTCTTGTTCCATAAATCATCAAAATTATCACTGCCCTCTTTACGGACGCCTCGCCCGTAAGTTTTCGCCCCGTAACGAGGCATAGTATTGTTCACAAGTTGGAGATAAAACACCAGTTTAAGCTTCTGTACTTGCCAATTGTTGCTCAAATCCAGAGGGGTGTATGAATACAATCAAGCTGTAGAATTTTCAAAGGTGAAAAGAATACATTGGTTACGAGAGTTTAGGAAAAGGAAAGGGAAAAATATAATGTAAGAACCCCTCACCCACACTTTCATGTTACTTGAGAGTACATGTATATTTGAACTTTTATAGAAGCAATGTTTATTATACACGTAGCTCAGAAACGTACAAGACAAAATGCCTTCTGGTGAATGGTACACTTAAAGTTTTAGTAGCATAATTCCTCTCCTGGCGCCTCTCTAACTTCATACTTTTGTTTTGTTTATTATTATTATTATTATTATTATTATTATTTAATATTTGAAAAGGTGCTCAACAGTAATAATACCTATTCTTTTTTCAATTTCTCTTGAGAAATCTGTTTGTCTTAAATTTTACACATCAATAGAATTGCATGAATGCCTCTATGTCAAGATATTACTAATTTACTATCAAGGTAAGATCAATGATTGACAATTCTACCTTCAAACATCCTCTTATTTACAAAAGTTAATTCATTTTTATAACTTAGACAATCCCTGATTGGTCCCCAAATCTGTAAGAGTAGGCTATAAAAACCATCCCCCCCCAAAAAAATATGACCTTGTTTTATTTTCTATGAAATCTACAGAAGACTGTGCAAACATTACAAAAAGCTCTTTCCTTGCACAGCTGAATGGTGGGTAGGCTGTCTCCCACTGGACGGACAGTCATCATTATTGCAGATTTCACTTCTAAAAAAGGCTTAAGAGAAGCAAAATCACTATGGCAGCGGTGCTCCACGGTCAAATTGCCGAGAGCTCAGAGCTCAAAAGCCCAAATGTTTTGTATATTAATCACAAAAAATATTATGGAAATAAACAAAACATAAAAAGTAAATTTTAAAAAAGATGGTCAGAGGGTAATTTGTTCAATTTCATGAGCATTTAGTTAAATATATTTTTAAGTAAAACCAAACCAGGTGATCGGACAAAGGGAATCTCGATTACGGCTTTGTCGATGTCCAACGCCGTGGTCCTCTCGAGCTCTGAATGCATAGGCGCTGTGTGCCTTCCGTTTGCCATGCATACAATGTAGACTCTATATGTAAACTGAAGCTAGCAACCAAAATTTGCACAAAAATTACGGGTATGGTATCCTCCAGACCTCCAGACACGTAAAATTTAGGTTACTAGCTTCAGTTTACGTATAGTCTATGCACGGTGAACAGAAGGCAGACAGCGCCTATGCAATCAGAGATCGAGAAGACCACGGCATTGGACATCGACGAAGTCGCAATTGAGGTTCCCTTTGTCCGACAACGGGGGTACGTATGCACATCAGACCTGCTGAGAAGCAAGCCTAGCTAGCCGGCCAAGCTTGCATGCTGGCAGTGCGTGCGGCAGCCGGCAGTACCAGGTAGCCGTAGACTAGCTCGTCGTGACCATTTCAGTAAGTTTTGTGTCTAAAACAATCGCTGTAAAGTCGATTTTTTTTTCTGTGATTTTGAACAAACTTGCAGTGGAAAACAGCGCAATTCGTCGGCATATTGCCGTGGTGTACTGGGCGCCGATTTGTGATTTTTTTTTCTGGCGCTTCGGCCTGCTAGTTTGCATTTGAACCATGCGCAAAAGCCTTCGGACCAGGAGTTAAATTGCGCTCGGCGCCCGCTTAATGAAAAGCTTGCTCATCTGCAACAGTGAAAACTCCTACTAATAACTTTTTTTAAGTGAATAAGATTTTGATAAAATATCATATATAGGATGCTACTAATGTAAATATGCTGGTCGGAAATCAGATTTACTTCGAATGTGTTTAGAATAAATCAAATTTCCCTTTTTGCAAGCCAAATTGGAAAGCTAGTCCCATTTCGCCAGCAATCGCTATTTTGTGTAGGAGAAACGAAAACATGAACTTGCGCATGTGCCTATGAATATTTATTACAGCGATGTCATAGTTTTATCAATGAATGAATGATTTGTCGATCTCGCCCATTAGCTCGCCACTTGCTTCTCATGAATATTTATTATCCTCCTTTCTCGTCTCGATCTCGTCTCTCCTGTGCATATACATGCATACAATATATGCTCTCACATCTCGCGATATTTCGATCTCCCGACACATGCGCATTGCAATCTACATGCAACTTCTACAGCTTGTGGAAGAGATCTATCGCGGACCTGGGAAAATATTTTTGTACCATCCTCTTCAAAAATTGGGGAAAAAACATCTGACCACCATTGTAAGTATCTAAAACTCTGTTATATGAATTAATTTTAGTTAATTTCAGTTAGTATTTCAATCTGGAGAGCTCGGAACAGTTGGCATCTAAAATTTCATATGACGAAGTGCGCAGCCCTAGGGTTCAGGCTGCCACAGTAAGGTTTCATTAAATCAAGGCTTAATGTGCCATACATGTAGCGTTAGAGCCCAAAAGTATGATGGGGTGACCAAACTTCGCACACATTTCTACCAAAAATTATTCAAATTGATGGATACCAAAGGGAAAGCAAAAATTTCAGATTATGAATGGGTGCAAGAAGAAAAATTGACAAAGAATTCCTGAGATCTTGCAAGATTCAATTTCGTAATGCAACTCGCTGGAAATGGTCTACAAAAGACGAGTCCAAACTTTGTGCATGCCAATTCACAAATAACTTATCCAAAATTAATAGAGATCCATGGAAGGAAAGATAATTGCATCACTAGCAAGGCAAAATACCATAAAATCATTGGACATCACTTTTTACGTTTGAATATATCTTCTCTCCAAAGGAAGATTTCTAGACCCTTTTCGTTAAGTTAATATTTTTCTGAATGGACGCAAAATATAGCAAAATCTGTGGATATTTTGTCAATAATTTCACAATTCTCTAATTTCAAAGAAAATTTAGTCTTAATGTAATATCAGGCTCCTCTATCCATTGGTGCTAGCAGATTTTCAAAATCTTTTCTAGTTTTTTTAGATATTACCCTGTGCCAAAATATGGACATGTACGAAATTTGGACACACTGCCATACACTGTACTAAAAGTTTAACTTTTTGCTGAATACAGACAAGAAAGAACAATTACTTTGTGTTTCAAATCTATCTGTACTACCCAGCCATTTAAACAATTCTACAGAAACCTGCCTATAGTGTAGTCAAGTTCACAGTGTGAGTGTCAATATTCAGAACACAATGAAATGCCAAAAATCCATAACAACATCATTAACAAAACAAAGAAAAAAATCAAAAAGTAACAAGGTGAAAAGTGCAATGTCACCGACACCAAGTATCAACAAAAAATAAATGGGTGGCAAAAACAAATAAGGCAGCCAACAAATCATAGAAAAAAGGGTCTAACTTGGAGGTCTCTAACGTTAAACATAGCATTATTAGCAAATTTTTATGCAATGCAAAATTGCAAAAGTGCAAAACCCTCTGAAAAAAAAAAATAGGATGGGGGGTTGGGTGTCCGGACACATAACAAAAATGAAGCCTTCTTTTTTTGTCTTTGGATTAAACAAAAACTAGATCTATGAGTCTGACTAGATCTAGATCTATGCATTGATTTGTGCTAATCATCATCAATATTTGTTCTCTATAATATTGTCTAACATTTTGTGCTAAAACATTGAAGAGATTTGCTTGTCATGCTTGTGAACTTTTTCAATTGGCTGTTTAAAATCTGTCCGGATACACAACCTGTCCGGACACTCAACAACTGGGTATAGTCTACTCTGCAAAATTAGAAAGTTTAGATCTAGACCTAGTCTTAGATCTAAGTACTGTTACTTAGTCTGTACTGTCTGTAGCTATGCCTAGATTAGAATATTAAGTACAGTAAAGCAGATTAATGACATGAAAATTCATCATTTAGTTGTTATTTTGGCATTTAGTCTTACAAAGTTTTATCCGAGGTGAGAACATTGCACCAAAACTGGCCGTCTCAAAAATCTTGCGCCAGCGCCGCCAACACGACTTTACTTTACAGTGTTGTAGTGTCGAAGCGGCGCCGTAGTCCTACACACAGTTAAAAAGTTGTGGGCAAAGAAGTGCGAACTTTTTCAAGAAGAAACTAAAACTACGAAATATCTCTCAAGTTTCTCATCATAAAAACGAACACAATATTACCTAGCACAGTCGTGTCAAAGAGATTATGTGATTTCGTGGTTTTCTTCGGCTCTGGGTCAATAACAAAGGCTTCAAAGCAGTAGACTTCTCGCCATTTTGAAACCGTAAGAGACGTGCATACAACGCATGCGCAAATCTGTTCAATGAAAACAAAACGGCCCTCAACGCCAATAAACTATACATGTTGCAAGATTCAGTCACTGAATGAACTCCAATGTTCAGTGGATTCAGTTTTAGCAATTTGGGACCGGCCACGACAACCACATCCAATATTTTTGCCAGATACATTATAACCCCAAATTTCGGTAATACTGAAAATTTCACACCCGTTCAACCCTAATCCTAATCCTAACCCTAACCCTACTCCTAATTCTAACCCTAACCCTAAATTGGATGAAAATATGGAGGGGTGAGAACTTCTTCAGTATTGCCCAAATTTCTTTCATTTTTGAGGGGGATGGGGTACACTCATTTTTTGCAACAAAAAGTGGCTCAAGATAATGAGCCATACAAGGTGAAGGGCAGGGGTTGAATATGAAATACATACTTGGGATGATTTGGATAAGAGTTTCATTCGTACCTCTGAAAAAAACAACATCAAAAGTTTACTTGATTCATTTTTTTCATTATATCATTCATTAAGGTCATAGCTGTTCATTTCTCACAGCTTTTTTGCGGATATGTTGAGTACAGTCGGTAAAGCATCTGCCTGTCAAACCAAAGATTGTGGGTTCGAGTCCACCCCGAGCGGACGATTGAAGCTTTCGTTGTGTGTTAACGTGCCCCTCCCCTGTTTCATAGATGAAGGCTTTATGTTTCGGTGGAAAATACTCCGTCCCTCGGATAGTACGTTAAATGGAGGCCTCGAGTAGAGGAGAGTCACCACCTTTGCACATTAAGAACCCACTGCACTATTCATATAAGAATAGTGGAAACCTCTAGTGTAGTGGTCCACCTGCACACCCCCAATATCGGGAGGAGAGACCCGAGGGTCACAGTGATTCAGTTCGCTTTTCGCTTCCCAGGCACAGGTGACGCCAAACAAATAATAATAACAATAACATCGGCGTAAATCCACTTTGAGGAGTGGGGGGGGGGGATGATAGACTTTTTAGCCGATTTTTTTTTCTGTCGAACTGACACTTAAAGCCAGAGCGAACTGGCACCCGTGTATGGGATTTTGAAATAGCGCCCTCTCTGTCCTAAACTACTGATTTTGTCCCCTTTTTGCTCCCAGCATGCTCTATTCTGATCAATGAGAGCTTTATTTTTTGAGTAACATCTTTTAAAATGTATTTGTATTCATACTAAGGAAATTCACGAGAAGCCACAAAGGATATGTTTCTAAGAGTCTCCGGTTTTGAGTAGCCGTAAGTTGGCGCTGTTGTAAATACATCATAATAAGGGTCAGTTCACTGTTGCTTTAAGCATAAACACATGCCCTCACCCACCTGCACAGACCCCCCTTACACACATTTTAATTTTTATCTTGCGAGATGAGCGAAGCGAGCGAGCCAAAAATTACCACTTTTCTGGTTTTCAATCCCATTTTCAAATAGAAATTCTAAAATATATGATGAGCAAGCCAAAAATAACCACTTTTCTGGTTTTCAATCGCATCTTCAAATGAAAATTCGGAAATATGACGAGCGAGCCAAAAATAACCGCTTTTCTGGTTTTCAATCGCATTTTCAAATAGAAATTATAGAATATGATGGTTGTTTACGACAGATTATTAAAAATTATATTTAAAGATTAATTCAAATATCAGTTCCTCCTTAAAAAGTGGTGGGGGGGACATTTGTACACGCCATACCCCCCTCTCAAAAAAGTCATGGGGCCTGACGGGGGGATATATCCCCCCCCCCCCACGGGATTTACACCAATGAACAATAATAATAATAATAACATTCTACGACAAAAGAATAAGTAATCAACAGCGCTGTCGCTGATCAAAAAATATTCTTCAGAACAACGAACTGGGAGGAATTTCCACAATATCAATCAATTCCTGGTTTTCCATCAGTTATTATCTGTCATGCAGTAAAGAGGATGAATGGAGACTCTATTTTTTTCAGAAGTTTCGTTTTTCAGGCTGTTTATAATTTCATGGTATAAGAAATCCCGACAGTTTTTCATAATCCCGAAGATGAATTGTATATGGTTCACTGGTACATTATTATTCTGAACAAAAATGAAATTATCGCAGGGGCGACGCTACAAGGGGAGGGGGTTTATGGGCGACCACCGGCACCCCTATCATTTTTCTATAGTGATCAACAACAAAAAAGAAGAAGAAGGAGGGGGAGGAGGAGGAGAAGAAGAAGAAGAAGAAAAAAAAAAAGAAGAAGGAAAAAAGACAGACAGAAAAAAGAAAGAAAGAAGAATATGGGGAAGAGTTCCGAAAAAAACGTCAATAAACTCACCTGTTGGCAAGGTTAAAAACGAGACGTGCATGCGACGTTGCCATTGACGCATGATCATACCCCTCCCCCCATATGAAAAAACCCTGGCGCAGCCCCTTCTTTATCGTTTTATGAACATTCGGATTTTTTTTTTCTTTTTTTTTTTCCCCCGGAATTCCGGAGTTTTATTTATTGTCGGAATCTTGAACCTTCGGAATTATAAACATTGTTTGGGGAAAAAAAAACCCAAAACAAAAAAAACCCAAAACAAAAAACAAAAAACATGTAACCGGAGGCAAGAAATAGGAGGGGGGGGGGGGGGCTTACATGCCTTTGCGAGAAATTGTCAAACGTATACCTTCTTTAAAGTTCATTTCCGCGTGAGCTCATTTCTCTCCCTCAGACCCTCAGACATGTCAGATTGATTTTTAAAAAAAGAAAACAGAGCTATCGAGAGGTAGCTCTGTTTTCTTTTGAATATGAAATGACAATTATTTTCTTTCCATTCAACCCACCAGTAGGCAGTAGGAAATTTGTAAATAACATGTCAGAAGGCCCAAGGGTGGAGTAGCCGGGTGGGGGTATGGGACCCACTAGTGCTCCCCACTTTTGCAAGCACTCCAAAAGTGCCCCTGTTTACCCATTAAACATGCCTGGCTTTTCAAACCTGCATGTTAATTCCCCCCCCCCCCCCTTTTTTCTTCCGTTAAAAGGGACCATTTTTTAAAATAAGTGCCATTTCACCTTCTAATGAGTGTTTTTTTTCGCTTGAGATAAGCCCCCCCCCCCCTTTGCACTAGATCTCTTTTTTATAGCCCCCTATTTATTCTACTGAGAAGACCACCATATCTCTTTTAATGTTTGTCCCTCTCGAAATGTAATACTGAGTGCCCCCTTCGACTGCATAAGTTTCTGTTCCAATAATGTGATTCCCCTTCTACCCCCTTCACCTCAAATAAATTCTCCTTTTTCACCTGGGCAAGTGCCCCCATTTGAAATCTGATACACGCCCCATGTACTTCAAATGCCCCTTTCCTTTCTCGTTTGTCCCGTTTCACTTCAAATGAACGTCCAGTTTGATTATGATAAGTGTCCCGTCAGTGCCCCCTTCTTATCTGATACATGTCCCTTTTTACGTAGTGCCCCTTCTTTCTTGTGCCATTCCCTCTCTGTTAATCATCCCTTTTCACATCTAGTATTAGATAGCCATATTCCTAGCCTCAAATAATCTTCATGATAATATCGGGTTCCCTTGTCATCTATCATTACTGACATAGTGGAACAGGAGCAGCAAGAGCTAGGAGCACAGCGCTCAACATTTTAGAACGAACGGTGCTCCTTATTGCAGAAATTTGTATTTTCATTCCTTCAAAGCTCGCTTGCTATATAATAGCTTGCTCTTACTTACTTATATCTCAGGCATGAAGTGTGTTGTAACGGTAACCAACCTACGTCTACATCAGTTCTCATATATAGCCCTATTTCATGATTGTGCATAAAATTAAACTCCTTTTCAGTTTTCTGTAATAAAATATCGGTCGTGATATGATGAGACCTAAAAAGTGCATTAAAATAGCTTAATTGATCAGTAAGGAAAACGATCGATGAAAATATTCATGACAGATAGGAAGAGCCCTAAATAAATTTGAGACATTTTGTCATTGTAACTGTATAATGCAAATACCGTGGTCTTCAACAAATAGTGATAATGATATTTAGTACTATTAAAGGTGGTATAAAGATTAGAAAATATGATCCTTAAAAGTCTGTTAATTAGAATGCAATAGTAACTATATACTCCTCAAAACGCTATATTTCCTTCTTGTGTTCACGGGCCCTAATTTGTAAATGCCCACCTTTTTCGCCGGGGCCCCCCCCCCCCCCACTTTAAAAGTCTCTCCACCGCCCATGCATGTCTGAAGCAGTAAAACCGGCAGATTTAAATAGCTATATGGAATTTGAAAGAAAACAAAATATTTACAATAAGCTTAACATAACATTGCTATGCCTTTTATCCTGTTCATTCAAATGGATAGCTGCAGCAGCCTGGCCACTCATTTTTCTTATTTTTGTAATCATTTATTGTAAGGGGAAAGAGGAAAACACTGATGAGAGCGAGACAGAAAGAGAGCCCAGGACCAAAATCCAGTTGAAACCAGTTGGAGGAAATCCAATTGAAACCAGGTGCCGACTCGTTTTAATAGGGAAAGTGGAATAACTGGTTCCAGTTGAAACCAGTTGAAATTCCAACTGGAATCATACAGTGATTTGGTCCTGTATAACTAGAATTTTCAAGTGGTATCTCCAACTGGTCTTGTAACTGGTGACTTGCTCAAGTGGTCTCATAATAACTAGACATGTTCAACTGGTATTTCCAACTGGCCTTACTGGTGTTATCCAGGGTTAGCTTGAAACCATAGTTTAGTTTCTTACATGTTCAGTTGTGGTCATGCTTAGTGAATTACTATTTTTATTGTTGTTTGAAATATGTAACGTAAATCATACATTTTTATCTCAAAATATCTCACACAAAAAATATTTGAAATAGATATTCATAAAGAGAAATAAAATGGCATTTGTATTTTTCTTTAAATGTAAATTTTTCAAAAAAATATGCTAATTAGATCAAAACCAGTTGATAACTGGTTCCAGTTGCACTTCTAACTGGAACCAGCTGGGTAACTGGAAATGGACTTCTAACTGGTTCTAGTTGCACTTCTAACTGGAACCAGTTGGGTAACTGGAAAGTGACTTCTAACTGGAACCAGTTAAGTAAACGGAAAAATTTTCTTACTGGTTCCACTTGCACTTCTAACTGGAACCAGCAGAATAGAGGATTCAACTGGATCCAGTTGCAATTTCCAACTGGTTTGAACTGGAATTGACAACCCATCCAAAGTTTTTTTTCCAGTTAGGCAATCGGTTTCAACTGGAAAATTTGTATTCCTATTGAAACGAATTGATACCAGCTGAAACCAATTGAAACCAGTTGAAATCTCCGATAACTGGTTTCACTTGGATTTTGGTCCTGGGAGAGGGGAAGGAATCGAGAGAAAGTAGCAAAACAGAGTTGAGAGATGATTTATGAGGAGAGGGGGGGGGGGGGAGAAGAGGGCAGCTTCTTCTATATACTTCTTATATCCCTCTTCTTTACTTCTTATATCCCTCTGCGCCTCTGAATAGTTAACTAGATCAATGACGCATTATAAATGCTGTATTTGTTATTTTTATTATTATTATAAAGAGAGGGGTGACAGCCGCAATATTGTAAACGTCTCTGGGACAGGCTGGGTGAGAGAAAGATCAGAGAAGAGAGAATTGGTGATACAGAATAGCATGTATTTCAACTAAATGGAACACAACTGTTCAACCTCCATTCCCCCTTTTTTTTCCTTTCAACTTCTTGTTACCATACTTTTTCCACTCCAGAGTCGACTTTTCAGTTCACTGATCTCTACACCATGGAACCCCACGATTCAGTCACCCACCAGCATTGATGATAGCAGCAATGCATACAGTGTATATTTAAAGGAGAATGAAACCCTGGGGAAATATCCATTTTAATGAAAAGAGAGGATAGAGAGCTAGAAGCAGTTTAAAAGAAATTTTCATCAAAATCTGTTAAGAAATGAGAAATTTATGAAAGTTTAAAAGTCTCAGTTTACTTTCTATGGCGATCCTAAAATAGGGAATGTTAATTGCTTCAAAATGGCAGGTTTAGACTCTCTCACTACGTTTTGTATACACAAAATTTCATATTTTCTCCATTATCTCTAAAGATCTGCTTGTCTCTTTGTGAACTCAATATATTGTGTCAAATACAGTTCCCATATCTTGAGCTATAAGAAGACATGCAGCTGCACCTTGAGAGATAAGGGGAAAAATATGAAATTTTGTGTACAAAACATATGGAGAGTTGTCGTTCTAAACCTGCCATTTTGAAGCAACAATGCCAATTTGAGGATCGCCATAGAAAGTAAATTGAGACATTTCAAATTTTCATAACTTTCTTTTTTCTTAACAGAATTTGAGGGAAAATTTCTTTAAATTGCTTCTCTATATCCTCTCTTTTCATTAAAATCTTTCCCACAGGGTTTCATTCGCCTTTAATGTGCAACTAAGTGCTAATTATATATAACCTTAAAATTCCTCCTCGTTGTCAGCAAATGCCGCTATAGCTCAGTGGTTAGAGCACTGGTCTTGTAAACCAGGGGTCGAGAGTTCAAATCTCTCTGGTGGCTAGTTGTTTTGCTTTTTTTTTTTTTTTGGTTTGTTTGATTTCTTTTGGGGGGTCAACATAACCATGCTTATGATACACAACAATGAATTATGAATAATAAAATGGAACAGTAACTGCATTATAGGATTCTAAATTGTTTTTTTTATGCACTCGAGCTCGGCCACAGAAAATGCCATGCGAAGCATGCAAGCCAGCATTATGTATCAGCCACCCTTCATTCATTACATGTGTGCTCTGTGCACGTCGGAGATATCTGCACAAATCAACACCAACATCCGGGTATCTATGTAAAATGGCCGATTACTGTACAGGCGGGCGACGTGTGGGTCAATAAGAGCCCGACTAAATTTTGAAATAGTAGTAGAATATGTGAAAAATTACGTTGATGTTTTACACGAATGAAAGAAGGACGGTCAAACGATCAGAAAATGCAGAATGGTGGACAGAAGAAAGCGACAGGCTCGCGTAAAGAGAGTAAACCTGTGAGTAAGTTGAACGTGCCAAACACACACGCAAATGCGAACTCCGCAATAGAAAAGGCTCAACTTCTTGCCTCTCTTCAACAAGATTTGATGGCGGAATTATCAGGAAGCGAAGAGGGTGAAGTATCTGAGGTGAGTAGGAGAAAAACAAGGAATATCGAGAATATGATATATTTCAGTCATGTATTTCGGTATCCTTTTTAATGGAGTAAATATGGCATGCAAACGAAACAATCGCGCGCACCCTCCCCGATTTGCTGCACAAGCGAGTGTGTGGAAATAATGAATCACCAGCAGTGCCAGTGTGCAGTGGAATTGAATGCAGGGCGCCCATTCATTCAGTCACTATGAAAATGAGACTTTGTTTCAGGAAAGTCACATGCCTGGCCTGGAGAGAGTTAGCTCATTCCCCAACGATTTTATTTAATTATTGCCAAAGCTTCCAGATTTATGTAATGTAGGAAATGAAAATTATAAAAAATATTAAATTCACTCCATGGCATGGCATGAATTGAAATTATTGAATGATGTCCAGGAGCAGGGTGTTAATGTCCTCTGAAATTGAAGAAAAGAAAATTTACGGAATTGTTTTACAGAGCTGAATGGGAGCAAAGTTAAAGGCAAAAAAGAGAATTTACACTGGATTTTGTTTAAATATATGTTGCTGGTGTGTCTCGGACCACCTATGGGAGTATCGCCATGGCCTCCTCCATTTTTCTTCCAATAATTTTTGCGTTTCACAATACATGCGCCACCAACATTCGTGCCATGAGAGACCTATTTTCCCACTTGCAGATTGACAGCTATTTCAAAGATAGCAGACGCTGCGAGTGAGAGTTTACCAATTGAAGAAATATTTAACTGACCGAGGGATCCCAAGTGCAGGAAAGAAGAGGGATGAGTTAGTACAACTAGCAGTTAGAGCCCAGGGAAAATTAGACCGAAAAATTCTGTCTCCAACAGTTGTCATTAGCCTCTTATACTGGTAGAGTCGGCACTCCTCCTTTATAGAGACAGAAGCGCCCCGTACACTTTTGTATGAAATCTCCGCTGACCGTAGTCAGGTCAGCGATAAGCCGCTAAGCAAGCCGCAAGAATTCGTATTTTCTAAATTTTTTTCACATGTTTCATCATAAAAAACCTATCTGTATATGCCATAGAGGGTATAACTTACCGATTTGATGCTTATATTCCTCTTAACTCTCCATTTTCAGGTAAATCCAGGTTCCTAAAGTCCTCTTGGATGAAAATCTCGCAGCCAACCGTCACATGACCAAACCGGATTTTTGGTCATGTGGCGGTTGGCTGCGAGATTTTCATCCAAGAGGACTTTAGGAACCTGGATTTACCTGAAAATGGAGAGTTAAGAGGAATATAGCATCAAATTGGTAAGTTATACCTCTGTGGCATATACAGATAGGTTTTTTATGATGAAACGTGAAAAACAATTAGAAAATACAAATTTTCGCGGCTTGCTTAGCGGCTTATCGCTGACCTGACCACGGTCAGCGGAGATTTCATACAAAAGTGTATGGGGCGCTTCTGTCTCTATAAAGGAGGAGTGCCGACCCTACCAGTATAAGAGGCTAACGACGACTGTTAGAGACAGAATTCTTCGGTCTAAGGGAAAATATGAAGTGTTAGAACTAATAGAAGTCTGTAATCAATTAGAATAGGAGCGGAAAAGGGCGACTAGTGCAAGGTTGATGGTACTGTCGTCGACCCATTAACGCGCTAGAGTGACTCACAACTGAACCAAATGAGGACGCAAGGATTTTGAAATACGAGAATTGTGTAATCATATTTTGATTACTTTCTGTGACTTTTTTAGCTTTTGGTAGAGCTGACTGAATATTTTGTTTGTTTCTTTAGTTCCTTATGCGTGTTTGTTTGGGCCAATTTTCATTGAAGGGTCAAATTCAAAGTTCCATTAACAAAATGTTAGATGAGAGCCTGGGATGGCATTTTAAGTCCATCTTTGTCAGGGCTTGCTAGATCTGTTTATCCAAATATCAAAATTTGTATAATTCCTAAGTTAATATTCGATATGTTATAGATGATTAAGTATTAATCATTGGTTTTCATTGGACTACATGTACATCGATGCTAAAACTTGTAAAGAGAGTCTACTTATGGAATATGCTGCATGTACCAGTATGTCAAGTACAGTGAAAGCTGTGTATTAAGACTGTCCAGGGATGACAAGAAAAGTGGTCTTTATGAGCAAATGGTCTCTGTGTACAGGTTTCTTTAATATATGTTTCAAGAGGAAAAATTATTGAAGAGAAACAAGAATTTTGGTCTTTCTATACACGTGGGCTGCGTTTCACGAAACCGTCATAAGTCTAACTTCTTGGATATCCAATTGAAACGCGTGTTGTAGAATTAACACGCGTTTCAATGGGATGTCCATGAACTTGGACTTATGACGGTTTCGTGAAACGCAGCCCAGGTCGCTGTTTGACTGTATCGTAGGTTGAACCTTTGAAATTAGAGAAGATGCAGTTAGAAATCTTAAAACAGGAAAGTTATCTATGCCCTGTGATGAATAACAAAATGCCAGCCAAAGTATTTTGTGACATGTCAGTGCGATGATATTTGCCACATGGATGGACTCTGCTAAGTGTCGGTATTTTACCTGTTAGGTGCATGTAGTCTTGCTGTGATATTCCAATATGGTAGTGTTTTTTTTTATCTGGATGGACTATGCTAAAAGACAGTATACCTATCCTGCATGTATGCCAATGTCTCAGGTTGAATCTTTCATCTTGGATCAGGAGGAGCTGGAGAATGGGCCTACCATTGAGATAGCCAACAAACTCCTGCGCTTGGATAGCCAAGGCCACCCTGACTTGAGGGCCGTGGACCCTGATACCCTTGAGGCATTTCTGGATGCTGCTGGTAAGTCCAAAAAGGGCACTTTTCTGTCATAGGGTCAACTCTCAAACACATGTCACCTTGGTATCAGTATCATTGTATTTCTCTTCTTCATAAAGTTAGTAATCTGATGCCAAAATAATCCACATATGGTTTAGACTTTTAGTACCATTTTGATACCACCGTATGTTACATTACCTTTGTTCAGTAGGCAGTTTCTCAGATGCCATCTCAATCCACTATTCACATGTGCCTTAGTTCCAGTAAGCATGATTAAGTTTCATTACGCTCTCCCAAATTAATCTACATATGCCCAGTGCACTTTGGTTCCAAATATGCGTGTCAGGGAAGATGATTTTATAATCTTTGCCTTCATGCAGTAAGCTCTTTGAGTTTCAGGACTTTAGAATACAAGATGTAGTCATTATCAGTTTCTCCCTGGCTTTGATCAGTTACAATCTGCCTAAGGGGTTTCATCAAAAGTTTTTAATAGTTTGCTTATGATGTATAATCCTAGTATATAACGTAATGGACCTTAAGTTTTCATGATTTGAACAGTTTGATTCAGTAATCTAATTATGGAATATCGAACAGGTATTTCTAAATTCTACATGGAACATGTGAGCGTGTGACCACTAGTATTATATCTTCACTGGATGGTAGATCAAGTACAGTTTCTTAAGTTCTCTTCTTGTTGCTTTTATCTCCTTCACAGGTATTGACAAGCTAGGAGGGCCCTTTGATGGGAAGATCGAGGCGTACGACCCAGAGATCCTCGGCAGGCTAACATCGTCTGTGAGCTCAGCTCTAGACCAAGCTGAAGCTGCTCTCTATGGTATCAAGGAGAACGCTGTCATTCCTGGACAGCACGGTGAAGGGTAAGCAGCAGAGATATACTGAAATGAAAAACTGGAGATCCTCTCTTTCCTTTTTTCATCCATTTACACATGCACACAAACCAAACACTTCTCATGAGGATATCACAAATGTTTATTAGTTTTATAAATGTGCTTATGTAGGCATCAGCAAGAAAAATATACATGTTTCCTAGTATTAATGATGGTCTTATTTACCCATGGTAGCCTCATCAGTATTGTTTATCTGGTGGGCTCTGCAACCTATTACTACCCTGAGCTATCACGATGACATGCTCAAGCATTCAAGAAATCCCCCCCCCCCCCCGACACACACAGAGTACCCAATTTTCTCCCCTGAGTGGAGGGTGGCAAATGTTGATATCTCAAAAATTAAACAAAACAATTAGCAGAAAAAGATAATTCGTCTACTATTCTCCATCCTTACCCCTAAAAAGTGGTATTGCGGACTGGGAAGGGGATATGATGCCCCCCCCCCCCTTAATACGTCGGCCAAGACAATGACCACTGCAAAATAAAAAATCAAGAGGCCATCATGCCCCTCCCCTCCCCCTCCCCAGTCCTGTTAGTGTTCAGAGGAAATTCAATGTCGGACTTCATTTGGTCTACACTGAATTGCAGTTAGTACATGTAGTTATGGCATGATATATCTTGGTATTCAAGGAAAATCACCCTGACATGTGGCATACTTTATAGTGTACATGCTTCAAAATTCCAGTGTAAGAACAAGTTAACTGCGTTTGCAAAATGCTATGACTGGACATACTATTCTGTTGCAGAGATCAGCAGAACACCCCAACAATAAAATGCACTGGATTTATTAACAAAAATTACAGGTGTTTTGCTGAGTGTAGCCAATACAGCCCTTAGCATTATTCTAGTGGATATTTTAGGCCTGCTGTACAGTCTGTGTGCAGAATTGGTAAGCCAAAAGTGAATTTGAAACAAACAACATTACCAACAGCAGCGGCAGCAGCAGTGGTAGCAGTGGTAGAAAATCTAGCAATAACAAGCAAACAAACTTAGAACATAGTAGTTTTTGTGTAGCATATTACATCTAAACCCCCTCCCCCGAGCAAAAACAAGAAAACAAAACAAAACAAGAGAACTCTCAATGCACTTGAGTTGAAATTTCTTATTTCTTAGCATCTTGCTAAATTTTTATATTACTCCCTCCTGTTTTACATAACTCTCATCAGATCACGAGATTTGAAGTAAATGACATTTTAGAAGCTTTCTTTTACCCCAAAGAGAATAGGCTCAGCTTGGATCTTCTTATAATTACAGCATTTCCCATCGCTCTATTTAATCAAATACAATTGCTATATCTGGCAGTGAGGTGATACACATGGTGACACCTTCGCACCTGAACTTGCATTTATTCTGGCTTATGTCACCCCCACATTTACCTGTTTACGAAATCAGTTGCCTGTGGGGGTATTTATGAGAACTCTAAAAGAAATCATGTATTTTCTATATGGACTAATTGCGCTATTTCCAGATGTTTAGAGGTTATTGTTATGCGAGAAGAATAAAAACAAAATAATAATTTGGTCAAACCAAGGGGGCTTTCTCTTATCTTTGACCACTGACCATTTTTAAAATTTTTAATTGATGGTTAATTCACTTGAACTTCAACTGAACAGTTTCAGCCTCTCAGCTGCTTGTTCTTTCTTTTATCTTGAATAAACCAATGAATGAAATGAATTGAAATGAGAATAAGTTATAAATGAAATAATGAAAAAAAAAAAAATCAAGGGTTTCTGAAAGCCACACTGGATTTGGCTTGCCGCTTCATATGTGAGCAAGCTTTTAGGATGGGGGTTAGGCGTACATGGAGTGTTGAAGATTGTTTCAAGATTGTTTCATTGTAGGATATTGAGTGTGAAGCAATGTGTCACTGGAGCATAAGAGTCTAAATGGGATTGGTTTGTGCTAATGTACAGTGACTGACTATGAGTTGCAATGGAGTGGAAGCAGGGGGTATGGTGTGCTCATTTCCACCATGCTAAGGAGTCCTTCCGCATAGAGATCTACGCTTAGCCTCAGATGCATTCGTGCGGGGCATTTCAAGTTGGGTTATGTAGAAATGTGTCTTTCTGCATTTCTAATTGGGCCCTGTAGCAGTGCATATTTCTGCTATCTTTTACATTTATTTGCTATTGTTTTATGTGATTTGTTTGAAAAAAAAAAAGTGATGAATATTTACAGGCACCCCAAATTTAGGTCTTAACCCCCCATTTTTTTTTTTTTAATTTTTAAATGTAGGACCCTGTGCATTCATGTACAAATCCTAAAATTTCAATTTGGCCCCCCCCCCCCCCCCCCCCGGGTCGAGAGTTCAAATCTCTCATGTGGCTAGATGTTTAGTATGTCATAGTATACGTATTTCATTGATAGGCAGGCTTACACATCGCATGATTTCTCTTTCCTTCTGGTATTCAGGAGCATGATCCTTCTTGCAAAACATAACACTTACAGTGGTTCAATGATAAACAACGCTCAAAAAATCATGACCCTCAAGTTGTTAAAACTATTTTGATACACTCTGGCTTAAAGTGTAGCAATTGCCATAAGATATTTTGCTCTGTATGATAGGAATTCAATGTCACTAAACTATATTCAAAATATGAGCTTTGAATAATACTTCTATAAAGAGATATTGTAAGTTCATATATATAAAAGCGAGTAGTGAGGTAGACTTGGTCGACATATGCGTACATGAATTAGGGCATTAGAATTGGTACAGCCATCTGATGCTGCAAACGCCCCGTTTAAGTGTGGTCTTATGTATCCTTTATCTTTGTCATACTCCTTAAACTATTAACCCCTGAAATGCTGTTTAAAGTTCTTAGGGGTTGTTTCACAGAAACTAGCTGTACACAAATTTTTTTTTTTTTCAGGTGACTGGTACACTTTAACGCTTAGAAGGTTCCAGTCTGCACAGATACCCAAATGCCAAAATATAAACATGCTTGGGCTTACAGGTCATTACTATGCTCAGGTCTCAAAGGAAAACTGAAATGATTGTGTTGTGGACTGGATACAGAATGAACCTTACCTATTATTTTAGGTTTCTGTAAGTGCTATGATAAACAACAACCCAAAAGTGAAGCATGAAAACAAACACTAAAACTGTGTCAAGCTCTACATGTATTTTGTGCAGCAGTGTTTTTTTTTTTTTTTTTTTTTGGCGGGGGGTGGGGTGGAAGTACATACATTGGAGTGGTCATTGGTCACTTGTCAATCATGACTGAATAGAAAGCCCTTTGGGAAATTCCTTGAAAATGCTGCCTTGGCCTAAATTTCAAAGGTGACATATATTTTTCAGGACATGTTTTGCCTAAAGTTTTGCTTGAAGACAATGTACTGTATCCTGAATTATTTGTTTTTGTTTGCTTTTTACAGTAAGAGATGGATGATTTCATCAGTAGAGAGAGAGAGAGAGAGACAGCGAAAGAAAGGAAAAAAGGGAGAGAAAGGAGTATAATTACATCATTATGTTGTGTGTATTAAGCCTGAGTCGATTCGGTTTGAAAACCGGTGCTCGATCGTCGCTATCAAGCCCCGGCCCTGTTTTGGCTAAACCGGCGCATCGATGAAAATAAAGAAATTTATATAACAAAATGACAGTGTCAAAAGACTTTGAAATTCAACCATTTTAAGAACTAAAATTCTATTATAGGGTCTAGCTTTCACACAATACTATGTTTCAAACCTTAAATCAGTGAAATAGAACAATGGAAGTAAGATTAGTTTGATGGATTTCTAGCGTTTTTATCCATTTTTACAATGTTGTTCGATGTTAGGAGGCCGCCATATTGTAACAATAAACAATTTTTATACGATTGTTCGCCGCAAGATGACGCTATATCACTGGCTTTATCAGAGCCCTTGATGCTATACAGCCAATCTCCCGAATCCTGGGGACCATTTCATGAAAGTTGTCAGTCACTGACAGTTACCATAGTAACAGTGATCAGTGCTTCTCAGCCAATCAAAACCAAGGATTTTGCTGAAATTGTCAGTGACTGACAACTTGTCAGTGCTGACAACTTTCATGAAACGGTCCCCAGATCGCCAACAATATAGCGCCATCTTGCAGTGAACAAGCGTATAAAAATTGTTTATTGTAAACAATAGGGCGGCCTCCAAACATCATGCAGTGTCGTAGACATTGATAAAAATGCAAGAAATCCAGCAAGCTACTCTTACTTCCATTGTTCTATTTCATTGATTTAAGGTTTGAAACATAGTAATGTGTGAAGGCTAACTGTTAGACCCCATAATAGAATTTTAGTTCTTAAATCGGTTGAATTTCAGTCTTTTGACACTGTTACGTACAGGGTATTTCTTTATTTCATCGATGCACCGGTGTTAAACCGAAGCAAAGCCTTCGAGCCCCGGTTTACAAAAAAATTCTAAATGACTCAGGCTTGGTATTGTATCTCTCTCTCTCTCTCTCTCCACAACCCCAAATATTTCATAAAAGGTAGCAGGAAGTATGGCTCAGCATTATAGTTTGCATTGTAAAATACATGTAGTGTGAAGTAATGTATATAACACGTACTATCTAAATAAATTCCAAATACAAGTTTGGGCTTATTATGTGTCCCATGGTACTTTATCAAATATCATAAAATGATGAATTTAATTTGATATCAAACCTGTAATTTTTGTACGTATTCAGTCTGATCCACACTCTTTGTGGGACTGGGGACTAAATTAAATCATAGGATATCACTAAAATCTGTAATGTTGCAATTACCATTTTGGGACAAAATACCTTGGACTTGCAGATGTGGGTATTTACCCCTAAATAATAACTGGAAATGGATGATAATATTCTGTAGTCAGGCCTTCACAATAAATTTCTTTCAGTGTGGTCTGGATAAAAAAAACGGTTTGTGTGAATTAGACCTTCATTTACATGTAAAAAATTGAATATATGAGGATGCATATTTTGGGAGCCCTGTGGCTGTACGTGTACATACATGTACACTGGCCTTTGTTGGCGTTTAGCCCTGCAGTAATGGATGAATGAAAGTGTGTTCATACCAAACTGAGTGGATGGATCATTGTACTCTAGTCCTAAATCACAACAGGTGTTTGTTATGGCTGTAGCAGACACATGGTCTGCTGTTGTAGAGGAAGTGTACGCTTAATTGTGCAGTGGATCACCGAGTGGGTGGAAACTGGAGAGAGGCAACATAAGGTTCGACTGTTAGACATGTGGTATTTATATACAGACATTCATATAAATTTGGTACACTGCTCTTAGGTTATCTCAGCTGAAGTGCATGTGGTTGGTTGTTCTCCTACTATGTACATGTATTACGGTGGACATGGTAGGCTTGATAATTGGATTCCAGCAAGGATCGGACATGTACATTGTACCTGTGGATGGTGTTATACAGTGTGTTATAATTTCAAGTGAAAATGATTACTCAAATGGTTTTGAATTCACTTAGAAATTACACATTAAACATGACTGTAAAATGTCTCTCCACATTTAGCCTTGATGTACCTTGGATTGATTTAACTATGCTTATTTTGTCTGTGTTATATTTCTTATCTGTATAGAAGGAAAATCAGCTGAATTAGGAAGTTTAGCAAAGCGGAGTGGTGCGTAAAGACTCGTCAGAAAAGCAAACAACACAGACATTATGTGAAAATAATGCATTTTTGTCTTTTGGACGCTTCTTTTTTGCACCACTCCATTTCGCTAAGCTACATCATACATGTACCTTAAAGGGGGTACCCAATGCTGAAATAATGTTCCTTCATTTAAAAGAGCATGATTTTATGAGCAGAAAATCAGCTGCCTAAAGTTGAAAAAAAGTTGTATTGCCTAGAAAAACCCAGAATATGGTAAGATTTCAGCGTATTTTTGGCCCCTCAGCTGTGTCCCAGTTTCAATTGGGTACCCACAATGACGTCATTGTGGTTACCTTGTCGCGCAGTTCTAGCAAAATGCTCGCAAGGTATAATACATATTGTACAGTCAAGCGCGCCACAACTGCAATGCGCGAAGCTGGGTAACCACATCTACGTCATGCCTCATTCTCAAATTTTTAGGTCAACCCTTGACTTAATCACAAATAATTTGCCAAAATGTATTGATTTCTATTGAAAAATCATCAAATTTTTAATGTTATTATTCTTAGAATTCTATTCTCAATCATATCAAAAAAAAATTTAACCATTGTGTAATCACTTTAATGAAATGGCTTTTATTCTTACTTCATATATATTCTTTCCATTTGTGGGTCTACATGTCATTTTCTTTCTGTTGCCATGAAACAGGGCTTTGACATTCATAACATAACTGCTGTTGTAGATGGGGAGTTTATATGATTCACCCACAATGTTTTGACAAGAGAGAAAAATATCCCAAACAGTGATTATACTAGTATAAAAAGTCCATGAAGGCCTTTCACTTGAACCCAAATATTCTTCCATCAACGGCATTCACATGTGTGTTAGGATCACATAGTTGTATTACACTGGGGGAAGATGGTGGGAAAAACTTGCTCCCATCATGTACATGCACATATCTGATAATGCCAGTTCAAGTTTAGAGAATACTTGGTCCTACATGCTATTGGGTTATATGGTGTCAAGGTCATTGGCTCAGCGTAGTGGCTTCTCCAGACTTGATAGTCGTCAGTCAAGACTTTAGGCCTGGAAGGAAAATTGATTTCTAGTTTCTTGTACTGATATTTTCAAGTTGAGGAGGAGGTGTTTCATCACTTTTATGCTATTTAATATTTGATATTTTTCTGTCTGTTTTGCTATTTGGTAAGTTTTAACATAATTTATCCTGTTTTATATTTCGTACAATGTAAAAATGTAAAGTATTAAATTTGTTTGTTGAAGAGCAATTTACTATAAGAGCTGATGGAATATGACTGGGGAAGTTGCCCCTTTGTCCTGTACTTGAAGATTGGGAGGGGGAGGGGTATTCTGAGGCAAATCATTACATGCATGTTGATTAGAAGAAAGCTACCTTTTTTAAAGGCAAAGTCCACCCCGGAAATTTCACTGTTTCAATAAAAGGAATTAAATTTGAACAGCATTTTAAAAAAGAAATGAGCAAAATCGGTCAAAGAATAAGAAAATTACACTCATTTACATTTTCTAGTAAATTACTCACGGTTCTGCAAATTGGTAACATTGATGACATCATATGCAAGCAGCTCTCCATTCACTTTGTACATGAAATTTCACATTTTCTCAATTTTCTTGGAAGTTACACATTTTCTAACCCCCATAGTCAATATATGTTCAGAAGAATTGCTTTTTACATAACATACTTTGACTATGGGGTGAGAAAATCCCTTTAAAAAAATCAAGAGGGGAAAACAAAATGTCATCAGGACAGGTCCCTTTTGGAGGGGAGTGGGTGAGGGGGTGGTTTTAGTTTTGTTTGGTTTGTAAATTCACTCTTGATTCTTTAAGAATTACACTTACTTAATTATAATGAAAATCTTATTTGTATTTTAATTGAAATTGTAACGGAAATTCAATCTCACTTTTAATTAATCTCAATATAGTGTACAGCTGCTGTACTTATCCCCATCATGTACCTAGTATATACATATACATGTAGGCACAATCCCTCACACATTAGAGCATCTGAACTCTGAACCCTGAGACTAACCAAGCTCTATGGAGGTCCTGTACTACAGCTGCTCCTGACATTTGAAACAGCTAGAGGCTGGCAAAGTCAGGCTCTACCCAAGGCTTTATGACAATGTGCTGTAGTATCCAAATAGGGTCTGTGTCTGCAGACTAGCATCTACCAGTACCCTGTTCAAATGGTTTTATACCGATTACAGATAGAAGGATTGCATACATGTACAAAGTAGTTTACAAAATGTATTCATGAGCCACATGTATACATGTACATTGTATGTCTACAGTATACTCTAGCTATGAAATGAACATCCTGCCTACAAAATAGCATGCACAGCATGCGTACAAGTTATAATATGCAGCAACATATGGTGCATTTCTTAGTAAGCAGCATCAGAAGTGCACAGCTTGTGCAGGACTCTTTGCATACTGTGTACAAAAGGATAGGGATGATCTCTCGCAAAATCAATTCAATTTGCCAAAAATTTGTAAAATTGGCAAAGAAAATTGATGACGAAGTCAGTTGGACAGGGCCTTAAGTACATGTACATGAAAATAGATTACTGCAAAGTACATTGCATCAGATTCTAAGTATAGAATGAAAGCTTGTGTACAGTTTTGGTAGCAACAAAAAAAAAAAAAAAATGGCACAAAATAGTCTCACATTGTCCACTTTGCATTAAAAGATACATACTTCATGTGATATTCCGTGCTCTTACATTTACAATGTAAAATAATATACAAATAATGCACAGATGTGAGTGTGTTAGTGGCGATGCAGCGCACTCGAGAGTATTTACAATGTGCGACCAAGCGCCTCATGCTTTTGCATAATATTGTAAATACCCGAGATGCCTGCATCGCCACTAATATCACAAATTTAAATCTGTGCATTATTTGTTTTATAAAACGGGTCGGCAGTAAGACTTTGTAGTGGAAAATTTGTTAAAACCGCTCCAAATTTCCTCAGATAGCACAGACAAGGAGGCAACATCTGCTTTCTCTTATGACATCACAAGCGTAGCCAGTGTGATGCGCCCCTGAGTAAGCGCATCAAAATCCTTGTGATAGACTTCTAGAAAGAACGCGTATTTCAGTGTCTCAGTTTTTACGTGCTAGAGATAAAGTGATGCATCCAAAATGCACAGTGCTGCACAAAAAATGCACAGCTGGAAGGTTGCGTAGAATTAAAGCATGAACATGTGACATGCATACACACTCGCTATTGGCTACATCCTTGAACTCGTTTTATAATATACTTTAATTTAGTGGAAAATGACTTGAAACCTGCAATTATGAGACCATCGCCTGCATTGATGACAACATGTTCTATATGACAGTAAATACTGATACAGACTTGACAGTCTGACATTGTTATGCACTATGCACATGCACATGTACATGTATGCACCATGTAACCTGATACAATTGAAGAACAATTGCACGTCTTCCACGTAATGCCATTCTATAGGATATAGTACCAGTGACTTCTACAGTCATGAGATTGCTCTGCGGTTCATGGCACTTGTACGTGGTAGTACATGCCTTACTATACGTGTACCTCTAGGTATATACGTTTAATTTTAGATTGTTAATTTATGCATGTACTGAGATATTTTTTTGCCAAGAGTCAGAGGTTGTGACTCATATTTATACTCTCATACTCATAGAGTTAATGCACTTCTATGGTGCCTTTTTGACTCTTCATAAATGTCATACATGTACATGTACATGTGACAGTTTTTTGAGTATATCGATACATATTGGCAATGCAATTAATAATGTGTTTTGGCCGAGATGTATTGTACACTATGTGTATGTACATTCTATCTCTCTCCCCCTTGTTTTTTGTTTTTTTTTTGGGGGGGGGTTTATACTTCTTCCTATCATACCCCTTGTCTCTTGCATGCCTTTTCATCCAATCAAAATAGACTCACTTGATAGTCACCTCTCTTAACAGTTTATTGAATATCATGCTATTGGTAAAAGATCTGCCTCTGGAGATTTTATCTTGAAGCCTGGTTCACAAGTCTATGTTTCCAACTGCATGAGATAATCATTCTGACAAACATTTGTTCAATAAAGCTGTGTTGCCAGGGATGAAACCTATGGGATTATGTTTATTGGCTCACGTCCATCATGAATGACATTGTAGGGGGATGTCAAACCACCAACATTCCATGAAATTTTCAGCATGTTTTGAGATAATCTCTTTATTTTGTTCTGAATGAATGAAATTCTTCACAACTACCTTGTACATGATATCTATGGCAACATGTAAGAATCCAATTTTATATAAATGGACAATTATTGAAATATTCAGACATCAAAATCAAAATTAAGATATGTTCATTTCCTCCAAATGACCCTACCCCCCACACCCCCACACCCCCACACCCCCTCCCACCACCCCCCCCCCCCCCCCATTCCCCTAAAGGTTAATAAGTGCAGTTTGGGGCTATAACCGTACTATCACACTTTTCAGTCATGTAAATATTAAAGGTGTTATTTGAATTCAAAAAAGTCTGGAGTAATTAGTCATAAAGGTGTGATAGAATGATCATGGTACCTCGATCAAAGAGTTATAATGATAATGATAAAATATTTCCATCGGATCATTATAACATTGCCTCTTTCCATTTTAGTTGCAGTAGTCTTGCTATTTGATTAATTCAATTCAATGTTCAAAATGTTTTTCCTCTTGTATTGATTTCTGGGCATTTTCTCATGAGAAATGAAAATGTCAGATGGAAAATTCTAAGTACTTTTGCTACGAGGGCAGAATGTCATTGACATTTCAGTTGTTTGTCCATATGATTACTGGGTTTCCTTGATATACAGGTTAAATAGAAAGCCAGTAAGATGACATATACATAAATTAATATGGTTTCATTCCTAAGCAGACTTCTGAATGAAATGTGACATTTTCTGATCATGCAGACACTTCTAGTGTATGCAAACTGCTTTCACAATGAGCTTCTGCCCGACATATACATTGCATGGAACATGTACATTACATGTGGTTCAGTTTATTAGTAGATGTAGGTTAATTAAGTTTTATTTGTTGGTGCCTAAAGCAGTAAAGCTATTCAGTGTACGTACAAGCCACATGTGATCTTTAGCAAATAGAAAAATTGCATTAGAGGCTGCACGGGGAAATGGAGACTCTTTTATTTTTAGTACGTACATGTACATCATGGAATAATTCAACTTGAACGATTTTCCCTCCTGAAGCCTATACATGCTCCATCGCAATCTCTGTTTTGTAAATTTACATCTTTTGTATAGAAAGGTATGTAAATAATTATTTACTGAATGAATGTCAGGTATGAAAGTCATACAACAAAGAACATCCACTCATGGAATGCATGTACAGAATGTAAGCAACATGTTCATTTACATTAACAAATAGGTACCGTGGTAGTAGACTGTACATGGTATGTGTGGATCATTCTAAGAATATATACATGTAAATAACACCTTTTTCATGAGTTATAGCATGGCTAGGTGATAATGAGTGCATGTTGTATTATCTTGTTTCTATAGCAACATGTGCAGGTGATAATCGATACTTTCATCTCATTAAGATGATCGGTTGCCATCCTCTCTTTACAAGTTTGACTTCTCTCGCGTCATTGCTGCATACCTCTGTCAAATCCTTTCAGAATTATGTCTCTCTGAAAAATTTCAAATTTAGGAGGGAATAATTGTGCACGGTTCAGTGTAATGAAGAGTATTTCTGTTCATACAAATTAAGGATACATGTACGTTGCATGATGTACCCCATAAGTTATGATGTATTCCCCTTACATGTACGCTGACACTGTATTTCTCTTACTAAGCTATGCTTAACAGATGTGCTTAACAGATTAAAAGCACTCCATAAAATGAAGCAAGTGCTAATTTTGGGTACAGATGCATCTGCAATTTTTTAAGGATGGAAAATATAGAGATGTAGCAAACATACATTGAATATAAACACTGCATTTTCACAATTTTTGAAGGATGGAAAATATGGAGAAGTAACAAACATACATTGAATATATACACTGCATTTTTGCAGTGGGACTCATTTATCATGCTTGAACATTTTATCTCTCTTAAAAGAAACATTTGCATTTAAGTGAGTTTCTTTTTCAAATTCCTAGAAAAAGTGAGATTTTATCATTTTCTTTATATTCATGTAAAAAACATGAAAAACATGAAAAACCCTATTATCACATATTCCCAGAAAGAGTAAGATTTCCTTCCATGTTTTTGCCATTATTTTTCCCTCTGCACCTGCATGTAAATGTATATTTTTGTTATCCAATCAAAAACTTCTATCCACCCACTTGCAGTTGTCACATTTCACATTGTCTCAGAGTGTTAAAATGTTAAAATGTGCATTCAAGAGTAGACATGTCAATTTTTCCAAATCATGAATTGCCACCTTTTCTTCTGCACTGATTCTTCCAGACTGCAAGTCGCTGGTGTTGCTGGCGCTGCTGCCTCCTCCTCTGACCCCGTAGCAGCCAGGAGAGGGGAGGATGATAAGATGATACAAGAGACTAATGAGGAAGGGGAGAGTCTGCTGTCGCTGGCTTGCTCTGGGGGCTACTTTGAACTTGCTCATGTGAGTAATAGTGACGAATCTCATTGCCTTTCATATCATTTCCTATTGATTTTGCAAACCATGATAACGATAAACATAAAAAGTTTGAATTTGGTAATTCATGAATCTGACATTGTAAAAATATTCAAAAAAGCATAAAACAGTCAAAACTAAGTCAGGGCTTCATACTGACATTTTTGTAGTGGTCTGGATTGAAATTCTGGGCTCTGTTTGTATTGAGCCATGTGCTAAAATAGTTCAATTTGGGGGGTACAGACATAAATTTAGGGCTCCAGTGCCCCAAGGACATGTTACCTTTGACCCTGCCTAAGTACTATTTTAATTTCTATTCCACTTCTGTCATGCAGGTGCTTCTAAAGATGAATGCCAATGTTGAGGACAGAGGTAGTAAAGGAGACTGTACACCATTGATGGAGGCAGCTAGCGCAGGCCATGTAGACATCGTCAAGCTACTCCTGGAGTATGGAGCAGATGCCAATGCTCAGTCCAGTGCAGGTGAGCTTTTGATTACAAGAATGCATTAGGTTGTTGCAAGAATACTGGCTATTGTCTGTCTTGAGCCCTAGGCCCTGTCTTGGTATCCGTTATAATTTATTCATATCAAAAGCACCTTGGTATCAATTGTATATCAATCATGGCTTTGTAATAATGGGGCAGGAGTTTCTAAGTTTCTGATTGATGGAAAAAACTTGTAATCAACCAAGATTAATTGTAACTTCCTAGACTGATGTGGCTATCTTCATCCATTGGAAAGACCTCGTCACAATTCAATGAATTCAATCACTTGATCCTCGTAAAAAAATAAGAGACTTGAATTTCTTGTGTGTAAGTTGCTTATAATGATTTGTAACAAAAAAACAAAAATAATTGTCAGAAATGATAAAGCAGATGAAGGGAATCATGCATCCAAATTTCAACAGTAACCACTGGTAAAGATATATTTTCTTAGGATCTTGCTTCCGGGTGCCGTTGCATAAAAATCTGCTATTATAGTAACTTTGCCATCAATGGTAACTACCATGGTAACATTGCTCAACAGCCAATCAAAATCTAGTATTTCATGAAAGTTACCATTGATGGCAAAGTTACTATAGTAGCAAGTTTTATGCAATGGCACCCTGATGTATTATGTCAAGTCAGTGATGAATGCTCCTCTTATAACACTCCATAGGTCATTAATGTTATGGGGGGGGGGCGGGGGGAGGGAAAGAAATAAAAGCTTGCGTGTAATGGTAAAATATGCAAAGGGCTTGTTTTATGGGGACTCAGTTACAAATGTAGCAACATTATCCCCTTGTGAGGTGTAGATATTTTGTTCGTTTGAAAAAATGTGAAATATGAAGCTTAGCCTATGGTAGAGTTGTAGAAAGGTGTATTTTCTTCATTCATTAGGCAAAACCAGTAGGGAGGGTTTCACCTATGAGATTTTATGGTTTCCATTAAGTGAGCTGGAGATTTCTAAATTCCATCCAATTAGTAGCTACCTTGTTTTCGAACTTTCTCTTGAAATTAATCCTTGTAAGGTCTCTCGGATGGCTTTAGATAGCAAAGTGGCTTAGCTTAAGTGTTCTTAAACCATTGAGCACAGCAAATCAGTGCCTTTTTGTGGGTGCATGATTTTAATTTGCTTTAAATTTTTGGTGTTAACCACAAGTTTTTCTAGAGGTTAGAGACATATCACCCCCTCCCCACCTCCCCCAGACATGTACTATTTCAAGGTTGTAATACACATGCTCTGGTGAAAATTGCTCTGCATCTTTTTCATACCTCACATTAACCTTTGAGCAAACACTATAGAAAACCCTAGCCCTAACCTAAAAACCCTATTGCTACCCTTACCATAACCCATGTTTCTTTGACAAAATAAGCCCACAGTAATTTGTCACTGGAGCATATTTTAGGTGGCCTGATTCTATTAACATTTCATTGGTAGACAATTACAGAGCATATAAGGAAAAATATGATTTTGATGTTAAGGTGTTTGTGGAGTTAACTTCTGCGATAGTTATTGTGTCTGTACATGAACTGGTATACTTAGAGTGCAGTATCAGTATTCGAACTCGTACTGTCTCTTTAAAGAAGTATTCCAAAGATGACATTTTTTAAAATTTGGGATAACCAGCACTGAGTCTGCAACAGGTTGAGCAAATTTTAGATGTTATTTGCCCTTTTTTGAGCTAGTACTCTTTTTTTTCCTCACTACCTCTAGGTAACACTCCATTGATGTATGCCTGCAATGGTGGGCATGAGGAGATTGTCAAGATCCTCCTGGACCAGGGTGCCAACATTGAGGACCACAACGAGAATGGCCACACCCCTCTGATGGAGGCTGCCAGCAGCGGGCATGTCAACATCGCCAAGATCTTACTGGAGAAGGGCGCTGGCATCAACACGCATTCCAACGAGTTCAAGGAGAGCGCCCTCACATTAGCTTGCTACAAAGGTAAGGATTTGGAGAAATTTGGGCTGGGCAGATGTAAGGTAGAGGACAAAAGGAACAAGATGGTAGGGTGATGACTCACTGTGTGAAATTTTGTCTCTCATGTAACCCCTAAAATACCCCTTTCTTATTGTGGGGACATATGCAGCATAAGATATTCTTGTACAGAAATGCTGTTTTTTATTGGTTAATTCAATTTGAATGACCATGAAGAGAGATAAGATTTAGAGAAAAAGCATAGACCTCACAGCAGTTCCTCTGATGTAAACCAACTCTACTACCTATTTAACAGCATACTCTAAAACTATCATATATAATTGATACCTTATTGTAGCTTGTCTTTTCAGTTGGGACTTCCCAGGGGTGACTCTGTTAGTAACTTTAAACAAATGAAAGAGAGCTTATGACCCATTCAGATATGCAGCTGTTAACAATGTTACAAAAAAAGAAAAGAAAAAAGAATATTTTGGGGGGTTTTGTTTTGCTTTTGATTTTGTTCTTGTTTTTGTGGGGTTTTTTTTCATACTGAATGAAAGGGAAGTGGTTATGAGTGATACAAATAAGGTAATGTGCAGGTACTCACTACCCAGTTGGTTTTTTTTCTAAAGCACATTACACTGTAGGAAAAAAAGTGGTTAGTAGTTTACCGCTGTGAATGTGACCTTGTAAGCCTGTAGTATCACAGTGGAAGAAAAAAAAGAGGATGTGAACTTTTAAGTATTGACTTTGGGGAAGGAAGTGGTATTGTAGAAAGTGGCATTCTAATTCAGATCTACACACAACTAACAATCAAGAGGGGAATGAAAGAATAAGAGAGAAAGAGAGAGAGAAAACACCACATAGAAAGTCTGCAGACCAACATTTTTAAAAATTTTTTAAAACCAGTTGCCTAAAATTTTTTTATACTCTGGTTTAAAAAATGTTATGTCCCTGTATTTTGTGACCTGTAGATTTGGGAGGAACTGTAGGAAGGGATATAATTAGTGGGGAAAAATGTGGTGGTGTTTATAAAGCAATTAACTCAAATTGACTTTTGTCCCATTCATGATATTACTTCTGACAAGGAAGTTAGATGATAGTACACAAAACCTTGTTTTCCCTCTGATTTCCATTTTCTACATCCTTTCTTGAGGCATTCAGACAGGATGTGGAAAAAGGGAAGTATTTCAGGCTATTTTAGGAAATATCTGTCGTGAAAAATGAAACTGAGCTTTCATGGACATGTATTAATATTTGCATTTTATTTGCTGAATGAGGGACTTCAAGGTTTCCAGACTAATGAAACTAAATGTGCTGCTTCCTCCAGATATTTGTATGAGAACACATTTTTGTCAGTACTAATGGCTTACATTATTGGATATTTTAAAATATTTTTCTTACTATAGGTGCTAACACATTTCTGAGTAAACGCCCCTTGAAAATTGATGAAGAATTTGACTGTATTATAATTTGGCTGTTTGAAAGAATATGATGGTTAAATCCAAAAGTAAGTGTGGACTTGAGATACTAATTTTTTGAATTACATTTAATCTTTGAACTACTGTAAACGTGGAATTCGGAATATTCACGATGTTGAAATTTTCGCGCATCTCGTGCAGCACGACACTTACGCAAAAATACCACCTGTGCGAAATATTTGTTTATTTTGCATGTAATACAGTTATCCTAACTGTCCACGAAAATTAATTTGTGTTTTAACTCGGCTGAGTGCAAAAAAGTAATTGCTCAAAAAATTTCCACATTTACAGTAATAGCAAGAGAGAAGCCTTGTGATAGGCTTTAGATATTTATCAATTAACCTCTCACCTTTGACCTTTAGGTCATCTGAGATGGTGTGAAGTTCCTATTGGAGGCTGGTGCTGACCATGAACACAAGACTGACGAAATGCACACCGCCCTCATGGAGGCATCCATGGATGGACACGTAGAGGTCGCCCGACTTCTTCTTGACCATGGTGCCCAGGTATAATAGTTCAAATAGCCATTGAAAACATTAATCTTAACATTGGATGTTGTTGAAATAAATGTTATTATCCTCATATTCATGTTAAATGCTTCTCTCATCTAGCAGTATTAAAACATACCCAATATTAAGAGTTGAAAGTGTTAGTTATGAGGCAAGATGAAAGAAGTGTTTACTTGGCGATGTACTACATTCATTCTCCTTATTTCTGCTCTTTCTTTATTCAAATCATGCACCTTTTATGGGGGGGGGGGGAGAGGCTGATGAATATGAAATATAGATCATTGTTCATTTGACTGTTGATGTGCATAGTTGTGAATATTTACATTCAACATTCAAATTTGAAATGGATATTTAAAAATGAATATAAACTGCATCAACTGTATTTGTCAGTCACTGGAGTGTAAGACATTAACCGCTGATGAAGAACATGACAAATAAAGGACACCTGTAAATGACTTCTTTCCAATCTGTAGGTCAACATGCCTGCCCGACAGCTTCGAGTCCCCCCTTGACCCTGGCAGCGTGCGGAGGTCATGTCAAGCTGGCGTCCCTGCTGATCGAGAGGGGGGCCAACATTGAGGAGGTCAATGACGAGGGTACACCCCCCTCATGGAGGCCGCCAGGGAGGGGCATGAGGAGATGGTTGCTTTGCTTCTTGCGCAAGGTTTGTCACAGTTCAACTCTCATCTGGGCCCCGTTTCATAAAACTTATTATCAATAACAACTTGTAATAACTGTTATAAGCTACTGAAATCCTTGAATCTGATTGGCCTGAGCAGATTTGTCATAGAAATGTGGCAGTTGTTACTGATAAGTTTTATGAAACAGGCCCTTATGTGGCATGTGTGTCGTGATCATGTGATCATCGTGTTGTGGTTCTTTGAGTCATGACTGACACTGTGACCCTGTTGATAAGTCATGTGCCTAATGTGTACTTTGCACTAAAGACCTCATACTGCTAAACTTACGTTAAATTAAACTAGATACTACACTATGCAAAGGTGTCATGTGAACATAATCGTTCCTTGTAGATTGTGCAGTTTTGTAGGGAGAGTCATGAAAAGTCATGAGAAAACTATATGGAAAGCATGCAAAGTTAAGTGAGAGCAAAAAAGGGTGTTCATATTCAATAAGCATGATAGGAATTCTCTCTGGTTATATATGGGTAGTAATAAACCTCAGATCACAGCCACTGTTGCAATGAGAGGAGCTATTTCAAAGTAATATTAATCATATTTTCATGTATTTAATCTTGCATTTCTAGCATTTCAGTGTGGTGTTACAGCATGTTTACATTTCAGGAGTAACTTCAAAATTTTTGTTGTATAATATTAACAGGAGCAAACATCAATGCTCAGACAGAGGAGACCCAGGAGACAGCACTGACGCTGGCCTGCTTGTGAGGCTTCTTAGAGGTTGCAAGGTTCCTCATCGAAGTTGGAGCTGACATCGAGTTGGGCTGCTCAACCCCTCTCATGGAAGCTGCGCAGGAGGGCCATGTTGATCTGGTCAAGTTCCTCCTTAGCAAAGGTAGTACAGCTCTAAACATTTTGTGCCCCAACTTCAAATTTTAACAGGAGGGCATATGCATACAGACCCTGACAATGTTTATTTGGACCCTCTACAAAAGGAATTTTGTGAAGCTTGCTCTATCATTTACCCTGCAGGGTCTTATGTATTGTGCCATAAATTTGTTGCTTGAGAAATATTCAGTGTTCTTAATATAGATTGGAAGTAAATGAAGCTTCATATTGAGAAAAGATTATCAGATACGATGTTGTTTAAATGAGTTAAGTAATGGAAAATGGTGTTTATTATACGGGTGGTATTTCAAACTACATATTGTTCTGTTGTGTTTGTTTCTTTCCTTAGGTGCCATTGTCCATGCTCAGGACAGCCACTGGGGACACAGCCCTTACCTACGCCTGTGAGAATGGCCACACTGATGCGCTGATGTCCTCTTAGCTCATGGAGCCAACTTGGTTAGTTTCCTCTGTCATTTTACCCCAACTATAAAAATTTGCTGAAGTGAAAATTATGTATTTAATATACATGTATATTCCCTGATTGAATTCTTGATTATTGACATTATTGCACTATGAATCGACTATAGTCAGTCCTTTCGAATATAGCATGAAATGGTAACTTTTGAAACATGTTGATTGTACATAACAGATTTACAGGTGCCCCAGAACAAATAGGTCAACATGATTTAGCTCTGGACCCCTTACTTTCAAAATGCAAGCAGACCCCAACATTTAATTCAAGGCCCTGTGCAAAATGAGTTTTTAGCCTCATCTGTTGTCACCTATTTGTAATGTTATAATAATGTATTGTTATCTTGTCATTATTTTGCCATACTGTTGTATGTGATGACTGAAAAATGTCAAACATATATAGTTATATCATATACTTTGTATGAAATTGATCACATGTAGTCAGGGTAGACAATACTATTCCTAACAAAGCATAACCAAGAAGGCAATCCAAGGATTTGAAATTGGTGGTTTCCCCATAAACTTACAGGAACATCAAACTCTTGCCCTGCAGGAGCACGAGTCTGAAGGGGGGCGTACACCGCTCATGAAGGCAGCCAGGGCAGGCCACCTGTGCACGTGCAGTATCTAATCAGCAAGGGTGGATGAGTACATATTATCTTTTGATCGGTCTTATGCCAAAAGGCCCTTGACAGTTTTTATGCCTCCGCCCACTGTAGGTGGGTTGCCGGAGGTATTATTTTGTGTGTGTTATGCCAAAAATCCCTTAACCCTTTCGGGCCTGATTTTGGCCTATAAAATTGTAAATTTGTCAAGTTTTCATATTTTCAAAAATAGATATGTTTTTAAAAAATCCAGATTTATTTATTGTAATAAAAAAGAATCTACTTCCAAGATGTGGTAACCACTTCATATGGGCACTTCAAAGAAGGATCATAAACTTCAAGCAGAATTATCTTGGAATGTAAAATTTTGTTCTGGGCCTGGCCCTAAAGATCGATGTTTTAAACTATGTTTTGAAATGTTGTAGCTGCTATCTACAAATTGTAGTATCTTGAACCCCAGGGAGAAATTTGCATTATTTTGAAAAACCTATGTTTGTTGTCTTTTGAGTTGATGAACAAAATGTGCAGTATCTCATCAGCATGAGCAGGTTAAAACTGTCTTGGAATCTTTTTTCTAATTTGACTGTTTCTAGTTGGTAGGTAAATTTTTCACTCATGGAATACTTCTCACTAAATCTTCTGCAGGTGCGGATGTCAACAGAGCAACAACCAACAATGACCACACAGTGCTTTCGCTGGCTTGTGCTGGAGGTCATATCAAGGTCGTTGAGCTCCTACTGGCCATAATGCTGATCCCTCACACAAACTCAAGGTTAGTTACTGGTCAAAAAATGGGGAAGGGGGGAAGGGTAGAGATATCTAGGGTTTAGTGCAGCAAAGGGCTATCTGCATTTTGGGGTCAAAATGAGGTTTTGATATCAAAATGATCCATAAGAGACCGAGAAACCCCTTGGTAATAATGGTTTCTACAGCAAAACTTTGCTACAGCAGGGTATATCCAAAATAGGTATGGCCATCTGCATTAAACCAGTGTTTACAACGTAACTCATTGCAAATTTTCTCAAAATGTCCAAAAACACAGATGGGCCCTGTATTGCACTAAAACCCTTAGTATGTAGTTCATTGAAAAATGGGAAGGCAAGGAGATTTTGTCACAAGTGTTTTTCTTAATTTTTTGTAGGGTATCAATCAGTCATTGAGATGTTTCTTTGTAAAATCTTTAGAAACGGTTCTCGGACCAACTCCCCCGGGAGGGACAACTCCCCCGATACGATCCCACCTGACAACTCCTCATGAGCACATCTCCCCTTGGAGGACAGCTCCCCCGAGGGCAACTCTCCCCAGAGGACACCTTTCCCGGTTGACAACTCCCCAAGGTACAATACTCCCAAGTCCCCGGAGGAGTTGTCCTGAGATGCTTTATAGAAAATATAAATACCAGATACTTGAGAATCTGTTCATCCTCTGACGCTATGTATACCATCTTAATTGGCTTAGATAAATAAATACACCCAAAACAATATCTTGTTGTTCTGTATATAGTATTCAGAGTAGTCTGGCTTGCAGACAGTGGTAACGCAGCAATAGTTGATTTGATTTAACAGTACATGTAGATACACACCAGCATGTTGCCACAGCACGAGTGTGGGATGTAATTTCTTTGGATAGCTTTTCTTTTAATTCAATTCACTGGAAGATCTGGGGAGCGTTTCATGAAGAATTTTGTCAGTGAAAATCACGACAAATGTTATAAGCTACTGAAAATCCTCGCATCTGATTGGCTGAAAGCAAATTAGTCAGTGAAAATCACCGACAAAACTCTGCATGAAACGCTCCCCTGATCCACTGCTATGGAGTATTCAATCACCACTATGGCATGCACTAGCTTATCATCTCTGAAGTTCAGATTTTCGTGGGTCCTATTGTCCCACAATTGTCTCTTACTTCATCGGTTCCACAATCTGCCTTCCACTTTTGTCTCCTCCAACGTCACTTCAACTATCCATCCAAAGTTCTTATCTCTTCCTCCTTTACACATCTTATCCATGTACTTTCCTCCTCTCCTACGGGTTGTGCAGCATCTGTTGTGGTATTTTCCTGCAGTCAATTCCATACACCAGTTGATTTATAACTTGAAACCCTGGACCTAACATTACACCATACTCTAACTCTAATTTACTCTTACCCTAATTCTTATCCAACCCTAACCCTACCTAACCCTAACCCTTACCCTGAACCCCTAACTCTAACCCTTACCCTAACCCTAACTCGAACCCTTACCCCTAACCCTAACTCTAACCCTTACCCTAACCCTAACTCTAAATCATCCTAAAATCCATTCACAACTCTAACCCAAACTCTGTATCTTGTAGGAAGTAAGTAGGAACGCAACTCTACCCAAACTCTGTATCTTGTAGGAAGTAAAGGTAGGAATGCATGTTGCCCGAGCAGTTGTCAGCCCCAGGATGTGACTGGTCACCCTTCCGCTTGGTTCTTTCATGTCTTCGGTGACTAAACTATTTCTTTGATTTTCTTTTAGGGACAACTCCACCTGTCTGATCGAGTCTGCCAAGGGAGGTCACTCTGAGGTGATGGTGGCTAGTCCTGGACTACCCCTACCAACATGATAGCCGCACCCCGAGGGCATGGCTACACCCCCTACTCCGATCAAGGAGAGGTGGTAAGTACAAATAAGTCAAACCTATATTTGAAGCTGGACTGGACAGTAATTAAGAACACTTTGGATACCATAGGCTAACATTTCAAATGGACCCCTAATTTCAGAATTTTAACATCGGGCTCGTGCATTCAGACCCCAAACATTTCAATTTGGATCCCTTTAAAAAAAGTTGTTGTGGAGCCCTACTTAATATTGCTGCAACTTGAAGGGAAAAACAGGAAAAGTGGTAGGGTGTATTGGCTGACCAAACTACCAAAGAAGAAATTAGGCAAAAGTTGCATGGAGAAATGGAACTAGACATTTGACATTCTTATATGTGATGAGAAAATATGGTTTCATGAAAGTACGTTTGAAGGGAAGATTTAGGTAGATGCAAGGAAAACAGGTATTTTTACTACATTGCCGAGTGATGAAGTTAGCTATAGCAGCATATTGCAGGTTAAAAGATGTAAAAACACTGGAAAAGGTCTAAAGACATGGCCATCAATACTTTGAACCTTCATAATTGCAGATTGTCTATAACCATATGATTCTCTTTATTTGACAGGTGTCAAGAGTTCCCACCCAAGCACTACCCATTGTGGTCCCTCCTCAGGAGCCTGACAAGCATCCAGAGGAGGCACATCTTGTTGAACTCAATGGTATGTTGAAAAACTCCCCCCCCCCCCCCCTTTAGACAAAGCTCTTTCTTTTGAATGATGCATTAGTAACATATCCGGGTTGAAGAGCTAGGCAACAGGCATCATCTGACTTAAAATAGAGTTCTTGTATACCTCGTACGGACTCATCACCACACAATCATTGAGGATATGTAATGGAGTCTGCGTGACCACACTTCTGTTTGTGAAGGTTGACAAAATATAAGAAATTTGCCAAGATGTCACATCTCTAAGCTTCCCCCAGATAAGGCTTCCTCTGAAATATTTGCCAGAATGGTCTTATTTCACGTAATGTTTGATTAGGCTATGGTTATTGATTATTTTCATGGACATCTCCTTTTTGTAGAGTATATCTGCAGGTCTAGTCAAATCCACCGAGGGGATTTTTACAATGTAGTATTTGGAAATGAATGATAAAGTTAATTAAGAGAATAGTGGTCAGTTAGTGTGAGTAGTACTTTAAAGAAAGTATTCTAAGTAACCTTTGTTCTATTTCATTTTCAGGGTCATCTCTCCTGGGTCATGGGCAGCAGAAGACTTCCTTACCAACCTCTTCAACTACTGATGAATCATTGTACCAAAGAATGGCCAGTTCAACCTTGACCACCACCACCACCCCTACCAACACCATCACCACTCCAGCAGGTGCACCCAGCTCCCTAGAGAGCATGGACGCCACAGGGATCTTCAACACGAGCATCCCTGCCAACTTCTCCCCCACCAACATCGTGGCTTCCACGTCGCTACCGGACACTGCCATCTCCAAGTTGGACATGGCAGCAATTGCTGCGACAGGAGTTAGCAATGCCAAAGGCCACCAGAGGACTGCAGAGGAGCAGATTCTGGAGAAGCAGCAGATCTATGCTGAGCTCCAGAAGGTGGAGAGGGAGCTGCAGCAGCGAATGGATGTGCAGAAGGTGTTTTCTGTGGGTCTCCAAGGGCAGGGTGGTGAGGAGGCAGCAGCATCTAAGCTGACTCTCCCAGTGTCCCTTCCTGCTGGTGCTTCTGTACCGAGTAGCACCCCTTCATCAGTTGACTCCCAAGTTGGGATCAGTTCCGTGCCAGTAGAGAACAGCGCTGCTGGGGTCGATCCACCTGAGAGCTCCCTGGTTGCTGGTGTCCCTGAGAGCAATTGTAATCAGTCGGGCAACCAGAAGCAGTCCACCATTCAGGTTCCACCTCATCTCCAGCCACTCCCTCCGTCTGTTTCTGATGGCGAGGAAAGTGGGGATATCGAAGACGACTCGGCTCTTGATACAAGAGATATCCGAATCGTATCCACTGTCTCTTCCCATCAAGAAGATAAAGGTAGTGGAGAAGGTGCTCCCAATGTTCTTGGGAAAGATGTCCGACATGAGCCGCTGGGGTGCGAATCCCAGTCACCATCATCAACGTCCGCTTCAGTTGCACCTCCTGCTTATGAGTCCTACAACAAAAGCAGTAACTGCAATTGCATCTCTACCCAGGTGTCATACCAGCACCAGCAGCATCCTCATATAACCCAGCTCTCAGTTCATCTCTATCAGGTGTCACATCTACCCAGCTAGCAGGACACAGCTCTCTCCTACCCTCTTCAACCTCTGTACCGTCACCACTCCCTGATGTGCAAACGCTCCTCAAGGAGTCTTCGGGAACACAGGTGGATTCCAGCAGTCTGGCAGCAGCTGGCATAGGGCAAGCCGTGCTCAACGGTGGTGCTGTGCAAATCACGGCAGGTTCCAGTGCTAATAACATTGCAGGGATGTCTGGGGCCATGGTCATGCCACATGGCTACCGGGAAGTTCATAGAGGTGAGTACATTCTTATGCCTTGGTAATAGAGTCTGAGGGGAAATGACCCAAAATTTAGCGATCCCCGTTTTTCAAGTAACAGCAGTAGTGAAATGAAACCTTTATTATGGACCCTTGTTAAACTAATGGCTATATAACCATTTATAATACTCTAATTTTTCAAAATCATGTTTTTGTGTCATTCTGTTGCCTTGAAATTACCTGATTACGCATTCTTACAATTCTGATTTTCAGATCCTGAGAAGAGACCTGTGGAGTCTAAGAAGCCCCCTCCCCAGACCCAATCTGTCGGTACCCAGTGCGACCGGTCCTCCATCCCCCACCCCACCACCACCAGGTGGTCTCTGCCCCTCTCATGCTCACCACTGGTGGAGCAGCAGCAGCAGGGGTGGGGGCATCCATGGGGGCTGGGGTAGCTACCACCCCCACAGCGACTGCCCTCGTACCCTCTCCTGCTGCCTTGCCGGGAAGCTATGACCAGGCCCACTTCGCGCCCCACCCACCCGTCGAGATCGATGCGCAGACAGAAAGCAATCATGACACGGCACTGACCATCGCCTGTGCCGGGGGACACGATGACCTCGTGCAAATGCTACTCGAGAAGAATGCCAACATTGAGCATCGGGATAAGAAAGGTAAGTAGTGTCATCAAAGTTCAGTGTCCCATGATCAACGGAATTGCCAAATCATTCACCAAAATGCAATCAACCTTTCAGGTATAACATCAAGCAAAATAGAATAAGCAGTGTTTGATTTCCAAGAAACCAATGTAGACTTCTTAAAATGTGCTATGCCTCTTGTTATGTCCTGAAAAAACCATGAGATTGTTACTGATAGTATAAGCTTTGTAATAATTCATTCAGATATCATATATTCTTGAGGTTGGATTATTGCAAGTGGCTTAAAGAAATTTCACAGGGAACAGATTGCAATCGTTTGTGTTGATTTTATGCGGGAATCTCCCTCCCATCCAGCAATTCTTAACTATACATCTGAAGAAGAGATCCATATCGTCGCTGGGGCAACAATACCTCTCATCTAAAAATTTCCAATATTCAGGAGAGCTAAAAAACATGGCTTCCTTAGCATTACAGCCAATGGAGGCGGTCAACTTACGTTTATCAGTAGTGGCCTAATCTTTGCAGATGGGCATGTGAGGGTTTGAAATACATTTTAAGTGTTCCTAGCCGTAAGATTATGAAAAGAACTAAATTTCACAAAAAAAATTGAGATAAAGGTGTGGTCACCCCAGTTACGATATCTGTTTCCAAGTACTACATGGGGTTAGTATCTCTTGTGATGTCATTTTGATGACTTCATCCTCATCTTTTGTTTCGGTTCACTCCAGGGTTCACACCACTCATCCTGGCTGCCACTGCAGGCCATTACAAGACCGTTCAGATCCTGCTCAACCACAATGCTGACATTGAAGCACAGTCAGAGAGAACCAAAGATACTCCCTTGTCCTTAGCCTGCTCAGGTGGAAGATACGAGGTGAGTCGTGGTGGTGGACTTCAACTCAACAACCTATCTAACTCCTTTGTTGATAGATTTGTTCTCGTGGCTTATATTTTGGAAGTTTTAAAGTTTATTTGTTGGTTTGAAAACTGATTGATGACTTAAGTTCTTAGAAATATAATTGACAAAATGTGTTTTAAAAGTAACAAAGAGAATTTTAACTGAATTACGAAGAAATTCAGATTCCAAATCAAAGGTTGAACAGTTTCAACAAATTTTCAAAGTGAATTTGTTTTGTTTGAGTGAAGTGAAGTGATTTTGTTGGCTGAAGATAAACCATAGCAAGTTTTCGTCATGGAGATATGTTTGATGTATATGTGATTTCAAAGGCTTCTTATTCTTATTACAATGTTTTGTGTATGTGTGTATATTAGGTTGTAGAGCTACTGTTGTCGCACAATGCCAACAAGGAGCATCGCAACGTATCAGACTACACCCCTCTCAGTCTGGCCGCCTCTGGAGGCTACGTTAACATCATCAAACTTCTGCTAAGATATGGAGCTGAAATCAACTCCAGGTAGGACAATGATGAATGAGAATCCATGTATTCATACCAGGAATATTTGGCTTGGTTTTGATTCTAAAGATGAAACAGAAAAATCTGGTGAAGTCTGAGATTTCATTTGATGAGAGAACACATTCCTGTTGGAGAGTATAAAATGGAAATTAAATGATGATGATAAGGAAGATGACGTATTTTTGTGTTCTCACAATTGAAAGAATCCAGCAGAAATAGATATTGATGACATGAGAGGGTAAATTACTGTGAGAAAGTATAGATCAGAAACTGGATGACGATAGATACAAGAAAGGCTATTTGGTAAAGTAAGATAATCATAACATGAAAGGTCAATATAACTTCTGCAGAGTATAGATTAGAAACTAGATAATTACAAAAAAAGATTAAGACACAGTTGCTTTTGGTTTTCTACAGGAAAATAATTAAATTGTAGAAGTAATGTCAGAATTTCTTCAAGTTTAGACATTCCCATAGTAAGGCATTCATTGACGTCCACTGTATTTCTTTGTCAGAACGGGCAGTAAGTTGGGCATCTCCCCCCTGATGTTGGCAGCCATGAACGGTCACACTGCAGCTGTCAAGCTCTTATTGGACATGGGCAGTGACATTAATGCCCAGATAGAGACCAACCGGAACACCGCCCTCACACTGGCTTGCTTCCAGGGTCGGACAGAGGTCGTCAGCTTGCTCGTCGATCGCAAGGCCAACGTAGAGCACAGGGCCAAGGTAAGAAACACGATAAGTTTGGATTTCATGCTCAGTACTATACTTTGTGTGCTGAGAGCCAGAGAAGCATTGACTCATAAACTGACATATCTGTCATCAGACAACTTCAGTCATTGGTAACCCATGCAAGGAAGAGTACCTACTCCTTTTGTGTTCTGGCTAAAAAAGAATGTCCTTTGGGCAGTGCTATGAATGTGTTGTCCTGTTTATCTGTGATATGCTATAAACGAGGGATTTCCTTTTATTTGTTTGTTTAGACGGGACTCACCCCTCTCATGGAGGCAGCCTCAGGTGGCTATGCCGACGTGGGGAGGGTGCTCATCTCCAAGGGGGCGGACGTCAACGCGCCCCCGGTGCCATCCTCCAGAGACACTGCTCTGACCATTGCAGCAGACAAGGGCCACTACCGCTTCGTGGAGCTACTGCTGCAGCACAAGCAGCAGTGGATGTGAAGAACAAGAAGGGCCAGTCTTCGCTCTGGCTTGCCTGTAATGGTAAGTGGAAGGGATAGATTTCAAGTTTTTGATCTAGGCTAGCTTTGTGTTAGAATGGCACTTAAACAATTCGTTCCTTTTTTCACGAAGTGATGGATATGAGAAAAAAAATTTTTTTCAATTTTGAGTTTTTTGCATTTTTGAACATCTTTCACTAACATCTTGAACCTCACAGAGTTTCAGACCATAATAATGTCTAATTACGTATCTATGACAATGACTTCAACAAGAAAATACCTAGTAAAAGGATTTTCTGTTATCACGAAGTGACGACTTTCAGCCGTCCTGTATGTTTTATTGTGCAGCTGAGTTCCGTCACTTCGTGAAAAAAAAAAAGAGCCTGTCTTCGCTTTGAATACTTGATTGCACACAATTAGGTCAAATGCGCACTCATCAAATCTCATTTGTTTAACATGCGTGCGACTAAGATCTGTCACTTCGTGAAAACAAAATCACAGTGGGACCTTGAATTTTGTGTTTTCACGAAAATGCCCTATACGAGGATATGAAATTATTCACTTTCCTACTTTAACCCTAATAAGACTGGGGGGGGGGGGGGGGGG
>CM057170.1:7398992-7441670 GCA_029962745.1 Echinometra lucunter | reverse complement strand
GGGGGGGGGGGGGGGGCTGATTCAGCCCCCCCCCCCCCCTTCGACATTTTTCGCGATAAATCTGTAACATGAAAAATTCGCGCCGCGATTCATGACTTTTTTCTTTTAAGTCTCACGCGACTTTTGAGACTGGGTATGCGGTTCCGTAGTAACGCAACATTTTGTAAGTGCATGTCAGACCCAAAATTGCTCAAAAAACATGATTTCATGTACAAATCTAATGCACATTCTGTTTCTAGCCAAAATTCATAAATGTATCATTAATTTCACTTTTACTGATTAAACCCAATTTATTTCATGTTGTTTATGATCGGACTAGTGTGGCCGACGATTTCCATCGAAAAAACAATAAAAAACAAAAAGTCGAAAAACAAAGAAATATATAAGAAATATTAAAAACAATAAAATACATCAGAAAAAATTTTTATACTGCCATTTTTTTGATGTGCATTCGATGAGAATTGTAAAAAGAGTGTCTGGACCAAAAGTTAGCAGTTTTGGAGCTTTATTAAAACATTTACAGCTGAATATATAATTTCATGCATAAATTAGCATAATTAATTAATTAAAAATACATTTGAATAATTTTGGAACAATTAACTATTCAGTTTTGTAAATTACACGTTGTGGGTGATATGCGTGCCGATTTTTGTCGCGATCGCGCGGTCAACGGCCAAGATCTTGGGGGGGGGGCTGAATCAGCCCCCTCCCCCCAGTCTTGTTAGCCGTCAAAATAGCGCCCAGTCTTTTTAGGGTTAAAGAGGTTTAGATTGAGGTTTGAAACTTTGTAAGCGATTTACTCAAAATTTCAGCTTGAATTATTTACCAGCAAAAGATGAAGATGAAGAAAAAATGACATTACCATTGTCCAGACCTATGCCATAAAATTGCATGATCTTAGATCTAACTCTTGTACACAACCTCATCTTTTGCAGGTGGTCACTTTGATGTAGTGCAGCTGCTCGTCCATGCTGGTGCTGATATAGACAGCCAAGACAACCGCAAAGTATCCTGCCTTATGGCAGCCTTCAGAAAGGTAAGCAAATCTCATTTTGGACAGATCTCTGTAAGCTTAGATCTCTGAGTGGAATAGTTAGAACAGATTGTAAAACCAGTGTCCCAGCCCAGGCAGAATTGCATGGTTTCTCTCCAATCTTAGCGTTGTACATCATGATATATTTTTGAACTGAAATTGTTGTCATCTTTGAAATTGCGCTGCATGTGTAATAGTACTGTAGCTTGACCGCTGGTGTGTGGTTATGTCATAATCAAGGTTTATATATCTATGTGAAATCGTTTGATATGAGAAGGATGAGAAGATATTCCCAGCTTTTCCAGTAATGTAAAACCATATTATTATTAGTAGTATTTTATTTGGCAAATCAAGTCACATAAATACAACAACATAACAAACATAAATTGAGTCAAAATCAGTAGAAAACATATATAAATATTACAATAGCAGGTGCATCCGGCCAAGCTGCCCGGGTATGGAAAAGGTTAACCTAATAACTGTGATCCGCAGACCTTCCTTCCCATGGCTGACCAGATGCACCTGATATTGATTGAAATGAGGGCTAAAAGAAAAGTAAAGAAAAGAAAGTTAGCATGTTGTCTTAATTGTGAACAAAAGTTTATATTGTCTATGAAGTCAACTCCATGGAAATGTTTGAAAAAGAACGGAAAGATCAGTTAAATGTTTAAAATGATTTTATTATGATATTTTCTTCCTTTCCAAAGGGTCACGTGAAAGTTGTGCGATGGATGGTGAAACATGTCAACCAATTTCCATCAGACACCGACTGCATGAGATACATTGCTACCATCTCGGACAGGGTAAGCGTAAGTGTCCCTCCAATGACCTGGAGAACCAGGGATGTCCATTTTGAGGTCCATGGATATCCAGGGGGGTGTTTCACCAAGAGTTCAGCTGGAGGGTGTTTCACAAAGACTAAGATTGACTAAAATCGCACTCAACTATGGCTGGCCATTCATGCCACTATTTTTTTTTCCACCACAGGCCTCTCATACATAGGATTTGAAAATCATGGTCACAGATCTGCAGAATTGACTTTTTTATAGTTCATTGATGAAGAAAACAAGAAGGGTGGATTCTGCAAATTTGTGCCCATGATTTTTACATCCTTTGAGAGACCGATAGTGAAAACAAACCGTAGCATGAATGGCGTGCTATAGTTAAGTGTGATTTTAGTCAGTCTTAGTCTTTGTGAAACACTCCCCATGACTTTAAAGTCACACTTAATTCCTCTGTTGCTTGGTTTATATTACACATCACCGCATTGGTCAGATCATGCTATTAGGAAGTCTATCAGTGAGATTATGCATTAAATACAGGATGCGCATTGGCGCTTATGTATGAATCTAAGTCCAACTTAACTCTTTGTGAAACACCCCCAGGATTTCTCATTTTTTCATGTTTCTGGAAGCCTAGGGGCCTGTGATGTAAGAGGTTGCCATTACATGCTACTTTAGTAATCAGATATGTCCTACATATGCAGTTGTTGTTGGTTGAAAGTCAAGGTGCATTTGATTTCTTGTGGGATGGAGGAGTCGAAGATTCATCCAAAGCACAACTCTTTTGTAGGGCTTTATTTTGCATTTAGTGTTCCTGAGTACTTTAGGCTGTCATTAGCTTACCCTGAACATGCATGTCTTAGCCCAAGCAGCATGTCACACAAGTACATATGGTAACTATATTTTGAAGGGGGAAAAAATGATACTTGGCAAGTAGAGTACTCGTGAACAAGAAAAGAAAAGGACAGATTTCTGAATCAGATTGTTGAATTTCATTGTTAGTAAGACTGCTTTTGCTGATATCTTCAATCGAACCTGTTTGCATTTGCCATTTTGTATTTTAGGAGGTTTTAAAGAAATGCCAGCAGTGCATGGAGATCATCGTCGTAGCGAAGGAACGTCAGGCAGCTGAGGCCAATAAGCATGCTAATATCCTCCTAGAGCAGCTTGAATCAGAGAAGGTAAGAGGAACTGAAGAAAGTAGTACCTTGAATGAAGTAGGTGGAGTGAACTAAATCTGGGCAACATTTAGCTAAAGAGTTGACAAACTTTCCATTTGGTGGTAAAGGAAATTGAAGTAAGTGGCATCAGAATGCCTGTGTTAATACAATTTGAACCTGGGCTGTAAAGTAAAGAACTTTACAGGCTAGTTAGCAATTTAATGAACTGGAATTCAAAGAAAACTGTAGATGTCCAGGAGAATGACTTGATTTCTTCACTATAGGAGCCTTACACAGGCTAAAATACAAGAGACATAGAAAACTTGTCAATGAAGACATTTTCATTACCTATCAGTTTATGTGTATGAAGTGCTAGTAAAAAGTATGCCTTTTACATTACGGCATACAAATCCCTCTCCAGATAACTATGCCATAGTTCATGGCAGGGATGAGCATTTTCCTTTGTTTTTTTTTTTTTGTTCCAGACACGAGAGGAGAGTCGTAAGATGGCTGCCGCCAAACGGCGCGAGAAGAAGAAGAAGAAGCGGAAGGAGAAGCAACAGAAAGTAGGTCCAAACAACAGCTCTCCGGAACCTGAACAGGATGACGATGAAGAGGATAACAGCCTGGGTAGAGAAAACAGTGAGTCTTACGAAAGTATGTACATGCATGTTTCTATATGCATGTATATCTATGCATGAAAATTTCTCAAGGAGGAGAGTATATCTACCCAGTAGCTTGGTCCCAAAATTGTTAACTTTGTGGGTTTGGGAAATTCATTCATTTGCTGCTTGCTGTATATATGATGTGGTACTTGATCGTCGTCGTTTTGCAAATGAATCTCAAGTGTTCATAGTAGAGAGAATAGAATATGCATTAGATAAATTTGGTATACATATCTGCGGAGGTTATCATGCCGAAGTCCAGCAATAATATACCATTTTTACTTTATCAGTTTGCATTAGTCTATATTGAATTGTTTGGGTTTTTTTAATTGGAATGTTGAAGCAAGATTGTAGATTATTTGCCATGAGTTTGCTTCAGTTTTTTTTTCTTTGTATGTCTTATTTTCAGTGTCTAATTCACAAACACAGAAGTATTGCACAAAACTTGTTAAGTATCTGTAAACATTTATGAAAGGAATTCTTCAGTTGAAGAAGTACATAATCAAAAATGTCTTTTGTGTGTTCTGCTAACCATTGGTTATAATGCCTTTTGAAGAATGGTAAGCAAGGTATTGTTGCTTCTCTTTGTAGTTGAAGACCTTGTGCCACTGGAACCACCATCAGCCACCACCACAACCACCATTGGCAAGGTCCGCACCAAGGATACCACCACCAACACCACGGCTCGAAGCAACAGTCAGTCCAACACCACATCTACCACCACCACCACCACCACAGTCAACAAGAAGAACAAGAACAACCTGAGCAACATCATCACCGCAACTACATCATCAGGGGGAGGAGGATCGGGCAGTGGCAGCAACTCTATGGTTACTGCCGCCACCACAACCGCCACCACGCATACCACCACGGTTGCAACATCCACCACATCCTCTCACAGGTCCACTGCGTCCTCATCAAATGTTATCAACCAAGCCAATAACAAAGCAGCCGTACCACCCAACATCAAGGTTAGTTTATTGAAATAAAGTTTACCTTACAATTAAGGAGTGGACTCGATATGCAAAACTTTCTTGAATAGGAAACCAAGGTCAATCACAAGTTGTAAAAGTTTCAGGTTTCAGAAGTTTGCAGTCATACAGTTACAACTGCTGAAACATCAACAGTCTCTTTTCTATGAATTCTTTGTAATATGTGGATCTGAATATGTCATTAGCAGACTCTTATCCTTATACAAATACAAACTTTGATGTGAGGAACACTTTTGGGTGTTGCATAAATCCACAGTGACCTGCTCCTTTCAGTATAACCTAAAACAATGGGGTTGTTTGGGTTATCAAACCTGCAAGCATGCATTCTGTCATATGCCCGGCAGAAGGTGCAAATGAGCAAGGACTTCACGTTTCAAGAAAAAAAAAAGTATATTCTCCCTTTTGACTGTTCTGTGACTTCATCTGTGCAACACTTTTCAGCACTCACATTGTACAAATGGTTAATGCTACCAGCTTATGATGTCATTACTTCAGATGTCAAAATGGAATATGTGACAAAATTTACTGATCGTGCTCTTGTGTGGGGTATGCAACAACGTGCTTTCTGAGTGTGCTGACGATACTTCTAAACTGATTCTTTTCCAGATGAAATCAGCTAGTTCAAAAGAACACGCCAACAACAAAGCCAACCAAAGCAGGAGCAACTCGTCCTCCAGCAAGGAGGAGAGACAGAACAACAAGAACCGAGCCAACATAAATGGAGACGTCAAGGACGGAGGGAAGGATGGAGGAAGACACCACGAAGAAAAGATAAGGGAGGAGAAGAAGAAGAAGCGCATCACCATGAAGGAGAAAGGGCAGAATCATACCATGTGAGTGGGCAAGACTGGTATGAGGTTGCATAAACAGAGGAGAGCACTTAATGAGAACACAATTATGTACTTTTTATGCGGTTGTATTTCATACATGTACTTAGTGGGGTAATCCCTTTGGCAGCTCACACAGAGAGCTATACCAGACTGGCTATTGCAGCTTCTTTTTTCAAAGTTAGAAAATATATGTGATATATTAGATATTAAATCTTTATGTAACTCCTGCTGGGGGATTTCCCAGTTTTCATGTCTGAATGTCGATGGGTTTGGGTAGAGAGATGGGCTTTGAGGAAAACATTAATTTACATATTCATTTTTAGCTTTAGATACAAGGTCCTTATAAATGAAACATGGCTTAGTACAGGGTAATAAATACCTGTGGCAAGGGGCAAGGAACTGATATAGCTCCCTAATATCCTTAGAACCCCTTTCTTTGGGGCGACCATTTTTTTCAGAGTCGCCTCACCTCAGCGAAAATAAGCAATCAATTTGCAAATCGTGATCTAGGAACAGCAAAATGAACGTTTCTTGAAACAACGCACACACATTAATGCATCATGCTGATACTCAGTACGCATACTCTCAAGGAGAAAATTGGAATATCAGCAATTAGAATTCAGTATAGCTCCCTTGGGCCTAGAAATAGCTCCTGTAAAGTTGTCCAAGGGAGCTATTTTTTTTTTCAAAGAATAGCTCTAATGGAAAAAAAGTATTTTTTACCCTAGCTTAGTATATGGGATGGCTGTTTTACAGTCCTAGTTAAACAATAGGTACAAGCTTTGAATCATGGACCTTAGATAGTGTTCAGTAGTTCTTTCATTGTACAGAATATCAATCATCATGAGTAGTTGGCCATGTGCACTTGGCCGAAACAGGTGTAAATGATTGAGTTTTATCCTGAACAATTTTCCTTTTGCTTTTCTTTCCAGCAAACACGATGACCAGAACTCTTCTAATCTAGACAGTGGAGGAGGCAAGAAGTCTGTCGGCCCGGGAGGAGACGCAGGGAGCCCTAACATGAAGGGTTCATCCATCACTGCAGCTAGCCCCAAGAGAGGACAAAAACGAGAGGAGGGATGGAAAGAGGTTGTCAGAAGGTAAGGCCTACTTTAATTAAAACATCTTTGAGAAATAAGTTGCCATGTTTTTGGGAGTTGCTCCTGCTGTTCTCAGTACAGGGGAAACTCGGTATAACGAGGTCGTCGGGACCGAAGGGTTTTCCTCGTTATAGCCGTTACCTCGTTATATCAGAACAAACAAAAAAGTGTATGTATGGGACTACATGTACATACATGAATGTACAGAGGTCTGCTGCCGCTACTTATGAACTCATTTTGCAGCTACAGAGACATTGATAATAATATCATTCTCTGATCTAGCTGATAATATTCTGGATAATATTAGAAAATGTGTTTAAACTACTAATTTCAGACGCCAAAATTACCGATAACATGAAAGTTCATCGCACCATCGAGGTTGCCTGTTCTGCGATATGAAAAAAAAAGTTACGCACTGTACTATACTACAAATAAAAACTCGTAATCTGCGTGCATCGGCCGCCCAGTTGAGCGAGCTGGGACTTGTTTGTGCCAGTAGCGGTGCCGTTATCTCTGCTGAATGATTTTAGCGGGGGTTTTGTTGATAAAGCTGCAGTGAAATTTGCTTGCTCGTTATAACGGGAATGATTATCAATGTATTTCTTTGTTTAAGGGGTTCAGGATTTAGCTCGTTATAGCCGATATCTCGTTATAGCCGATATCGTTATAACAGGTTCATGCCGCCATAGACTTACACGTAAGTAAATTTGGGACCGTGACAAAACCCTCGTTATAGCCGTTACCTCGTTATAGCCGAGCTCGTTATATCGGGATTTCCCTGTAATTTGTTTGTGCTTCATTCAAAGTAGGGGAATGGAATTTTGTGGGAGAACCTTATCATTTTCACAGGTTGAAATCATGCATGTATATGTTTGTCCTTGTTGGTGTCCTAGTTTTGGGAAAATTACCCTTGTTTTTTGCTTGTTCCACTGTTTAGAATTAGCATTGGGTTTGTTCCTTACTGAAAAGATCTTGGTTGCAACATGAAAATGTAATGTAGGTTCAATGTACCTCGTTATTTTTCTTTCCCATGAATATGCTAAGTATATATATATATATATATATATATATATATATATATATAATTTTTTTTTTTTCCCCTGAATTCCTCAGTTTGCTCTCATAGTTAAACATGGAATTAGTTTATGATTATCTATGTCTGTGTATCCTTAAAATGGTTTTATATTTTAAAGATTAAGCTTGAACTAGATTGGATTAAACTTTGAAAAGGTACAAAAAGACTGGAATAAAAACAAAATTATTGTAGTAAAGACATGTATGAAACACTGTGCATTATAGGTGGGATGTTGTTGATACATCATTTTATTGATACTTCAACCATAAAGGAACAATTACAACATGTCAAAGACATACAAAGACAAATAAAGAACGTGATTCGAAAGGATAGGAAGAATAAGAATTTGGAATTCATTTTATGTAGCCAGAAACATATCCTCAAAAAATGAGTTTCAGATTGTTTAACATACTGTCTTTGCTTCTCCTGTAGGTCCAAGAAAGTCACCGTACCAGCCAACGCCATCAGTAGACTAATAGGAAGAGGTGGATGTAACATTAATGCCATCAGAGATGCTACAGGAGCTCACATTGACGTGGACAGACAGAACAAGGGTAACGAACGCACTATCAATATCAAGTGAGTGAGATTTTGTGAATATTCTGTGGATGAGAAGATTAACGTAAAACTGATCTTTTGATCTCATTTTCAATTCTTCAATTTTCTGAAAATTTGAAGACGGTCAAGTCGTGGTATTCTGAAAGTGTAGCTATGTTGCATTCTTGGCGTTAAACATGTTTGTAAGGTAAGTATGCTCAAGAAAAACATTTTTCATAACTAGCAGTTTGAAAAGGGAAATGTTCTGTCGTGAAGATCATTAAATGTGACAAACTCGTTCTCTTTCCATGTTTTGAAATACATTGCACTAGTAACGCTGTGATGGTATGTAGTAGGTAAATTATGAAAAAATATGTTTATATTTGGTGTGTAATAGAAAATTTTATTTCTGGTTTCCTTTGCAAAATTAGGAAAACACTCAAGACTATTTGTATGTTCTTACAGTATGTTTATCATTCTTCTACTATTTTATCAAATCAGAAATATGTATGAGGTTAAGTAGTTTGGTTATGTTGAAGTCCAAAAGAGCCTCTAATTTGACCAAAATATAATGTTATGTGGAAGAGAAAAGTAGGAACTCGTTGATTTCATAGAAAGATCTAGCAGTGCACTTGTATACAAGAAGGTAGTTTTTAAACTGTTTTTCCTTCCTATTCCTTCAGGGGATCAGCAGATGCCACTCGGCAAGCCCACCACCTGATCAGCGCCCTCATCAAAGACCCAGAAGAGGACCTCAGCAAGCTGGTGGCTAAGATCAAAAAGTCTGTCTCACCCGCTGCGATGCCCATCACCATGTTCACAGCCACCCAGGCCATGTCGTCATCCACATCTTCGACCACCACGTCCCTGTCGCAGGCAGGGAGCAAGGGGAGTGTGCAGACGGGGACTACTGCTGCCAAACAGGCACCCAAGGTAAGCATAAGGACATTTTCATTTGTAAGCAGCGAATCAAATGGTACATGGTTTAGACCTGGGGAGCGTTTCATGAAGTGCCTTGTCAAGTGATTTTTACTGACAACTGTTATAAGCTACTGAAATCCTTGCATCTGATTGGCTGAGAGGCAAATTTGTCAGGAAAAATCACTGACAAGACACTTCATGAAATGCTCCCCAGACTTCTTCATGCAAGACTTCAATCTATTTGACACACTGTACCTAGGTAAGGGAAAGGGTACAGTTAAAAAGAAATTCCTTGAATGCTGGAGTAAGATATCATGGAAGTTTTGGTAAAACCCTTGTAATGGGATTTCTTAGATGACATTAAAGGGAAGCTTGAGTTCTGGGAAGGCTTGAAATAATTTGTGAACTTTGACATTTTTAAAAAAGTGTTTGGAAGAATATCATAGTAGAAAGGTTCCCTGACAAGAATTGCTTTGAAAGGCCATAATATTCGAAATAAGATGAGAAATATCTGAAGTGTTTTAGCCAAACTATGATGCCACATTTGTTTTTGATCTGAGGTACCAATTGTGTTGGGACTTAAGTGCCTTGTGTGCCTGTTAGAGCTGAGCCTTGAGGTAGGCCTCAGCTGTCGCCTGAGAGTTTTATTTCTGATGCATGAAAGTGAAAGCTACTGTTTCCTATTCATTGTTTGATATCAGTTTAAGTATTTGTATTTTTGTACATTTCCCTTACTGTAGATGAACCATTCTAGTACTGCCAGTCACCACCCTCCAGCTTCTAAGCAGAACTCCCTACAACCCGGCCACCAGCAGCTAACTCAGAGCCACAGTGCCCCTGCTGTCAACTCCCAATACCCTACACAGCAAATAGGTGGAGTTCGTCTACCGAAAGGTGTCCAGCAGCATCAGATGGCAGCATTGGCCCAGCAGTGGGGTCGCCAGCCAGTCAGGCAGCCTCCACCTACCACCGTGGCCGTGGCTAGTCGAGTGCCTGATCCCAGTCAGCATCAAGGGCAACAGCCGCAGCAGGCAACACAGCCAGGGAGAGGACCGATCTCAGTCAATGTAGCACCTTCAGTAGGTAGTGCTCCCCAGCAGGGGTCAGCCAAGTCACCCAGGAGTGGTGTGGCCCGTCAACTGTTTACTCAACCTGCAGGGAAAGCTATAACAACAACCGTCTCAGCTAGTAGACCAATCCAGAGTGCAGCAGCAAGTGGATCAGGCGGGGTGATGGCAAGCAGTGCACCGTCAGCAGTTGGTACCATACCCATCTCCGTCTCAGCGCAGTCTAATGTAGGTGCCAGCGGAACGTTTGCATCCAAGATATCGGAGAGCCGATCTGGATTGCTCCACATGCCGCAGATGATGATGCCAACGCAAGGTCAGGTCATGGGCGAGCAGGTTGGACCTGGGATGCATCCTCAGCAACCTGATGGTAACCGCAGTGCACCAGTTTCTACTGCAACAGGAGGGTTCAACTTCCTAAGTCACATGAACCAGGGCATTAACCAGAACCCTGGTAATGCCTTTGGCTGGAGCTCTCTAGCACCAGGAGGTGCCCTGAAGGAGGAGGGGACGGGAGAAGAAGGAGGCTTCCCCAACTCAGAGGAGGCCAAAGCTCCAGGATACAAGCGCCTCTCGACTGGATCAATGCCAGGGGTTGTAGGTGAAGCTGGTTTACTGAGCACGGTCAACAACCTTCAGGGGAATCCAGCCAACTTCAACCCAATCCACTTCATGCACACCCAGCATCAACCTCCACCCCACCCTATTGCCCCATCCAACCCCCACCCCCATTCTCAACCACACCCTCATCCTCTTCCCCACCAGCAGCACCCCCATCCCCCTCCTATCGAGCGACCTGATGTCTCAGCATCCATGCCCCACGGTCATGCCAACCTCTCCCACTTCTCCCCCATCACCAACCCTCCTGCACCCTCCCCAACCCCACCCAACGCCAATGCCTCTCCGGGGACATCGCCGAGGTCTGGAACCACCAGTCCCAGTAGCTCTGCAACTGCCCAGGATAGGAAGCTACTACGCCCCATCGGAACGGAGCGTAGTAGGCAGCAGACTCTCAGACGTACACCTGTTGGGTTTGCTGATCTTCCTTTTACCTCAGCAGGAAGCATCTGGGCGCATCAAGGTAAAGGTCAGGTCATATGTTATCCCTTTTTCTTATCCCTTTTGTCTACATCATGCCAGTGTACATGTTAGATATAAATCACTCGGCTATCAAATCACTGTTATGGACTTGAAGTATCTGGTAATATCTCTTACTCAACAAGTGTTAGTTGTTGTATATGTTTACATTTTATGAGAAGATCATATTGCTATTCCAAAAGTTTTGAATGGTGGCATGTTGCTTGCTTTTGCATGTTTATGCCACCACAATCTTGTAGTTCCAGTACACTTTCAGTCCATCTAATTATTTGATGAGAAAACTTCAAACAAAGTGAAAAATTATGTTGAGTGTTTTGCATACCTTACATTTGTGATTCAGTGATATTTCCGGCAAACAACTCTTAAAGGCATTGGCTAACATTGTTATGATTTTAAAAAGATCTTGTTTTGTTACTTGAAAATGGGATAAACATAAGGGTTATAGTGTAAAAATACCAGTCTGAAAGCTTCAAAGTATAATATCCACTGGAAGTATTTTTAAATATTAAAAATGTGAGCCAATTTTTGAAAAATATACAAGGGTCGGTTGCCCAGAATAGACATAGGGAGTGCGCATGGCGTATGACTCACCTTACTGTACTGTGTGCATTGGCGTATCACGCGGCGGGAGGCACATAACACCTTTTTCAAATTCAAGCAAAGTGATCCTCTTAGTGATTGTCTCGTGAGACGAAGGATAATAAAATCACCGTGAGACGAAGGATAATAAAATCACTGTTTGCTTCTAACTTACAGTTTTTCATTCCAAATTATGGTTGGTTTCAGGGTTTTTGAGTACAAATACAAGTACTCATACACATGTTTCATCTTAGTTTGAGAATTTTTTAAATCAGCTACTCACAAAGTTAGCCAATGCCTTTAATATGTTTTCTGCCGTCCAGTGACAAGAGGAAGCAACTCTGTAGAATAAGCCTTTTAGTAAATGAAGAAAATATGTCACTGTTTTATGAGGAAATCTATGGGGTTGCTTCCTTCTGAAACGTCTATATTCTGTAAATTGGGGGTCCTTTGACCTTAATTTCTTTGTCATCATGTAGAGCATACAGGAAAAGTACCCCAAATCAAGAAAGAGTCCATTTTGAAAAAAATGACAGTTGCTTCCTTTTGTCATTAGATGGCAGTTTTTATTCTGGATTCTCTTTAGTTAATGCAGTGAAGTGGCCCAGTGGGTCTATCCAGGCCACTAAAGCTCCGCCATTTTGTCCAGATCCATTAGAAGGCCGACCTAAGCACCCATCAATATTTATGAGCAAAAATGAATTATTCATTTTGTAAGATGATTCCAAGGAGTCGCGTGCGTTTGTGCATGTTTTAAAACATTACGCCCATCAGCTAAAAATATGCGCAATGATGCACAGTCAATGCGCAACAAATGCGCATTAAATCGAAGTATCATAATAAAAGTGATACGGGCCATATGCGCAGTAGATATGATAATGCAACAAAAATGGGTGCTTAGGTCGACCTTCAAATGATCCGAAAGAGGCGGGGCCTAATGCCATTCGCGTAATGATATAAGCGTGTGCTGCTTTTCATGTAGTAGATTTATTGTATGTCTATGGGTCTATCTCTCTATGACATGGTAGTGAACACTCCACCCTCAGTAACACTAAAATGAAGTTTTAAGTATTCAGCTGAACTTGGACTTTATATTCTTCTTCTTTTTTATCTTTATAGCTGGTGAAGTGAATTGGCCAAATGCATCTATCTCTGTGGATGATATGGTCGTCAACAGTCCAGCTGCACCCATCCAAAGACCTATCAGTAGGCCAGAGAGTTACCATGGACAACCTATGGGTGTACCAGTGGTAAGTCGAGTCAATCCTTCTCTCATCAGTGACAGTCATTTCCCCAAATGTATTTAGTTTTTCTTTTCAAGTTTGCAGCACTTGTAGTTTTCCTTGAATTTCATCCTACTTGCCTAGAAGTGCTTTTCAGAGACCCATCATTCAACTTGAGAGCCCACATTCTGTGGGTGTACCAGTGGCAAGTCAAGTTAGGCCTTTTTTCATTGATGTTGGACAATTTCTAGAGGATTTCAAATTGACAACACCTTTAGTTTTCTGTGCAATTTCATTTCTTCTTCGTACTATTCTTTCTCAATTTACAATGACTTTTTCCAATATACATCAGCATTTTCCAAATGCTGACTTCAATTTCTGATGTCATGTGTTTCAAATTCTGAATTCTGAGGATCTTGAGTCCAAATTTGGGGGCCTGTGACCCTGTCAGTGTCTAGCCATGTCTTACCCTATATCTATGGCAAATTAATGTCTGAAGCTCATTTCATGATCACTTGTACCAAACCCTCATTGTTGTCCTGCAGTTGTCTGAAGCGTTGACAAGAATCTTCCATAATGATCTGTTCAGAGCCAGAAGGGCATTAACTATGTGCTAAAGCATATGATTTAACACCCTTCTGGCTCCAAACAGATAATATATTAGCTTTGTATGCACATTTGATCATGAATGGGTGATTTCAAGTTTGGTGTTGGTGCTGGTGTTGGTGTTAGAAACACAATTTAGATTGCTTTCCATAGCTCCAACACTTAATCTGAGTTTACAAAAGTGGTCCAAATGACATTATTGACAGCTCAACTCTGACAGCTCAACTCCAAGTGACAGTTGTCCCAAGACCAGTTTTATCTTTAATTTGGAGCTGCGTTGATGTAAAAATCAACCCAACACTAACACCAAAAGGTAAACACCAAACTTGAAATCACCCATTGTGGTAGTGATACCGTGTAAGTGCTTACAGATGTGGATGTAAAAAATCCTTTTTGAAACCAAAATGATTTCACATTTCTTTTGTCCAGGGCATGTCTTACAACCGTGAGATGTCTGACCAGCAGCCCCATCCTGGGGGTATACCACCTACCAACCACCAGCCCCACCCTGGTAGCCTACCCCCTCCGCAGGCCATGCCCTACACCGCCCCACCGTCCATGGGTAACGGGGTGTGGACACCGGCCATTTCAGCCACAGACACTATGGATAGCAGTCAGGTAAACACCACTATTCCATTTTCTCACATAGAAAAGTCTGCTGTTTGCTAGATCACATTTTAAGGGGAAATGAAACCTAAACATAAATGTTTTTTAGGGGGTATTTTTTTTTCCCAAAAAAAAGAAGAAAGAGGAAAAAATAGATGAAAATTTTAAAATTTTTGTAAAGAGTGATAAAGTTATCAGTCATTAAAGTTGTTCTCAGTAGGAAATTGACAACTCTGTGATGTACCTCCTAAGTACATACCCCATTTGCTTTGTGAAGTGGTGTGTAAATATGTATGTCCAATAATATATCTAGAGTGTATAGTATATGGAAATAAATGTGGTAATATTCATGAAATTGTTATTACATACAAATGCTAAACAAGTTGTCAGTGCCCAGTGTTATATATCAGGGTTCACACTACAGGGGGGGGGGGGGGGGGGGGGGGGTGTAACATAAAGAGATATAATCAATCTTACAATCAATTGTATCTCTTTAGTACATGGTTTGCCATAGACTTACGATTGATATCAATCATGAGATTGATTGTATGTTTTATGTTACACCCCCCCCCCCCCCCCCCCCCCCCCCCCCCCCCCCCCCCCCCCCCCCCCCCCCCCCCCAGGTCTTGGAAAAGCTGCAAAGTCATGGAATTTGACTTATATATTTTCTAGGCCTTGAAATTGATGGAACATTGAAAAAAACAAAATTGAGGAACTGGTCATGGAAAGTCATGGACTGTCATTGTCATTTCCCAACCACATAGAAATGGCAGTAAGAAATAATGATTTGGATGAAAATTTGATCTTGTTTCCCGTGGTGTAAAATCATGGATTTCTAGCTTGAAAAGTCATGGAATATAACTTGGGAAAAAAGGTGTATGAACCCTGTGAATACATTCCAGGCACTTTGTTGTATATGCCTGTCAATGCCATCCTTGTAGTGTTTCAATGCAATCTATATGAACAAGCCCAAACATCAGACTTGCACTAACCCACTCTTTTCATCTATCATGTTCTAACACCCCTTCCTGCTTTTATTACAACTATTCCAGGGCTGGACGATGTGGAACCAACCATCTATGTGATTATGACATTACACTATTCTCCTCACCTTCATCATTGGATGGAAATAGATGAAATTCAACCCGCCTAACTACTACAAGATGGACAAGAAAAACCAAAAGAGAAGATGCCAAGATTATTAATTTCATCTTTTGAATGTTATCACACCTTATTTTTTATTTTCATTTTTTTTCATGCATCTTTTCTTGTCACAGTAGTTGATTTCTTTGGTAGGTGTTGTTCTTATTTCATTTTGTGGGTTGTTCTTATTTAATTTTGTGGGTTGATTTTGCAAACTGTGGTGTCTTGAAACCTCAAAGTTCATAGAATGGCAGTAAATCTGGGCTCCAATTTGTAGGCAGTTCCAGTTGATGAATTCAGAGATGTTTGCTCATCTAATGGGGTGTTGCAAGAAAGTTGCAATTGATTGCAAATAATTGCTAATTTTGAAACAACCATTCTGATTGGCTCAGGGTCTGCCCTTTTAAGAAGACATGCATGCATGCAACAATGATTTTGATTGGCCAGTGACAATCAGTTGCAAATTGCAATCGATTGCAACTTTCTTGCAACACCCCATAAGTGCTGCTATTGTTTGTTGAGAAAGCCTGGCGTGAACTTACCGTTTCCAAATCATAGGCTCAATCTATAATTTGATTGTTTTGACTTGAGGTATATTTGGAGTTCCAAGCCACCACAGTTCCTATTTCACGTGAACTGGTTTCGTGTCGAGACTTGGGCAGGCAGTGGGCGAAAATCTGCTTGCTCTCAAGAATTCCTTCACAACCAGTTCCTGAAACCACTCCACAGTACACATAGATTTACTTTTTAATTCTTTCTTTTTTGTTCTGTGTAGCTTGTTAAGAGGCAAGTGCATGGGACCTAGTGATTGGGCAAATGAAATATTGTGAACGATTCTCACAGCATTACACTTTTTTCTACTATTAGTTTTGAATGTGAATGGAAATGGAATACAAGCATAGCATTAAAAATATGCTGTGATACATTCAAAATGCACTTGCAAACACAATTGACATTTCTCAGTAGAATATTGCTATGAAATATATATGGTCATGTCGCAAATAAGATATGCCAAGCATTTTCTTTATCTTTTCTTTTTTTTTCTAATGCGTTTTAATTTTTGTTTGATTTTTCACTTCAAAAAGCCATATTGAAATGATTTTGACAGTTGAAAGTAGCTTGTCTTTGCAGAAGCAACTGCTGTGAACAGCTTTAGTGGTAGAAAGTACAGCTGAGCTACAGCTTTTTACATGATAGAATGTTTCATATGTGAAGTGATTTTCAGTATTGTAAGGATGTATGTTTAGGAGACCAGCTCATTTATTTTAATGATGGAATTGTGTGCATGGTAAGAAAAACAAAGATATCATGTTTCTTAAACTTGGATTTGTAACCCAAATTTAACATTTGAAACTTATTTTACCTACTGGTCAACAAAGCACTTCTCTATTTTCAGCAATCGATGGTATTGATTTTCTTTTGTCTGATTTTTGTTGAGAAAGGTGAAGAAATTTTGAAGATAAGTGAAAGGTTTTCATCACTTTTCAACTCTTCTGCTCACACCAATTTTTAAAAAGTAAAACTTAAATTTCAGTTATTTGTTAGTATTAATGCAAATGAAATCCCTCCTTTTCTTATATAATCTGAGTGTAGACTGAGCATTTACCTAATGGTAATGAAAGACATGGTGTTCCATTTGTTAAGTCTTGTATTAAGTGAACCTTTCCAAAGAAAATTATAGTGGTCATCTCTTACCATTACATACAAGGATTTTTAGTAGAGTATATAAAATGCCCATATATGTCAAGTTAGATTTAATTGAAGTTTTATGAAAAATAGGACGGGGGGGGGGGGGGGGGGTAAATGTCTTTTGTAGAATGCAGTATGTCTGCAAAAGTTAATATTTGTCAAATTTGGTGCACCCTCTTAAGGAGAATTTTTAAATCGGTCAAATCTGATTCTGTTACGCTTATAAGGTATTTATAGTTCTCTAATTGAATGATGATTTCTTGTGGCATTAATAGAGTATAAAGATAAATGTGAGAAAAGTTTATTTAAATCTATTTTGAACTGTCTCATGACAGGAGAAAGCCTTATAGCATCTGTCATCATGTTTTAGTATTAATTTGTTTTCATCTTCATGTCCAGACATCTTTTTAAGGATCTTCATATGAAAGGTTGAACAAAAATTTGGAAGACATAAAGATGGCATCTTTTGGACTCGTTTTGACAGAAATTGTTGAGCTTTTCTGCTCCAAGCCATCCTTTATTTCATTTGGCATTATTGCAAGATCCAATTAATGTATTCTTGTGCAAGTAATGTTGTTGTCCGCTTATTGTATTGAACGAGTCCTAAATTCATTGAAAAAACATCAACCGAAGGTGGCTAATTAGAAGAGCGTTTTGATGGCCATCGCGTTCACATTTTCCTACTATTTGACTTGACTTGAATATCACTTGATGTATTCCTTTCTTGAATTTAGAAAGATTGAGTTACACTTAAAGACTCTGAAGTGATGGAACTATTTAGGATGGTAAAAGTACTGTCTTAATAGCAAAGCACAAACTTTTCAAAGAAAACAGAGATGGAGGTTATGTTTTTAGGCATACCATGGAAACGGTATGCAAATGGCCAATTACTTGTCCTCTCTGGGTATAAGTAGCCTGTGTTCAAGTTACTTTCTTTTCTGACTGAGATACATGTGAACGATTTAATAGTGTGAATTGGTGGTATGAAAATGCACACATATCAGTCCCTCTGTGCTTTTCTTAGTGAAGCATCCCTTTAGAAAAAGTGGACTAGGCCCTCTTTTTGTGTTGTATCAACTTGGAATTGGTTGTTTTGATAATACAAAGGAGACGGCAGAACTCGATGTTTAGTTTGTGTTAATGCAGTGGTGTAGCATTTTCATGACGAGAAATGAAGAGTGTCTTGATGCAAGCCTAACTTGTGGTGGGTTAGGCTTAGCACACCAGTCACTTCTTCGTCATTCATAGATAATGACTGTGGTGTAGGTTACCAGATGAATCAATCATTGATTGAAATTGGACTGGACTGAAGACTGGTTCAGAGGCTAGTTTGTGGTGGATTGGCTTCTGAATAGCAAAGTCTAGTGAAAGAAGAAAGAGAAAATGATCGGAATATTCTCCTGTTGGAGAATTTATGGGAACTCTTTCAAGTATCAGTGTGGAACGCTATTTTTCTTGGGTGTGAGGTTAATTTTCTTTGAATAGAAGCTGAAAGTGATTGGAGTATTCGCATGTAACTCGCACTCCTCATATACTTACCCGACATATATAGGGGTATTTACTATCGTAATTTTACCATATGATTATACCCGATGTAGTCGAAACAATCTTGTTGCCTTTATTATTTTTTTTTTGTTAGTAGAACAAGCATAATGTTCCCCTACTCCTTTACGTATTGCCTTTTATTTGTTAAATCATAATTTAAATTAATCTTTTTATTGTTACTTTTTCTGTATAACTGGAAGCTCGTATTTAGCAAATCAATGTGTTGTCGAAGCTGCTTTTCTAAATGAAGAAAAAAAGAAACATGGAAATTGGCTCAGAATTGTTGAATTATTTTCCTCGGACATTATCCGTGCACACGTGAACTCTGTGAGTGTTGCACGGTGTCGCTGATCCAGGGAGAAGTATACAACATACCAACCAGTGTCAAACGTTTATTCATGCTAAAACAATGTGTTCTACCCATTAAAACATGAATTACTACAGTATATGTCTCTTGTACATTCAGATTTTTTAGGTGTTGTATGGTGTGTGTATGAAAAAAAAAAAATTGAAAAAGCAATGTCAGGGTTCATACGGGTCAGGGAATTTCTGGAAAGTCAGGGAATTGGAAATACTCTTTTCCAGGAGCAAAAAAGTCAGGGAAAGTCAGGGAACTTGTCAGTTTCTTCTGGAAAGTCATGGAAAATCATTTAATCAAGATATTTTTCATGTTAATAAATTCGCACTCTGGCCAGCCCTGCATTCATGGCACTCGGATCAGCTTTAAAACTCTTTAATTAGCACGTATTTTATGTAAGTTTTATATCACATGTCATTGATCAGTCATGGAAATTTACATTTTTCTGCCTTGGAAAGTCATGGAAAGTCATGGAATTTTGAAAATGTATAAGTGTATGAACCCTGAGTGTTCAAAACAACAAGTATATTCAGGTTCGAAATCTCCAATTGCAAGATATATATGAAATGGAGCAGCATTTTCCTCTTTCATAACCACAGACGAAGTAAAGCAAGTTCTAAAATTCAAAGTATTTGAAGTGTCCTGAAAATTATTCAAAAATTGGGGAATTTTTCAAAATAATTATTTACCTACACAGGCTGTTACCTAATATCTTACACTTTAAAAACTTATCTTTACTTTGAAAAAGAGACACATCACAAACAAAATTATTTATCTGTTCTTGAAAAAGATGTTTATTTCACAAATGCACTAATATAAACATTTTTTGTTTCGGCCCAGTGTGTTGAATCATTTTCAGTATTCATTTTTTTTTTTTAATCTTCACAATATTCCATCAAATGCTTATGCTATTACAATATATTATACATTTGCAAATTGGTGAAGGCTCTACGAAAAAAAAAGGAAAAAAAGGATCACCACTCTTCTGAGGATCTATTATATGATACAAAACACACTAACAAGAAAAAAATAGTTTTTAAAAAACATACAATCAATGACAAAACAAGATTTTCATTTCAAATAAAAAATAAAGCAAGTCATCACTGAACAAATAGTTCACAAGATTTGCTTTTACTTATTAAATATGAATAAATATAAGGATAATTTAGCAATACAAGGACTTTTTGCATCTGAAGAGAATATTTCGCACAGTTGTGTCATAAAAAGAGAAGTGTTGTCATATGCATTCTGGTATGAAGCAAAATAAAGTCGCTCAATTCGAATATAAAATAAAGCAAATTGGACACACACAAAAAAACAACAGTTTGTGTTTTGGTCAAGCATTTGGATATTAATTTATCTCCACTTTGGTTACTGGTTATTGGTTTGTTTTATTAACTGCTAACAAAGTATTCATCCCTGCAACTGAAAACTGGTTCAACATTCCCACACTTCCCAAACATGTAATTTTGAAGGATCTTGACATCCCAAAGCCATTTGAGGAAAATTCTGGGGGTTTTTAAACAAGGGAAAACAAATTAAAATTTGCTCACTAGCCTGTTGTTATATCACAAGTACAAGCACTTGAAGGCCTATTAAACTCTGAACAAACTGTGCAAACAATACCATGCAATACACTAATAAACCTCTTCATCACAAATATGATTGTTTCATGAGCCAAAAATTTTTGTTAAACATGAATATTTTCCTGGGACATACAAACTCACAAGGCAGCTTTAAAAAAAAATTTCATTCACACTCATTATTGACATATTTCTTGCAAAAATTCCCAAGTTTTACATATAAACATAATAAATGGGCAGTATAGGCCTGTATTCAGAAAAGATAGACTCAATCCAAGTCTTAGTTATCAAATGTCTACTAATGGTATGTGTGCATCACATGGATCTGTATTCTGAAAACTAATTTTTAATGTTATAGTGAAAAGAATGTAAAAGTGTACCAATCACTAAAGCTCTGTATGTCAGGGGTTAATGTCACTATACTTTATTCACAATTTTATACCAGTACGAGCTTTATACCACTTCTAGAAAAGGATATTGCAAGTTCAAATATACTATCAAAAATAAGAGCAACAAGGGAGTACAGAAGTCAACATGTGAGCACATGAAATCTGAACCACGAGTTGGGTGCCATATGTTCGGTCAAGAGTTCATTTCTTTGTACACACAGTACTAATTACTTCTTAACCTGTTGGACACGATTTAATTTTGGTTCAACACATATTTTCCAGGCCCCGTAATCTCCGCCATGTTGTGGGGGGGGGGGGGACATTTGAACACGATTTGAACGGTTCCCCCTGGGCCTGGCGCATTTATGGCGACAGCTAATGGAATTGGAGCTAGAGCACCCAATGTTGCTGTTCAAATCACTGTGTTTGTTTACATGGAACTTCTTTCCTGAGGCTGAGCATGTTCTTTCAGTTTCTTGAATCCCAAGGCCAAGCTCACCATCTTCTAGGTCTAGTTCTACATCTGTATCGTATCTAGCTCGACTTATCTTGGGCTCAACGGGTTAAAGGGAGCAGAAAGTCACAAATCATATAGGCCCAAACTTATTCACTTTCTCTGCATTGCAAGCCAAACTCGGTGCACGATGATATGGGACCAGCGAATAAAAGTGCCGTAAGGGTGAGATACCTCGCTCTTAGATTACTCTGTTCGGCTTTTGTTTAGCTAAATGCACATCAATCGGATTACACCCATACAAATAATGCATACAGCAATCAATATCCGAATACGACCCGAGTCGGGCCACCCGCGAAACTCCAGGATTTACGACTTTCCAGACCCTTTAACAAGTCATCGATACGATGCCAGGTGAAGGTTTTTGGTACACCGTAACTAACAAATGGAAACTGCATAGAAGTTCTAAGAAACAGGACCCACATAGGAACCCAGCTACATAACAATTCCATTCTTAATCCTTCAAAATACATACATCAGAAACAGGTTGCACATCCACTAAGTAAACTCGTTTTCTGAATACAGGCAAACTACTACACAAACGCCAGGAGAATTGCGTATACATTGTTCATTGAGATGGTATTTAGTGTCCTATAATTGAGATATAAAAATAACCCCTCTCTTTAAAAACACAGTAAACATTAATCTGTACAGATGGATAGCCTTTCAAAAGCTTCAAAACATGGTCCATGCTAACGACTTTATAGTTGTCATGGTTTTTCACAACAAAGGGCTATACTACAGAATTTGTCAAAAACCATGAATATGTTCAAATTTTTGTTGAGTTAGGATTGTTAATTTCTTTGCAGCATTCTGTATCAACCCTTAAAAAAGACTTATCAGTGTTGTCATGAGATGAACAAGTACATCTCCTTCCTCCCCTCTTTAGCAGTCTCTTATATTTTAAGAGATGAATGAGAAACAACATTCAGCCTAATAAATAGCTCTAAAGAATATTACACCTTTAAAAACAGTTATTTGCAAAGCTTACAGAGAAGTGCAATATGCACAAGAACGTAACTCCACTGATTTCTTTAAATTTATGTTCACAGATAACGTACCTTATCAAAAGTCGCGTCCATCGGTTTTTATCGTGCCTGGAATTCACATCGGCTTTCCCGATCCCCCGTTGTTTTGTCTATAGGGGAACAAGAGAACAGTGGACCAAAAGACGCTAAGCGGGAAAGACGCCAAAGGCCACGGCCAAATGAGGCTCAGACTTATGATAAGAAGCCTAAAGCGAAACACCCACAAAACAGATGTACACTTTGTTTCTTCTAAAAGGAGAAAAAGCTTGAAACTAATAATTCAATTGATTGCTGATACAGTGAATGCTTTTAAGAAATTAAATAAAAAGGGATAATCATCACAACGTAGGATTTTCTTGAACTTATTAAATTAATATAATTGAACAGAGTAGCCCTGTACTGTATTGCCTATCAAAGCACAATTTTTCAGAATATTATTATTAGGCAGGGCCTAGTTATCTTCCCTCCAGCTTTTTTCTCTTCTGGAATGTTCTTTGATAATGCTAAACATACTTCCCTAGTGTTATGATACAGTACCTTACAGCATTTGGTCCTTGTGTAGATTTTTCAATTAAAGCTCTGAATTTATTACTCTCCAGAACACTTGCATAAAAATTACAGTAAAAACAGAATAAAGTCACAATTCATTGCATTTGCCATTGAACTGGCCAATCAGAGTACAGATATTTGCAATAAGTTAAGACCCTAAGCTACAATTGAATGCATTCGCTCTTGATTCAGCCAATCACGCCACAGATTTTTGGACACATTTAAAAGGTGGACCCTCCTTGGCTAATGCCACTCTGTTCCTCGAGTCACAGATGAGTTTTGATTGTGCTATAGTGTATAGACAGTGAATGCAGGACATCAGCTTATGCACCGAGAGGGCAGTGTTTTATCTTCAGAATGTACATAATTCTCACGTGTAGCATCAAGTATTTGAATCAGAAGTCACACATTTAAAATTTTATTCATAAATAAATGTATCAATTAAAATCAGTAATCTTATTTTAATCATACATTAATCATACTGGTAACCATATTTATGTAACTACATTTATTTCAAAACAAGAGAGAAAATGGGTGCACCCTGTTGCACATCCAAAATCAATTGCATATTTAGGCCTATGAAGAATATTGTATGATCCACATTAAAATTCAAACTTCTGATTATAATTTGAATTATGCAAAATCATTGAATACATGTGGGTCCAATTGGTATATAAAACAAAGTACTGACAACATATTTATAGTACTTTTTCCTTCCTTTATCAACTGCAGAGATGAGGTACATAATCCACAAATTTTCCATTTTTCTCTCTTGATCAAGAAATCAGGGTATTTCAAGCAGCAAGAAGTGCAAAAAGGGGGAAATGGAGATTAAGAAAGATCAAAGAAGCCACATGCTTTATCAAGTTGCAAAAGAAAAATATACTGCTCAAAAAAGAAAGAAAATGAACTGGCATATTCGTGACATCATCCTGACTTAATCATGCCATGAAAATTTCAAAGAAGTGTCGGTGTTTGATCCCTTTCGGGGGAGGGAGCATGGTAATGCAACAGGTGGAGATATGAAATAACTGATAACAAAAAAAACAAAAATTATTTCCAGCTAGGACTGAAAACAGTATGCCCATAAGCATAGTTCTCATATATTTCTCAGGAACATAGAAGAATGAATTTGATTGAAAATAAAGCAGAAAAAAATGACCAAATTCTGCCTCTTATTTTGTACTGCATTTGTTTTTAAGGTCTAAATCCTATATTTGCCCCCTTAAAAGTACATGTATTTCACCTTGAGATGTTTATAGTTTAAGTACAAAAAGATCATCTTTTATTGAAACTCTGCATCACCAACAGAATGAAAACAAAATGCAAAAAAAGAGATAAATTTCAGATAGGTACCACCATGTACTTTTAAAAAAAAATCTCCAGGGGAAAACATCAAAACTAACATAGAATATAATTCTTACAACATAAAAATCACATCTGTCACTAATATTATATAAACAAAATTATAAACAAAGTAATAGACTTTCAGTGAATGAACATGTACAAGATTGCAAGTATGGTTATTAGGTTTGCCAAGGTAGGCACATCAAAACATCGGTCGTATTAGTCATGTGCTCTGAATGTGTGTTTGTATAAAATACATGTAGGAACCACTATATCATTGCGTTATCATGCCAGCACCATGAGATGTATTTTTTAGAAAAATATTCTTGCGAGTTTGAAAATTCAATGTATTTTTCCACCATTTTTGAAACTTCTTTGCTAAAAAGACTGGGTATCATGACTCTTGTTCAAAAGAAACTGGAGAAAGAGTTATCACTAAAATACTTCTCTGTCTGTGTTAAATCTTCCAATTAGCAATTTAAAATTGGACTTGCATAGATGATCGCAAGTCCCATTTGAACATACAACGGGAAGCAACTGAAAGCATAACAGGTGCTCCAAACCCAGCGTTTGTGTCTGTGTTAACAAAGACACAATTATATTTCCGAAGGATTTTTTTTTTTGCATTGGTCTACACACTGGTGGTTACTACATTGGATCTAATAAAGTATAAAATGTAATGTAGTGGTCTGCCGCTGCGCTAACCAGGAATACGAGATCACGGCCCAACGGCAACACCAACACTGTATTTCAGGTCACAGATCAGTAACCGATGTTGTATGATGTGTTCCCAAAGCAACAGATGAACAAAATGTCTCTTTTTAAAAAAAAAACAGAAACAAATGTGAGCAAGTGAGTGAAATATATTACAAAGCAAAACAGGAAAAAGACAGCAATGAATTCAGCATTCAAGATAGGTCATCCTTCACAAGCTTAGTAGAGTCTTTTCTCTCTATTTTACGAGATAAGGTCTGCAGACAAAATGGCTGTGCCGACAAAAGCCAATTAGTGTCTCGGGTGGGTGTGTCTCTGAGAGCTCTGACGATGCAAGACAATTCACATGTGGTCCGTGCATACAAATAATTTACAAATTCACAACGTTGAATAGTACATAGCAGTTCGAGACTTACTCCGGCCGCAACGCAACACTTCAGGATGACTCCACAACAAGTGGCTTTGCAAGTTTGCAGTAAACATAGAATTGGGGTGCCTCAAACTGGTAATCATCTTAAGGTGGGATTGTTTGAGGTAGGTCACTAAAAATTGAGATGGATTAGATTCTATGGGATGCATTTAATATCAAATCTTTGGGGGGAGGGGGTAAGTGGAACATCAAAGAGATTTACTTTTGATTGAGTAAAAAAAAAATATTTCAAAATGGTCCAGCCACTTCTATTTCAAAGAGTATCAAAATCAACAAATTGAATTGGAGTTAAAAATTGGTCGATGATTTCAGTCTGCTTCATAAAGAGGAACAAGGCACTAGCCCATTGAATACACATAGAAAAAGATAGTGCGTGTCATGGCCTAATGATGCTATGGTTTACCAAAAACATATTTACATTTCTCATCCAAGGGATAACAAACAGAACAGCTCTAAACTTCTCATAAAAAGGAGAAAATAGGTGTAGAACTGCTCTACATTTCTCAACAGGATTAGATACATGGGAATTATTGGCAAATATGCATAGTAGGTGGAGTCTTGGGGAGGGCGGAGTGAAACGTTACGTTGCGACCAAGTCTCAAAGGGGTAGTCACGCGGTGACTGTCCCTGACTTGACGGAAAGATCCTGAGGCATTTCAGACAAGGGCACCCTCAGCTGCTGGGAGTGCGATGTCGAGATGAGCGGAGGGGGCGGCATACCCTGCGGATGATGCATGGGTAGCAGCCCATGCGGGGGGAAACCGTTCGTGAGGTGTGGGCGGAACGCCTCGTGCATGCCCGGCGGGGCAGGGTGGTGGCCAAGTAATGACGCTTGCGGAGAGAACATGACCATGGGGGACGTTGCACTCGAAAGAGACGGGTAGGACGCAGCCGACGGGTGAGGTAAGTGAACGATGGTCGGCGACGTCTGCGCGGACAGTGACTGCTGTGAGTGGTGGGAGATGTGCTGGGACGAGAGCGACGGAATGCTGAGAGAAGAATGTGAAAGAGAAGATGATATTGAAGCCGACGACGAACTTGGCCCGCTTTGCCCGCTTGCCCCACTCGATGATGTAGTGTGTAAGTGCGGAGAGAACAATGGCCGACTAGTCTCAGGAGGCTTGCTTACACTCGATTGGCTCAAGTGACTGGCTGAATGACTGTCTCTATGGCTTGAAGCCTTGTGGGATGAACTGCTGGACGAATGCGACATTCCTGCCGACGACGACGACACTGACAATGAAGAGGTGCTTGGTCCTTTAGATGTGGGAGGCTCACCATTGCTCTGAGAGCTACTACTGTGTCCATTGCTGTTACTCCTGCCGCTGCTGCTGCTCGGGTGCGGGATCGTGCGGGATATTGGGACAGGATGAACGCCATTCTGCTTGGGAGATACAATGGCATCCTGGTTCGATGGTGGTCGATGATTAGGAGAGTGTGAGATCATTGAGGACATTGAGAGAGGTGGAGGTGGGGGTTGGTCTGGGTCAATGGGAGGAGGCTGCCTGGGGCTGGTGTCGGACTGGTCATCATCCATATCATCATCATCCATGTCATCATCATTCTTTCCATGGTCGTTTTCATCAGATGAGATGTATCTAATGCACTTCTTCTTCCTCCTAATACAAAGAAATATATAAAAAAAAAAATAAAAAAAAAACTTGAATGGTGAGGATATATCATTTATTTTACATGTATGTATAACGAAGCTCTTGAAAGGCATGAATCATCCCAAACATAAACTGCATATAATCACAAGGCATGAAAATCATCCCCCAAAATAAATGAGACAACAAAAATAGTGGAGGAGTATTGTATAGATTTGGGATGTACTTTTTTTCGATGACAATGCTGGTATCATCACATAAATTAGTCGAAGATTAAGTTTCTGATCTTATTTACAAGAACAGACACATCAACCTCTTGGCAGCCATTAGCACTGTGATCACTGCACGGGGAGCCGTCGGCATGGATGGCTCCCAGCACAGTGCAGAGTGTAGCTGTCGGCATGGATGGCTCCCAGCACAGTGCAGAGTGTAGCTGTTATTTTCTGATCTTTTCAAATTTTTACACTAAAAATTCACAGGAAAGAATGGAATGTCAAATCATCTTGCCAACATCTTTCTTTTGATGCAGTGCAGACAATATTAGACTATATGTGGTTTTCCTTTTGCTACCAAGACTGTGCAAAGATTATGAGTTGAGACCCCTTTTGGCTCAAAAGAAAAAAACAAATCATTATGGATAAATTCATTTTACCTACCTGCATGGTTTACACCAGAAGTCTTGTTGATCCACACCAAACCTTGCTCGACACTTCTTCGGGGTTGATGGCTCACCTAGGGTCAAGAGAAATTAGAGACAAAAACGGTGACTAAGGAGCAAAAAAGAATGACATCAAGTCTATTACCAAAAAGACCAACATCTGTGTACCAGGGGAGAGTTTCATGAAGTGTCTTGTCAGTGATTTTTACTGAAAAATTTGCTCTCAGCCAGAGATGCAAGGATTTCGGTAGCTTATAACAGTTGTCCATGTCACTGGTGACTATCATTCCAATTAGAATACATTTCCCCACTAGAATAAAAACGGTGACATACATACTGACAGATACAAATCGTAAGTCTAAATGATCTAACTTTAGAACAAGCTAATGTTTCTGCACAATTATGTACATGTTTGTGATAAACCCAGCAATATGACAGAAGAATACAACATTTGCAAAAATACCATATACTATATACAACATTTTTTCTGTACAAGACTCATTATTCCTTTGCAGACTACCTGTTTGAAAGAGAAATTTTTATTCGAAAACTCATACATGTAGCAGCTTGCCCAATACAATGCATTATAAGGATACATGAACAACCTTTTTCCTCGTCAATCAAGAATAAATACACAGTGTACTTCAATAATAATATGGGTCATTCTATCGGGTTAGGGCAACAACCGGAGGGAGGTATTGACCATTTCATTTCACAATGAAGATCAACTCAGATGTGGCAAAATTTTGATGTGTCAGTGTGAGGTAAGTCTCATACCATATTGGGAATCGTTTAGGAATTATTGCAACACAAATTACATTTCTTTTACCTCAGTTATATAGACATGACATTCATACCATTGGCAATAGATTCTCAGGTCTGAAATTGCAAATATACCATGACGTTTGAGAAGTGAACCTTGATGGGACACAATTTTCTTTATTTTTATTTTCTATTTATTTTTAGCTGAAGTCATTATTGGCAGGTGTTTGCCTAGTTTAAATGAGACACATTTTTTTTTAGTTCTGGTATGTCACAAAGTTGCCCCAACCTTGTGGGATTACCCATATTTCAAACTGATCCAAGACACAGGAGTAGACCTTTTTTTTTTCTTCATATTTTGCTCTTTTTAAAATTTTGGCGACTCACCTGTATTCTCACCATGTGCCTTATCACGCTTCTTCTTCTTCTTCTTGCCGTGTATGGCATAGTTGTCCCTGGCACTCCAGCCTGGGTATAGCTGCATGTGAAGTTGTCGCTCCTTGCGAGCTAGCTCGTAGTACTTTGCTTGCTCTTCTCTTGAAAGCGCGTGCCACTGCAACGAGAATGAGTATACATCTTCAAGACTTCTTTGTCTCATAAAAATCATTACTAAAACCTTTTAACCTTCAATTTGAAAAAGATATCAACAGAAAAAGTAAAGACCTACAAACCGAAATATATTACCACTTTGTAAAGGTTATTCATTTACATTTTTGCTCCAAATTTTTATGACATCATAAGCCTTTTGGTTAGAATAGGGATATTTTATTAAAAAACATTTTCTCTTATATCAACTTGACATAAAATGTATTAGAGATTAAATGTATGTATTCCATTTTCCTCTAAAGAAGGTTGAGGATGGCATGAGGAGTAGGAGGGTAAGGGGATGGAGAAGGAGGGCTCTTTCTTTTTCCTCCTGTTTGAGAGCACCAATATTTTTCTCGGGGAAGGGTAATTTTTATGACCCTCTGGCACTCATCTCCTTCATAATAAAGCATGAATGCAGTGAGAAATTTCTTGTTACGTTGAGGGTTGGGATGAGTGGGGGTGGATGGGGAGGGGGGGGGGGGGGGGGGCTCTTACCCTTCTTCCAAGTATTTGATTGATAGCAGCACTTTCTTTGAGGGTGCATTCTTTGACCACACTGGCTCTCATTTCCTTCATATACAGCATGAATGCATTGAGAGGTTTCTTGATATGTTGCTGTTTGTTCTTGGCTTCTTGGGCTGCAATCTTCTTCTCCTTCTCCTTCTGATGCCTGAAGACCACAGGAAAAAAAAACAAAAACGGAAAAGACACGGTTATTTATAATCATTAAGTCATATTAATAATGATAATGAGAATATTTATACTGGGCAACATATCCACCCCAAAAAGTGCTCAAGGCACATTCAATGAATTATCACAAACATTATTATTACCCCAGTAGTGCCAGATACCCACTTATACACCTGGGTAGAGTGCAGCAAAGTTGGATTAAATGTCTTGCTGAAGGACATAAGGAGCTAGGCATCTGTGGGAATCGAACTCACAACCCTTTTGATTAAGAGCCCACAATACCAACTTTGCAACAACACCTCCATTGCAATCTTAATTCTTCCAGCAGTTTGTTTGTTCTTATTTTCGTGGGGTACAAGCTTTCTATCCACCTCTTTCATATGCCTACAAGATCCAAGGAAACAAGACCAAAACCACTTCTTCTTGCTGTTTGTTCTTGCAGCTTTTCCTTCTCTTCCTGATCCCATACAGACCAAGAGAAGAATATGATTTATGTCATTATGTGGAAGCAGTCCCTAGTTACCCAGAGCAGAAATGCCTCCTGTTATGAGGCTGTCTGTCCCCCCCCCCCCAAGTCTTGTAATGCCCATTCCTCCCCCAGTCGCTCCCCCCCCCCCCCCAAAAAAAAAAGAAAAAGAATACTGGTATGTGTCTAACCAAATATATCAAGATTAACATAACATAATAGTAGATTATGCAACATTTTTTGGGGTTAAACTTCATTTAATGCATGGCTTTTAATCCTTTGCTTTCTCCATATTTCAAAGTAGCTATATAACACAATCTACAATTTACAAGTTGTAATTCATTTATAACAACTGTTTCCAATTCAAGAGAATTTCCTTTATTGAAGCGATCATAACAAACTATGGTAACGGGCCTGTGTGTTTGCATTATTTAATACAGTCAAATTCATGACAGGATTTGTTCAAATGACAGGTGGCATTTATGTAGCGAAATCCAATATCATTGGATGAAACTAAAGACGGTAATCCCATCTACCGTGTGGCGTGCAGACAACGAGCAAATAACGGCTAGCGTAAGGTGGAGAGTAACTGCACCTTATCGCAGAAATAAATTTATCCACAACAAGTTTGGCAATTGTTGCTTAATCAATTGGATTTCCCTTCCCCAATCCACCTACAATCACGATCCAATTAGGCACTTGGAGCTGGTATCCTACCCCATCTCACGACCATTACTCCCAATGCCTGATGCACTGGTATACTCCAGAAATGGGATATGTAACCACTCCGCCCTTGATGACTGGTGACAGTTTCTCAGGGTTGATTCCTCATTCACAGACTGGTGCAATGATACCTGGGATGGGTTCTGCCACCACTATTTCATTTATCTGTGATTTGATCATGATGACTGGTGACCACATCTCAAGCCCTGGGCCTCGTGGCTTCCAGTGTAACCTTGTCTGTGATACATGGCAGGCACCAATCTTTTCAATAAATCACCATATTGCTGGAGTTTGCAACTAACTAAGGACTTATTGGATATTCCGCTGAGGTGAATTATGGCTGATTGAACGAGATTGTTAAGGTCAATCTTTATTTTCTATCTGAGGGATGAATTAGTTGGGCTATCAATCCCCTACTACTGGTTTATTTAGAATGATGAATTGTACACATAGAGCAATCAGGCTTATTTACAAGCTTGCCCATCAAAACTGGAGTAATTTCATCCTGAAATATATGTCACAGATTACCTGAACTTGTAAAGATACATATTTTTTCAATTTAAAAGCAAAGTATTACAGATTTGATGGTTCAGGTTTGAAAAATGATGGTATAATATTGACGTGTCCAATAATCAAATTAAAATGCATCAGTAATAATCTAATTCATGGCCCAATTCAGATTAAATTGCATATGATATAGGCTGTCCTTTTTGGCTCATAATGTTTCTTAATCAATATAACTTAACAGATCCTTATCTTTTCTTCAATGGAATTTAATCTGTAAAAGATTTCTCATGAAAGGTCTTTGCAAACTGGGTCACAAAAACACTTGTCTACCGGTAGTTAAAGTCTTTGGAAGCAACCAGCACATCTTATCCTCTCTATGTTTTTCTTTCTTTTGATAACTGGAAAATATGTAAGAATATCATAATAACATTTCTTTTGACTATGAGACATTACCGACATCACTGCCGCATACTTCCTTATGAGTCTGACGTCTTGTGATGTTGTTCCATAGAATTTTGTCTAGACATCTAGAAAAACAATTAATACTTATGCAACTTTGATATATTTAGATCTGCATGTACTTCGGCAAACCACCTGAGACATGATCTCTTTGAATACACTTGAAAAGTGTGTCTTCCTATAAAAACTGTTGGTTACAACCTGTGCATAAGACCACCATTCAAACTCCCCTGGACAGTCTCTACAGAGTAAAACCTGTACGCAAAGGCCTCTTCAGGAGAAACAAAGAAAGTGACCTGAATACACATGTGGTCTTTAAATGCAGGTGAAAAATAGACTTCAGAGGATACAGGTCTACATTTTGTATATATAGAGCCAACGTTCATAAGATAGTGATATGATTAGGGCGGTCCAAAGTATTTTTCCCCTTATATTACCAACTTCATCGAAGATTTTAGTATTCTGATGATTGTATCAAGTTGGCAGCATACCCCTGCTTTGATAATACAAAATATCGCTGAATATCATACTTTCCAGGGCTTACGCTCTAGTAACAAGCCGAATGCTTAGCTTGCAAAACGTTTGCAAGGCTGTAAATTCTTACATGAATAATCAGAACAATTAGACTTTTTTTCCTGTAGTACAGGTAGGGCAGGGCTTTTCAGTTCTCCAGAATGATTTAATGTGGACAAGAACTGGTCATTTTGAGCCCTGAATTAAGACATTATTTATAAGTTCATAATACTTGGTAATGTATGGCACACATAGGCCAGAATTCACTAAAGAGGTTTATATTTAAGCCATGGTTTATGTACAGAAATAAGCATAAATAAGAGTAAATAAGCGTAGATACGCGTAAGTGAGCGTACAAAAGCGCTTTTACTACCCTACCTGCCCAATGGACAAGAGAACATCACGTTTTTACGCTATTGGAGATTCAGACCATGGTTCAAATTTAAACCTCTTTTGTGAATTTGAGCCATAATGACCAAGACACCTTGGACTTGACCAATGGGGTGTTGCAAGAAAGTTGCAATCGATTGCAAATAATTGCTAATTTTGAAACAACCATTCTGATTGGATCAGGGTGTGCCATTTTAAGAAGACATGCATGCAACAGTGATTTTGATTGGCCAGTGACAATCAGTTGCAACTTGCAATCGATTGCAACTTTCTTGCAACACCCCATTGTGGACTTGGACTTGCCCAAGACACCTTGGATTTGACCAAGACACCTTGGACTTGCCCAAGAGTAATAAAACCTTTGCTCTGATTCTTTCGAATCCTCTCACCTATCATTACTCTGCTGTTGTGCATCATGGTTCTGGGACGACCCCATGGGGTGCATGAGGGAGTGTGGAAGGCTACCAACGGGTACAGGCCCGGAGCTAATGGGCGAGGGGCCCAGGCGGGCCATGCTGGCTGGGCTCACCGCTAGGCTGGGTGGGTACGGAGACCGCAGTGCACTGCTGGTGAGAGGGTAGAAGGGCTGGCCTGGCCTAGAAGCGAGGATAGAAATGAAAAGTGTGTATTCAGGGATTGGTTTAAATACATTTGCAATATCATTTTGAGTAGGGGGCTCTAAAAGACATCAACAACAGAGCTAAAATGATCTCACTGAATTATTGCATCATCTGAATTACGGGTGACTACATACAAGATCTGGGTCCTGTTGCATAAACTTACCATTAATGGTAACTCTGCCATCAATTGTAACTACCACGGTAACAGTGCTCAACAGCGAATCAAATTCAAGGTTTCCATGGAAGTTAACATTGATGGCAAAGTTACCAATAATAGTAAGTTTTATGCAACGGGGCCCTGGACTTTATATTTTTCTGGAAAAGGCCCAATATCCAAGGCTTGTATGACATAACTTCTCTCCAAACAAACAGATAAGGTCAGAATATCACATAATGTTTTATTCACTGTATCATGCTGATTCTATCTTGATTCCAGCACGACAATTTAGAAAAAATTATGTGAAACCTGAAATTTAGCCATCCAAACAGTGAATTTGTTTTACAACTCTTATAAAACTTGAATAACACCTCTTTGATACATGTTCTCAATATCTCTTCAAGGCTTAGAGGTATTTTATGAAGATAAAGAACATAAACTTGCATGATTAAACGGCTCCCCCAGATTTAGAGAAGCACAAAGGGAACATTTTTTTCTAAGCCCACTGCAAGAACCTTCATCCTTTTAAAGGTTGACGGGGGACAGAAAGTGCACATCCCCTTGTTTTAATGTTCCTTGGATTTCAGAAGAAAAGTGTGCTGGTGCGGTGAAAGGTTGACGATCGCGCCAAAGATTATGATTGAAAACTACGGGAGGTGCCAACCGCACCAAATACCCGTGAAATCGGGGGCTTGCCAGGCGGCTACCCATCAACGTCAGCATAGACGAAGAGAGGGGGAGTGGGGTGAAAGGAAGAGAGTGAGAAAGAGGATGAGTAGAGGGAGAGAGAAAGAGAAAAAAGAGAGAAAGAGATAGAGAAAGAGAATGAGAGAGCAAAACCAACAAATATGAGAGGGAGAGAGATTTAAAAAAAGAGAGGAAAGTGACAATCAGGAGGATGGGAGGGAGGAGAGAAAATAAGGAGGGAGCAAGCAAATGGGAGGAAGAAAGAGAGAGAGACCACCAGAGAGATGGGAGAGGGGGAACATAAGAGCAGCACAAAGAGATAAAGGCCTAGGAAGTGTGTTCTCTGCCACTGTTTCTCCCATGCAAATCTGTTCTCCCATGCAAATCTGTTCTCCCTCCACCACCTCCATCCCTCTTGGTGAGGGGATGAAGATGAAAGAAGGCGGTGTCAAGGCATCGTCATGGAGAGGTGTGCTTGGATGAGCAAATGCTACACAGTCTAGAAGAGAGAGATGGGGAGGGGGCACTGCGGTGTTATGGGAGCACCTATGAGGGGGGGTGATGTGGAATAGAGTCTGTATCATCAATCACCTCCGATCCTCTTGCTAAGGAGGGAAGGGGAGGAGAAGGTGGTGTTGAAGCACCGGCATAGATAGTCTGCTTGGATGAGCAAATGCTACACAGTCCAAAAGACAGGGGGAGGGGGCGGGTTGATAGGGGAAAGTGGAAGACAGAGGAAAAATGGAATGGAGTCTCTGAATGGAGTCTGAATCTTCAATCTACTCCTGCACTCTTGGTAAGGGCATGAGGATGAGAAGAAGTCTGTGTCAAAGCACCGTCATGGAGAGTGTGCTTGGATGAGCAAATGCTACACAGTCCAAAAGACAGGGGGAGGGGGCAGGTTGAATCAGGGGAAGGTGGAAGACGGAGAAGAGACAGACGGAGTCTGTATCATCAATCTACTCCTGCACTCTCGGTAAGGGCATGAGGTTAAGGAGTGTGTGTCAAAGCACCGTCATAGATTGTGTGCCTGGATGAGCAAATGCTACAGTCTAGAAAGGGAAGGGGAGGGGGAAGTTCACAAAACTAGTGATGGAGAAGGGTGGGGTGGGGAAGGGGGAGGGAGATGAGACAAGATTGTGTTCATGGATCCTGTGTCAATGCACCATCAGACAGGGGTTCACAAGGTTTTCACAAGCCTATTCATATTTACAAGAAAAGTAGGGGTGGGGACAAATCATGAAAGAGAAAGAAGGGGGAGGACTCAAGATAGATAGTGTCCATCCCTGTGTTATAGACAGTGAAGCACATACAGTTAATGCCTGATTAAGCAAGAACTGAGATAAAAGAGGGTGAGGTAACATAAGAAGAAAAATAAGGTTTCTGAAGAGGGGGGGGGGGGGGGGGGTTGAACAGTTAAGGGGATGAAGAGGGAAATATGTCATAGTGTGGATATCTATACAGCCCAATACTGCATTATAACTGGATATAAAAATGATAGTATATGCGCAGTAGCATAAAACTGTCCTTTAAGTCAATGATCTGATCAACATTTGAAATCAGCAATTCTGGATTTACAGTATGAAATAAATGAGCTATACACAGCAGAAGAGGTTAATGAAAGCATAACTACGAGATTGGGATCAGAGCACGAAGTGCGGGATGGCAAATTTATTTTGAGAGATGATAAGAGAGATGGGAGAGCAGATCAAAGGGGCTTTGTCAAGAACCAACATTTGGAAGATGTAGGATGAAGTTAGATCAAGAAGATTGGGTGAGAAGATTGTTGGTAGGGAAAGAAGATTTCTACAGAGTAAGACGTACAGGGTCATTTCTAAAACAAGAAACATACATAATGATAAGAGAGGAAACAATGAGATGCTGGAGAGTAGCGGAGATGATAACAGGACAGAGATATACAGATTGGAGAGACAAAGATGGAGAAAGACAGAAAATGAGAAAGAGAAATGAATCCTGAGAGCAGAGAGGAGAGAAGAGAAAGGGAGAGGAAAAATAAAGAGAGAAGAGGTAGGACGAGAGAAGAGAGAGGAAAGAGGGAGAGAGAAGAGAGAGGAACGAGGGGAGAGAGAGAGAGAGAAAGGGGGTTAGAGGGAATACAAATAAAGAGAATGAGTGCTTAAGAAAAATGGGGTTGACAGAAAGGGTGAGAAAAGGTGAAGGGAATTCAAAAGAAGAGAGAGAAAAAGAGAAAAATATAGGAGGGAGAGATGAACAGAGAAAGTGAGAGTGGAAAAAAACAGAGAGGGAGAGAGAGAGAGAGAGAGAGAGAGAGAGAGAGAGAGAAGACATAGATGGAAGATGATGAGGTTTATAGAGTATGTTCTACCAAGACATAGTAGCTTGCTATGAGAGTGTGAAGTGTGGGTAATGCGCATTACGCAGACGGCTGGATCTGCTTCTCCTCTGACTGATGAGATGTGCTCGTTTCTTGACCGATTGTGGAAGGGGGCTGCCGCGCTTCGCTGGACATGCATCACGCCGAGGCGAAGCGCAATCAAGCTTGGGCGTCTTCACATGGAAAGGAGGACGTCTGTGTGCCACATAGGTGAGTCAGGGAAATGGGAATGATGGGTAAGAGAAGGAGGGCACACACGTGGGAAGCTGTGTATATTGAAACTGAACCACTATTTCAATTTCCCGAATGAACATCAGAAAGTTTCAGGTTATGAAGGAGGAGTTTCAGGGAGATGGGAGGAGTTTTAAAATGGGGAGGAGTCTGAAGGCATGGGGAGATGTAGGTAGGAAATGGTTGAGGAGTTTGGAGGCACAGGGAGGAGCCTGGAAGCAAGTGGAAGAATTGGAATGCATAGAGGAGGAGTTGGAAGGCATGGAGGAGGAGTTGGAAGGAATGGAGGAGGAGTCGGAAGGCATGGGGGAGGAGTCAAAAGGCATGGGGGAGGAGTCAGAAGGCATGGAGGAGGAGTCAGAAGGCATTGGGGAGGAGTTGGAATGCACGGGGGAGGAGCTGGATGGCATAGGAAGGGGTTGGCATTGGGGGAGGAGTTTGAAAGACAGAGGAGGAGTCAGAAGGTGAATGGGAGTGCCAAGCAATCCACAAGATCGACAAGGTGAATGATGCAATATAATACTGTAATAATTAGGAAATCAGTACTGGTAAATATCTTGATTAGAATGAGAACAATATTTACCAAGACATATTGTAGACCTCTAACGGATGTGATCCCAAGGAGCTTGGAGACAATGGATGATAGGGAGAGATCTCAGAATGGCTCCGTCTCAAGATACCTGGAGCAGGAGAAGAAGTAGGCTTGGTTCATTTGAAAACCTCACATACTAAGAGTTTGTTTTAATAATGGTAAGATGTGTTTTAGTGACCAAACATAACATTAATTTCAGTCAACTGTACCAATCTGATGGATTTGTTAAACAAAACAAAACAAAACAAAGCAAAACAAAGAACAACTCACACATAAATTCACATGTAATCAGAAACATTCCGGAGTAAGAAGTGAAGTGTATGGATGGATCCAGAGTCTATTTATGGCCAATAATGTTTCATCTCCTGAGTATCATGGGGGTGATAAACTCTCCATCCCATCCAACCCCCTTCTTACTTCTACATGTATCATTCATTTCCATGCTTATCAAGCACCCCTTTAACCTGTTTTGGGGTCCACCTCCAGTAATCTGACATGAGAAGGGGATGTACTCATTGATGTAGTGCTCCTTTTGGTACATCATCACATACCCCACAACCATCCCTACTACCACCTTACCGACTATGCCCCATTGTATTACCCCTTTCCACCACGCCCTTATATATTATGATCCTACTAGCACCCCTCTCTCTCACCTGTTTTGGAGTCCACCTCCAGCCCTCTTACATGAGGAGGGGGTGTACCGGGTGGATAATGCTCTTGCTGGTACATCATCAGCTGGGCCAAGGAGGGTGGATACGCCCCTGCTGGATGAAGCACAGGCATCTTCTGGCCCTGCATAACAAAAGAGACCAAAAAAAAGAAAAACAATTAAATTTGATAAAATCTTGACATGGTAGATGAGCTGAAAGTCAACTTCAAATCAATATACAAGTTTATACATCAAGTATATATGAAAGTATATCAAAGGATGCCCCGAAATTAATCTGTTTAAATAAAAGAGATCATAATTACCACATCAGTCACTGTCATCACACAGCATAACATTAAATTACCAGCTGGTTGCTCCTCCATTTCCAAAATTCTCCCAGTTTTTCCCTTTTTTTTTGTCAAGATTTTGTTTAACACACTATTAAAAAGTGAAGAAGAACTCCAACAAATGTCTGCTTTCTACAGCTAAAGATGGACAACTGCAATTTTTAGTCCTGGTAGAGGTTATATAAAAACAGACTAACTACACCTCAAAACCAAAGCAAAATAACATTTAAAGAGACTTCGACTGTCAAGGCCTCTAGAATTCATTAAGGGTGAGGGGGTAGACCTTTATCTTATACAGTTAATGCAAAATTTCATTACATTACATTGAGGATTGACGAAGAAAAAGAAAAGGGTTGTAACAGCCTGATTTGAGGGTAACTTTCTCTAACTCCACGACTTTCTGCGAGTGATTCCATCATATATGTCGCTCCTACCTCAAAAGATAAAAATCCTTTTTTCCAAACGGAGGGACCCTTTGTAGAAGTCAGAAAATCATTAGCGGAAAATGTCAGAGGGAGGGAAGTACGCTTTGTCCATTTCTTTGTCTTGGTCAGGAGGACTGATGTTAAGTAGAAATAGCAAAAATGTTGCAATGTGATTTTGTGTCAATACCGATATTTCATTATCTGTAAATTGGACAAAAGGGAGCGGGAAGCCGAGATGCGTTTTCAAGGGAGAAATGAAAAGAAGCAACATTTTAGCCTAACATCTGAAAAAACAAAGAGAGAGAAAACTAATTTGCTTACAAACAGACTTGTGATTTTATGAGAAAAGTAGTGATTGAGCAAGGGTGGGGGGGGGGGACTTTTCTTTTCTCTGATCTGCAGAGCACTTGCAATCCAATGTAAAAGCAGAAAAGCAGATTCTATTTCAATAGTTTCAACAAAAAAAAAATTTCAGCTGGACAATTTCTAAAATTTTATACTTGTATACTAGAAATTTAACGCTCCTCCTCCCCCCTTCTTTTCTAGTTTTGCAGAAAATTCTATAAAGTAAAACTTTCAATGAGTTTCATACACAAATGTTGAATTCATATCTAACAGATTCAATAAATGTGACTTGCAGTATTAAATCTGTTCCATGTTTTCTCTCCCTCGTCCCTCCCTCCCTCCCTCCCTTTCTTCTTTCCTCTCCCCATCCCCACCCCTCTGACTTATTACACTGGATCAGTGTTGACTACATAAAGGTTTGACCTGCAGTAACCCCTCTGGTCTGTCACTCTTTCTTAAAAACCCTAGAGCTCTATAATCCAGAATCCAATGAGCTTGTAAAGTATTTAGATGCTTACTCCATTATCCACTGCAAGTTGAATAAAAGTTATAGGATTACAATATTATAGTGACGTAAACCTTCAGTCCAGACTGTAAGTCGCTATCTTTCATCCTTAACAAAAAAATAACTTTGAAATCATGTAAAGATTATTCTTAATTCTGCTTTCAGATATTCAGTTAGTTATATTAAATTTAATTCTCATGTGTAGAACTCCTTGCAATGGTTGGAATATTTTCAACATTCTCCAAAGCATATAAGGTCCATCCAACATACAGAAATTTTATCTAGCAATCTTGTGTGTTTTCTCATCTTGTATTTATTGTTATAATTGCATCTCTCTCTTTCTATCTCTCTCTCTCTCTCTCTCATATCACATCATCATAAGTCTAAAATGTATGCAATTTACAGCAACGCTTTCCCCAAAATATACTACCCTCTCACTCCTTCCTTGTTATTCTTCTTTTCCCAGCTAGCTACGTAATTTTACCTCCGCTAATGTCTCAGAATTTCCCCCCCACTCGACCGCAAAATCTCCCCCCAACAATGGCAAAGCAAGCAACAAGGCGAGGAGCCCTTTTCAAGATCGTCAACATGACTACAATGGTCGGCCGTCTGTCATGGGGTTTGAAAGAGGGGTGAAGGAACCACTCTCCACCTTCACCTCGACGGTTCTTTATTCAGTCCATGGACCATACCAACAGCAGGCAAAATCCTGGCAGAAGAAGTACGGGCAACATGATGCCTAACATCCACAAAGTGCAATGAGAGGCTCTACCATGAAAATAGAACATACCATTTGGTAACTCCACTGTTTTATAATCCATCAACTCATTTGGTAGAAACTGTATGCAGAGATATACTGTCAACACTACAGTATACTGTCAACACAGATTTTTGAAACTGGTTCATTCAAACTGAAACTGGTATATTCCTTCCACATAATACATGAATTGTTTTTATCTTTAAAACCATGAAAAGTATTACTTGTGGTAAATGTTAAGTTACGTATTTTTTAACATTAATTAAATGGAGAGGGAATGCAAGATAGAGAAACTGCTCAGGTTTTGGTTTTGATATGGTAAATTGTGTTTAACCCGTTGACTACTGAAATATCAAAATATCACATTCCTATAGGCTAAATACAGGGACCACCCGGTTCTAGTAACCAAGGGGTTGATAAGAGCAAGAAAATCTGGTGATATCCTTGAAACTTAAACTGAAAGCACAGCACTCAATACCGTGTTTACACAATGACTCCGTTCGGGGGTTCGACACGGCAATTTTATGTCATGTAAACGGGATCAGTGTGACCCACGAGCCGTGTTGAACACCGCTTTTTTGATCCGCCAGAATTGGAGGTTTCGATCCGCGAGCCGAGTCAGACTCGCCAATTTTTTCGTGTGTAAACAGAAAGCCGTGTTGAACCCACTGACTTAGGCCATTGGGCGAACTAGGCAAGTCATCACAATTCTACTTCCGTTCATGATCCGCAGGGCGTGTTGAACTCGCCTTTTTTGTTTCCATATAAACACGATCACAGTTGCCCTCATCGTAGCGTTCGACCCTGCTTGGGGATTCAACACTCGAGCCGAGTCACTGTGTAAACACAGTATATGTGGCATTTCCGCTGGATATGTGAACACTGTTTTTTAAAAAATGAATAAATAGGAAAAAAATTTAAAAATAACAAACCTATCCTCAATTCTTACACAGCACCTTTACCAAAGTTTCAGGCTCAGGATCTCTCACTCCCTGTTAGTCAGTCTGTCTCTCTCTGTCCCTCTATCTTTCTTTGTATCTCTATCTATCTTTCATTCTCTCTCCCTCTCTCTCTCTCTGTCTGTCTCACCTAACCCTCCTGGGCCCCCCTCCCATTTTTTCACTAGCTCAGACATGGGCCCCACATGCTTGAGAGGTTAATGACCTCTAGCTGTTCATAGGCGTCACGAACCATTGGTCTTCGGCAAAATCTTAGCTTTGCAAGTGAAGCAGATCTTGCCAACTTGATGACTCACGTCAGGCTATGAGAGAAATTTTCATTCATTTTGTTTTGGAAAGCAGTATTGTAACAAACAATGCCATTCTGTATAAATAAAAGCTGAAAATGAATAAAACATATGAATTTCTACTGAGATTTCACTATGTCATCCAAGGGCTCTGTTCCTTTCAAAATAGAGCAATACAAACAATATCTTTTCTGGGTCATAGGTATAGATGATGAATTAATCTATTCATGAATATTAGACCTGGGCCCCGTCTTACACAGAGTTGCGATTGATTCAAATCGATTGCAACTTTGAGACTGATCTCAACTGTGTACTTAAGAGATAGGAGTTGATATCAAGTTCAAGTTGCGATCGATTTGAATCAATCGCAACTCTTTGTACGACGGGGCCCAGTTGGGTATCAATATTTGAAAAAAAAACCTATCCAGCTACAATCACGGACCTACATGACCTACGTAGATCTACAATTTTCTTTCCATATCTTTCAAATCCATGGATATTTGCTATAGCTCAAAGGAAATTTTTAGCTTTAAAAGATTGCAGTTTTGGAGAGAAATCAGGCAAACTGAGAGACTCTGAAAGTCTAGATACACTTCATTTCATTTTACAATACCTTGTAAATATATTGATCAGTCTGCCATAACCGACTGTCCACATGTATACAAAAAATCATAAACCTCCAGTAGAATATCTGTACCCATTATGCAAGAATCATAATTATCAGTTGTAGTCCCTGTAATGCATCAAATATACTGAAATATGAGATACTGTAAAACTTGACTTTGAACTAAAATAAGGTCACTGTTTGTATCTCTCATTTAAAACTATATGA
>CM057170.1:7217894-7398492 GCA_029962745.1 Echinometra lucunter | reverse complement strand
ATTAAAAGCTAAAAGGGTGATAAATCGGCATCAACAACTTTCTAGCTCTCATCCAAATAGACAGCTTATTTATCAATCTATTAATACTAAATAAAATAAAAAATAAAAACATGAGTAGAAAATAATAGGGTTTATGCCAACCGCTCGGGCCGAAATGCCATATGCTAACCCAGATCCTTGGATGAAACATCATGTTTTTGAGAATGAAAAGGGCATTAACTGACTTTATTTGAAAGTACATGTGTTAATGCCCTTCTGTCTAAACCATGGCATATCCTTTTAAAATCTTGCTAATGCTAATGCCATATGCTAGCTCCGATCCTTGAATGACACATCACTTTTTGAGAAACAGAAAGACATTGATTAATTCTATGTAATAATATATGGGTTTATTCCCTTCTGGCAATAAAGCAATGATATAATAATCCTTGAAAAAATAATGATAATACTATATGCCATATGCTAGATCAGATCCTTGAATGAACACTCATATATTGAAAATCAGAAAGACATTAAGTAACTCTATATCAAAGTACATGGGTTTACGCCCTTTTGCCTGTAACCTGATGAAAACCTTCAAAAATTTTGCTAAATACTTGATACTAAATGCTGAGATCCTGGGATGCTCACATCATGCACTGACATCTAGAAGGGCATTAATTGACTCAATGTGAAGTACACAGGATAATGCCCTTCTAGCATTAAACCAATGGACATATCCCCCTGAAAACCTTACTAAACCTGGTACAGCGGATGGTAATTGATGGTGGGGAGAAGGGCCTGACCTTTTTGACTCGACTTAATAACAATCTACCCAATGAAATCAATAAGAAATTTCTACATTTCAGCTCACGCTCTGTATGCCATGCAGAAATGACAAATCTGATATAAGGCCTGGTGTCATATTTTGAACTCAATATCAAGCTGTTTTGACATGGGAAGGGTGAACGTGGAATTGCGAAAACAGCTTTTGAATAAAAAACAAAAAAATTGTGTAAGGTGTGTGAAACTATGGGGATTATATTTGTGCAAAAGCAATGTGTAAAGAATGAAGGAGTATATCACTTTGTAATACAAATCAGCTTGTAAATAAGTTTATTACACAGAAATGACAGGATATTGTTTCTATATTACAATTGATGAATTACATTTCCTCCGTTCAATCTGGGAAAGTTGCTTTTCTTTTCCACAGCACATCATGGTATTCCAGAGTAATATTTTTGACTAATTACGTAATGAGATGTCTACTTACGATTACTGATTTGCATAATATATATATATACGTGTGTTTTTCAAAGAAAGCAATTATTAATCCACTGGCAGCCAGAACCACATGGCCCCTGCATAAACTCAATGGGAATGAAAGAATTTAGTAGATTATAGAGACTATAAATACAGGTTTAATAAAAGAACAAAGCAGAAACAAATCTCAAATTGTTTAAGCCAACATTGTAGGAAAACAACATTATGGAGTAACCATATAAGGAGGTATATTAAATTTTTTATTCCAGACAGAGAAGAAATGTTGAAGAAATGTAGAAATGACAAACAGGGAGGAAAAAAAGTCAGAAAAACATTATGAAAAAGATATGATTCAACACTGGAAACAGAGAAGGATAGAAATAAGTGGGACAAGGTTTTTTTTTTTTTAAATGGGGGAAGGGGCTATTCAATTTGCACACTCAAATCATAATAAAATTGGACCAGTGTAGCTATTTTATGCTTTCTATGAAAGGGGATTAAAGGCAGAGTGATAGTTCTATTTTTGTAGGAACAGAAAATTCAAGTTTCAGTTGCAGAGGACTGTATCTAAACATCTCAAACCACTTCACAGTGCCGTCCCATGGTGTATGTATCCTGTGGCTGTATGCACATCCACAAACTGTACACATACATTCATGGATTTCCTACAGATTATTGAGAAATCTAGAATAAAGGAAAAATTAAAAGCACACACACACTTCCCTCACAAGAAGGGACATCCTCTACCGCACATGAACAAAAAGTGCATCGCAGGGTCGGCAGATGATAGGGGAAAAAAAATGGCCTCTCATTCCCTCAAATGGGGACTGCATTTGGGCGAAGCCATCCTAGGGTTAATAATGGCAAGAAGCGGTGATGAAATAACGCAGAGCCCTGAAGAGGGACGCGAGCGATCGCAATCGGTGCCCCAATCAAACGTCAGGCCATGACGCCAGAAACGAGCGCAGATATATTGTTTGATTCAATATTATGAACTTGACATAGCTAGTCAGGGAAAATGTCCATTCATTAGGGGTATAATCCTGCCTCCCACTATACCCTTGCTCCCAGCGGATGACAGTGAGGGGCTGAACTAACGCTTATTACTATGGGTGGGACTACACAATTCCATTGCTAGGAAATATATTTATCCATACATGTAGTGAGGCAATCTAGAGTCCCCTATGGAACAGTAGAGTGACATTTATCAGACAAATTGAAGGAGTCGCCTCGCGTCTGCGAAAGAATTCACTTTATTGTGGGATATTCATCTTGGTAGGAAGAGTAAAGTGATATCTGAGAGCAAAACTCAAGAGATCGCTTTTTGATGACTCTACTCGTACGCAAAAAAATTACTAGGTCACCTGCTCGGAAAAACCCATCAATTGCGGAGGGAACGCACTGTACACAACCACCAGCCAAGAGTGCATGAACATCATGTTTACATAAAACGGCACACATCGGACTAAGGGGGAATATAGCATCTACATCAGCCGCATTCTAGCTCCTAAACAAGCTATTCCGCTGCCACGCACCACCGTCATTCTTCCTAAACAATGATGCTAATTGAATTTAAAACATCTCTATCTCCAAAGACTTGGTTAAAACGATCGCCCTCCGCGATCTCTCCCGCCTTTTCTTTTCTTTCTTCCGAGCGCTACTTGCTCACTCCATATTCCGATGGCAGAACCATGGAGAGAATCTAAGATGCATTATATGACATGTAAATGTACACTTTGTCTAGATAAATGTCAGACTTGGTTTTAGGTACACACGCCGGGTTGAGGAGTACTTTTTCTCATGTTCAAGTAGTCTGTCTGCAAGACAGTTTTGTTGAACTACCTTTTCGGAATATGTGTACCGTCATACACTGAAGTATTGACACTCAATTTTAGAGACATGTGGGAGTAAATTGTGTCTTCCTGATTATCAAAACACAGCTTCCTGCAAAACATTAACCAGCATGTGTACTTCTTTTTAACCGTTCATAGGAAATAATATTTCATGATTTTGAATATATACTTTGAAATTGAAAAATCTTAGATTGAATGATCAAAAAATATTTGCATCCTACCTGTCTTACTTAACAGAATATCCTGAAAAAAACATAATTAGTTTGAAATTGAGAAGGTACCATAAATTTTTCTGATGCAGTGCAAAATGTCACTTTCAGACAGAAAAAAGCTAATTAAAGGAACGAGTGAATTTATCTTTTCTATTTGGCCGAAACATATTAGACAAACCCAATCATGATCATCTACAAAGTTTGATTTTATTTCTCATAGCATAACAGCTTGTTTCTCTCTTGGTAGCTAATTTCTGAATTGGTTCTAAATGCACCCTTCCACTGAAAAGGTTACATCATACATTCTATTCAATATGTTTATGGTAGGAAAATCAGCCTGCATTTCAATAACAGATGAAAAACCAATATTCAAATTCAATCAAGTTATTGCTAACAATTCAGTCTCTGTAAGTTGATACTTTGTTAATTTTGTCATTCATTTCTTTTTTAAAGGGGACATATGTTTTGCAGGTGAAGGACTGTTCACTACCTGTGCTGGGACAGAAACAATTTGAATCAAGATTCCGATCAGGTAATTTTTCTCGCTTGGAGGATTGCATTATTCCCTGCTACTGCAGGAATTCATGGTTTGTGAGTTGGAGTATTGATTCGTTCCTGTTACCCAGGTGGCATTTCACAGAGGAAATTGAAAAAGAAAGACCCCAAGTTCTGCAAGAGAACTTGGAGAAAGGAGTCTTTTTCCCCACACACCAAAATCACCTGCCTTGTGGGACATATACAGCAATCCTACTACTAGTACTGATCATAAATTCTTTTAAAACATTTAAATTAAAGTTTAAATAAGTTTATACTGATAAAGAAATCACATTAATTTACAAAAGTAATCTTGGTATATACATGTAAGCTAACAGACTAGACTAGGAGTTAATGAAAAGTTAAAGGCATTGGTTAACATTGTTATGATTTTAAAAATCTTGTTTTGTTACTTGAAAATGGGATAAACATAAGGGTTCTATGTGTAAAAATACCAGTCTGAAAGTTTCAAAGTATAATATCCACAAGGAAGTATTTTTAAATATCAATAAATGTGAACCAATGTTTGAACAATATACAAGGGTCGGTTGCACAGGAATAGACATAAGGAGTGCGGCATGCGCGTATGACTCACCTTACCGTACTGTGTGTGTTGGCGTATCACACGGCGGAGGTGGTACATTAACGGCATTTTCAAATCAAGCAAGGGTGGGTTCCTCTTAGTGATTGTCTCGTGAGACGAAGGATAAATAAGATCGCCGTTGGCGTCTAAACTTACACTTTTCATTCCAAATTATGTTGGTTTCAGGATTTTTAGTACAAATACAAGTACTCATACACATGTTTCATCTTAGTTGGAGAGTTTTTTAAATCAGCTACTTCACAAGTTAGCCAATGCCTTTAATGAAAAGTTCTTCTAAATCTCTGCTGTAACGAAAATTCAAAAAGTAATTATCAAAATGATAAATATAAATATTATAAGATGTTGAAATCACCATATGGATCTTGCATATTTGCTATCCACCCCCCCCCCCCCCCGAGTGAAATTCTCAGAGAAAAAAACCCCATCACATGAGGATAAATCTATCAAGTACACTGCATATCATTTGAAATTGATTCATACATGTAGGTATTATTATAACTATTAGAACTGCAGATACCTTACATCTAAAATAGATATTACAACATCATAGTCTAGACTGCCAGCACTTTTTGTCTTGCCAATTTACTATGAACTTTGTAAAAACCAGGATTGTGTAATGTACATTTGATATCAATACCCCTTTGTCCAAACAGAATAATGAGCCATGTGTTTAATCATAGACCCACATGTTTAAATAGAGACTCCTCTCTTGTACTTGATATCCTAATGATCTCTTGACATATACAAATGAGATGTCTAGTCAGGCAATGGATATGCAAATGACCTCTTGCCTTATGCAAATGAGCTGTCTAGTCCGTGGGATTTGATTGACGGGCATCTTTGAAAGGGATGCTGGGAAGCTCGGCATGGGGCCTATCAGAGCGCGAATGACTTCTAGCAGTGTGGGAAAGAACGCCGACGCGAGGTGACGGTGGGACGTCTTCTTACATTATATGAGAGAGGAAGTGAGCTCTCCACTCCATGTGACTGGGAAGTAAATTGAGAAGCTAACATTATAAAAATTAACCTTTTGTGCAAATTCTAGAAATATATCAGTTTTGCCTTTTTTTTTCTCTTTCATACTGAAGAATACAGGTGTATATAGTTTTCTGTATTTCATCTGCATGAACAGCTTAAAAGATGGGATAATAACAGTGGAGCACCAGGAGTATCAATTCTAACAGACATAACTGCTATACAAGAACCCAATATTATTATTAATATATTAACTTAAATCAGTCTGAGGAATATATTCTGAGGAATACCATCAAGGTGATATGATTTTTTTTTTTTTTAAATTCTACAAGAGGATTTTATGCTCTTCACTCCCTCATCTATATGAACAACTTTCGTTGTCTTACATGTATTTTCTTTCTCTCTTTCCAGTTACTTTCTCTTGGCATGAAGTTACTTTCTCTGCTCTTTCATTGTGTCTCACTTCTAACTTCTACTGCTTTCATTTATCCACTGGTGTAGCCAGGATTTCTTCTTTTTTTTGGGGGGGGGGGGTATATAGTGAGCAAGCTCGAATTAAATACTGAGCATGCGAAGTGTGGAAGTTTTGACATTTCTTTGTTATCATTCCTTGTCTGCTCCTTCTCTTCCTTCATTCTCTCACATTTTCTCTTCCTTTTTTTTTTTATTTCTTTGTTGGCATTTGGGGGGACCACCCCCATCCCCCATACTACCTTTCTATCAACATGCAGTGTTAGTTTATTAGTCATAGGGCACTCAATTATAGGTCCACCAATGTTCCCATCAAAATAGCATTCTTGGTGGCCCCAATGACCAATAAAGATATGAAATGTACGATTCCAACAACTGTGCTTTGTCATCTTGGATTTGGAATAACAGTCTCAACTATGACAAAAGACATTAAGATTGTAGAAAGTTAAAACTTGGCAATAACTCACAAATAACTGAAAAGTATATAATTGCAAAACCCAATACAGATAATATTATAATTTATGATGTTGTGTAAACAAAAATATATGCAAACTACATACAAAATATAGAATTCTTGGAACCATGAGAACAAAAATCCATGTAAACTACATAACTGTAGATTAACAGTTACGTTCCATATGTTCTTGAAAACCTTTAAACTTTGTTATGAGTCTTCTTAAGCTTTTCATTTTAATCTAATGAAATAATACAACCAAAACAACAAATGCAAATGATATGCCCATTGTACCCATCAATCATCAAAATTAATACAATCAACAATGAATGTGAATAAACTGCCCACTGATAAAGTGATTGCTTATGAGTCACTAACACTTACACAATCCTTTGAATTATCTCAATGCAAATAATAGATGACATATCCCCTTAATAAAAAGCATATATTTAGATTGATTTAGACTTTTGACATTGTATTCAATAATGAGTTATTGTATGCTCATATGTCAATTACATTTAAAGTTTGAGGATCAAGGTATATCGATACATGATAATAAGGAAACATATTCAACCGAATGTATTTGCAGGTCAATAAACAATGTCAAAGTGTTGCTCACTATTGAATTCAGCTAAAAAAATATTTTAAAAAATAAGTATTCCAAAGTTTGATCAAGCTTTCAATAATTATGTCAATAACATTCAAAGTATAAGAATCAAAGTACAAACCCTTTTGCCGTTGTCTTAAGAGCCACTGACCAGGTGAAAACAAGAAAATCTGACAATTTTTGAGGGTCTACCATCTACCATTACCATTACTACCATTAACTAGCACTACTATACTACTACTACTACTACAGAATAGATTTTGCGATCAAATCCCATGCATGATAACGATTGAAATTTGTGTTCATGTAATCTACTTGAATGAATTAGTGACCCTGAAAATGTCACGCTGCATCTCTGAAGCATTTTTTGCAGCAATAAACAAAACCAATGCAACAATTTCTATGAATAAAAATAGCATAATATTTTCCAAGGTCAACTGGCTTGCAGTTTGGTTTAAGTCTTCTCGAGATTTTCCTAAAATTTTACCACTTCATCTCATACAATATTCTGTTCTCATACATACTTTAATTCTCCAATTCTCATTTTCTCGCCTTTTCCCCTTCTTAACCCATTCGTGACAGAGGTCCACATTTTGTGGTTTGGCCTAATATCTTTTGATGCAAAGCCCTAAAAATCATACCAAATACATGAGCAGAAAGAGCAAAAAATTCTACACAAACTGTGCCCATTTTGGTTGCGTCAATATTCGGTGTTTGATGCTGAAAATTTTTTAAAGGAAAAATAAGCATTAAAATCCTCAAATTGGCAATGTGATAGAAAGTTTAAAATCACCATTTTCCCCTGCAAATTGGCAACTTTTTGACTTCTCATCATTATTTCTGTCAATTTATATTCATTTCAGATACATGACTTTTATAAGAAAAATTTAGTATTTGGTGTTGCCAATTTGAAGAATAAAAGCTGATCAAAATTAGGCTTTAAATAATTCCTGTCACGAATGGGATAACTCATCTTTTGTCTTTTGTATATATCTCTGTATATTTATATCTGTCCCCCTCTCTGCATGCTTTGCACCCCCCTCTCCCCCCCCCCCCCCCCTCTCTCTCTCTCTTTCTCTGAATGTGTAGCAGAGAGCACAGCTTCCTACAGCTTTGCAGGAGATATAAATATTCCCACTTTTAGGAGAGACTTTTAAAGGACACTTAACTACTTTGATTTACTATCCCATCCAGTTATAAAAACCAGGGGGACAGACAGTAGCAGGCTGTATTTCTCCTGTATTGCCGAAGTTCAATCCCATAAACTTATCCAAATATTCAAAAGACTTCCCTGGTGTTCATACCTCTACAATATGTAGCCCCAAAGACTATACTGTACTTGGTGTGACAATTTTATGAACCATCGGATGTTTTGAAATGGGAAAGGGAATATCCATATGCTGTCCATATATAATAACTGTGCAGTTGGTTGTAGGCATTCTTTAAAGGATAAGAAACTGTAAACCCAGTATATAAGAGCCAGAAACTTTTACATGTATGAAAAAAGTTGACTAATTTTACAAAATTTTGTGAACGGTCTAAGCTTGTAAAAGTTTCATGCATTTTTCTTCTTCTGAACATATAAATATGTACAGTTCATATTTTTCTTCTTCTTTCAGATGCCTGTCTTAAAATCTTAAAGCTTTTGAAACCATTTCAGATGAAATTCAAGAAGGGGTCAGGGAATTATGTGCTCTACTTTGATAATCTTGATCACCCTCAATATCAATTTTCATACCACATCAAAAAATTTTGGGAAAAAAAAACCCTGAAATGGACTGTTACAAATAGTCCAATGGGAAACGAAACTGTGTGCCCATTGCGAAGTTAGAATCAAGAAGCAACTCTTCAAATAAAAACATGTTCAATTCAAAATGCCGTCCAAAGTCTCCTATTTTCGAACATTTCAAAACGGTTGAATGACCCGAATGCCAGGTCTGATGTATCATAATACACGTATAATGAGAGCAAATATTTTCAAGGCAAAAATCAATATGCTAACATTATCAAGATTTGTTATCTCTTTATGCAAATATGCATATTTTTTTTTAACTTTTTCGCCAAGAGAGCCAAGAAACTTTGTCTGATTAGGAGACTGAATGGCACATTCAAAGTCATTTTCATTTTCATATTACAACGTGACTTCAGAAAGGGATAGGGCAAGATGTATCATTCACTTTATTTCGAGAAAAATTCTTTCAGTTTGACGGCTTTTCTTCAGTGAGTCTGTCGTAAGATAAATGTACAAATTGTGTCCTTTTATTGAGCATAAATGGTGCTGTCTGTATGAATTTCAATTTCATTGTGTCCGAACGAAAACTTGCAAGTCGATGATCAGTCACAACAAAAGATCCTAAAGGAGTTATCAGTTAAAAATCTTCCTCTCACAATAACCTTCCAGAATAGGGTGAAACTAGAAGACAAATTCATGGCCCATTCTCCTTCCATCAATCCTCTACTTCTAACCACAAAAATGAAAACAAAGAAAAAGAAAAGAGAGTGGCACTTTTCTTTACAAATTCAATAGAGTCAAACTTTCCCCATCGTGCCCGTTTATTGACACCCAAAAACGATTCACCACAACCAATAAAAGAGAGAATGCCAGTCCTTCTACAAACAAACAAGTTTCGATTCCTCTCAATTTCCAGCCCACCACAAGTGGGAGGGTCGACTGCCTGCCATTTTCCCGCAGCAGCCAATCACTCAATTGTCGCAAATTTGAAAGCGTTTTTTCGATCCATATCGATACTTGTATTCCGCGCAAGATGGGGAAGAGCGACAGTGCATACAGATGAGTGGCTCCAATTGAATCTCTTCTCTTGTTTTTTGCCCCATTCGCAATTGTTTCATCAATTTCTCGGCAGCAATCATCGTTGCATAAGCGATCAAATTAGGAAGAATATCCAATGAAAGGCGTACTACTCCCTATCAAAATCAATGCAAAAGCAATGAGACCGCCAAAATGCCTAACGCTCTTTCCGTCGCCCTCTTACACCTCAGGCAAGTGAACCGCTAGGCGACTGGACACTCTATTTTGGCTCGGCATGACGACTGCATGCATGGATGCATTGGTTGGAAGATGCCATGCTACGTTGTACCTTTTTTGACATGTTTTTGACAAGTTTCGAGATAATGAAACCTAATCAAATTGTGGCCGCCAAAAGATGGAAGAATTAAGTGCAGGAACAGTTTCACTTAATGAAAAAGTCACCTAGAAGTCATCTGCTGTCTCTAAAGTTACATTTCACCTCAGCATTTTATTTGAACTTTAAAAGAATTGTGATTTTTTTTTCCCACAACAAATATTTATGATATAGACACCATAAGTTGAGTGTACTGAAAAGACTAGTATTTTGTGTGTTCAGAACCAGAAGGGCGTTAACTCATATCACTCTGTACAGACTCAATGCCCTTCTGGCTCCAAACAGACGATTTCATCTAATGTATTTCATCCTATGTCAACACAAGACTGTGTACAGCAATTTGTCAAAAACAACATCAAAACAAAATGTCTGACTTTCTAAATTGGGCAATATAAATTTTCCTTTTCCAAAGAAAAAAAATCAGAACCATTATTTATAAAATCATTGGTAAGATTAAATAGAATACTACAGGTACTCATTCCAAGCAAAAAGTAATATGAAGTATCAGTTAACTACTCTACAATTAATTTTCTGACTACTATAACTACCCATACATGCAAAAAATGAATTAAGATATGAACCTACTGAACCGATTTTTAATTGACGTTAGAAGGAGGGAGTAAACATGTCCTAAAAATGTTTCTGATGTTCTTCTCTTCTGTTCCCAAGCCGAACACATCGGACAGTGACATATGGAGCTGACTGTCACTCAAATTGGCAACCCTCTACAAGACCGTATCTCCCATGCTTCAACGAACTCGCACAATCTCGTTGTGGGGTATGGGGTCTTCATGACAGATGCCTTGACATAAACAGAAATTTGTTTTCCTTGTCATTTTCCAGCACTCATCTCTCTTCCTCCTCCCTTCTTTCCCTTCGTTCCCACTTCAAAATCATCTTTCACGCATCGCTGAGCAGCAATGCTCCGGACGACGGTTGCAACAGACGCACAGGCCGGTGTACCCCCGAGCGCAATGTATCTTTTGGAACAAGGTTTTCACTTTCACTTTTCCCCCCCAATCCTCCTCCAGCATTTCCATCATCCCATTGCTTGACATACCGGTATGTGAATGGATTCAAATCCTATCTTGCCATGGACACCAAAGACCAGTTCACAAAGGGAATGCATAAAGGGTACAATTTTGGTAGCCCTACAAAACTGTTCTAAGGATTTCTTTACCTTTAGTTGGTCAGTAGCAAGATACAAGCAAAAATAAGATGCTGGGAAGTTTATCTTCTCCTCAAGTTAAATATATTAAACAAATGAAAGGCAAAAAAAGCTTTTGATTTCTGCAGGTCAGCAATGTAAAATCACACAGTGTAACAGAGTGTTGTGATCACTGTGCAGGGGTCCTAGCATAGGGCAGAATGTAGCTGTCATATTGCATTCATTTCAGATGTTTACACTAAGGTCCACCAGATAAGATGAATGGATTGTCACATGATCTCACAAATGTATTTTTTTATGCTAGTTGGATAATGTGAGACTTTTTATCTAAATTTGTTTCATGCAAATTTTCTTTTTCTTTACTACCAGAACTGGAAATGACTTTAATCCGATGGGACTAATCATGGCTATCCTTTTTTCTTTATAAATCAGATGCAGGTATACTGTATTCATGGTAAAATAACGGCTATTCATGCCCAATTCAACAATGAAATTAAACAATATAAGTCATAATCTAACAGCTGAGAAGTTAATTTTAAAATGATTGTTCAAACAATGTTGGCACAATGGCAGACAAAGACATGTCTACTTTATTCCAAGTCAGAAAAGAGCCAAGTTACTTAAGATCTACATGCACGATTAAAGGGGCATTTGCCTGAAAACCAAGAGTCACCTAAATAAACTGCTTGCGGCATGTATATACCTTGAGCCTACCTTCAATATACATCATATATATGCATATAATCTCAGAACAGGTAATCCTCCTGGGGCGTGCTTCTTGTGAATTTCTCATTTAATCATTCTTTTAAGCATGATAAATGTCAAATTTAAAGGTGACACTAAGTAAGAAATAAATCATGCTTGTTTCATCACTATATAACATCACTGGGGCAAAGTATGAATTTCATATGCATGCATAAAGATTCCTTATTAAGCTCTCTCTCTCTCACTGAATATAATTATCAAAGTCCTAATGAAAACTATCTGAAATGCTTTTACATTATGGTTCACATTCTGATCAACATATCATAAAGCAAATATGGAAATCTGCTTTGCACTATATAGCATTCACATAGGACTGTGTTATATGACACATGCAGACTTTCAGTGTTGGCAAGTTCCTGGTCAATGGTTCAGAAACCATCCTCAGATTTTGAATGCATTCTTCAATGGTTTAGAAACCATTATCAAATTTTGAATGCATTCTTCAATGGTTCAGAAACCATCCTCAGATTTTGAATGCATTCTTCAAAGGTTCATAAAATATGCTGATTCAGAATGCATTCTTCAGTGGTTCAGAGACCATCCTCAGATTTTGAATGCATTCTTCAATTGTGAACATTTCTGTCTTTTCATATGGAGGGGGGTATTTTCCCTGACTGATGATAAATCACATTTCTTAATCAGGGGGCAACAGTTTTAAGTCCTCTCTAAGGAACTTTATGAGAATAAATGCTGCACCAAAAGGCTCGAGCACAACCACTTGGCTTCTCCAAGTTTTGAGACCAGTGCACTACTACTGAGCTGTTGCTCTTTTTTCATATCATTCCAAATCATCCACATTTTTTATTATCACAAAGTAATCCTCTTTCCATCTACCACCAAAATTGTGATGAAATTTTCATGTTCTTGTCCATGGTTTTCCTCTCCCTTCTCGGTTTCACCCATCCGCCCCACCCCCATCCTTCCTTATTCTCGCCTCCTCTCCCGATGAAAACAAATGTGCCCTAGGCAAGACCAATATAAGATCCAACGCACCATCGCCCCGGTCTTTATCGTCTCCTAATAGAGCCCCGGGCCATCAATACACATCTCTATCTTTTTCTCTTTCTGTTTCTCTCATTCAACTGCCATCTCCCAATCTCTTTCTGCCTCCCTCTTTTTCTTTCTCCTTTCTTTCTTCTTCATACCAGCACTCTTTTCTTGAACGTGTACAAGTTCTCTGACTTTTCTTAAAGAGTCATGGTTTGTACATTTATCTTTTCCACCTGTACTTTCAACACCCTATATCTAACCTCTATACTCTCTCTCTCTCTCTCTCTCTCTTTCTTTATCACCTTTCATTTCCCTCACTACATGTATCACAGTCTGTCTTGCTACACTACAGCATGTATGTTCCTCCTCCCCCCTATTTCTACTATTCTAAATTCTTCAGGACATCTTGGGTAAAAGCACTTTCACCCGCTCCTCCTCCTCCTCCTCCTTCTCCCTCCTCCCATCCTTCTTCCTCTTCTCCCAACCCCTTGCCCACCCATGCATTGTCTATGTGTCCTCTTCATCTTCCGTTCATGGGATTAGCAAATGACATATGCCGTGGCATGCTGCTTGGAAGCATGTTTCCTAATGCAAGTATGCAGAAAGAACGAGAACAGCGCACCAGGTAAGATCGGGGGCATTGCCCCTTCCGGCCAGGCAGGCATGCACAAGATTAAATTGGCAAAATCAGGTGGGGTGTAGCCAGGAAGTTACATTCAAAACAATAAGGGGTGGAGAGGGAAAGAGGCCTGTTGGGTAGGAATTACCACTCTACAAGATGTGTGTTGCATAACTGATTAATGTTCCTAGACTGCTGAAAAAAAATAATAATACGTTACTGTTCTACCATCGAGCCATCCTGCCTCAATATCTGGTATAATGTATATAAAGCCTAGGGACTATTAGCCATCAAATACAACAGTTGTCAATACAGCCAGTCATGGCAGAAAAGAGGATAAAACAAAATAAAAGTCAGTAGCTGTTCTAGGTTATAACACGGAATATTTACATCTGTTTCATACTAGTTCTCTGTATGGGGCTACCCATACTGGTTGTGGAAGCTGCATACTTGACAAGTGGAACATAATTTTAATTGCCTGAAAGAATGGTTTCAACTGTGTGAGAATCTGACTCATCTATCAAAATTTTTGAAAATGCATGACATATTGAACATACAATTTTAAACAAGTTGTACTGCATGGTAATACGAATGGATCTGGAAAAAAAATGAAGTGAGATACATTACTACCGAATAGGGAATAATCCACTCTCTAGATTTTTTACATAAAAATGTTTTCATATAGTTGAAAATCACAGTGATAAAGTAAGACTATGTAATACCAGCATATGTACAGATTGTTCATGGCAGTATGGACTATATGATTTTGGAAACATTAATTGATTGTGAATATGAAAATGGCATTACACAAGTGAAATGTCTGTCGACGGGGCACTTCACTGTTCCATCCATGATTTCAAATCCAGGGCTCCGTTATCATTTTCCTCCCATAATAAAATACCCATCTCCTCTTGGGTAATTAGTCCCATTCACATTTTTGTTCTCTCTCTCCATCCCTCCCCTATCTCTGTATTTCTCTTTCTCTCTCTCTTTCATTTCTTAACCATTTCTCTCCACCAGTCTTATTCTCTCTTTTTACATTTCTTATTCTCCCTACCTCCATCCCATTCTCTCTCTTAGTTCTTTTCTTTTCTCTCTCTCTCTCTCTCACTCATCTCCAAATGTCTTTTTATCAATTAGTCTCATTTTCTCGCTTATTTTTTCTTTCCCTTCATAACGACTCCATCCTCTCTTCATTAATTAGTCTCATCCTCTCTCTATCTCTTTCTCTCTCTCACATATCTCTCCCCCACTTGTGCCTCTCACATTCACTTTTACACCCTCACAGACAGAGCGCACTTCCTAAATGAGGAATTAAACTAGGCATTAAATGATAGGACGGAGCATCAATCTATTGCGAGTTGAATGTACTATTGGTTGGCTTTTGGCGTCGTTCGGAGAGAGGGCTCACTCCCTTTTTTCCGTATGTTCCCGTTTCTCGGTCGCGCTCGCTCATCGCCTGTGGCTGTTTGGGACCACGTCTTGGTAGAATTTATTCATAGAGATGCGTTTACATCCTGTAGGTGACTCAGTCATGTTTTCAGTCTGAGATCAAGCATTATGGTTCATCATCTTCCCATCTTATTCTCTGTTTTCTCCTAAGCTTTCAAGTGTGTTTGAGTCTCATACTCTATATGCCTGTCTGTCTGTCTGTAACACCTGCTTTCTATCTTAAAACAGTAAATGAACATTTTGTACAAAAATGTACATATTTCTCTCCGGCTTTCCCCTTACACCTTCTTCCATCTAGTCTCTGATCCCCTCACCCATTTCTCTCCCTCTCTCTGTCTGTCTCTGTCTGTCTCTGTCTGTCTCTGTCTGTCTTTCTGTCTCTTTCTCTGTTTCCTACCTTCTCTCCCTATCTCTCTCTCTCTCTCTCTACTCTATCTTATCACTCCTTTCCTCATCCCTCCTGCTTCCCCTTCCCTTGTCATTTTCTCTTCCACTTTCCCCTTCCTTATTCTTACTCTAAAACTTCTTTCCTCCCCTTATTTCTCCATGCATGCCTGCCTGCCTACCTCCCTCGCTCTCTCTCTCTCTCTCCCTCCCTGTCTGATGCCACATCCTGTTTTCACATCTTCAGAAGATTACATTACCAAACTATGATACTAGTATTTACTTTCCAAAACCTATACATTCTATATATTTTTCAAAATTATGACTTATCATCAGTCTGTAGTTAAATTTTATGTATTCATGCCCTAACCAGTAGAACAAGTAAAATGATTCTTTTCTTCATAACAGAAAGAGCACCTAAACCAGCTGGCTCTCATTTCAATGTCATAAGCTTTGCAAGGCAATGAAACAATAAAACAGAGGGAATCTGCAAGAAATACTACCCATTGCACTGATAGCAGCATTCCTAGATATGGCTATACTATACTTTAAATCATATTTCAGCAAACAAGGCATAGACAGTATCAAAAAATCAAAACAATACAATTTACTTTCATTCTATATAAGCTCCATTACAAGCAAACAGTAGTGCCCCATGCTTCACCTAAGGATAATCCAATTTCTGAGAATAGTCGGACTGATCCACAATTGCTTCTTTAGTCATGTTCATTTCAATCTTTGGACATTGGTCGAAATCTTCACCTTGACCTTGTCCACTCCAGAACAACCAATAAATCACCAATCTTGGATATCTGTGGAGGAAGGGGGGGGGGGGGGTGTGCTCCTACTCCAGATATCATAACTCCATGTTGATTACAGGCCCCTAGTCTAAAATGTCAGGCACTTTCTGTAGATAAACAATTATTGGTGATGACAAGTAGTGACAGCAACCACGATAAACATTTTTTTTTAAATACAGCATCAGTCTGACTTAACCAACTTCTAAAGATGTCAAGTGAAAATCCACTGCTTACAGATTTGACCTAGAACACAAAAGGAAAAATGTAAAAATGTATTTTTTTAAAGATAGTGACTGAGCTGGGAAAGTGCCATTCTTAGTAACCCCACACTTTAACTTTGACTTAATAACTGAACAGTGGATATTTGCTTCGAAACTTTCATAAGCATAAAAGTTTTCCAAAATATGCCTTTTAAGAGATTAAGAGGAAGCAAACAAGATGCTTAAGTAACCCGTTTTCATGAAGACAGCAATTATTGGTTCATAAATAGAATATATTGTATATCTTAAGATATTAATGCAGTGCTGCATATCTATATGCATAAATATTTTCTTTAGGGATTTGTGGTCTTTAATAAGGGTTGTAGGGTCATTTTTTCATTTTCATCAGACCTTTATTTGTCTTGTTCAATTGCATCTCTCTGAACGGAGGATTATCTGAAAAACCAATACTCTACAAAATTATCATACCTGTATCCTGTTTTAAACTAATTTTTTTTTTCCAATTTATGAGAGATTTGGGGCAAAAATGGAGCTCCGTAGATAGGGAATATATTAAAAACAATAATTTCAAAGGTTTGGAGGGAATGCTGAGATAATCTCCAGATTTTAGACTTGAAGTTTAGATTTGATAAAATAATACTAGAGTAAAAAGACACAAGAAAATATGCATGTAGAAATAATTCAGGCCTTTCACAGATGAAAGCTTTCATGAGAACAAGAAAAAATTGTTACTAGTTTGGTATTCATTTACAAAATCAAAATCGCTACGATATCAAAAGACTTAGCCCACCCGCACAGGGATTTTCTATGAAGCTCTATAACACTGAATTATAAGCCTCTAAATAGCTATCTTCATTATCTAAAGATGTTAACGTGGAATTTAAAAAATGACAACAAATAAAACATCAAAACATAAGGTAGGCTTTATATTGTAGGAAATAGTGAATGATTTTTTTTTTTAAAGGAAAAAAATAGAAATTTGAAAACTCAAAAAGAAAAAACAGGAAGTAGTGTTTGTTGAGAGTTAAAAAAAGACCATTTCACTATGCAAACTGCTATGACTGCAACCCAATTTATATCAAATCAGAATGTGCTTAGTTTAATCACAAAGGTGGCTGTATCATGAACAGATGTATGTAATATGTATGCATGAAATAACTGTGATCTTGATAGCACTAACTGATTATTTTTTCATCACGCAAATGAGATTTGGATAGCCTATTCTATACAAACTTTTTGATAGAGGATAAGGATTGAAATTCTGGGCTCTTCATGTATTGAGCCCTGTGTCAAAATGCTTTGATTTTAGGGGTCCATGTGTCCCGGGCACCGGTTAGTGTTGACCCCTGAAATAAAGATGGTCAAGGAAAAGGAGAGAAAGAGCACAATGGGCTTGGCTAAGGTATAACCACTCACCACAAAGTACTGTATGAATTTTTTTCAAGAAAATTATCCCAAATTCAGACAGTTTTAAACCTCAATGTTCACTTCCCTTACAAACACATCATGGATGGTCAGTGATAGCAGGATGACCGTGGCTGACCATGGCAAAGCCAATGGCCACTTTGCAGATCATTAACCTCAGCTAACACTTCAGCCCAGTCTCCTGTGACTCCCTTAGTGTGGTCATACTTGCAATTTCTACAACTCAATTCATCCTCACTATCATTAACAAATCATCTCCAAAGTACAAGAAAGGCACAACCCAAAAACTTAAAACAAAAGCGTACAAACTCCTTTCCGACTCTCAAAACAAGAAATATGAATGGAATAATTCCAAATTATGACAGAAATAAACCTCATAATTGCACTTTGTTTATGCAGATGAGGATAAAAACGGGGAATGGACAAAAGAGAGGGCAGTCTGGCCATTGCAAAGCCACTGACCACTTGAGGATTAAATCATAAACAATAAAAAAAAAAATTGAATGAAACAATTTCAAAAGATTATGGCAGTAAACCTTCAAAAAAAAAAAAAAACAACTAGTAGTACAAGGATGGAATGGGGATGAACAAAGTGACGGCTTGACCACGGTAAAGCCATTGACCACTTACGGATCATTACCCTCCACTCACACTCTAGTCCAGTCTCCTGTGACCCCCTTAGTGTGGTCACACTTGTAATTCATCCACACTCATCCTCATTCCTGTCCAGCCAGGAAGCTTTCACACCAGTCCCCAAGGCTTCCTAATCATAAGGATTTTCTTTTACAACACTTCGGAATAACTCAGTAATTTGCATTTATATTGAGCTCAGCATTTCCAAAGAGGGAAAAGAACACAGCAGTCATACACAATGACTTTCATTTCTTTTAACACAGTACAAATAAAGCTGAATGGGAAATGAAGTTATATCTTTAATTATAGTAATGATTGGTACTTGAGTAATGCACATCTTGCATTTGAATATCACTGTAAACGGTTACGCTTTAACATATATCCGCAGAAGTGTAATCCTACCTCTTCATCAGTTGCTTTAAATTCAATTTCAATTCAATTTATGCCTTTAATTATGTATATCAATTGAGTATAATCAGGAATCCATTTCCTACAAAACATTACTGAAAATTGTCGAGCTATATGCCCATGATATTTTAATCCTGTTTATTTGAAATTGATTGCTTTAATTTGCTTCAAACATATATAAATTGTGCAGTACAATAAAACTATTCCAAGAGTGTTGTTAGTAGATAATAGTAATATTCAAAACATATAAATTTTGCAGTACTTATCTTATTCCAAATTTATCATCTTAAAAACTGATGACAGATAACCTCAAAATTAACTCTATTGTGGATATGCGTTAAATAATTTATCCATTAAAAATTCCTGTGGTCCAATCAACATTTTTGGCTGGTGTAAAAGCAACCTTAGACTGACCACTAAAACCCAATGAGTATTATCCCACTCTGAGCCACTAAGCTTTTTAGGGGCATAAGCAAACACACTCTGGGCATAGGGGGTAGGGGATTAGAAATTAATAATCCGTAAAGTGGTTGTACAGACCAGTAGCAAGCAGATCTGTAGCATTATGCAGGAAGAGCTATTGACCGGTCATAGATATGGTCATCTTCATTCGGTACTCTCATTTTTTCAATGTTTTTCCTTCCACTGACTTCAACACTCCTTCCCAATGCTAAATATGAAGAAAAAATTATTTGTATGTGTTTCAAGATTAACAATACAAAAACGATCACACATAAATCATAAAATAACAAAGTGAAAAAGACAAATATTCAAAAGAGGAAAAAAGGGATTTCTAAATTGATTGATCCCCATCTCTCCCCATTTTCTTCCTTTATCTACCACCCCCTTTGAAATTATCTATTGTATTCTCAGTAACACCCAATGTTGCCATTTTTAATTTCCTCAAACTCATCCCCTCTTGTTTAATATGCTAATTTTTGTTATTGATAATCCTAATTACTCTCCATCTCTACAGTTTCTATGTGTGACACAGATTTTACGACTGCAAGCAAAACTGATTGTCTCATTTTATCTACTATCTCTTCTTCCTCTATCTATCTCTATTTCCCCTTTGCATCTTATGTCATCTCTCCCCTGTCAAGGTCCATACAAGGAGTCATTCCTTGGTCAATGTCATTTCTTAACTTCCTACATGATCATCTTCTTCCTCCAAATCTTCGTCATTTTTCGTCCATTTCCTGTCATCATCTGTCCACTCCTGTCCATTCTCTTTCTCTTTCTCCCCTCTATAACAGTATAATCTTGCCTAGTTAAGTCGATCTCCATATACATGGACATTTCATGCAGACCTCCCCATCAGCCTCACTTACATTTTATCCTTTATTGTGGATTTCTTCCCATCTTGCTCTTTCAAATTTTCTTGCCTTGCCAACCCTAATCTACAATGGTTTGTCTATTTCATTAAAACCTCTATCTCCTTTGGTGTCTTTAAGGGTGCGTTCAAGCAATATTTTGAAGCTAGAATCACAAACATGAATCACAAATCAAAACGCTGTTACAAAACACGGCTACTGTGAGAGAGTTCAAGCGATTTTTCATCAACGCTGATTCTTGCTCATTTCAAGCCCATCCACTGCGCATCGTACTGCGCATCGTACTGCGCAGTTTAGGTCAACTTTAGCCACATCATTTATTCATCTCTATATATCTTTCTTATGTTATTCTTTGTTTTTTGTAATCTTCTTTTCTATCTTTCCTTATGTCATTTATTTTATCCTATCTTTTTCTTTCTTTCCTTGTTATTCTTTTTCTTCCCATCTTTTCTCAGGTTATTCATTAATTTTTCCTACCTTCTTTTCTGTTTCATTATTTTTTTCTGTTTTTCCTTCTATCTTCTCTTTCTTTGTTATTCTTTTCTTCTTCCATCTTCTCTTTCCGTATTTTCTTATGTTATTCTTCGTTTTCTCCTTTCTTCTTTTCTATCTTTCCCTACGTTATTCTTTGTTTTTCCTTTTATCTCCTTCTCTTTCCATCTTTCCTTATGTGATTCTTTGTTTTCTATCTTTTTTGAGGGGGTCTTTTCTTAAGTTATTCTTCGTTATTTCTTCTATCTTCTTATTTTTCAATCTATCTTTTGTTATTCTGTTTTCTCCTATCTGCTTTTCTATCTTTCCTTATGTTATTCTTTGTTTTTCCTTCTATCTTCTTCTCTGTCCATCTTTCCGCATGTTATTTTTTGTTTTCTTCTATCTTCTTCCCTTTCCATCTTTTATGTTATTCTTTGTTTTTCCTTCTATCTTCTCTTTCCATCTTTCCTTATGTGAGTCTTTGTTTTCTTCTTCTATCTTCTTTTTTCTGTCTTTTCTTATGTTATTCTTTGTTATTCCTTCTATCTTCTTATCTTACAATCTATCTTTTGTTATTCTTCGTTTTCTCCTATCTTCTTTTCTATCTTTCCTTATGTTATTCTTTGTTTTTCCTTCTATCTTCTTTTCTGTCCATCTTTCCATATGTTATTCTTTGTTTTCTTCTATCTTCTTCCCTTTCCGTCTTTCCTTATGTTATTCTTTGTTATTCATTCCATCTTATCTTTCAATCTTTTCTTATGTTATTTTTTGTTTTCTCCCATCTTTTTTCTCTTTCCTTATGTTATTCTTTGTTTTTCCTTCTATCTTCTTCCCTGTCCATCTTTCCTTATGCTATTCTTTGTTTTCTTCTTCTATCTTCTTCTTTTTCATCTCTTCCTGTTATTCTATGTTATTCCTTGTATCTCCTTATCTTTCAATCTCTTCTTATATCATTCTTTGTTTTCTCCTATCTTCTTTTCTAGCTTTCTGTATGTTGTTTTATCTTTCTTCAAACCTTGGTGTGAAAGCAGCAATAGAATCATGATTGAGACCTCCGTTGCGTTCAATCGATTTTTAGCGACCGTGGTTCTGCAGAATCATGATTCAAAACGCACCTTTTTCAGCGTTTCATGTTTGCGTTTTGAAAGACGTTTATTTTTACGACCTGCAAAAAAATCGATTGAACGCAACCGTGGTTTAAACTAAATGTCTTTGAAAACCGTGATTCTAGGGTGGAAAATGGTCGCTTGAACGCAGCCTAAAACATTAATAGCCCTATTAGCATATCTCCCCCACAAGCACCGCCTCCCCGCCCCTCCTCATTCTCTCTCTCTCTCTCTCTGTCCCTCCCATTCAGACCCCTTCTCTCCCTTTATCTTCATTCCCCTCTCTCATTATCTCTCTCTCTCTCGCCCTTTTTCAAGCTAATAATTCTTTCTGATTAATCGAAACACCTCCTTGTCTTTCTTCTCTTCCCCTACCACTATTCTTTTATTTCCCCTCTCTCTCTCTCTCCCTATCTCTTTCTCTCATCTACACATTGTCTTTCCTTCTCTTTTTCTCCATTTCTATTTGTCTTTCTTTCCTCCTCCCTGCCACATCACCACCATTCCACTTCCTCTATTCCTCTTTCTCTCTCTCTCTCTATTTCCACCTTAACAGTCTATTTGATTACCCCCAACACCTCTCCTTTTGTCTTCCTTCTTTCTCTCCCTACCATCACCACCGTTCCACTTCTAAGGTCAAGAGAACTAACATGCCAAGACAGAAGGTAATTAACGTCTCGGCCGGGGCTCATTAATACCATCCCCCTGCCAATCATGATTCCATTCCGCAGAAGCGATTTTCACGCGTTTTTCCGGCGTGCCATCGTCGTCGGGGGTTCTTCCAGAGAGCCCCGTCACTTGCTCACCTCCGCGTTCCGTTTGCCAATCTTTAATGGCGGCTGGAAAGCGTAAGAAGCCCATTAATGGTTTAAGCCCCGCCTGAGTAAACCAATTTCACTACCACGGAATTAAATTTACAAATTGGAGGTGGCCCGTCGGTGTGAGGAACCATGAGAGATGGAATGGATGGACAGATGAAGAAGTGTGAGAAGGGATGAGGAAATATGGAATACCGAAGACAGAAAGAAAGAGACAAAGAGAGAAAGCATCATTAGAAGAGATAGAGAAAAGGAGATCAAGAGACAAATAGAGAGAGATAGAGAGGGAGAGAGAAGGAAATCAGAGACTACAGGAAAAAGACAATAAAAGGGGAGTTAGGTTAAAGAAGGGGAGGGGAGAAGAGGGGGAGGGAGAGGAAGAAAGAGAGAAAGAGAGAAAGAGAGAGAGCATATGAAGATAAAGAATAAAGAAAAGAAAACATAAGACAGAAGAAATCCTAGAGGGGAAAAAGCAACATGTTACAGATTACAAAGAAAGGAATAACAATGAATTAAATGGACATACATGGAGCCTGGGAGGAAGATAAGCAAAGAGAAAGGAAAATTGCATTATCTATGCTTTTATTATAAAAATAGCAAAACCTAATTGTTATTTTTAGTTCATTCATACATTTATTCAATCACTCGCTCATTCATTCATTCATTACATCACTTTTGTTCAAATTATGCTTACAGTCAAAGCTTACATCATAACCAGATGGCAACATTTCATAATCCCCCAAATACAGTGAAGTATAGTATTAAAGGTCCATGAGGAAAAAACAACCACAGACATTGACCTATGTTAGTTATTGTAGTACAGCCCACAAAATTGATTACTTTCACCATACTTTCACCATGAGCAATGCATTTTGCATTTTGGAGGGGGGTACAGAAAGCTCATTTCCCAATCCACTACGGTTCAGATAATGCACGGGACCGCGACGATTAACTAAGTACATCCATTAGCTCAATTGAATATGTCAGGGGCATTAAAACATAGCCGTATCATATTGGTAAAAATCATACTGGAATCCATTTTTCTGCCCCCTACTCCAGGCAAATTCTGTATCGGATTGATCGGGGGCCAGACATGGCGTCTGCGTTTTCAATAATCATTGTATCCCTCCTTGTCCATTCTTACTTCGAAAGGCTAATATGTTCCGATGTGCTTTCACATCTCGTGAGCAGTCCCTCTATCTCGAACATGATTTACGCAAATACTCGTATAAAACGTTAATCTGAGATAAAAACTGGGATGATTTCCAACGAAAAGAGTAGGCATCCCTGGGGTAATTTCTGCATAAGAAAGGATTGATTTCAAGATTGATCAAGAAATATCTATTGATGCTCCAGGGAGCTTTCATTTCGATGACTTACATGATTAGCTGGGTTCATTTACAATCCGTATTGATTGGAAATGGTTTTATTGCAATGCCGTAAACTTGACATCCTTCATTTCATTGTAAAACCTCCTGTACACTACACACATTCACCATGCTAATACTGAATCCATTCAAACAAGAGGAAAAGTTGTTTTTAAAGAGAAGCTTGAGTTTTGGGAGAGGTGAAAGATAATTTGCAAGATTTCACATTCTTTTGATGTCAGTTTGAAAGAATATCATAAATCGACTGAACGGGAATAATTTACATGTACTTTTCAAATGCTCTCATGTTTGAAATATGACCACAAACAGCTTGTGTGTTCAGCACAAACACTTGTGTCTAGTTCCACATTCCCATTTCTGTGTATAGTGCAGGTGTTTTCAACAACTGAGTGGATTTCCTATCAAAAATGTTTCCTATCTAAAATTAAAATATTCTGTTCTCCCCATAATACTGATTGTATATTATCCAGAGTGGAGAGTGTTATACTCCTGAATCCTGAACCTTTGCTTTTTAATGAGTGTATTCTTGGAGGATGATGCTGGCAATTAATCGAACCCTCCGGTGGGCCACGGTGAGCCGCTGCAAATCAACTGCGACAAAATTGCCAATGCGGAATGGTCAAGCTATGAGACCACTGGTACGTCCAAAGGACATATCGAAAATTGCAGAATGCAGATATCATGCACACCAACTAGTTCTTTTATCTGAATGCGTTGGCTTGAGGCAAGCTGCCTCATGCTGACAGGACACAAAACTGTCTCAGTGGGACTACACAATTGGCTCAGTGGGACAGCCATAGAAGCAATACACCAAATGAGGTGACTGGGACCAGGCTCAATGATTGACTCACAAAAGGAAACAAAGAGGAAGATGGAACATCTGAAATCATACTAATCAATAGCGGCTACACTGCATGATATCCTTAATCTGTTTGCAAACGACAGAGAGGCAGGCAAACTTTCTCACTGCCCGCCTACTCAGTCACAGACATCACACATTGCTGGATCAAATATATTACAAGTTATTGTTTGGTCGACTTAAAGCTAAAAGGACATTTTTACTAATTTCAGAACAAAGTTAATGCCCTTCTGGTTCCAAATAATCTGCAACATACATCAATATATTTTTTAGGCTGCATTAGCAAAACAAATTTGGAAATATGCTTTTAAAAAACCTCATTGGTCAAAGAATATAATGTACCTGAAGTACTTACGCATAAGAAATGGTACAAACTTTGAGTTATCAACTCAGGACAATTTTAAAATCCTACTGTGTTGACTAAAGAAATCACATTCAGATTACATGCTGCACTTTCACAATGTCCATAAATCCACTAATTGATGCACAATGCTACAGCAAGTGTTTTAGGGTGAAGTCTTCATGATGATGTTACATACAAAGAATAACTACCCTTGCTTATGAATCGACAATATGAAGCTTCCCTGATGACCTTTGCTGCATTGTCAAATAAATGTTATTCTGAGCTAAATAAAGCTGATGATTCTTAATCAAAATGATGTGAATTGGAGTAAAAATCCTCTTCCTCCAAAAACCCCCATACGCCCCTGTGCACCTTGCATTCTGGATGCTCAGGGGGTGATGCAGACGGCCACGGGGGCAGGCAGAGGCCTTTCTCCTTCCGCCCATCCTGACTGGAGTCCATTCAAAACCAGCGGGGCTTGCTAAAAGGGCTGAGCTTGAATGCATGCGTGACATGCTGGGAGGAAAACTAGGAGAAATTAATCTTTTCATCTCTCCATCCTTTCATCTATCCATCTATCCATCCTTCGAGTTATCTGTCCATCCCTTCATCCAATGATCCATTGGTCTCATCCCCTACTTTGACTTCATGTCATTTCACCTCATCCCTTCTTGTATGCCATTCTTTTGCTGCTTTTCCATCCTTATCTTTATCTCATCTACAGTTCCTGTTCATTCTTAACATACACTTGAATTTGAAGTACTACACAAATTCGTTTAAGGCGCACAAATCGTTGAAACCCCCAAAATTGGGGTTTCAACCAATCTGCCCTATTTTAGAGGGTTAAAGTATAATCCAAGTCCCAAGTCCCACCCAAAGAACTTATTTTGAAGAATACTGCTCTAACAAAGGGAACCTAGGCATCCACCCAGTACTGAATCCAGGATCTTGACTTCAAGACCACTCTGTTACACCACTGAACCATCATGCCGCCTGGCCTAGGCAGGTAGTGTCTGGGCTGAGTGGCAAACATGGGAAGATTAAAACCAAAACAATCTTCTCCACCTTTTTTCCAGTCTACCAAATCAACCCATCAACTCCATCATGGAACACTATACCCTACCACTGTACAATCATGCTCCCTGGCCTTGTTCGTGTCTGTGTGCTGAATGGCAAATGATATGGCAAGATTAAACTCACAGCAGTCTTCCCCATGTTCTCGGACAACTGCCTATTTGCCCACTCAAAGCCAAAGCAAGACAGCAGCTTTAGTGCCCCACCATCTCATTTGACCTGGTTTTAAACCCTTAACTTTCTGGTAGCAACTAGCAACACCGCTCTGCTATACCACCGTGTCATCACGCCTCCTTGCTTCATATCTGTGCTAACTGACAAATGATTAGAACTGCAGCAGTTGTCTCCATTTTCTTAGACAACTGCCCACTGGCCCACTCAAGGCCACAAGAAGACAGCGGCTCAAGTGCCCCACCTATTTCGTTACCGGCTGCTCTCATTTGCTTAATGAGGTGCAAGCGAAAGGCTGACCAACAAAAGAGGAGCATCGTGTCTCCTCACCAACCCTACACCATTACTGGGCCACACAATGACGATACCCTACAAATTATAGACTCTGCGTCTATTCATAAGGGAGGTCTGAAGACACTGGCTACTCTTCAACCGCTCTTACACATCTGCAAACTGACTAAAAACCATTCAATTTTTTCTTCCTTTTTTTTTTTTGGCCAATTGGGGGGTAATGTGACTATCTGTTTGGTCTATTGTAGATCTGGGCCAGTATTAAATTCAATACTTAAGTCAGAAATATGAGTATTTTTCTCAGTTTTTACTTCAATAAAATACTTAGCAAAATTTGGTATTCCATTCAATATTTTGGCCAAGTATTTTACTCTAAATCTAAGACACCTACCTAGGAGACTAAGTCAATTATTTTGTAGGTCTTGATTGGCAGGCATAGATTTTTATAGCAGTCATCATGAGCTGCGCAGAATTACATCATATTGTATTTATGCGTATTTGATGCGACATGTTAATTGCGCATTGAAAATATGACGTCACAATGCTTATCAGTAAGAATTTTGGCTTAAAGTTGGCTTACTAAAGTAAAATTCAAAGTACTGAATTGAATATGACTTCAGTAAATTTCTTAGCCAAGTAAAATACTTAGTAAAAGTTTTACTTAATCCAAGTATTGAATTGAATACCAGCCCCAGGTGTCAAGTCTCTTCAGTGTGACAGGGATATACAAGATGACAGATCTGGGGGGTGTAACATAAAGAGATACAATCAATCTTACAATCAATTGTAACAGTTTGCCATAGACTTATGATTGATATCAATCTTAAGATTGGCTGTATTTTTTATGTTACAGGGCCCTGTTCGCATTCACCAAACTTAAGTGATCCTATACCAACCCATTAACTGCTGGACTCTCAGGTTCCCATAGAATAAAAGGGTGTGTTTATTGAGGGAACACAATTTCTAGAAATTAGAAATGGGTACTTGAGTCGCGAACACAAATCGCGCTCACACAAATCACGCTCACAGTGGGTGGTCTTTCTGGATGTCGTGTTTATTGTCGCGATCTGAGTTCCCGAAACCTTCAAGCCCATGCCCAGCTGCAAGATGACCCAGCAGTGAAGGTCAAATCTGGCGGGCTTATTACTTTTTATCTCATCCGGAAACAGGAGTCTGAAGTTCCCAAATGAAACGCGAACGAAGTCGCATTATGTCTATTGCCACGACTTGAGTTACCGATCTCGTTCAATGGGTAATCAAATCCCCCTTTTTTGTGGAACTCAAGTCCGGTACGCTAGTTCGGTAATCAAGTCGCCGTCGTGTTTATCGAGGGTAACGGGTAAGCTAGTTCGGAACTTGGGTCGCTTATTAGCCCTCTGTTACCCTCAATATGCACGCTCAAAGGAACAAACTGGTTCCCATAGGCAATAGCTGAAATGTCTCACATTTGCGCTCTGAAGTCTGAATCATGTTTTATGTGTAAATGCACAAATTATATACCATCATTTGCAAAAGTTTAAGACCACCCTTTCAAAATGCAATTACTCATAGAAAAACAAAGTTAAAATATCTATTTTTCAGAAATACATTTATTTTCAATGCATTCATATGGGCTAATACCATTACCTATCACTATGAACATGGCGGACAAAGAAAGCGGACAAAATAAACAACCTCTCATTCTACCCTTCACAATGGTTCTGGTAGTCAAAAGAAAATCCCTTCGCAGCTATTTTGTTTAATCATGTAGTTCCAGGTGAATATGCATGTGACACCTGTTCCACATATTTTAGACAATAGCAGTGAAGGGATGTTCTTTTGACTACCAGAACCATTGTGAAGGGTAGAATGAGGGGTTGTTTATTTTGTCCGCTTTCTTTGTCCGTCATGTTCATAGTATATGCTATTAAACATGTTATGTAATCATTCAATGACACAAAGGAATGTATTCCAAATTACTGAAATACCCACAATTCCCAGGTGGTCTTAAGCTTTTGCAAATGATGGTAGACAAAATACTTAAAAAGTGTAAAAATATTCATAAACTAAATGAATAAACCCTTACTCTGGTTAGAAAAATAAAGAATGAGTGAGAATATGAAATTATGCTTGTGTTATGAGATGGGAGAACCTGTTACATCAAATTCATTACCTTTTAATTATCAACTTTTTTGTACCAAGAGCCATCCCTTTTTCTTGGGGAAAAAATATTACAATTTCCAGCACGACTCAAGGCTGTTGTGTCATTCCCGTACGCGTCAACTACTTAAATATGTATAGAAGTAATTTACCCTGCACAAATTATTAGCAAAGTTATCCTTCAATTTCCCACCCCGACAAATACAAAGAATTAACAACAGGGATCAAGGTCTTTTTGTCACTCATACATGTATATGTAGAGGCTTTTTTCAACAAAAATGAAAGTGGTCGTGCGTATCAGTTAACTTAGTAATTATACATCCTAATCCAAGGATAGAACATAGACTGTTATGACAAGCTCTGCCTTGAACACATCCCCAACATACATACACCTTGGATCCATGTTCCCTGTCAATTTAAGTACATACATACATAGGTAAGTCCCTTGAACCTTGCCTTTAAATAACAAATTTAAAGGTCACTCCCCCCCCCCCCTACATTATTAATTCATTCTTACATAATTCTCATAATATGTACATGCCCTTTGGTGCAGTGGATCTGGTAAAGTGATAAGGGCACCTAAAATCTATCCCCAGTCTCATAGGGGTATTTCCTCTGCATTTTTCAAAAGTGAGAAGGTGGAGGTTCCATATGATTTCGTCTGTTCAGAGCAAGAAGGGCATTAACTATGTGTTAAAGGATACAAATAAATGCCCTTCTGGCTCCAAACAGACAATTTGAAAGTTGAAAGTTAATCTATAGAGAGCAAGAAGAGCATTGAATCTTTGCTAAAGCCCATCTAGCTCTAATCAGAAGATATTGTTTTGATTTTATTTTCCAGGATGGCAACCACATACACAAATGCTCATGGAGTAACTTCTGAAGCATTTTGAAGGTAGTTATCTGTTGGCAGGATACTGGTACTATACCCTGAAAGAAACATATCACAAGCCAATAGCATTATTGTAAAATCCATGAAAAAAATATCGTTTACAACCCTCAAAACAAAACAAAAACAATAATTCTGTTTACAAATATCAGACAGCATCAAACCAGGATCGATAAGAAGGTGCACATAAATGTGTAACAATCACCACAGCTAGTATGTGTAAAATAACACCCCCCCCCCCCAAAAAAAAAAAAATGACGACAACACACACACACACACAAACACAAACAAACTTTTCATGGCATTCTAGGGGTTAACAGTTAAGGAGTTTGAAAAAAGTAAAGGATAACATAAGACTACACAATTAGGGTGTTCACAGAATCGAAAGTCTGTTTGATTCCATAAATAATAATAAATAATAATAATAGTGGCTACTTGTTTAGCACACAGGTCCCCCTTTCGGCGCTCAAGGTGCTAACAAAAAAAAAAAAAACCATAAAAAAACATAAGAAGAGAACTGAATTCTCCTGAACATAGTAAAATTAAAATATTGGAATAATCACATCGAAAGGAACAGGTAAGTTTTCAGTTGAGATTTAAATGATTCTGTTGATGACAAATGATGTATTTGCAGAGGAAGTTCATTCCAGAGTTTTGGACCTATGGCAGAGAAAGCCCCATCATCCCAAGCATGTTTTAATCTAGGTATATGAAGCAACAGTGTGTCTGATGAAGAGCGAAGACTACGTACACAATGTATGGGATTACATTTGGAAATGGAGTTGCACAAGTATGTGGGGGAAAGAGTGAACTGAGTAAACTGAGAGTATATTTGAATTTGTAATATCTCTTTATAGAAGTACTATTCAAATTTCAAAGCTCATATTCTGAATATAGTAGTGACATTCAATCCCTAAGATAAAGTGCAAGATGTCTTTTGGTGATTGGTAAACCTTAAAAGGATGTGAGTGGGCGCGAAAAGCTACAAATAAATTTCATGTAACTCGACATACAGTCTGGAAGAAAATTTATGATATTGTGGAAGAACACCTGACCCAAATATTAGCACATTACTACAGTCATTAGTCTAGATATTGTCACCAATGCATATTTTGAGTCTTGATCATGAATTTCAGAAAATGTAGAATAAGTGACAAGAGCGACTGAAATTATAGGACCACCATTTTACGTCTTCTCTTCTACTGGGGAAATCGTGATGATTACTGGCATGAGAATAATTTTCCAGCGCACGTTAGAAGCCAGTCAGTAATTGATAATTTAGGCCAGAGCGAGAATGCAGCTAAATCAACGATGTACAATCGGGCAGACTAACATGTCATCAAATATTTATGTCTCACACCCAAGCAGGAAAACAACTTATTCCACTTTGGAGTGTAATGGAATTGTTTCAAGTCGAAAAAAAAAAAAAAATAAAAAAAAAAATATATATATATATATATATATATATATATATATATATATATATATATTTACCTTTCAATCTTTTAACTCCACATTCTTTTTTAAAAATCTTTTCTTTGATGTATTATGATTGGTTGTCTTAACAAGTGTAAATGTAGAAATTTTGATGTCCTAAACATGAATATGAAAATTGTTAAAGAAAATTCAATATATTCTTATCACATTTTTGTGTTACAGAAAAGATGTGATTTGACCCTTACCCATATTCCCAGTACTTACTAAAATATGTAAGAGATTTGTGTTCACAACAAGTCTGAATGTTCTTTATGCATATATAAGACCTTGAGAAGTCAAAGATACAACAAATCAACTTTTTTGCATATTAGAGAAAGATGTACCTAAATGGAAATCACATTTAGTGGAAAAGATTTATTCTTCACTACAAAAACAAATGTATTTCAAATATGACAAAGAATTGCCATTAGAGATTTAGGTTCCGAGAATCAGCTCTCATGCATTGCTTTCCCCCTGGACAGAGAGAGAGTAAAATCAGAAATCCATTCTCTGAGAATGGGTTATTGATTTCCCTTTTACACTCTCCCACTTTCGAGGTGCACGATTCCTGGCATTCACACCCGTCCCTCTCCTTCCACCTTCTCGCCTCCAATCTCCATGTTCATGAGGCAAGTACTCATCGGGGGATTTGAATCCCACGATGCGCACTTTGGCGCCTAATGGCTGACGGCGAGCCACCCGAGGCTCCATTTGCCTGAAGATTAGGATGCAAGAACATGCGATAGGGGATAGGGGAATGTGCTTACGATGTGTCTTTGGGGCTTCCTCAAGAATCTACCGTCAAAAACACCTAGGAATTCCCACAAGGAGTGGGCATCATATGGAGGGTGATATGAAGCTGGGAGCACCATCGGCAGGTTAGCAAATCTTACGCGGGGTATAACAAACATATTCGGCATCACCCAACATAATGCACTGTAAATATTTTCCTTGCAGAACTCAAAGTTGACACTCCTGGTCCCTTAAGGATATTTGATCGATGTCAGAGACGGCAAGAATGGAACAAATGCGATACCAGAAATGAGGAAAAAATGGGTGATGCCCTCCATGAAAAAATATTGTTTGCATACATTCTAGGGATTCAGTCCAATAAATATGCAAATATTGTGTATTCAAGATGTTGTCATGATTTCACTGATTTACATTAATGTAACCACAACACAGTGGTTTCTCTTTTCTTACTTGAAAGGACAATATATGATTCTCCAATCAATGCAAAAAAGTTTTTTTTTTTTTCAAAGTGAAAATGTTTTATCATTGTCTAGAATTATAATTTGTTAATAAACTTTTGAAATTTGAAATTTGAAATTAACCATCTCCACTTCCTCTTTCTTATTCCCTCCTTCCTATCTTTCTCCCTTTAAGTTCTGGGATTTCTTCTTTTGTTTGCTCCTGTTCCTCTCTTAATTTCTCAGAAACAGACATTGCCATTACTTTACCAAATCAAAGGTCATTGCACTATTACAGCTCCAAATATCAGGGAGGTGTTCATGGGATCTGACTGCAACCAAGAAACAAAGTTTTGAAAAATAAGCTGTTTTCATACTACGTTTTACTTGTTATTAACAGCTTGTGCCAAAAACTCTAGCATAATCAGAAATGCAGTAAGATTGTACAGGTACCTGATTTAGACCCCCCCCCCCCTCAAAAAAAAAAAAATCTTATGATTGCAGTTCTGCAATTAGAAAAGCATTTCAGTGTGTTCAGTTCTGAGTAACATTGTCCTGATTCTGGCTTTGAAAAGTTCTATGAACACACCCTTAGTTGATTCTGATATTGATTATGTTACCATGGCTGATGACTGCAATCAATAATAGTTATCGAGACAGAGTATCAGAGACCAGATATTACATAATACCCATTATTCATCACGCCCCATCCGGAATTGAATCTTGGTCAAGTTCCGTTCGGCTTTGAGGTTCAGGGAATTTGAAACCTTGCCAACGAAATATCCTGGTTCAAAAGCAGGTCATAAGTTACAGCTTAATGAAGCATTATTTAGAAAAATTGATTTGGAAGGGAGGTGCTAATCAAATCTACTAGAGTTTATAAAGTGAATTGATCAGCTTTCTGGTCACCTCATTGATGTACCATCAGGGTTCACTGGCAAAATATCTTGCACATTACGGTAATAATAATAAAAGTAACTTTGAAATATACAAGTATTTCACTTTATCTCTGCTATTGCTACCATTACTATTTTTCAATTTCAGGAGTAAGGGCTGCACACCAATTTTCACAGGGGGAAAAAATCCTTTCTTTGAAAGAAAAGACAAAGTCTGCCTCCTCTATGTTACATATTTAGAGTAACAGCTCCGTGGAGTGCGACAGCCCGTAATGCGTGAAAGCTGCATGAAAGTTCATTTGCATAATCAGTCTTAACATCAATCATAAACAGTGCATTCATGCTGGCTTGCGAGAAACAGCGTGCAGATCGTCCACGGTCGAACACGAATGCCCCCAAGCATCATTTACATGTCAACAAGGGTGTCGTAATTATCATCATCATCATCATTAGCGTTCCTTGTGCAGTCACAAGCTCGCTCTCTCTCCATCTTTTTGTTCTTTGCTTTCTTTTCATCATCTCTTTTCCTATCCCGTCTGTCTCTCATTCATACATCATCCTCTCTCTGTTTCCTTCTTTCTCTACTTCCCTGTTTCTCATTCTTCATCTCTCTCTCTCTTCTTTATCTCTTTTTGTCTCCCTCTTTTTTTCCTCTCTCTACCATCTTCTATCTTTCTCTTATCTTTCTCTCTCTCCCTCTTCTCTATCTCTCCATCTCTCCCTCCCTCCTCCTCCATCTCTCTCTTCCTCCCTCTCCCTCCACCTCTATCTCTTCTCCTCTATCTCTCTCTCTCACTCTCTTCCCAATCTCTCTTTATTCCTATGTTTATTACTAGCTATCTTTTACCATCCCCTCTCTCTTTCTACCCTCATCTCTTCATTCCTGCTTCTTTTAGCATCGTTCATAATTTCTTCATTTCTCTTTTAATCTCTGTTCCCTTCATTCTATAGACAGTAAAATACTTCTCCACTGCTGGCCATCACATTCAGTGCACGAAACTGTCTTCGGTAACTATCAAAGGGTAGAAGGTAAATTGTACCCTGAATCTCTATGAACTTGAACTTGATCACTTTGGACACATACTCCCTAGCACAATGCTAAAAGACAAGTTGAACCAAGGGAAGTGACTGCTAAAATAATTTACAGTCAAACCTGTCTAGAAAGGCCACCCAAGGGAAACAGACACAGTGGCCACAGCAGACAGGTGTCTGCTTAAGGTAGGTTCTATAAAATATCTTTCTTCTTCAAGGGAGACAATATAAGTGGCCACTATAGTCAGGTGATTGCTAAAGGTAGGTTCTATAACATCTTTTTTCTTTAACCCATTCATGACAGGAATTATTTAAAGCCTAATTTGATCAGCTTTTATTCTTCAAATTGGCAACACCAACATTCTTATTTTATTGCTACATTTTTCTTATAAAACGTCATGTATCTGAAATGAATATAAATTGACAAATTATGATGAGAAGTAAAAAAGTTGCCAATTTGCAGGGGAAAACGGTGATTTTAAACCTGCTATCACATTGCCAATTTAAGGATTTTAATGCTTATTTTCCTTTAAAAAATTTTCAGCATCAAACAACGAATATTGATGCAACGAAAATGGACACAGTATGTGTAGAATTTTGTGCTCTTTCTGCTCATGTATTTGGTATCATTTTTAAGGCTCTGCATCAAAAGTTATTAGACCAAACCACATAATGTGGACCCTCTGTCACAAATGGGTTAACCATGCAAATAAAAAAGATAAATATACACCAAAATGAAGACAGTAAGCCCCCCCCCCCCAAAAAAAAAAAAATAATAATAATAATAATATAAATAGACAAATATTTTTTAAAAATCAACAAACAAACCTGATAGTTACAAATCTAGGCTAAAATAATACTTTACAAATCAGATAGATGAAGGGGATAAAAGTGACATTGTTTTCTAGGCAACCTGTTTAATGATCACAAACTACGATAAGAAACAAAATCATTATACTTTCCTTTAATTTTCACATTTCACATAATCTGATGACAAATGATTTGTATGTGAGTGTGGTGATTGATTGCCTAATGCTGTGGAAGTGATAGGCAAGGTAAATGTTAATGCGCTGTGAAGCGCTGAGCGTGAAGTCAAAACCAGTGGATGGAATTAGCAATTATAATTGAGATAACATTATTGAATCCATTTCAACGACATGTATTCCATCTCATGCTGCTTCTTCGCATGCACATAACGTACAAGAAAACGAAAAAAAAACTAAAAAAAAAAAAAAAAAACCCAGAAGAAAATGGACAAAAAAGGCAATGCCCTACTGTTTCAACTCACTGTAATGTGCTAATAACTGCATAAAAACGGGAAACATGATGTATGGCTGCCACGATATCTTGCGACAGATTCGGTTCTCATAATTACAGCCGATGAGCAGGTCCAAACCAATTATCTCCCTCATCCATCCCCTATCTTTCTCACTGGCAGTGGAAGGACAGTCGTCGTGCCCTCGATATTCTGCTTTCTTAATCACAAACATCTTCACAGTATTTTTTTTTTTATACTTACATGTACTACTCATTCTCTAATCTCTTTATTCTCCTTGTCTGTTACAATCTCCTTATGAATAGATAAACAAATTCACATTTACTCTCTGTCTATCTCTTCTCCTCAATTTTTTCCTTTCTCTCTCTTTCCCTATATTTCTCATGCATATCCATTTCCCCAAGAATCCCGCTTGAATTTCAGCTTCTCTAATACTGTTTATTTTGAATTTATGTCAATCTGTATAATTTATGTTGATCCCATTCAGGAGCACCGCTCCTTAATCTGTTAAAGCGCAAATATGTAGAGTACATAATTAATCTACTAGTATCACGAGCAGTTAAAAGTGGCACACAATAGGAAAGCTCGTGAAACCGAAAAGACCCATGTGCCTCACATTTTTTATCCCGGTGATGTCATCTCTGATGTAAGGGGTCACAATTATATTCTAAAATTTGCTGAAGTTGAAGATTATGGACATCTTACATCTGAGTACAACCCAAACTTGAAAATTTTGATAATTTTGGTGAAAAAGGGCTACTTTATGAAACCGGTGAGGAAATGTACCAATGATCTGTCAGGAAAACTTCTGACAAGGTACTTCACAGATACCAATTATTATGTAAAAACAGCCCAAAGGGTTGAAATCGAGAAGTTATTTCAACTGTATGCAATGTGCCTCGCATAGCTGCCAAAAGAGTCCTACAAAGCTTCTCAACATGGCAAAAGGAAATGCTCACCAGCAAATCCTGAATAATGATTTCATGAGAGAGGGATTACATTTCATCATTGCGCCCGAAGCAATTCACAACAAATCAAATTCTTGAATAACATCATATTTCACACTTGCCCTGCATATCTGAGCATTATTGACTGACTTTTTCCCACCTTTCATGTTACGTGGGTTGTCATTCTATCACTGCCATTCCTTTATCTTATCGCTTCATCAATGCATATACATGCAGCCTCCATGTCAACATGTAACATTACCTCATGCAGCCCCTTTCGGTACATTCACATTATCATACCTAGAAATGCCTGAACATTCAAAGATGAGCTTTAGAAACCATGAACAAAATCACAACCCACAATAAGATCTTTTTTTTTTTAAGTTTACTTCAGGCAATATCTTGATGCTGTCCTCATATGGACAAGAAAATGAAAGAAAATAGTTCTTCTTCTTTCAATATACATGTATATTCTTTGAGCCTGAGGAGAAAAGCAGATGCCCATTCATCTAAGCCTTCTGAGAAAATGCTGACATTTGTATCTAATCACATTTAACACTAGCAAGCTATTGAATCCTTGTCGTTCTCCAATTTTTTGCAAACAGATACAGCCTACGGGGAGTGTATACCCGTTAGAATCAGATAATATTTGCACGTCTACAAAAACAAATGGGCAGGAAATTGGGAGCCATGTGTGAACTCCCTTCTTCCAGCACACCGCCCCTCTCTACCACCAGCTAGGCCCCTCCCATACTAGGTTAATCCTCCCAGCGACCCTTTCCGTTTGTGTTTAGCTGTCTGTACATCAACAATTTTCAATTCCAATCACCAAGCAGGTTCTTGAACAAGCTGTCTTCTCTCCCATCACCTTCATCTTCTACACTACCTCATATCGCAAGTATGCGAACATGGAACTCAAGAACAACAGACGGGGCCTTGCATCACCTCCTCATCATTTTTTTTTTTCTATTTTCTTTTTTCTTTTTCCAGCTACCTTAAAGGGGAAATACATTATGAGAACTCTTGGGAGAAAACTACAAAGAATAATTCATGACTGACGAAAACTCTTGATACTGCCAATTGTGAAATTCTTTTGCTTCTCAGTATGTATACTATTACTGATAGTTATAAAAAATTGAATAATAATAATAATAATAATAATAATAATAATAATAAAATAATGATTACAATAACAACAAGGATTTCTTGCAGAGTAAACCATTTTACTTCTGAAACTAAACTATCAAAATGAAAAATGCTCACTCTTTACTTGGACTACAACAATAACAACAATTTCATTATTTCTGGAGAAATTTTCAAGACTGTTGTGCTGAGTGCTGCGAGTCTTGGCACATCCATTCACAAAAAAAAAAATCTGTTGCCATAGGGCCTACTGGTAGTTTCTACTGCCACAGAGTCTCTGCAGCTCACACCTGAGGTATCCAGGTGTTACAGCCGTAAACCCGACTGCTAAATTTCCACAAATCCTGGCTCATTTGTTCGATGAAACAAAGCTTTATAATTCATAAAGATCAATGCCAAGAGGACCAGAGTATGAATGAATACTATTTCAACAGGGGGGGGGGGGCTAAACACCACCACAAGAATTGTGGTACCTTCTTTGATGACCTCTGACATCGGGAGGGATGTTGTGTGACTCAAGTGAAAGCCAAGGTCTGTCACTATGCAACCCATGTTCTCTGCAATCATCCCTTTGTAACTTCATAATTTCAGGAAGGGGACAAAATCTGGGGGGGGGGGGGGACCTTCATTTGCAGCTCTTCTTTTAGGTTCACATTTTCACTGGCATGATGTCATTGGGTTCTGTTTTAATGTACATGTACTTGTATTCTTCCCCCTTTCTTTCTTTAAAAAGGGGCTTAAATATGTTCCTAGCTGCTACATACTGTTTTTTCCTTTGTAGCAATGTTGGGGGGGGGGGGTGCTCCAACAGTGCTAAATAATGAACAAAATCACTCACCTCTCCCAGCCGTAGAGGTGAAGGAAAGACATTTGGAACACCACACTTGGGAGTAATCTGGAAAGATGAAAAAAAATGGGAAAAACATTCTCAAATACATTTTGTACAGTTAACCATGTGAGTGAATAAATGAATTCTTTCAATCCAGGGAGGTGGAAGCACCTCCCTGTTGAACTCCTCTTTCCTGAAAATGAAAATGATGAAATAGTGTGGAGAAGTATGCTTAACCCGCTTGATAATTATATTCACAAATTTCAGACATAAAAGAGTATCATTAGTGACAGTAATAAAAGTACAATTTTTATGTGCTTCATTTGCATTTCATTGACTTGTGAGAGCATTTTATCAATTCCACATACCTGCAGTGACAAAACTACCTAATAAGCTTCAAAATGAATACTTCACTAGATGGTTGAATGTATTTGATATCCTTGACACATAGGAATTTGACTCTTAGCCAAAAATGTTACATAGTACCTCGAACATTAGCATTAAAAAGCTGTTCATGTCTGAAAAGAGGAGTGCATCTACATGTATAACAAGCCTTGGTTATTGCTATGATACTAATTAAAAGAGCTTGCTTAACGACCAACAAGGTCAACAAAACAGCTTTCATTACCAGACAACCCCTGAAAAATACATGTGAATATGGAAGAGGTCAATTACTACAATTAACTTAATGGCCTTTCATAATTTTAGGCTGTAATGGTGCAATCTGTACACCACCGTCACCATAGTATCATCGGAACATGAAGGGAAAAAGCTATTGTGTTCAGTGTCGGTGCTTTTTAGCCTTGGCTTCTGATAATGGCTACCATCACTGTCATCCTCTTCAATGATATCATCAAAACTATAGTCGCAATCACCACTATGATTGTCATCATCATCGACATCATCATCGACATCATCATCGTCATCATCATCATCATCATCATCATAATCATCACTAGTATATCATGTTACCACTACCTCCTTCTCTTCCTCTTCCTCCCCCTGTCCTGCCCTTCTATTCCCTCTGCTCCTTCTGTAATTAAAAAAAACTGTTGTCACCACAACCATGACCATCTCAGCATATCCTCATCCTTATCATCAACTCCATCAACATCTTTAGCATCATCATCACAATCAATTTCATTCTCCTCTTCCTCCTCCTCCTCCTCCTCCTCCTCCTCCTCATCATCATCATCAACAGCAGCAGCAGCAGCAATAGCACCATCATCTATAGCTCTCCTACCTCCACTATCAAAAACTCCATCTCTCCCATCTTCATTTTCACGGTTACCATGACAACACCATCATCAAAACTTTATAAAGTGACTGATGAATTCACAGACAACTGCGATAGAAACCCCTTTCAAAAAGTACCTTTAAACAAAACTCCTCATCTAAACACATCACCATATTTCAGGAGGCATATCAAATTTCTCAGCAACTATGCACAAACTGGTTGTCTTCATATCACTACAATAGTACAAGAAGGAAATGATCTCTTACTCCACATGGCAGTGAGGGTTGATTTATGGCAGTCATACAAATAAATAAAGGGGCCTCGTAAAACAGTCTTCAGCCTCCTTCACCACCATCTCCCAGAAAACTTCGAGATAACTCAATTCTTGAAAGAACTTGGAGATACAGTGAGAACTCAGTAGTCCTTGCTACGTTGTTAAAGCAGGAATCTCATTATATCAGTGTTAAAAACAATAGAATATAAAGAGCTGGGATCAGAATATTACCGTGTTATATCAGAAATATTGTTATATCAGATTTCTTTATACCGATTTTCCACTGTATACATATTTCTTACCGTAGTTCTGAAAGAAAAAAAAAAAGAAATTCACTTGAATATTTTTTTCATATTTTTTCCTCTCGCATCAGAAGATAAATGTGTTAAATATTTTTCCAGTTTTATCCATGGTCTCAGAGAGGAAAACTAGCTTCAGAGTACTAAGTATCTTCCTCAACCAAAATTTAAAAAATCTGTTAAAATGTTTATTTCTTTTTTCTCCCCCACTAATTTTGCTGGAGCATACCTACATATATCATTTATTGAATATATATATTTTCCATTCTAGCTTTGACATTTCCATTTTCAATACAGTTGTTACAAGTGATTCAGCACATCTAATAAATTAACCAAAATTGTATCACAACTCCCCACAGCTTACACACAATAGTACATGAAATCTCCTGGGGAAACTGCATGGTCTGTATTCAACAACAGGAAACACTGCCACAATTCCCCAGTCAATAAAACTACAATAGTAATATTTGTTTCAATTTTTTCACAGAAAAAAGTACAAATGCAAATGGAAAAATGCTGCATTTAAGCTATTATTGCCATCAAAATGCTGGAACAAGTCATAAATGTGGTTGGGAGCATGCATTTCCTTCTTATTCTTTTCCTTCTTATTCTTTTCCTACAATAAAAAGTGCAGAATTGCAGACATACATGTAGTAAAATACCAGTATGCTTTTTCTCTGCATTCATGCCATCATACCCCCTATCCGTGCTTAGTACCAGTCTACCAGAAGGCATTTAATACCGTTTTTAATTTTTTGTATGTATATTATCTGTTGAAAGGCAGAAAGGCCTTAACTCATGAACATTTACAGAGCTTGGGATAAACTTGAGTTCTGGTCATGTGATCACAATATGAAAGAAACAGTTTAGAAGAAATAAGGAATCAACTCAATCTTTTTGAAAAGCATATAAACCCAGAAATGGGTATATCAGACTACACATAGATGATCAAGCTGAACACTCAAGCTGTTTTTTTTTTTCATGTCACATTTCAAATACTAGGGCATTTGAAGGGATACAAAGGCTTTACATTCATGAAAAATTGCTTCCACACTGATATCAAAAGACTGAGAAAGCTCACAAATTTTCTTTCACCTCTTCTCAAAACTCAGGTTTCTTTGTAAAGCCTTTCTGTGCTTTGAATAGAAGATAAGAAAAATCCTGCTTCTTTCTTAAAGCAAATACTAAGTCAACTACATTTTCCATACCAATTTCTAACTTCAGCTAACATGCTCAAGCACAATGCAAGTATGCGGATCATTCTTATGACTTGGAATGCAGATGAGAAAATGCACAGATTTAGATTTACTCCTCAGGCTTCGAAGCTGATCATTACTGCCTCTGGGTTACCTCCATGCGGACAACGGCTGGCGCCAAACTGATTCTGCAGCCTGCAACCCAGCAGACATTGCTGGTATGGAGAGCTCTGTCATCATCCAACATGGCCAATGAATTAAACAACTTTAAAGGGGGGAGTCACACCACCACAGCCAATGAATTATACAACTTAAAAGGGGTAAGTAACAATCGCCATAGATAGCCAATGAAATGAACAAATTTAAAGGGACAGTGACAACCTTCATGGCCAATGTATAAAACAGCTTTAAAGGAATAATGCACATTGCACAATGCAAGAATTCTAAGGAATGATCATATACACAGCAGTTACATACTGAAGACGTTAACCCATTCGTGACAGGAATTATTTAAAGCCTAATTTGATCAGCTTTTATTCTTCAAATTGGCAACACCAACATTTTTATTTTATTGCTACATTTTTCTTATAAAACGTCATGTATCTGAGGTGAATATAAATTGACAGAAATTATGATGAGAAGTCAAAAAGTTGCCAATTTGCAGGGGAAATGGTGATTTCAAACTTTCTATCACATTGCCAATTTAAGGATTTTAATGCTTATTTTCCTTTAAAAAATTTTCAGCATCAAACAACGAATATTGACGCAACCAAAATGGGCACAGTTTGTGTAGAATTTTTGCTCTTTCTGCTCATGTATTTGGTATGATTTTTAGGGCTTTGCATCAAAAGATATTAGGCCAAACCACAAAATGTGGACCTCTGTCACGAATGGGTTAAGCAACAGTACCACATTGTTTTACCAAAAGCTTTTAATAAATCGTAAACACTCCCTCACCATGGAAACCTATGGAGAACATCTGAAGAGGAATGTTCATCAGAAATCCCAGTTTACAGGTCTTTGCATTCCCACTGCCAGCCACTTGCCACATTCTTTGGCGGGGCAGCTCATACATCATGCACTTAGCTTTTATGCCATCTAGATGGTTCAAATGCACGATAGGGCTCTCATGGTATTACATAGTGAGAAGAAAATGTCTCATGAGGCAATGTGAACATTCCCTCCAACATTCTGTGTACTCAGACTGTGTATTCAACTGTCCTTTGACTAGCGCCTAAGCGCATCTCAGCGTGTGCCAATCATCATGTCCTGCATGTGGTCTAGACCATCATGTCCATGAGGAGGTTTCCCTGGATGATGAGTCAATGTGAACATCTTCTTCGGGGGAGGGGGGGGGGGGCAATGAGCATTTTAGCTCTGAAGAGACCTTCCAAAGAGGTATCATAAAGGATTTGCAGATTTGGGGTGGTGTCTTTTTTAAGATGACAAAATACTTAGGCTCTACATTACGATTAACCCGATGAATACTAACTCCAAAATAATTTGGGTTAGGGTCTATGGAAGTTATGTGTTACAGTATACTAAAATCATATTGTGGTCAGCAGGTCAAACAAACACTTTGTAAATTGTACTAAATAATCTAAAATCAACTATTAAAAAGGCTATCTTTTACTCCTAAATAGATAGTTTGGCTTGGATTAAAAGCTTGTCATCCAGAACTGATGAATTATTGTCCATTTGCCTTTCCGTCTGTTTGTGTTTGTATCTCTGCTGTCCATTATTGTAGACTCTCTTTGTCTACATGATGTAACATCTTGTCTACCAATAGCTATACCATGTATCACTTGCTTGTACATCTCTACAATTTCAGTCATACCTTCACAATATCAAACGACTGCTTCCAAGTATGCAACGAAATAGAGCCATAAGTACAAAAGAACCAATTTCTCAAACTCTGAATATTTCTACAATTCACAAGCTAAGATATACAGGATTTTTTCTGATAACAGTAGATGTTAATGATATCAATATATGACATAAAGATTTGCATCATGAGCTCTAGGATACCGGGGGTACATAATTCGAAAAATAATCATCTCAGAAAACACCGGAGTTGATCAGAGACAGTTTTTCGTTTTCAGATTCCGTGCATCTTCGCGTTGCATACAAACAGGGTGACAAAAGTACAGGAAGCCCACAACTCATGACCCTTTCTTGATCTTGAAGGGGTATTCTTTGGGGTACTATATGATCCACTTTCTGTAACGACTCTTAAGCGAGAAGCCCATCAGCTTGATCATGCCTATCTTCATTGGCCTACATACATGGTGAAGTCTTTGAGCGAGGTTCGAGGTGTCGCATCCTTGTCAATATTCATGGCACGCACTTAAAACATTCAGAAGGCTAACACTGATTTCACGATCAAAAAGATATATGGTTTGCCCTGTTCCAGATGACAGGGTATCTCATAAAAAGAGACTGATCTTTTCCGAACTTTGAAGGAAGGCAGCACCGACTTGCACAGAGTGCCACAGACTCTTTTCTGATTGCCTGGAAAACCTTTGTGTAAACTTGAATATTACTGTATACTGTGAATATTTATATATTTATTTTCAGACACTATTCTATACCTTCACTTTTTTGATACACTGTCCTTAATAGCCTGAACAGCATTTCAGTTTAATAGAATCGTGGTACTCCAAACGTTCTCATACAATCAATTCCCAACAACCAACGTGACTCAATCATTATTCCTCTATTTATGATTGATTACATTTTGAATCTGTCAATATATCTTTCTCCTGTCAGTATATATTGTATACTGTTCTGTGAATGTTTATATTTTCTTAATTTTTGCCTTGTTTTGTCCTGGTTTACAGACAGTATCCTAGGCTCGATGTTTTCACATACTTGTATTTGGAAGTTATTTTTCAACAAATTGAAGCATTTGAATGTAGAAATGTCGACTAAATTTGACACTATACATCACATTGTAAATGTAGAAAATTAGGATTATTCAGGTGTAAAATTTAGCATCATCTTTACAGCTTTCAGGAATCTAGCAAAACTTTCAGTGACAATGACAATGTTTTTGTTTGATTGTTTGTTTTTTGTGTTTTTTAATGTTTTGCCCTTTTTCCAGAAAACTTATGATATACTGTACACTATCCCAGCGATACAGCTCAAGAAATCTTACGACTATTTTTCTCTTTCTCGGTTTTGATCATCTTACATCTTCCCTCTTATCATCTTCTTGGACTCATGACCAAGTCACAGAAAGCTAGTTACATCTACTTTTGTAAGGGCCCTTTTCTTTGAAAGGGGGTGTACCGCTCAAAGAGCGTACATAGGCCTACAGTAAGAGCAAGCGCCATCGAACCCCATCTCCTTGAAATATTAAGAGCATATTTTCGACACCAGGCAAAAAATTACAGACACCTTCAGTGCGAGGGTCTGATGTAACACTACCAAACGATCTCCCATAAGGCCATGCCCTTGCCCGTTACCAGGTGCAACTGTGATTTTGTGCTAGCCTCCCTCAAGGGTTCTATACTTAATTATTCAGCAGTCCATTTCCCTTGAATTGAACACTTAATAGGTGATTATTGCTGAGCCCTTTACAAAGAAAACTGGCAACTTACGATCCTTCATTTTTTTCCAGCTGTGACATCTGTATTTGTTATTTGTGTAAACTTTTTGTTCTTTTCTATGAAAATGATGTACATAGATCTTAAGGGATTTCGACACAATGAGTCAATGATGCATATAATTTGCATTTAGCAGTCTCCATGGTTTTTGGTTTCTTCTGTGCAGGGATATAGTTTTCTTAACTCATCTAGCTGTTTAAACAAAACAAGTTATAAAGCCCAAAGAGTCCTCAAAAGCCTGAAATGCTAAAAAAAAGGCCTGAAATTGAGAGGTGCAAGAACCTGAAATAAGGCTAAATAAGCATCTTCTCAACCTTTCTTTTTTCTCCTGTGAAATCTCCACTTGTTATTCCTGGTATCAAAAGCTGCTTTCTTTTCTATGAAAATGGATACAATTCAAATAGGAATCAATGAAGCTAACTATTAATTTTTCAAAACCATATTCATTTTTGCCATCACTTAGCGATAAGAACATTAGAACTGAAATAAGAGATTTCCAGAGGTGCAAGTACCAAACACACAAGTAGTTCCTTGTACTTTTTGTTCCTGGCTTGCACAGTAACGAATGCCTGGCATCATAGGCATGGGGTTTGCGTAACATACCACACACCTTGGAATTGACATTGTACTCCGTTTAAATGAGGCCTTTGTCAGCTAATCACTACACTGACGTTGATTTAATCATTATGAGCCACCAATTACTGGAGCAGAAAATGAAAACACATTGGAAGCCAATTTTCATGCCCCAAATATTTCATAAACATTTGGGCTGGCTTGTTACCAAATCATCTCTGCTATGCTCTAGATATAATACTCCTCTGTCTCATAGCACTACATGGCATTCCATTTTATTTTCAAGGATTTTCTTTGACAAGTACTAATCCACTCATGAAGTTTCATCGTACTAAAAAAGCCTGGTTTCGAATCCGTGGAAATTATTCTAGCCATTAGAACACGATTATTTCTAGAAACTGGGGATAGCAATTAATTTCAAGGCAATTTAGATCCATTCCTCTGATGTTTTATTAATTAGTCATCATAGCTTAGACAAAAAAGGAGAATCCTTCATGATCTATATCTTCAGCACATACAAAAGGACGGATGATCCAAGGAGGTACCGCTACTATTTTGGTTGATCTAATAAATTGTGAGGGAATCCCTTTTCATCACTGGGAACTGCAAACAACATCGCCAAAATTGGAGAAACGTCCCAGTTTCTCTTTCCAACACTGGAATGGTAGAGTTTAATTTGGAAATAAAGATGACAAAAAACACATAACTTTTCAGTGAATAGAACATGTTTCAAAGTTGGCGCACTTCGTCATAAGCCTGAGATATTCAGTCAGAGTCAGCTTACATTATACAGGTATACTCTTTGGTTACAAAGAAAGTCATGCAATTGGTTAGAAGTATTTAGTGAATTCAGTTTGATTACAAAGAACATTCAGCTAATAATTACAAGGTACAAGCAGATGTGATGGAATCCGTGTAAAGCTGGGGACAAAATGGTCAAGTGGAATGGACAAGTGGATTTAACACTTGAAATCATTAATGAAACTTTTAATGTTATTTTTTCTAATGAGGTCTACAAATCACAAGGTGCTGTGTATAATATGTTACCACACTAATATTCACACCTTATTAATCCCAAGGTGGTGATATAAATACAGTATATATAGTCCTCCATTTGTTAACCCAATAATTCTTGACGGGTTGTTTCCTCCTCGGTCACTATATCAGCCACTGTTTATGAACTGAGCTCCTGCTGCCAGTCATTGCATTCCGGACATCTTTGGTGTTTATTTCAAGCCAGAAGTTCCCTACTAGACCCTTGTCACACCAAGAGAAATCCTGCTCATGATCTTCAAGAATCAATTCCAGTAGCTGAATGCCTTTCCTGAGGATATCAATCAACGGTACGCCTGACCAGGCCCTATCACATCATGTCACAAACTTGTTCATGATTCTTCTAGAATCCATTTCAGAAGTTTACTTCCATGTGTGAATGCACCATACATTCTACACTGACATCTATCAACAATAACTCACTTGAAACAGTTTGTTATTATCTTTGAAACATACATGTATATGGAAAATACTGTCACAGAAGAAATGTATTACACAGTACCGTTAAATCACATTCTTTCGTAACCAATTTCCAATAGCTACTGTCCATGAGGACAATCTCTTTTCCCTTGAACCCCCCCCCCCCCCTCCCCCACATCGGTTAACTTGCTAAATAGCATATTCATTAGAATGTCCTTTCAGAAATAGCCATGCATGCAAATCATATGGATGAAGAGAAATATGGCACGGAGAACTGGCATATCCATACCTTCGTCTAAGGAGGGGCACTACATCTCAGCTTGCGATAGTCCATGGCCAGTAACAGAGGCGTCAATCAGTTTCTTTTGGGGGGGGGTGCCAAACTAAAAATTCTAACCAGTGTTTCCTTTTATCCAAAAAATTTGCAGACAAGCAAAAAAAAAGAGGGGTCCCTGGCTTTTCAGGTTTTTCAGGTATCTCCTTTTACCACAAAAATTGGCTGACAAGCTATCATATGAAATACAACACTTCCATACTTTTTTTTTGGGGGGGGGGCTTGTCCCATGTCCCCTCCCCCCTGATTAATGCCCATGGCCAATAAACAACTTTTAGAGGGCCCTCATTTAGAAGCATGTAGCATGTAAAATGCATTTCTAAAAAAGATCTTATACAATTATTGACTTCCATATGATTACCTAGAATACGGGCAGCATTTTTTCCATGGTTAAAAATCCATTGCAAGGGGTAAAGTGCCCCCTTGCCCCTCCCACAAATATGCTAGCAGAGAGGAGAGTGGCAAAATATGAGGTTGGAAGGACTTCTGATATGATGTGCATCCGGTCAAGACGATTCATGGGTCACTAGTGGTCATTTTACCATCTGTAAGGTCTTCATCAGCTGACCATGCTAAAACCAACTTTCATCACTCTGCCACACTGTACTTGGCTTGGAGGATGTATTTATGGATAAACAGCTTAAAGGAGATTGAGAAATGTTATGAGATGGAAAATGAAGAATGAATTGCAAAACATATTTTTCAAGCTTACTCAATATTTTGGTTTATATTTCAATTGCTTTAAATAGTTTCAAATAGTCTGACTTATTTCATGAAATTTGCAAAATCATGACTACAGTTTCATATTTATTTATAGTGCATTGACAAAAAAAGAAAAGAGTAAGACATATTTTCCAAAAGTGCCTTGAATTTCGATTATTTAGATTTTTCATGTACATGTAATATCTACACTTTGATTTTCATTATTTGGAATTCAACGTCAAGTTTACTAATATGTGGCTTGAGTCCTGAACATCATTTGTTTGCCTGATTCTATTGAATAATCCACATTACACCAGCATGCATGGAAGGAGATTACAGAGGTATATTTCGCTAGACCTATGTGAGTAAAATGTCTGACATAATTGCATACATATTCCCCAACTATTTTCCATTTATCATACTCTGTCATTGAATTGGAAAATAACTGATACATTCCGTGTATTAGCCAGACTAACTGAAGTGGCACTCCACAATAATGAGGCTTATCAATAATAGTCCTGATATTTTAAACACTGCTGATACCCTACCCCATTCAATTATCCCAAGTGCTCCCCTTTCGCCAAACAAAGTGTTATTGTTGCATTATGGAGTGAAGTGAGGTTCCATTTTGAAGCGCTTGACTACCTCGACCCTTATTCATTATTTAAGGCTCATTCACATACGACACGTTAAACCATCACACGCAAATAGAAAAAAACAAAAAACGTTGCAGCAGTTTTATAGGCACACTGATCTTCATATTTACGTATCTAATTCACACAGATAGTGATTACACCACAGGACCTCACTTGCAACTCTTTTTATTTTTTGACTTCCCAATTTGCCATTCCTTTAGTGCAACAAAGAAACACTTTTTTCTGCAGCAATTTAATACGGCCTATGTGAGCAAGTCTACATGAATTCTCGTTTCAACAGCGCTTCTCATCACTTCATAAATCATGCTCTTATCTCTCCCCGTCTTCCCGTCTCCTCTCTTCTCTCCCTATCCATCTTCCTCTCCATCTCCCTCTCATCCCTTTACCGTATTATACCTTTGAATAGTCAGAGATAACACAAAAACAGCCACGGTGTCGGTTACACATAATTGCAGCGACATTTACGCAGATAAGGGATGTGGGCCAGCGCAACTAACCCCACAGATTCCCCAGCCCGTGTAATACCAGAAGCCGAATATATCCGGTGCGCCGGTGGCGACGTGTATCGGGTTGCGTCAACGTTCAACAATGTGTCTTTGCCAGCGTCTAACGTTCTAATGGATGAAGGGATGGAGTCAAAGGGAGTTGCGACACAGGTGATTCCTCCCGATTCTTTATCGGCACCTAAAGACGTGTCGCCCTTAGTGTCGGACGTCTCGTTGGATAGCCAGGCGCGGAGTGGTTCATTGATTTTGACCAAATCGACGTCTTTAGACGTACCTGCGAGTCGCGTAATGACTGCTGTGCCACAGGTCTAGATATTGGTAACGCGTTAGAGATATTCATTACACACCCTGATCTTTCAATTATTTGTGATTCGGTGCTGTTTTTCTCTTTCTGAGATACCATACTGCCTACTCCTTCCCCCGGCATTGCTTAACATTGCTTTTCTCGTGCACTCCTGAGCCCCTGCACATTCTACTCAAGCCCTCGTAAGTTTTCTGGGTGAATCAAACCCTGGAAGCTTGATGGGAGCATTCTGGTGAAACCTCATCAAAGTATCTCCCCCTTTTTCCCCCTTCTTCAAATTACATCAGTACTCGGAAAGTTGCAAAAACTTTAAGAGGCCTTCTGGTACTTAAAGCTCAGAAGGTTCACTTTCAATTGTATGAATAAATGGGCAAAATAGAAAGAAAATTGCAGAGAAGATGCATAATCTTTTTCTGTGGCTTAAAATTTATTGCATGTTATTTAGTAATAAATTGAAAAATGATATATGGCATGCTGTCCAGAAAACTTAATATTTTCTGATATAAGCAATATACTATCCATTTCTCACCCTAAATACCATGAAGCATTGGATAAAAATCAATGTCAAAGTCTGTATGTTTCCTGATATTTATGCATGCTGTTCTTTGCTTCTGATTCTGTCTACTGAAAGGAAGAAAAAAATAATAATCTTTGGTGATACATCAGAAGGCTGATGTATTGGGAATTTCCAGGGCATTGACAAATATGTTACAAATGGGCATTCGTGCAATAACATCTGCCAACACATAAATTTCATTTACTGTCGTTCTTAGAGTTTGGATATTTTTACATATCAGCCTGTTTGGAAAGATGGTAAGATAAACTTCAGCTCTGGTCATGCGTGACAACAAATTGCAAGAAACTGTCTCCAAACAATTTGGAAAGGTTGACAAGTACGTAGTAAATAAAAAGTGAGGTAAAGTTTGAAATCATCACAATGATAATCAATACACTGCAGTGCTCACAGAATGGGTATATACACAGCTGTAGGAATACACACAAATGTTTGGGCTGATCATTCAAGCAGTTTCCTTGTCATATTTCGATTACATGTATGATGGCATTTGAAGAGTAATCCTTTTCGGGGGACATTTCTATAATGATATTCTTCCAAACTAACATCAAAATGCTGAGAATTCTCACAAATTATCTCCCAGAACTCAAGATTCTCTTTAACCCACTGAGTACTGAATTCTTATATTCCCATAGACTTATTACAGATGTCATCTGGTTCCAGTAGGCAATGGGTTAAACAGTGACATTGTGACAACTTATACTCCGTTCCATAGACTTGTTCACATTTGCAGCATCCAAGTGTTCTAACCATTAAATACATCAATCATCTGAAAAATTACAGTGAGGATGTATGTATGTATATGACTCTTTCCTTTGTTTTCTCTCTGCAGATGGTTCTATGTATTCATAAGCATTTGAAATCTGAGGGATGGGGGGGGGGGAGAGAGAAAGAGCAAGAGAGAGAAAAAGAGATACGGAGAGAGAAAGAGAGAGAAATATATATTTACATAAGTATATTATATGATGAGAAAAAGTAAAGTGCTATATTGCCCTTCTGACAATGATAGAAAGATAGAGATTTAGGGCGAGTAGAGAAAGAGAATATTAATGAGATGAGGATGAAGAAAGACAGATACAGAAGATGGAGAAAGCAGAGGGAATGAGAGAGAGAAAAAAGAGAGGGACATAGGATGATTATACAATGAAAACAAAGTGAAATGTACTTTCTATCCATCTTCATTACTACATTATCCTCCAAATCAATTCATTTTCCATTTCTGACATCCAATATCAAAAGAAATCTAGCTTTCAAAGAGCTGACTGAGTGGCTTGTCGTCATCGCACACTGGTGTCTGACTATCTATCAAAGATGACTTTTAAGCGCACTTTGAACTTCAGGAAGCATTGCTTTCCTTGCCTCTCACTGCCCAAGGGGGACAAAGTCACAGCATTTGGATGAAACTGCTTCAAGTGATTCAGACAATGTTCATGAAAAGTTGAAAACCATTAATGTGTACCTCGGTTTTTCCTACCCCATCGCGATTTTTGAATGGAACAGTTTCGAGCAATTCGGACGGTGTTCCTGAAAGGCTATAATGGGTACCTCTTCAGCTTTCTCTACCAATCTTGTCTCCCCTAGCTTAGGTTAGACTTGTCACATAAATCTCAATCGTTACTTCGTTCCCCTTGCGCATCGATATCGGCAGGTCCAAGAAAACCTAGCCTAATCTTTCCCGACAGCGGGAATGATCTCGCCGGCTTGTTTGCCCATTCGTTCCTCCTCTCCTCCTCCCCCTGCTAAACAAAAATAAAAGGACACTGAAGAGGAACTGGGCCTCCTTGCCTCAACTCAAACTTCAGCTTCTGTCGTCGATGAAATATTGGTCTCATTTGCAGGGGTTAAGTAGGTCCTGGTTAAGACGTAATGTATGCGTGTGAGGGATTGCGAGAGAAAGAGGGTGTAGCGGGTGAAGCGCCATTGAGACCGTTATAGGGCCCTGCTGAAGTTTACGGAATCGTAAATCATCAATTACGGCTACAATCGCTGCTGTCACATTATGTACAACATTGTGGGAAGTAGGGGAATACACTGCCTATAATGCCTTGTTACATACTATCCATTTTCCCTTCATGGAATGACGAAGACAGAGAGAATGAGGTTCGAATGCAGTTGTTTAATTCCAGGCGAGACATAGCAGAATGGTTTTTCAGGGTCTACAGTACAAAGTGTAAGTGAAGGTCATGGATTTGGCAATAAATGTGCTTTGCTGTGTCTAGTTTGTGTAAGAGTAGGACAATATTGAAAATCACTTTCATTATTTTTTATTCCTGAATTAAAGGTATAAAGGAGGACAACATAAATGTGCTTGCTTTTTAAATGTTCTCTTCACCTTGTTGACTTCCTCTTTCCTTTTGGGTTTTTTTTTAATCTTTAAAAAATTGTAGCATCTTTCAAGGAGAGTTCCACTTTCCTAGAATCTCATGAATTTGCATCTGCAGAAGCTATAATTCCAGACAAAGAATTACTTACAACAAATTACCTAATGTTATCTATTAATGTTTTGAAACAGCATGAATAACGGTGCCAGCATACTTTTTTAGAAATGAAAAATCATAAAAATGTCTTATCCATCAATGCACCAAGGTCACCTTGTTACATCTTCAAGGCTTTTTTCTTCTAACAGTACTTATTTCAAAACAATTACTGGTGGTACCCTCATTTTTCCAACATCTGAAGTACAGGTGAATTTCAGGGAAAATGATGAAAAGACTATTAAAGTATGACTGACACCAAGTAATGTGTTACATAACAGCTTGACAATCGATACTTACAGTACAGGGGTCAATGGGTGTGTTTATTGAGGGAACTCGATTTTGGGTACTTGAGTCACGAACACAAATCGCGCTCACCACGGGTGGTCTCTCTGGATTTCGTGTTTATCGTCGCAATCTGAGTTCCCGAAACCCTCAAGCCCATGCCCAGCTGCAAGATGACCCGGCAGTGAAGGTCAAATCTGGCGGGCTTATTACTTTTTATCTCATCAGGAAAAAGGAGTCCGAAGTTCCCAGAGGAAACGCGACCGGAGTCACGTTGTGTTTATTGCCACGACTCGAGTCGCCGCTCTCGTTCAACGGGTAATCAAATAAATCCCCCTTTTTTGCGGAACTCAAGTCCGGTACGCTAGTTCGGTAATCCAGTCGCCGTCGTGTTTATCGAGGGTAACGGGTAAGCTAGTTCGGAACTTGGGTCGCTCAGTAGCCCTCCGTTACCCTCAATAAACACACTCAATAAGATCTTTCTGAAAATCACAATGACCCTGAAGTTGCAAGAATAGCCTAGTTTCCAAGCTGAAATGATATTTGTTCTCTTCTCAGCAGGCTTCAACCCAATGTGACAGAATTCCACACCGTGTGGTTTGGCAAAAAAACTTTTCTACAGATACAGAGCCCTAAAAAATATACTAAATACATGAGCAGAAAGAACAAAAAGATTCTACATATCATGTGGCCAATTTGATTGCGTTATTGTTTGTGGTTTGATGCTGAAAGTTTAAAGGAAAATAAACACTAAAATCCTTCAATTGGAAATGCAATGGAAAGTTCAAAATCAATTCTTTTCCACGCAAAGAGGCAACCTTGTAACTCTTCAATATACATTTTGCCAGGTTATATTCAGTTCAGATATGTGACTTTTCATCATAAAAATGCAGCAATAACAGAAAGACTGGTGTAGCCAATTTGAAGAAGAAAAACTGATCAAATAAGGCTTCAGATAATTCCAGTTATGAATGGGTTAACTGAGTCTTGTGTGTATACATGAAAGCCACAAAGACTATCCTTCCTCAAGATATTCTCAATAAGATACATGTATGATGCAGATGAGAAGACAATAAGCTACAAATCCTAACTTCTCAACATTAACATTTATTGAATAGAGTATTAAAAATCACTCTTTCTTTCTGATCACTAGGCTAAAGGAAGAACTACATGTATCCTGGCAAAATCATAATGTAACCTAATCATCTAATCACTACTTTATAGCTTTGGATAACTTTGATGGGTCTTTAGTTAGAAGAGGGGGTGTCTGCACTTTACAAGGAACCTGAAAATTGAATATCTTCATTTATGAGAATTGGCTTTGTCTACCATAACCAGATTCCTAAGCATCAAGCATAATATGTGTATTTTTAATGTGATAAAGCGCATACATGTGCAGTAAGACTCCATTTCTTATCCCTGGTGATTTGCAATGGTCACTGTATGGTACAGGTATAGTCATACAACAATATATATTTATATATATATCCCCATCTATTTAATATTGATATAATATGAAGTGTCCACTCAGCCTTCACTTGTATCAAACTGCATTATAGTGCATTTTTAATCGGATCAATATCAGTATTTTAGTGTTCCCTCACAACGGTCAAATGGACACATCGATTATCTGCGCAGCAGGGAAGTCCATTATTACAGCCATGGTGTGATAGAGTACTGATGGAAGCCAATCCTATACTCAATGTTTCAAAATATTTTGTCACCAAAGCAGGGAGGGATCAACTGCACTGGAAATAATAACACTGTAACACAGGAGTAATCAATATACCAAGAAGTCCCTTTTAACAGCCACGGTCTAAGTGTGAAATAGAAAATTTCACAGATATTACATAACAATCAATACAGTATGGTTCATTGTGGAAATTCAGCCCATACCCACACCAACCATGCTCAAAGTGAGTTTTCAACTCCATAGTGAGCTCAAATGTCAAATGTCTATAAAAAAAAAAATACAAATTTCAGTGATACATTAGTATCAAGTATCAATGAAATAATAAACTTTCTCTTTTCCTGCAACAGAAGCACACAAAAGGGAAATTTCATGTATCACTTTTCAGGAGAGAGAGGATGAAAGGAATTAGAGGGATAGTGCTGAAGAGGAAGATTATGAATTTGAAATCTATTCTCTATCCAACTAGAGCTCAAGTGCATCTATTACATCATTATAATACTGACTGCCCTAAACACAGACTTGAAAAGTGTGATCCATTCTCTAGACTTTGAATATCCCTCCACTACTACTCCAAAGTTCAAACCTACCACTGACATTACTACCAACACTGCTGGCATGTCCTCTACCTTCTCTTCCTTCTTCTTCCTCCTCTTCACATACCCCCAAACCATTCTCTTCCCACACATAACATGACCTCACCACCTACAACCAAACAACCCCCATCACCAACTTCCAACCCATCACCACCCCACTTCCTCTAATTTCCTCTCCACCCTCTCGACCCCATCGCAGACCCAACGCGTCATCCCGCTCCCGCCCCACTCCCGCCCCGTGCCACGTGCTCCGAGCGCCCGGAGAGGCGTCGATTAGCAGAGGTGCCAGAAATTGAATTTGGATTGGGCACCCCGGTGTAATAGGTTTAGTCATAGTTGCAGTAATCAAATAATGAAATTTGCGCAACTGGCACTCAATGGTGCTTTGCCATCGTCATCATACAGTAACTGCCACAACAGTATTCCAGGCTCTGAGCTACGTGACAGTCCTTCAGAATAGAACATGGAAAATTCACTTGTAAAAAGCGTATCGCATAGGAGCTTGCCACGGGCGTACTTTCACAGGACCAGGAAAAAAATCCTTCAGAAAAATGGGGTGGTGGAGTAAAATTATATCATCTTGTATGACATTGTCCTTTTGAATTGAATTTCAACCAGCACTACAAGCTGTAGACTCCTATATGGTGGACAATATTGTTACAAATTAGCATCTAACAACAAAAATATCTACCTCTTCCCCCCCCCCCCCCCACTTATGAAATGATATTAAGTCTTCAAACAGAAATTTCACATTCAAATTTCAAGAATACATTATCCTTACCTATACAGCACTTAATTTTTCTAAAATCCCTATTCTTACATTATTGAGATTCTTTTTAAACATATACCATCACTGCATGTTTCTTAGAAATTGAAGCATACAAATCTACAAAACAATCCATGGTGCATTCACAAAACAATAAGCTTTACTTTATTCTCATCTTGACCCAAATATGGACGTAAATTCTTTTTTGTGCCAACAAATACTACCTAAGATTTCTACAGTCAGCTTTGGATTAGTACTGAAGACATCTTGTACTGATTTCTATATTTTTTTTTAACATTTGTCCATAAATATACAAGATCTAATCATCACATCTTTGGAGGTCAGAATAAGCAACTGACCAAGATACATAAGCTTGTAGGGTATAGAACCTTGGGAAATTCTCTACTAACGCATTGCGGTTGAACAAAGATATAGAGAATAAAAACTTGTTTTACAAGCCAGACCTTATTCATAATTAGCTCAACTTCATTGCAAGAGTTGCATATATAATCATTTCAAAATCATCAAGAGAAGATAATCAGAAGAAGAAAAAAAACATTTGTTGGTGCTTAAAGACAGCTATTTGGGGATATTGAGAAAATCTTAAGCAAAAATTTATGTCACAATTTGCTTGTTTTCCAAAATGCAATTGTAAAAAAAAAATGTGCAAGTTTCATACAAATAAAAGTTTGATGTTAAATCTACTTTTACAGTTTTGAATAATATCCCTCTCCCATCCTCCCTTATATTCCTTGTCACTCTCACCATGTAGTGAGTATGGATACAAGGCTAGAGATTATAGTTCAAGTCATTTTCATTGAGGGAGGAATGAAAAAAAAAATGCCTAGAAATAAACCTTGCTTCTTATCTTCTGATTAATCATGCTGGAAGATTGCAAAGACAGAAGCATGCAGATAAGATATTTTTTCTATCAAAACTGGAGAAAATTCAAGTATGATGTTAAAGAATATCTAAGGGATGATGAAAAAATGGTGTCTGAAACAGAAGAGAGCTTAAGGCTTGTGAGTATAGATTAACTCATAATTATGCTATATAGCAGTACAGACATTTCTTAAGGGGTAATTCAATCAGGTTTCCCTACGTACGCAGCAGGATTGGCCGGGACCATACATCCCTAAGCAGTGAACCAGCGAAAGCACAGGCGCACCAGCTTCCAAGCTAAGAATTATTAATAAACGACTGACTAGACTTTTCATTCTTGACAACGAGACTAGGCGTAAATAGTCAATTCTGACTGAAGCGCCAAAAATACAACTAACAACAACAACAACAACGGTTTCCCTACTCGAATTGGCAACAATCATTTTGCACTTCTACATGGTTTGATGAAATAAAAATAATATAACATGAACCGATATCAATGAAAATTGCACAATTTAACAGAAAAATTGCCAATTTTTCACACAAAAATAGTGATTATTTCACACCACATTTGCAAATTTAGAGAGTATGATTAGCTCCCATCAAATTGCCCTTATTCAAGAATGACTCAACATATTGCACTGGAAATTAACCACAAATTTCAGTGAATTTTGCTCTTTTTGCTCAAGTATATATAATGTGTAATTCCTGGAATTCTGATGATCAAAAGATACTGTAAGAGTGTCACTAGTAGGAGATAGTGGGTGATTTCAAGTTTGGTGTTGACCTTTTGGTGTTAGTGTTAGGCTGATTTTTACATCAACGCAGCTCCAAATTAAAAATAAAACTGGTCTTGGGACAACTGTCACTTGGAGGTGAGCAGTCAATAATGTCATTCGAACCACTTTTGTAAATTCAGATTAGGTGCTGGAGCTATGGAAAGCAATCAAAATCGTGCTTCTAACACCAACACCAGCACCAACACCGAACTTGAAATCACCCACTGTACTGCTGTGGATTGAATGATTTTCTCATGATGTGGAATTAAAAGTAGAATCATGAGATGGGAGGTAATAAGAATGATTGAAATCATTATGAAATAGGTCATCAAATTATCTGCATCTTGCATTCTCTAACAGAAAATGCCTAGTCACTCGTCACATTTTCATTCCGATTTTGAGTTGCGAGTGCCGAGCTCCCTGGTGCTGTAGTTGCCATAGTGGGGGCTTCGTTTTCCAAGGAAACCCCAAACAAGGGTCTCCGGCAGAAGAGAGACTGTGAGGACAAACCAAGGAGTTTCCTCATGATTTTGGATTAACAACAGCAGCCTCAGATGCAAGTCGTCAGGGAATGATCAATGAAATTTAACAAGCAAATGGGTCATCTTATATGTGGCTGTTGCAATCTCTAACGGAAAATGTGTCAAATGTCTAGCCAGTTCCCACATTTTTATTCTAATTTTGGGTAGAGTGCTACAGACCTACTGCCGGTGCTATTGTTGTCATGTTGGGGAATCACATTCGTAATCATGGGCAGCGACCACCAGACGAAAGGCCAAATTGGTGTGCAGAGGACTATGCAGTCACTGTGGGCGATGCTTGGAAGCTTGACAGAGAGACGGGGGAGTATCGGCACAACACGCCAGGAAGAAACATCTCGTTACGTCAAAAGGGAGATTTGCTCGGCGATAATCAGGGGAAAGGAAAATTGCAAGAGATTACGGCCATGATCTGTCTGTCTGTTGCAGTGCCATGGTGTCAACTTTTGTGAATCAACACCGACCTTGCTGCATGTATCTCTTCTCCAATTGACAAATGGGAAGGGTATTCTTGTTGTTTCTACATCCTTTTCATCGCCCTTTTTGTGAAAAGATGATTGAATAACAAAGGAGAAAATGATTGATAACTCAACCAGCTGCAGTTGCAACTTTTTTTTTCAAGTAAACTCAATTCAATCTTACCTTTCTGTTGTTTGTTACATTTCCATTTTTCCCCTATCAAGTAAATTCAACAAATACCTATTAAGTACACTCAAAATGCCAATATTTACTTTCACAAAAATATTCATAAAATCAATAAAATATCTTTTTTTCAAGATACAATTGGTATCTAGGCAAAATACTTTGATCTTTCCACTAGGTTCACATCAATATGTCACAATACCTATGAATAAGTTCGGAGGTATATTTTAGATATTTTGTGTTTAATTCATAAATCGTCGCCTTCCCGGAAAAAGGCCACTAACGCGCACGTGCGCAAAATGTATGTTTTCGAGAAAAATGCTAATGAAGTTTTGACATTATTTTGAGCTTTTAGCAGCTAGTGTATTATTTTTCCGTCCTAACTCTCAAACATTCTGACAGAGCAAGATTTTTTCTTCAATGATATTTTGTGCTTTTATTTAAAACACTCTTAAGGTTTTCTAATCATTAGCATTTTATCCTTAACAGCTTTCTTCCCGTACCAAAAATGCGCGAGTACGTAAATCCAGTTCCCGGAAAAAGGCCGCTAATGCGAATCGGTCTATGCGCGTAAGCACGTTGAGCGAAGAATAGTGTCTTTCTTCCGGGAACAAAAAATGCGCAATAGTTCCCAGAAAAAGGACGCTATTGCGAATCGGTCTGTGCACGTAAGCACATTGAGTGAGGAGGAATTCACGTGCTCATGCAATTTTGTTTTTTGGCTTATTACGTCATAATGACGTCAAATTGAGGTTCAAGAATGGTACGAGAAAAAAGCTTATGACATGCTTATTCCATTTCTGCAATGAAAAAAAATGGCGGGAAAATTGAGAAAAGGTCGCTAACGGCCTTTTTCCGGGAAGCCGACGAAATATAGAGATATGAAATGAAATGCTGAAGTGAACACAGGCTAAAGTCGCTGTGCATCACTTCTAATGAAACATTTAAAGTGATTACACAAAGGTAAATTTTTTTTGGATATATGATCGAGAATAGAATTCTAAGAAGAATAACATTAGAAATTTGATGATTTTCAATCGAAATCAATGCATTTTGGCAAATTTTCTCATAAAAAGTCAGGAGTTGACCAAAAAATTTGAGTATGAGCTATGACATAAAAGTGGGTACCCAGCTTCGCGCATTGCAGCTGTGCTGCACGCTAGACTGTACAATATGTATTATACCTTGCGCGCATTTTGCTAAAATTGTGTGACAAGGTACCCACTTTGAAGTCATTTTGACGTCAAAGTGGGTACCCAGTTGAAACTGGGACACAGCTGAGGGGTCAAAAATATCCTGAAATCTTACCACATTTGGGGGTTTCCTTGGCAACATGACTTTTTAAAAAAAATTAGGCAGATGATTTTCTGCTGATGAAATCATGCTCTTTTAAATGAACTAACATTGTTTCAGCATTGGGTACCCCCTTTAATCAAGTAGCACACAAAAAACGATAATTATCGGTCCACTGATGGTTAATGCATGTTACCATTTCTTCCAAATATGTACTGAAATAGAAATCCTCCAATTATTTATGTAATTACGATGATTGTATATTATGTCATATTTTTTTATCAATACCATGAATGTCAATTTATTGTTACATTATTTTGCTATTTATTTGAATAACTAGGAATAAATGTGTTTGAACTGAACTGAACTGAACTGAACTGAACTGAAATAAATAGGGTTTACATCACAACAAACTTATATCTACTCCTAAAATCTCATCAACACACACATGGTAAAACATATCTTTCTATACTGGCAGGCACATGAATCAAGTGTGTCCCACACATGAAAGTGCAACCTCAAGGGCATGTTCCAAATTGGGGTGGGGCGGGGTTGGCTGAAGAAAGGAATGCATGTATGCACTACATGAATCAAAACATGATGAAAGGCCCAGATAGCAAGAAGCTTCATAAAATTTACAATTTTTACAGATTTTACTCTTAGTCATTTATCGACTGACGAAGAGAGGGGGAGACAATGTCCGCGAGAGCGCGCCAATGTCATTTTCCTGTTAATGCATCTTAAAACGATTGCCTGCGAATTTGTACTATTTTCACCATTATAAGCCAGGGGAGCTGGGTATGTACAATATGGGTTGTTCATTTTGTCCTATTAGGGGGTGAGCAATACAAAGATGTATCCGGCAGACTACTTAAATGCTGTTTTTAGGAGGAGGGGGGGGGGGCACCACTGAGAAAAATCAAAAAGTACCTTGAACCTGAAATCGTCATACCGTCACATGGGAATGTCGTTTGGTGAGGAAAGTATCGTCTGGTGTTAGGATTTTGTAAGAGGATTATCATTCAGAGATACAGTACACCAGTTGGCTCAATATTTTGATGGAGGTATTTTGGGGCCTTTTTCAATACGTAGCCTGAAACGTAAAAGTCTCAGTGCAGGCCAGATGACAGCCCATCCCGAACCTGTTCATGGAATTCCCTCTGTGTTTATACATTGTGTTTTGACTGCACAAAAACTAGTTTAAGGCCTGAACCAGTTTTAAAAATTAACACTTTATTTTGAAGGCTACTTGTACATGTATGTCAGATTTCTTACATAACCACCAACTAAAAGACATATTCTGTTTACCTCTATATCTTTCCTGTGTTTTTAGTAGTTGGTTATTTTGTTGTTGATGAATTTGTTTGTTTTACTTTTTGTTTTGTTTTTTGTTTTGTTTTTGTGTGTGTGTGTTGTTCTTTTGTTGCTGGTCTTGTTTGGAGGGGGGGTTCAGGGAGTGGTCTCAGCATGACAGAAGATGGAAAGAAAACAATGTGGGGTTTTTAAAACTGAATTAACTATATCAATACTTCATAAAATAGAAAAATATACAATCTCTGTAGTACTGGAAAGGTCTTAAAAGTACATTTGCTTTTCTGACATTATAACATTCGAGAGATGCTTCCTACAAAAGCATGTGCCTGGGTAGAACAAATATCATTCATGTATTATTGTCAAAGAAGAAATTATCAATGCAATTCACACAACGGTTTTTTGTGTCTCCCAGACTCAATTGCAAATACTCTTTCCTTTTTCCTGCCACTCACAGGAAATGTCAGATCGATGCGCTATACAGGCTCTGTACGTCACATACTTTGCACCACCAGAACTACTAATACATCACCCCAATCCCACATCACACCTGCATGAGTACTTCATCATATTTTAAAGGAATAGTCCTCATAATCTGTTAAATTATTATCAATCATTTGCTACCGTACTACAAGCCAGTATATTTTTTTTTCCACAGAATGGAAGAATGTTGCCTTGTTCTTATTTTTCAAATCAATTGTCATAAATAAAGAAAATTCAGTGCTGAAACAAAGGTTTAATATTTCAATGAAGTTATGAACACAACTACAGACACAGTATTCAAACAGAATGGAAGCATCACCAATAAACAGGCCTATAAAATACCATAATGTCTTTGAAAACAAATGTATAGGGTACACTACTACACTGATTCTCCTCAAAATAAAAGCTGTTTATTCATATAATGCATACATCTCTATACTTACACATGACAAGATAATCCCTTACTATGCATTTAGCAAAATGTGAGTCTACATACGACAGAAAATACTAAAATTTGAAAGTCTTTGCACTTTTTCTCCCATCAGTCAAATTTTGAGAGGGAAAAGACTCCCCCGAAAAGTACAGGGATTACCTAGAAATTGCCATAAAATGAAAGGGATCCCCCTTCCTTGTTTTTCCAATTAACACCCTCATATTGAAATTAGGGTGTCGGCCCCTTTGCTCGGGCAGAGGACACGCATCCTCCCTTCATTAGAGACAAGACACACCGACTACCTCGACACACCTTTAACGAAAGAAGTAGGAGAACGACTAAAAATCGCTCGCTTTGCAATAACCGGGACCCCGTGATTTTCCCCATTCTGCTGTTCGATGGAGATGGTTTGCTGATGAGTTAATGCATACACCAGGTAATACGCAGCACAAAAGTGCACCGTGCCCCCTGTACCTTAGCTCCACTTCTCCTCAATTTGCTATACAGTATTCCATTATATTCCCTGTACCACAGATGCATATGCTGTATGTATCTACGGATATACATCTTCTTTTCTGTCTCATTACCAAACTCATTCTTATCTGCCATAGGCCTATACATCTCCATCTCTCATAATGTATCTCTCTCTTTCTCCCCAATTTCCTCTTTCTCTTGCCCTCCCTCCCTCTTTCACCTCTTGCCTTCCTTCTCCCCCTTTTTTCTTTTTTTTTCCTTCTCTCTCTCTCTCTCTCTCCAGCTCTCATTTCTACCATTTCTCAACCTTCTCTCTACCATACGTTCTGTTTGTCTGAGATTGCATTTTTGTTATTTGCTATTTTAGCAGCATCTCCCTATATACCCATTTCAAGATAATTTGCATGAAACATTGTACCAAACTATGCCATCTGTGACGGGTTTGCCTTATTCAAATCATTGCTTTTATTCATATTTCTGCATCAAACTCTAGATAAAAGTTGAACCTTTCTACTTTCATAAATGAACTCTTTCAAATTCCACTAGCTGTGTATCATTCCTTCACATCTGTTTCATCTTTCTAATACATTTCTCATATTTCAAATATATTCCATTTTCACTCACACTCCTCTCTTTCTCTTTCTTTCTCTCTCTTTCTCTCTCTTTCTCTCTTACCCTCATTTTCACATCCCCCATCATCACAAATGACCTTCACAGTACAAGCAGAAGAGTCCATATCGTTGCTGTATCCGGTAAAGTTCATTAAATATTCAAACAGTAATTTTTTACCAATTACACTGCGCCAAATATGCAGTAAATGAATGCGTACGGATGGGCTTCCTGCCAATCGCACACGGTTTATGTTTCAATCGTACGTTCGTCATAACTCTCTAATGTCTATCGTGCAATTAAGAGAGATATGATGGCATAGAGCACATAATTGCACTGCTATCCAGTCAGATCCAATTGCCCATGACAGGCAAAATAGTTTTTTTCTGGGGCCCAGCGAGCCAGGAAAATTTTTTAAAAGGAGTAGAAACTAAAGAAGGCCGGCTCTAGGCCAGTAAATTGAGCTGAAGAATCAATTGCAAATCGTACAATCGTAAAACAAAGCCTTTTGGATCAGAGCCGATACACCCATGATACTCTTCTTTTCTCTCTCTCTCTCTTTCTCTCTCATCCACCAGACAATTACCGGTATTGGTCAATTCCAATAAATGGTTGGATAGAAGAAGAAAAAAAAAAATCATCAATTTATCAGTCTTCTGATCAATAACAGATAAACCATTATTCAGATAAAAACATACATTCTTGTTTCACGTGTAACTTAGCAGTGAAGAAAGCATTCGTAATTAAAATGAGAAAAATAGGTTGTTGGAATTTCCCACCTTTAATAAAACTTTTTACATCTTTGAAAAAAAATAACCGTACACTGTCTACACCTACATGTTTTTTCATACAATAATTATTATATATATATCTCATCAGCATAAAAATGCGTAATCACCCTGCTTAGGGTCCATTTTGTAAATCTTCGCAACATTCCTTACAAAAGTACTGTTCATGAGTCTCATTATCACAAAAGTATACATGACAGTGTGAATGTTTTGAATTACCAACTGATACCATCTCAATCCAACATTAATTTCAATTTCAATTCATTTATTTCGCAAAATAAAATTAAAATACATTACAATATTACAATAGCATAATATGCATATATACAATATTCTGCGGGGCTTTCCTCGAAGGTTAAAAACCTGTAATTTAGGATCGCCCATAACATTATGCAGCCATGCTGATGAATGTCATGACAAATTGAATGTGCACCAAGCATAATTTTCGCGAAACTTGTTATCATGAAGATGCGTGGCAGTGTGAATGCAATGATTTGCTGACGGCGAGACTATAGTATTCACAGCATACCAACTGGTTCCAGTCTCATCCAACATACGCAACACCGATGAGTGATGGAGGATTTGACGGAGGTGCACAACAAAATACTGTGGGTGCTATTTTCTCCTGCTTGCCCTTTTCTGGAGCTACCAAGGATGGGTAGCGAATAACAAGGACAAAAATATAACTCACCTACATCGTATTAGAGGCATGCTGTATATTTGGTAATGGTCTCTCATGAACTGCAATATGTATAGTGATTTTATAATACTGAACAATTAAGTGCAATACCAAGTGAATTTCCTTACTTGATCAAGCAAACTTTTTTCAATCACCAAGTTTTTTTAACATGGTTTTTCTTACTACCTCTAAGGATTATAATTCAGCAATCCATCATAATTTGCAGCAAACTCGGAGCAAGAAAAATGAGGAAAAGGAGTTGAAATTAGAAGAAATAAATACAAAACAGATCACTAAAGATGTGATACATGAACATGGAAAGTTCCTATTATGAAGAAAGGGAAAGTTTACAGTAAGGTTGTCCATAAAGAAAACAAGAAAAAGAAAGAAGGAAAGGATGACACAAGACAGTAAAATGCAATCTTCAAAAAGATCTTGGGTTGAAAAAGCCTTGTTTGATGAGAGAGGTAGGCAGGAGGTTCAATTCCAGTAGGCTGGAGGCCGGAGGATGGGATCACATCCCACGGTGGAAACTGGGACGAGAAAGGACAACCATCCAGGAGACGAAAGGGGAAACGGGGAGATGAGAGGGCACGACTGCTGCAATCTTCCAAGGCACAATTACCCAGCATGGGGCTATGTGTGCAGGAGCGTCAGACGATGACCCAAACCGTCATTTCAAAACCTGGCACACAATGATGGGACCAGCGTAGGGAGTTTTTATGTGCTTTACACTTGACACGGCTTTCTCTCCCAAGTTTCCTCAATGAGCAAGCTCGAACACAGTATTTGGTGGGTGATTTTTATGAATCTCTTTCATGTTCCAAAAAGCCTTTGTAGTCCCGAGCATGTGCATGGTGAAGCTGTATGGTTTTAATTGATTTTCATTTCACAACAAACAAACTAGATCCTTCAGAGTCACTGCACTTAGCCATCACAAACCATTTCCTCTGCTATTTCAAATGGTTGTACATATAAAAATCTCATATTTCACAAATGACTCAACAACATAATTTAGGCCTCTACTTCTTTAATTTCATGGGTAGGAATGTCAGAGATCTATGTGTTTACATAACCTCTTATAAATTGAGGGCTAATTTATAAAATGACATTAATATTGCACCCTAACAGTAGGAATTACATGTATGCTTTTAGGTTCTGAAAAATATCTGTAGGCATATCCCACCTCCACTTTGGTTCATATCTGCAGCACAGTGTAATTACTAATGGACATCAATATCCTGATTAAGAGAGAAATTCCCCTGCATTCATCACACACAAGTATGAAATGCCTTGGAGCCACTCACTACACTGCACACAGGGCACGAGTGGCCCTCCTGACCCGACCTTCTACTGTAGAGGTCACGGCAGCCAGAAGACTGGCAAATATTTGTATACACTTCTCCACTGAGCTCCACGGTGTCAATCATGGGCAAGGGGGTCAAGTTTGGGGAGCCATGTTGAACTCCAGGGGTCACCAGAGAGGGGTGATGATCCTAGCATGCATAGCAGGAAAATTCCCAGCAATGGCTATTACTAGTGGGTACATATTGGTCTATACTGTACATGACTGCAGCTGGAAAATAGTATTCGTCCTGACCACATATCCAACACGAAAATGCTAATCAGGAGTTGCATGAAGTATTCCTAGAAAACAAGAAAGCTTGTGATAACATTAGCTAAATACATAGTGGGTAGGATGTAGTCTTCTCCACATAACAACTATGGCTGAAATTATGTGACAAAGTATGTATGGTAATGGGTAAAACGATACAGTCACTTCATCCGACATTGGAATCCTATCCAGAGTCACAGATATGACAAAATATAAGAAAATGTAGTATCACAAATAAATAAATAAAAAAAAGCTTGTAATAACATTAGCTATAAATTCAGGGAAAGGCCCTTTAGTTTTATTTAAATCTGTAGCCTAGGCCTCTACAAAAAAGCACATTTTGACATAGCATACACGGAAGTGCATTGTACTACCAATACCCACATTAAATAATCAATACCTATCAACTAAATGTTTGAAGAAAAAAAATTAAGAAAATACATGTATATCTAGGCTATCTAAATTTGCTTAGAATTATTCATGACTAAAAACAAGCAGATATACTAAATGAAAAATACAAAGGGAAGTCATATCTAAGTCTTCGTGTGTTTGCTATAAAGTCTTTTGTTCAAAAATCCTATTTACAACTGGAATATGACATCTGCAAATAATACCATGATAAATGACCACAGACATGGGTTTTTGCTGTTCTAAGATTCCAAAGAAAGATCCATCAATTGACAGCAAGACCCGTATTTATGTCTGACCTTTAATGGCAGATCCAGTTGTTTTTAAAATAAAGGGGGGTGCATGTACTTGACTTTATCAAGCACCGTACTGTAGGTACACATGAACAGGACAAAAGTGGCTGGGGAAAAAGAGGGGTGTCTCTATCATTCAAACCATTATTCAAGCACACCATGGAGTTAGAAAAGAAAACGGGGTACAGATTTTTTTCCCCTCCCCCATCCTCCCCCCCCCCCCCCCTTCCTTCCCCCGATCCATCACAAACAACCTGATATTGGCCTAATCTGCATTGTCCCAACAGCAGTGTAATTTTCTAAATTAGTTGACTTCAGCGTCCATTTACATGTACATATGGAGAGTTTGGGGAGTAAGAAGAAAATTGATGTTGGGATGGATTTAGAAATTGTAAAGGCTTCTTGCCTCCCACTCAGGCCTACATGTATACATATTTGCTAACAAATTTTTTTCTTCTTATTCTATTCTCTACTTGCTCTTTACTTGATTTACGGTACATTGGCTAGCTACACATGCTCTGAATGTCTTTACGCTTTATGCTTTAATTTGAATTTTCATTATATATTTTTAAGATAAAAAAGAAAAAATTCCCAAGCTTCACAGGAAATAATAACTCTATTCTACTCCTGAACAGATTTCCAATTTCCTGATTACTTGCAATTTTTTTTTTTTTTCGTTTTCAAATGTGTAATCATGGTATAAAGGACCCTAAAGCCACTTCTCAGAAGAGCTACAGTAAGAAATCTTTAGTTAATGAGTACGGTGCAAGAAAGAACTATACAGCATTGATACTATCTGTAGAAAAATCCAAAAAGGCACTGACTCAGAGACACAATGGTAAATTAATCTATCATGAAATACATCTTTAGTTATAAAGAAGAAGGTGCAATAAATATATGCGCTGCATTTACATTTAGAAAAAAAAAAACCCTTCTATAAGTGTTAGCACGACAGGGACATGACTCTCTGTGAAGATGTACGACATAAATATCCTTCTAAAAATCTCTAGTTATTAATGAATACATGGTACAGCATATATCTCATCAGCTGTGTGCAAGAAGGTCCCAACAGTAATGCACCATACTCAGAGCCTTACTGCAGAAAGGCAATGATCTTTATTGCATAGACATAAACATATCTTCTGCCAGAGCAAGAAGGACATAGAATCTCTGTGAGACGATTTGAGCTTATACTCTTTCGGGATGTTACCAGATAATTCTACCGTTAAGCTTGTTTCAGGTGCTTGATTTATTACGCCATTACTACCCTCTCAGGTGGGTCGTGAGTGGCAATAGGAGGATACAAGATATCCTTTTCGGAGCTGATAAGGTGTTAACTCATAAACTTCTACACAGAACTAACGCCCTTTCAGTTCTCAACTGATATTTCTGTGAGATCAGTTGCACCAGGGACTTGCAATCGCCCACTTGCATCTCATGATACCGATATCAACACTGATTGGGAATAACTTTGAAATGCATTCCATTTGGTATCCGACCCTCTAAACATTGGGCATTAGTTGGTAAAAAGCTTTAAACCCTGCACTAATAGGGATGATATGGGACTACAGGGCTCATAGGGTTTGTTTCCTTATCAATATTATCATCTGCTGACGGCCAAAAAGACATTAACTAGTATAACTCATTGCTGGTTTATGAAAACGACTGTCACCTGTAGTCCTGTACATCAGTTCACGAAACCAGAAACAAATTTTGCATGCAGGACCTAGATAATGCTCTTCCAGTACTCTACAGATGGATATTTCCTAACACATTGCTCAAAAGTCAGAGCATATGAGAGTTCCTCTCTTGCTCTGATATAGGAGGGTCTCAATACAAACAGGCACCTGTCACATATGGGTCCTAAAATTCTAATTCCTGACACCCCTGTAATTTCAAACTTTCAACAATAACAGGGAACTCGTTCTTACGAACACCAAGTATTTTCAATCTAGGACCCCTGTGAAACACTTGGTGGAGAGCCATGGCATACACCTTGTAACGAATACTCATACTGAATGCACAGATTACAACATGAAGTAAGGAAGCGGCTACATAGCATAAGATGAATGGAGAAAATGAAAATCTTTCAAATCAAAACAGAATGAAAACCAATAATGGAAGAATAAGGCAGCAAACTAGCAGATCACAGAAAGTGTGTGCCATCAAGGTTCAAATTGGTGTAATCTGTGTCAAACCAAAATTGCAAATTGAGCCCTCAGAGAATAAAATTACCTCAGCATTACACCTTAACGTAACCCAGGATCTCCGGACGAGGGAATGATTTTCCCCACTGGTAAATATTTGATTACCGGTAAAGAAGACATGACACACATGTACCTCACAGTCAAAATAAAGATACGTATCAATTTATGGAAGTCCCAATCCCTTACGTTTGTTTTTAATATACCTACATCTGTTCTGTTTGAATTTATTTCTAGGGACAAGCTCATCAAAGAGAACTTTCAAATTCAAAATATGATTTTGTTTTATGTCTCGATCCCATTTTAGGAAGGCGCTTGTGCATATAGGTAATGGTTGACTTGCCTTGAAAAAGACAGCCATTTTCTGAAAACAATCTTTCAAAATAATGTGCTATTTACAATGTATGTTTCATAAAGTAGATGATTAGATTATCCAATATTTCATATTTTAAATGATCATCAAGTAATCAGGGCTTATGTTACGTTAACACCTTTGCGTATTTGGCTTGCGTATTGCTGCGCTATAAATTCGCAGCAATACGCAGCAAATCTGACGCGAGCAGTCACACTATTGCGTATCTAGCTCGTATTATGCTGCTCATACAAAGCAAATGGCGTACAAGCTAAACTCACAGTATATCGAGCACTAACGCAGCGGTTCTTGCTGCTGCGAGTGGTGTGCGAGTAACAGCGCAACATTACGCGCAATCATGCGAACAACAGCGAGCTGAAGCGAGCTAAATCGTGCAAGAAACGCAGCTATAGGCAATGACAAGCGCTCCAAAAAAGAGAGACGATTTGACCTTGCGCTTGCTTGCAATAATTTTAAACATTCTCAAATTAGCGAGCGACCAACGCAGGCCTATGCGCTAGTCTGCGCATTGAGTATGAGTAGAGCACGTTTCATTGCGCTTTATTGGGTATGACTGCTTATGTCTGTGTTCGGTCAATACGCAAGCCAAATACGCAAAGGTGTGAACGTAGCATTAATGGCACTCGGGATGCATGGGCTCCCAAAATTTGGGTCCGGACCCCTAAAAATTGATTCTTTTTTTTTTTTTTACACAGGGGGTCAATACATACAGAACCCATGATTTTAGTCCATACCCCCTACCAAAAATATTAGTGTGCAGCACAGGTATAATCATCATCATCATCATCATCATCATCATACACTGACATTTTGCCATCAACATTACACACCATTATCTCCATCACTTTTATCACCTCCACCATGTAGGGCCTACAATAACTATCATCATTTTCTTCACCTTTCTCCACAATTCTCAACAATGCATCAACATGCACCAGTATGTTGGCCATATTCAAACTACATCTGAAAGAATCTTTGCGTTTCAAAAATCTGTTTAACGCTTTAATTAGTTATCCCAAATACTCTTCCAAATACTCTTCCAAATAATTCCCAGCCACCCTGGAATAAATGGAATTGGTCTACTTACCTGTTTTGAGTTAGTGAAAAGATTTTCAGGCAGGAAGAATAAATCCAAGGTAAATCCATGTAAGGGAGAGATAAGAAAAGAGAAAAGAGATAAATGTTAATGCCATGAAATAATACAGAAGCTTTAAAAGTTAGCAAAAAAGATAAACATGTAAAGTGCTGTGAGAAAAAACAGGGGCCTATTTCTCGAATGCACCATAATGGACGTAATTCGTAGAAAATAGAAACATGTTATGAATTGAACACGTATTTCAGTGGGATGTCCATGAATTTAGACTTGTAATGATGGTTTTGAGGGGGAATAGGAACAGGCCCCAGATGATCAAATCATAGTTATCATCATATAAGCCTGTGTTTGTTGCTCTTTTAATTTCTTTTCTTTCATTTAATGTAACTCATGCATGATAGCAGAGATTTAAACCACATTTACAACTGATACCAATATGTGTGTTTTATTCATTTTTTATGATAAAATTGTGAATGTAGGTATGCACTGGTAATCAATTTCACTCTCTGGATAGTTTTTAACATTTCATATGCAACTGCCCAATGTTTTGTGATATACAACACCATTGGTTTTTACTAATTAAACTGTGATAATATAAAAAGTATATATATATATATATATATATATATATATATATATATATATATATATATATGCAACACTGCCTCCAAATATCAACACAAAGACTGTGAATGAAACAATCATAAAAAGACAAGATAATGGAAAGCTTTGTGCTCAAATAAAACAAATTATTATCTACAAGAAATAAGCACTTTCCTCAAAGAATTTATAATTTGGTATCTATGTGTTTGAAATCATTGCACAAACTCCAAATATTTCAAACTGTCAACATTCGGTATTCTAAATACTTCAGCTTGTTCATGTTATTGACATCCTTCCATGGAACAACACCATGTATTATGATCTCTCATGATGCATGAAAAACAGTACAGACAGGAAAGCATCTTCTCCTGTTTCAAGAATTCCATCAAAACAACGCATGCATGGGACTGTGCTATAATCCCAGCAGCATTCCCCCATGCACACAACTCACGCTCGCCCTGTACAAACTTTCACTTTGCTTCATTCACAGAAGGGATTTGATGGGAGGTCGAAGGTCAACCCTTCAGTATGACCCCCAGGGGTGCAGTGGAGTCCCAAACTCCAGACGGCCATTTGCATATTTTGGGGACACTTCTGGTCTGGTGGATTGTAAAAACAAACCATCTGTTAACGAGGGGGGGGGGGGGTGGGGGGGTGGTTGACGGGAGCCAGGGGAGAATAATGTGTCTCATTGTTTCTCCCATTAAAATGAAATATTGTTGGAACCACTGTCTGCATAGTTTGTAGACTGACAGCAGCAGTGGCAACAAACAGAGAGGCACTGAATGAAAAGTTTGAAAACTTTGCTCAATGGTCAATCTTCACTGGGTGCTGGCTGTTTACATCATTGCACCTCTATCATTTCATATTCTAGTGTATGTATAATAAGTTGATGAGGATGTTTATGTGGAGTAGAAAAACGGCTATGTCCTCAGACTCCAATTCACAAAGTTCACATCAATTCACATCTCACGATACCATACATACATGAATAGCTGATCTGAAAAGCTAACTTGAACCTAGGAATTAGTTAAATGGTACACGAACTCATTTCTTCAACTAATTTCTAAATTTCAATTTGCAATCTCAAATTGGATTTTTAGGGTCATCATTATTGTAAAACCAGAAACTTTGGAGACATGAAGTAGCTACTGTTGTTGAGTGAAGGACCTTCAAAGCAGAGATTCTAGTAAATCTTCAAAATCCCCTTCAATGATTTCACAAGCTAAAACACTTGTGAATCGCAACCAGTCACCTCTATTATTTCATATTCTAGAGTATGTATAATAAGTTGATGTGAAGTTTATGTTGAGTAGAAAAGCACTGCTATGTCCTCAGACTCCAATTCACAAAGTTCACATCAATTCACATCTCGCGATACCATACATACATGAATAGCTGATCTGAAAAGCTAACTTGAACCTAGGAATTAGTTGTATGGTACACATAACTCATTTCTTCAACTAATTTCTAAATTTCAATTTGCAATCTCGAATTGGATTTTTAGGGTCATCATTATTGTAAAACCAGAAACTTTGGAGACACGAAGTAGCTACTGTTGTTGAGTGAAGGACCTTCAAAGCAGAGATTCTAGTAAATCTTCAAAATCCCCTTGAATGATTTCACAAGCTAAAACACTTGCGAATCGCAACCAGTCACAAAATTTGAAACAGTTTTGTCGTGCTAAAAGCACATTTTCAGTTTTAAATTGGATATCAACATTTCACGCAAATTCACATGCAAATTATGTGCACCCGATTTCCAGTAGGCTTACATTCCCCTACCATGTGGTGAACTACAGGTTTTCAAGTTCAAGTTCACACCAATACTGCACTGAATTCAAACCACAACCTTTTTTCAACAAGGCTACATTACACAGAGGAGAAAGAAGATATCACATCAGCTAGAACCAGACAATAAATACCAGGGAGTGCTCTGAGTTGTAACAGCAAAAGAATGGGAGAATCAACGAGGGTTTTCAAATCAAGAATTAATGAACAGTCAATGTATCTTAAACTGGGTCTCATCACGTTTCGGAACTGAAAAGTTAAATCATTGGAATCGTTAACCTATTTCATGTTAGTTTCTCACAGAATCATCAGAACAATGCCTGGTAGGTTTAGGTATAACAGCTGGCCTAAATGCATTTAGTGCATTGATTCGCACAGAAGCAATTCTGTGAGTATGGACAGGAGCTCAAGCAGACTGGCGATGGGGAACTTTCCCCCATGGGTCACAAAATATTTTGGCTTGAGAGCTGGTCGAATGGTAGGGGGGGCGCTAGTTAATAAAGGTTGATTGAACTAGTAACATTGAAATTCCCCAACCGAATCTTAGTCTCAGGCCACCTCTGTCTGTGATATATTAATTCACCTTCATTAGAAGAGCTACCCCAGTGCAAAAATAAAGACAACACTAGAGGCAATTTGCCTCTGTGGAAATAGCTCCTGTATAAAAAAAAAAAGAGCCATTCATTAAAAAAAAACAGTGATCAGTCAATGGTGTTCACACGGACTGGTAGATCTGCACCAAGTCCAGGCTTAAGCCAGCTTTGACCATAAATATGAATGGGGTATTATAAGTTTTTGTGATATACTATTTGAGATGAATCTAATTATCTGCTACCAACCCACTTGAGATTTTCATTAGTAATGAGTAGTCATGAAACATGTTTTTGAAGACTTAAGATACCTGATGAAGTGTTTTTCTATTCAAGAGCTTTCACAAGTACTCTTGTCATCTCAATCCTAACTGATATGATGCACTTCAATATGCAGGTCTGGGCCCTGTTTCATAAAACATCTTATCAGGTACATTTTTATGAGAAATTTGCTCTAAGCCAATCAGATGCAAGGATTTCAGTAGCTTATTATATAACAGTTATTGCAACTTGTTATTGATAACAGTTATTGCAACTTGTTATTGATAACAAGTTTTATGAAATGGACCCTGTATTTTGAAGATAGGTCATGCAATTACAATGCACTGAGTACAAACTGTTTCAAGCCAATTATTATTATTATTAAAACTGTACTTTCAATACTGACAATGGAAAAATACTGTGATAACTAAAAACTGCCCTACTTCTGAAATAAATTGGAACTATACAACTCTGATTCTTGATGTTGTTATGCACAAAACAGAAAGGCACTGGGGCAAACTACCAACACTTCTGGAAATAAGATACATGTTCCAAAGTTTTGACTTTTCTTTGCCACATCTACACAGAACCTTTAGTACATACATCATCTGAATATTAGTGATCTAGGCAAAAATTTCTCTACATCTTTTCATTTTTCATTATATAACTAACAATTTTTTTAGAAATGTCCAAAAAGTAGACAACTGTTGACCATATTGGGGTGTTCACCCTTCTGAAGCAAAGACAACCGTATGCTGCACCAGTGCTACTGTTAGGCATTAGCAACCACAGCAGTCCTATGCATTAGGCATCAACTCAGCCTACAAATCACTACCATGACAAATAGCATCATATGGCAGTTGAGAATCGGAGAAGTACGAATGACCTGACTGTAGGAATTGAACCTGACCCCAAATGACGTTTTCCAGCTCCTTTCTACCCCTGCAGCAATGTACCAAGATCCTCTGGAAGTTTGGTCGTTGTCATATTTGGATGTCAGTCTAATACCAGTGCCAAAACAAGGAGGCATATGGATACAGTTTAAGATGAAACTTTATACTGCATGTAGGTTGGTCAGAGTTAAGGGCAAAGTCCACCTCAGAAGTTTCACTGTTTCAATAAAAGGAGTTAAATTTCAATAGCATTTTAAAAAAGAAATGAGCAAAATCGGTCAAAGAATAAGAAAATTACACTCATTTACATTTTCTAGTATATTACTCTCGGCTTGGCAAATTGGCAACACTGATGACATGACATGTGAGCAGCTCTCCATTCACTTTGTACATGAAATTTCACATTTTCTCAGTTTTTGGAAAGTTACACATTTTCTAACCCCCATAGTCCACGTATGTTTAGAAGAATTGCTTTTTGCATAACATACTTTGACTAGATGGGGTGAGAAAATGCGTAACTTCCAAGAAAATTGAGAAAATGTGAAATTTCATGTACAAAGTGAATGGAGAGCTGCTCGCATATGATGTCATCAGTGTTGCCAATTTGCAGAGCCGAGAGTACTTTACTAGAAAATGTAAATGAGTGTAATTTTCTTATTCTTTGACCGATTTTGCTCATTTCTTTTTTTAAATGCTGTTCAAATTCATCTCCTTTAATTGAAACAGTGAAACTTCTGAGGTGGACTTTCCCTTTAAAAAAAACAACAAAAAAAACTTGTTTACAAGATTTCCTTTTTGAAGATCATGTAAGAGTTTAATGAATTCAGAATGTCAGTCCAATATCACAGTCAAACAAATAATCCTTACTAAAATAGTAATAACATGAAATTGGCACATACATGTAAGTAGGCTGATCAATGTAAAAAAAAGTTTTTGTTTCCACAAGTTCTTTTTTTAAATCATTTTCTGGAATATACGTAGTGGTTGTCCAGTTCAATATAGGTCCACTGACAAGGATTCATGTGAAGTTGTACAAGCAGCCTAATTCAGGATAAAACATGCATTTCTTTTATTTACAAGAGCTCTTCTTCAATTTGGTATACAGCAGGATTTCATTATATTGATTTTCATTTCATATTTCATCTCTTCCTTGTTTTTTCTTTGATGATGTTGTTTGTATATGTTGCATTGCTGTTGTTGCTGCTGCTTTAGCTGTTTGATTGTCTTTTTGCTTGCTTGTTTTTACCTCTGTTCTTTTATAGATATCCAGAGGTAAATAGCTTACTGCTTCAATTTTCATCATTCATCAACTATCTCTATCAGGGACATCCAGATTCCTAGGTTTGATTTTACAACAAACAATATATCGATGTAAATTTGAAAATTTGCAATTAAAAGTTTGAACTGCGAAAACATAAGAAAATAATAAGAAAATACATTATACTAAGGATCAAAATCCTAAAGTTTTTCCTTGATATATGATAGATGAGGTATCACATGAAAGGCATATTTTGGTTTCATACAATAGTGGTATTACTTTAAAAATGTATAAAATGGCCTTTATCAGTTTTCGCAATTAAACTCAAGATTATACTGTCTGCTAGGGAAAATCAGAAAGGCACTATCATCCTTCTGGCACTTGAAAGACAACTCAAAAATCTGTATAGATAATTTGAACAATTTAGGGGAAAATATAACTACACTGTACCACAACATGAGCATGTTACAAGTTCAAACACAATACGTTGCCTACAGAAAATTACAGATCATGAGATGTATGTATTATGATGACTGACAACTTCATTTTTCATAGGTCATACCAGATGACTGCACTCTGATTGCTCAGAACATAAATCATAATCGTATGACATTTATGTCATGCAGGGGGTATTCTAAGTGTTTAAGTGTGCACATTAAATAGGTATTAAAGTGGAGTATGAGGTGCATATCTTTTTTTGTCAGTCAAAGATTTTTATTACCAAAGTGTTATGCGCATCCTGTCATGTGATCCACATTGTATGGGATTGGGAGCTCATTAAAGTGTCCAATGTATTAGATCTAGACTATAGACTGAAGTAGGACCAAAAAAAGGGAGAAGATGAAAAAGAAGAAAAACAGAAGTAGAAGTAGAAGTAGAAGGAAAAATAAGATAACAAAAAAGAAAAAGAAGGGAAAAAGGAATAGAAGAAAAAGGAGAGGAAGACGATGATAGCAAAGAAGAAGGAAAATAAGGAAAGAAAAAATGTAATGGCATGCCAATGATATCAAACACAGGAGTAGGTAGCTTTCAGATATGTCATATGATTTATTTTTTTCCTTTTTGCATGTGTATTTATACTTTTTTTCCATATTCATTTTGACTACCTTTATTACCAGGTGAGGTACAGATGCAAACGAACAGAGAGAGAGAGAGAGAGAGAGGCTTGCTTTCAAATTTTATCAAAATAGTATGTTACAATTATTACATTATATAATATTATCATATTCTATTATGTATATTGGCAAATATGCATGTATATAATTATTTTGCCAGGCATATGGTACTAGTATGTTGCAAGCATATTATAAAAAGGCCACAAATAATATTGTGGAAAATTAGAATAAATCAAATTGCACAAATGTACAAATATGCACAAGAGCAGTTCATTTTTCACAATCAAAATTGATTTCACATGAAATTACAGCACCACACTATTTAGCATTATGTTTATTTGACCATGAAAATACAATGGTTGGTATATTTATGTAAGAGACTACCGGTAAATGGTTGCACAGACAAAACCAACTTAAAAACATATGTGCATATTTCAAACTTCTAGAAAGGGTTCATCCATAAAGCCGAACTCATATCATCCATTCCCATCTTCTTGGGAAAAAAAAATGGCACCAATAACCATGAAAGAGGTGACTTTTCTTGTCCTCAAGAATGGTCTAGCTTCATCGAGATTAGATTCTTAGTTCTGCGCACATTATCTAGGCCAACATTTCACATACTGATATTCTCAAGGCAATAAAAAGCGTGGCCTATATCCTGATATATTTTACTTTCAAAATTGTCTAGCTGTGGAGACTAGACTCCTACACACATAATCAACTCCAAACGATATATGCTGAATCTGCTGTACTCACATTCATTAAGACAAGGGACCATTGTACTTTTGCTCCGCCACGGACATAGATCTAAATTTGTCCATCGCTCCAAAGCAAATGTAAAGAAATAACGGCGAATGGAGAGGAAGAAGCAGGAGGAATTTGGCCTGAATCTCCACCTCGTGAGGCACGCTTTTTTTTTCTCGGGGTAAGCTTTAACTAATAAGATCAGTGCATTGACCAGGTGAAGTGCATGCGTTTTCTTGAATTCGGTTTAATATAAAGTTGCCCTCGCTCTCTTTAACAGCTACAGCCGAAGCCATGCTCAGTCATCGACACGGTTAGGGTCCGTTTCAGGAGGTAGACAACAAGACAGAAGCTAATCTTCGGAATCTTTCTTTCTCCATGATGATTATGTTCGACAATTTGACAATGCAAGATGGCATTCGGCATGACACTGGACAGAAATAGCCAAGTGACAGTGCTCGAAATCGAACTTGTCACCCAAAAAAAATCATACACAATCTATGAATAAATAAATAATAAACAATATGTAAAATGCAGACTCTACAATACAAACGAGTTGGGCTATATGAGAAGACTAATATAGCTTGATTCAAAACACAGAACAATAGGTGGAATTAATCATGATGCAACTTAAGCTCACTGTACAATGAAACATTACAGTAATAAACAAGCCAATAGGAAGATTGTGTCTCGCCCACCCGTGGCTAAATAACACGAAAGTTTCCCCAAGTACATCCCTTGCCCTAACCAAGTTTGATGTCACAAGAAAGTCTTGCAGGTCGTAAAGTTTGACCTAAAATGACCTTTCACCTTACCATGTGACCTGACAGCACAATAGCATGAATGTACCCCTAGTGCATCTATCACCCAAATTTGGTTGCTATTGCAGCAACATGTGCCAAGTTATGCGTCATAAGAGAGTCTTGCAGGTAAACTTTAACGTTTGAAATACAAGAAATGACAGAGGAAAAGCAAATTCAAGAATTTGAAAACATCTGTAACATATGACCTCCAATGACCTTTCACCTTATCATGTGAAGTCCAACAGAATGATAACATGCACTTCCCCTTAGTGATCTGCAACCCAAGTTTGACTGAAAAGTGTGACACGGTTGCAAAGTTTTGTGTCATAAGAGAGTCTTGCACGTAAACTTTAACCGTTCAACGTTTGACCTGTAATGACCTTTGACCTGACCATGTGACCTCTGACTGGACCATAACATGCAGGTCCCCTTAGTGCATCTACAACCCAAGTTTGATAGATAAGTGTCACACGGTTGCAGAGTTTTGTGTCATAAGAGAGTCTTGCACGTAAACTTTAATGTTTGACCTGAAATGACCTTTGACCTTACCATGTGACCTATGACTGGACCATAACATGCAGGTCCCCTTAGTGCATCGACAACCCAAGTTTGATAGATAAGTGTCACACGGTTGCAGAGTTTTGAGTCATAAGAGAGTCTTGCACGTAAACTTCAACGTTTGACCTGAAATGACCTTTGACCTTACCATGTGACCTCTGACTGGACCATAACATGCAGGTCCCCTCAGTGCATCTACAACCCAAGTTTGGTTGAAAAGTGAGTCACGGTTGCAAAGTTATGTGTGATAAGAGAGTCTTGCACGTCAACTTTAACATTTGACCTGAAATGACCTTTGACCTTACCATGTGACCTCTGACTGGACAATAAGATGCAGGTCCCCTTAGTGCATCTACAACCCAAGTTTGATTGAACAGTGTCACACAGTTGCAGAGTTTTGTGTCATAAGAGAGTCTTGCACGTAAATTTTAACGTTGACCTAAAATGACCTTTGACCTTACCATGTGACCTCTGACTAGAGCATAACATGCAGGTCCGCTTAGGGCATCTACAACCCAAGTTTGGTTGAAAAGTGAGTCACGGTTGCAGAGTTTTGTGTCATAAGAGAGTCTTGCACGTAAACTTTAACGTTTGACCTGAAATGACCTTTGACCTTACCATGTGACCTCTGACTGGACCATAACATGCAGGTCCCCTTAGTGCATCTACAACCCAAGTTTGGTTGAAAAGTGAGTCACAGTTGCCAAGTTATCTTTCATAACGTTTGTGACGGACGGACGGACGGACGGACGGACGACGGACGGACGACGGACGGACGACGGACGGACGACGGACGGACGACATTTGGATCCCTTAGTCTCGCCTTCACCTCCGGTGGGCGAGACAAAAAATCTCTGAATTGAATTTCTGGAAACGAATAACAGTAATAAAGTACACAGATCTGTAACATCGACAAAAAAGCTTAAACATATACATGTACGTCCGTTCAGACTACCTAAATTCATTGTATTGATATACGATAAATAATTAATTTTTTTTAACAGTCTGAACATTGGAAGACGTTATATCATATAGTGGGATGACCCCTCCAAACCTACTATCTTCATAATTTTTTGCGCAATACATTTTTATATGTGTGTATGCCTCTTTTCCTATACATGAGTCTTTATGCAACATTTCTTCATAAACAATTTTGCATTTAAATGTTGTCTGATGATCAAGCTACTTAGTCAAAAACAACTACAACAAAACCAGGGCACTCTTCCCTGATTGATTGTTCAGAAAGCGGAAATTATCCACCTGCTAAAACTACTTCCTCTATAGTTTTAGCGGCTAGGTGTATGGTAGAGCAACAAGGTGATTCAGGTCAAAGCATGACTTATGACTTCTCGATTACAAATCGGATACTGCTTCTCCAGGCAATGTAACTTGTTTGCCAAGTTTCAACATAGATTTGATTATTAAAGATGGGATCTGTGAGAGCCTCATACACATGACGTGGCAAACTATAAATCAATGAATACATAAAATGAAAATTATGACTGCAATACACAATTATCAAATTACAAACTTTCATTTTGCCTCCCCCTTTTCTTCGGTAATTTCTATCCTTCCCTCCCTCCTAAGACTACCTTCTCTCCTAATATCTTCTTCTCTCTTTCTCTCTTTATCTCTCCCTCTACATAATCATAGTTCATTCCATTCAAATTTGTACCTTGAAAATGGAAATGGATAAGTCAGAATGGGCACTTTGGGCATATCACAACTACTTTTCTATTTTCACAGGAGCCCCCATCCCCCCCCCCATCCCCAAATGCAGCAAGTGCAATGCAAGATAATGGTATGATATCAATAATACATTGTCAGCAATAAGGAAAATAAGGAACAGCATGCACCAAAAAGGGATCTATCAAAATTTTGGTTCGCCTTGCATCTCCCCAGACTTCCCTCCACCAAACAAGTCAATTTGCCTGTAGCGCAAACTCAGCCAAACTGCCCAACATGAAATCGTATATTACCAGAATTCTGCCAGTTCTCCCCCACTGGTTGTTTCCCCCTTGCATCTAATAGCAGCCCTGGGCTGTGTTTTCCTAGCAAAGCCCCACAGACTAATCTACTATGCCTCCAAACCCGACTTGGCCCTGCGATCGTTCTGTCATCAACACCGTTGGGGGAAGATGCCAATCGACGAGATCACAAACACGCGGGGCCTCTCACGTGTGTGCAGGATACCAAATGCTTCTCATTTTTCCCCCTCATTGCTGTCTTTCATGTCACCTTATCTCACGTATTTGAACTGGGAGACTTTTTTTTTCTTCCGGTACCAGCAGCATCATCTTCTTTTAACTTTTTCTTCTCGATCATTATTTGTTTTTAACTGGTCGCTAGGTTCAGTTTTTTGTTACTCTTGATGTACATCGATTAGCACACTCTCATCTCTGTTTATTGCTACTTCACAGCCACTGCTTAACTTCTCATCTTGCTGGTTTACAAAAGTCAATTCTTCCACTTTCCCCAAAATATTTCTCTCTTTCTCTCCCTCCTTCTCTTATTCCATCTTCCATTTCCTTAACTCTCCTTGTCTCTCCTTAACATCCCTTTACGGGTTCATTCTTTCCATCTTCTTTACCTATCTTCCTTTCTTGTCTACAACTTTTTCCTCTTAATCAAAAAGCTCTTCTTTGCTGCTTTTCCTACTTTCATTCTTATCTTCCTCCCAGTCCTAAAATTCTTTGATTTTCTCTTTCTTTTAGTTTCTTGTCTTTCCCCTCTAAAATTTAAAAGCTATGTGGAGGTTCTTTGCATTTTTCACTTCTATACTGCTTATACCCCATCTCTGCATGTCTTATCCTCCAACATTTCTCATGCACATGATATTCCATTTTCTCTTTGACATCAGACGTCTTGGATATCTAAAATCCCCCTTATCCCCTGCTGCTCCTGTAAACATGTTCTCTACTGTCAAGCAGACATTAATAGCTAAATTCATCCTGCTTATGGAGGAGTCATGCATCCTGATTTTTTACCCCTATTGTTCCCTTCCTACCACCAAGATCCATCATCCATAAATGCATTGCCAGGGGATTAGGACACAAAAAGCGTTTCCACGCATTCGCCAGCATGCGGCTCTGGCGTTTGGAACCCCCTGTCTAATCTCCCATCATGCAAGAGGTACAGGAGCAGCGTTCAGACATGTCGTATATCACATATGGTATGGCCCATTCATAACTGCCCTGTCAGGGTGCTGGGGCCGCATTTCACAGCTCTGGTGGTTATGCAAATGCCTGCTTTTCAAGACATGACTAAGGACCACGAGATTCCACAAGATCACTGGATGCCTGAGATAATGGTGGTAGTGGTGGTGGAGGTGGTGGTGGTGATGGTGGTGATGGTGGTGTAGGTGGTGGTGTAGGTGGTGGTGTAGGTGGTGGTGTAGGTGGTGGTGGTGGTGGTGGTGGTATCGGTGGTGGTATCGGTGGTGGCAGAGGTAGTGGTGGTCATAACGATTAACAGTAGTAACTGCAGTGACATGGCAAAAGAAGAGCTAGTAGGCAACTGCCATGGTTGTAGTCATGGTAGGAGTGAGTTCTGAAGGATTCTTTGTAGTAAGATCACCTCCTCCCAACCTCCCAATTTTCTTCTTTTTTTAAAGTTCCATCTTTTAAAGTTTACTCGGCTCTTTAGAGCCTTTCAAGAACTAGTTAACCACTGCCAACTATTTTTTTTCATATTCTATCAAAGTTTTCAGAAAGATAGGATTAACTTGGCCTCTGACATCACAGAAGGCATTAACTAAAAAACATTTTCAAAAAGAGTTAAAGCCCTATGCTTAGCACAATATCATATGAACACACAATCACCCCCAAAATATCAGTTTCACATGCAGAGGGTAGATAATGATCACATCAGAACATAATTATGCCTAACCATTCCTACACCATCAGAACATATACTTAACCATCCCTACACCATATAATTTTTCTTTGTGCTTGAATCTGATGCAAAGCTCATATGATAATCCAACTAACCATCATTTCCCAGTTCTTTAATTGGTTATGACAATTCCATTGGCTCTGTGAGATATCCACTTAATCAAGTCACAGTTGTTGTCTTCATTATGCCCGATGCACCTTGTCGTAATTCAACGACCAGGTTGGGAGGGCGCTCTCATTATCATTGCAAGTTTCTGTTCGGTTTTGCTTCAAACGAGACAACCTTTTGTGAAAAATGCATCCACTCAGTAGACAAGCTTCTAGAATTTTAGGTCTCCGACACATTTTCAGCCCGGCCGAAGCTATGCTCGGAAAAAGTAAGAATCTTCTGCTTAGACTCATAAGGCATCAATTCACATTCTTTCAAAGACTGAATGCCCTTATGGCGTTCAGCGGTTACAACGATAAGTCATTAGAACTTATGAATCATTCTCCCAAAGGAATTGCCCAAGTGCAATGTGGCAGAAGACTTGAATTTTACTGTTATTTCACGAAAACACCCATTTTACTTCCACTCTCCTCCTCCAAATCTCAATTATTTACTAATATTTGTTATTATGAAAGCGATTTCATATTGCTGGGCCCTTGATCACGAATAATTGATAAAACATTGGCAATTCTACCCGTTTTTTTGGAGAGAAGCCTGCTTCCATAATGGAATGACCAGGAATGGTGCAAGGATCTATTTATGGCAAACACGTGGAGGGAAGATCATAGGCCAACTGCGATTTGAATCATTGGTATATAATCTCAAAAACTCACCATCGCCTCCCGGTCTTTGTATGGACGTGTAACATGATATGTACTGTGATTCAAATACCAATATAACTGTGATGAAATATACACATTGACATTTATGCTTGAAGGAGTCGGTCATAGATATTCACCAATTCATAAAAGATGTAAAAAATAAATAAATAAAAAATGACAAACTGCAATGTAGGCCTGCACAGAGTATACAAATATTTGTTTTGGAAGGACAATTGCTTTTGATTACTTCTGCTAAAGGGTCCATATTTTTATATGAAATCAGTATTCCATAATCATGATAAATTCATGAATGAGTATTCTCTTAACTTTCTCTAATGCACAAAATGTGTTCTTATTTATACATATGAACCTTTCAAGTGAAAGAACAGTGTGTAATTTTGATCTGAGAGTTTTTTGCAAGTTGCCATGATCACCTCAGCCTTTCATAAAACTTTGAAAATGTTCCCAATAAACTAAGAGGGTAAAATGAATCAAATTGTTTTATTCTCAAAGGCACATTAGCTGTTAGAGGATTTTATATCTTGTATCACATTGTATAAAAAAAATAAAAATGCCTCCCTTTCACTGGAAGAAATAGGAGGGGGCTGAAAGTGGATAAAAGATGGCTAATCCTACTCTGAATATATTTTCAAATGCACAATATTATTTTTCAAATATTCCCAGGCACTTTTCAACCCATTCACATCAATCTAAACAAGTTTTTTTAACTTGTAAAGAAGTTCACTACATCTCTCCTCCAAAAACCAATTCACAAATCTCCCCAAAAATAACTTGATTCTTATCAAACTTTTCAGAATCGATATCAATCATCATTGCCCTTTCCTTTCACAATAGGGAAAACTTGGTGTATTCAATATTCAGAATGTTGCCACCATCACAAAGACACAATCATTTCTATCCTTCAAACAAGACTCTATTCTTGGCTGGCCTTTTAAACATTTCTTTTCCAACCATTATCACACTGTAAAAACACCTTTTCACAAATGGAAGTCAAAATACTGAGCTTTCTTCAAATCGCATGAATGGGATTGAGGAGCGAAAGTGGCAGGCTTCACCTCACCACACAGTAGAAATCAAGCCACGATCTAACACGTCGGACCAACAAACAATAGCCGTTCAACAATCTGATTGTGAAAAGCTCAAATCAAGTACAAAGGAACACAAGGGAAAGAAACAAAAACACGGGGGAGAGACGAACGATGGAAAGGGGGAAAAATGTGAAAAATCGCGGCTCGGGGCAAGAATGTTTTTCGACGGGGGAAGTCGCGGGATAAAGGCCTGCCGAACGCTCCATCACCTCTTCCACCTGTCCGCCGACTGCAGCGAACAAAACGCCTTTGTTGCCTGTGGCACGGGTTCGACGGCAATAATTTCCAGTACTTAATAGAATCAATACCGGTTTCCTGCATAGGCCGTTGACAGGAATAGGAGTGGACCATCTTGATTAACTTCTTGCGTTCCTAAAACGCAATTCCCAGGCCGCGATTTGAAGGGGGGACTCGGCAGTGGTACGGATGCACTCGTTAAAGGGCATGACATTAATTTGACAATGTTCAAAATTCATGTTTAGTCCCTTCAGGCAATCTTCCTATGGGATCGTAGCAGGGGCAGATTAAGGATTCTACAAAAGTGAGGGGGCACAATTCCCCCATGACTAGTGATCCCCCTCTCCCCCCCCCCCCTCCTCCTTTCTCCCAAAGTCATATCTTTCAGCATCTTTGGGGGTCTGAAAACTGAAAAGGGCACAAAAATACAATTGAAGCAAATGGTACGTACGTAAGACATGCTAGATATGGTATTCAAGGGAACGGGGCATGGGATGCTTATTCCCAGTCCCCCCCCCCCCCCCCTCCAATTCATCACTGGTTTATGTTGCACTGTTTCATGAAACTTTGCAATGTACATCCATGTATAAACCTTACTGCTCAACATACTGGCCAGATTCAGAAGTACAAGATGAAAATATTCTAAAGATTGAAATCTACTAAAGCACAATTTAATTCAATCAAATAAACCATAATAAGTATTTACAAAGGTTATTCTGTCCATTATTCATGATTATGCTTGATTGTAAGTTCTCATCTGACTGCATATCTTGTCATCCCTTCATCAGTTGCAAAAAAATAAATCAACTACACAATGCCTAGTAGAAAGTAACCACGAATATCTCTTTGACGATCAGTTTACACAATGGCCAGTTATCCCTGACGGACAGGGAAAAACAGGGAAAAACAGGACAAGCAACGTCCATCCATTTTGGATTTCTCCCAATATGATCGGAGATTAGCAACCAGATTCTGGCACATTTGACCAAATAATCCTGGTCTAAATCATATGCGAAGCCAAGAGATGAATAATCGGGAGGCTGTTGCGGAATTACAGCTCAGCGACTCGAACAGCCTGGCTTATAAGAGTGTGGCAGACTTTCCCTTTTCCTTTTCTTTTTTTTCCTTTTTTTTGTGAATGGGGTGCATGCAAGCAACATGCAAAGAACGATGATGATGGTGATTGCATGGGGGGGGGGATAAGGGGCTTTAGGCCAGGGGGGCTTGTGTGTCAATGGAGGGGATCTTGTCTCCCTGCCCGATGAGAAGTTGGGTGATTCCACACAGCATGCAACATGATAGAATAATCATGTTGGGGGTGATTTGTAATAGATGCTTTGCAGGCATGGGATATGGAAAGATGGTGATGACATGTGAGCTTTGTAAGAGAGGGGGAGTGAGAGAGAGAGGGGGAAGGGCAAGAAAGAGAAAGCAAGAGAGAGTATGAGAAGAGAAGAGAGATGGAGGGAGAGGATGAAGACTGAACCAGTTGAGAAACGCAGAAAAAAGGTGAGATAATAGGAATAACAGAAAATTCTGATGAACATTCTGTGGCCACCTGTGTGTTTTAATTACTTTATCATTCATATTCAAGAAAAGCTGGAATTTTATTTTCAAAATTAGAATTAACATTTATTTTCTTTGACTTGATTTGTAGTTGCTAACAATCATTTTTTGGGGGGTACAATTATATATGGTAACATAAATATCTTACAATAAAATAAATTATGGAAGAAGGCGAGGTCCTTATAAAAGCAAGTGCTTGTGGCAGGCTTGCCTGAAATATATAACTACATTGCACCAGGCAGGCCTATTCCTCACTATCATGCATAATACAACACCGATATCAGCTATACTGCTGGGAATACACACCATGTACAATAAAACCTGGTAAGAAATGAAAATCAAGAAAAAACCCAAATCCACTTTATAGAGGCAGAAAAAGAACTTACTGGTATCCTGCATGTGAGTTTCTGAATGGCATCATGAAAAAGATGCCATTCAGAAAATTTTGTGATATTGCAATTTAGAAATGTTAGTAGTTGTATGAAGCACAGAAAAGAACTAAATCATCAATTAAAAGACAATGTATTGAAAACATAGAACTCTTTTTATTTAGACATGATAAGGGCTTGAATTGTTTCAGAAATACAAATTTGGAAGTGAATCAAATGTGGCACAGACAAAATCAATTGAATTAAATGTCAACTATCCAAGCAATTGCACTTAGAAATATATAGATCCTAACTGAAAAGAGGGATTCAAATCAAAGTAAGCAATAAAGACAACAAATAGATTAAGAGCAAAGAAGTATGGACATTACTTAACGAATGGGTATGCAAAAAGACACATGTCAGAATGAACGAGGGGAAAGAAAGCAAGCCACACCAGCACAAAAAGAGGAGAAAAAGAGACAGATAATATGCCTGAAACGGATGAAATCTTCACCCGATAAAAAACCCATGGGGAAAACCGGTACACGATTCGTTCGTCTCAAGTACTTTGCGCAATCCTCTTCCAACGAGAAGCTTATGAAGCCAGCCATAATTGCGGCCGGGTTTCTCGCGTCGTCAACGTCCTCATTCAAGCTAGAGGGAGCTGAGATTGAGATCTAACCGCCAACCTCTTACTCATATAATTAGTCTACCTCTCAGAAGATTGTTATACGTGTATTTCCATACCTGAAGGCTGAAACTGCTGAAATAAGACGTGAGTTCTCTCCTTATGAATATAGACACTGTCAGAATAATAAATGATACTATACTCTTAGATAATCAAGCAACTGTATAAAATCATAAAATTGCAAATTATTAAAATACATTTCAAAAAAGGGGCACAAGCATGGATTTCAGAGCAGAATTTTCTTCATTTTAGCAGAATATAACTGTACATAATTCATCATTAAGTAACATTTTAAAGAAAGCATGAAATAAAACATGATTTTAAGTAGGGTATGGAGCAAGTAGCTAATTCCGAAAGAGGACATTTGATCACAGAAAATTACAAATTTGGGGTTCACATAAGATGAAGTAATGGCAACATTGCAGCCATAAGTTTGCAGTCCTAAAATGGAATGCAACAAATGCCTGCAGACATGCTTCGTAAACCATATAATTTTATACCATCTGTAACTTCAAGCACAAAGCATTCACTGCATCCACAAGGTTGACATTAAGAGGAAGCCTCTTAAAGAAGTAGCTGTCTGTAAAAATAGGTTATAAAGTAGCAACTTTCAGCCGGGCAGCGAGAAACACAAGATTCCGCGGCTGCAGCCTCTCTTACGCTACTTTGCCAATATTGCTGCAAGGATACTTTTGATACGAAAACTGAGACATCAGCCAGGCAAAGAACACGCGGGCTGGGAGTTGACGGTATTACACCAAAACACGCGACTGTCCCGGCCATCCACATCCTCTTCCTCTTCCCCTCATGAATATGCATGAAGGAGCTGGGAGCACTTCAGCCAGATGGATGAGGGTATTTCTTTCCCTCCTTCATATCTCTTCCTCCTTTTTTTTCTTTTGCTCACTTTCTCTTTCCTTTTCTCTTTCTTTCTTATTCTCTTTCCATCTCTCAATCTTTTCTTTTTCTGTTTCTCTATCCCTTTCTTTTTCTTTCTTCTTATTCATTCTATCTCAATCATTTCTTTTTGTTTTTCATTCTCTATCTCTCCTTTTCTTTCTATCTCCCTTTTTCTTTCTCTCTCCCTCCCTCTGCTTCTTCTGCTCTAACTTCCTCCTGCAAGATCTTTTCTTATCCATATTTCCTTCATTCCTCTCTCTCTCTCTTCCTCTACCCCCCCCCCCTTCTTCCCCTCTTTTTCTTATTCTTTCTCCATCCAATGCTCAATCCTCATTCCTCTGCCTCTTCCATCTTTCTTCCTCTTCCTATCACTCTTTTTTATTTCTTGCAGGTCTCTTCTTGGTCTCTTCTTACTGATGACCAGATACCCATATTCAGAAGTATTTACCATTGAGGTTCATCGCAGTGTCAACTACTGGATATGAGTCCGTACCCTTATAAACATGGCCTGGTGAATTAATGAAACTATCCCAACTAAAAGGTGTTTGAAAGTCAGATAAAAAAGTTTTAAATGCTTCTGAAGACGTTAAAAGGAGGGCGGTCAAAAAACAAATCAGAATGCCTGTTACTCAGAAAGTACAGAATGGCATTGAAAGATGATTACTGAAGCTTTAAGGTGCTGTACACCGATCAAAGTCAGATGAAAATAAAAGGCCAAATTTAAAGAACATACATGTTCTAATACATAGAGAGCATCAATATGAGAATTTTGCAAACATACAAGACTTTCTTCCTCATCAGTTGGCCTTCATCATGCTGCCGAATCTTCATGTCATGCATGTTCTTCCAAGTTTGCAATATTCCTTACTGCTTGGAGTTGAGTTCTGGGCCCCGTTTCATAAAACTTGTTATCAGTAAAACTGCCACATTTCTATGACAAATTTGCTCTCAGCCAATCAGATGCAAGGATTTCAGTAGCTTATAACAGTTATTGCAACTTGTTACTGATAACAAGCTTTATGAAACAGGGCCCCGGTCAAGGGACTACAATGTGAAAGAACCATTTCAAAGCTACTGGAAAAGGGTGGTTACATTATTAGTAAATTAAATTGATGTACCATATATCGTCGCTGAATCCACAAAGCGGCACGCGTGACCGCAGATGCGCGAAATCACTTTTCGAGTAAAATGCGATTAAAGATATTATCTGTTTTTCAACTGCTCATTGCCATTTGTCATGAAGTTAAGCTGTATGATTCAAGCACAGATAGAAAGCCAAGTATCTACTCTCGCCTTCCATGTAGAATCGTACTCAAACTAAGTTCAAATCTTAAGACAGTAAAGCTTCAAACGCAGGTGTCGTTATGTAGCTTAAGAAGAATCCATGAAGTGGCACTTCGTGTAGGAAGCAAGTACGATTTTGCGCACCCAAAACATTTCACGAACCGCCACAAGCGCTCGTGTCGAGCTGTGTTGTGTCACTAAATTCACGAACCGGCACAAGCGCGCACGTCGTTGAGTTTTTCTGTATAGAACTCAATGGTGCATAACGGGCGCACCCTTGTGCCGATTCGTGGATGTTTTTTCATGTAGATTTTCAGGCTCGTGTCATGTTTGCACTTTAATTATTTCTTAAATTAGACAGAATTGGGTTCTAAAATTTTGCGAAATGAAAGACCATGGCCAGAGAATGATAAAACTGAAAATAACTCAAATTTGACTTTGGACGCAATTTTGGGGGTTTGTGCCACTTCGTGAATTCAGCGACGATATATACACAGAGGTTGTGAAATTATCGCAATAATGAGAAATTGACCGTCTTGTTGAATAGCAAGTACACCGCACGCAGAAATGGGTATATGGGACTACAAGCAAATGTTCAGGACATTTCTTGCCATATTTCGATAATGAGGGCATTTGGAGAGCAATCCTATCCAGGGGACATTTCTTCTTTCATATTCTCCCAAAATTGACACCAAAAAACCATAAAAGCTCACAAATCATCTTTTCACATCCCTTTAGAACTCAAGCTTCTCTTTATTACAGAGCTCGGCAAAAAAAACTGTCTGTAATCTAAGATATAACTGATGATGCAACCAAATCATTCTGATCACGACGCTCCGTATCAGATGCAACAAAGTTTTCCACATACATGTAATACACCACACGATCTTAACATTTACCATGGGGTATCAAGAGGCAACATGTAAGAACCACAAAAGAATGCTACTTATATTTGCCTCCTCTTATTTAAAAAAAAAAAGGAGATATTTGGCATGTTGGCAAACCTGAACACGTAGGCAAACCTTAAGCGCTTATCAAAACGGGTAATGGAGGGAAAAGATAGGCATGAGGCCGTGCCTGAATGTAAGCACCTTCCTCATCATTATTCTATCAGAGAAGCCGTATGAACTTGAATGAATTACTAATGCGCCAAATGGGCATTACCTGACGCATGTTTATCAATTAATGATGCTTTGCTATCTAGCTCCAATCACTCTCTAGTCTACCAATGCAGACTTTCAATATTTGCCTGAATGGCTAAATAAATAAAAGTGTCCCATTGATACACAGCTGCAAGTGAAAGAGCATTTGTATCATTTCATATCAAAGTCTTTTTTTTTTCAGTTTCACTACATATTTCAATGGTTTGTTATGACTGAGTATTGCTACTTACTATACCAGTATACTCAAGTTCTAATCATAATGTCAATTCCCTCAAAATTATATTCATTGTCCCATTTAAGAAAGAAAAATCACATAATGCCTTTAAAAAAGACACCTATTAAAGTTGGGAGGCCAAATAAATTTTTGGTTGTATTTTTTTCAGTCTGCTTGTATTGAATAAATTTGTAATACACAGTATTAGTGAAAGTCAGAGAATATTTTTGAGTGAAGAAAAGGGTAAAACTTCCCGTCCTATTTCAATACTATAGAAATTTGCTCAAAAGTTTTAAAAACTCTATAAAAAAAATATGTAAGAACTCTCCCAGTATCATAACAGTTGTTTCATTAACATCTATTGATATTCACTAAGGGGATTGAAAATACTGCTTGGATAAACGAAAAAGGGTTATAAATCTAAAAGTATCTAAAAAGTGTCTTATGAATAAAAACAATTTCAATATTTTGTACACATCCATATATTTGAATATTTGTAAAATACTATGCAACAAACACTTGGATTAATTGTTACACATTCCTCAAGCAAGATTCAGATGAAAGGTTCTTTAAAATGTCCAATTTACAAAATTAACTCTATTTACTACCTTTATTTCTTAAAACCGAAGTGCAATCGGGAGAAAATCTCATAATGTCTACCAAAGGCAATGTTCCAATTTCAAGATGCAAAAAAAATGTAAGCATTTCCAAAACTAAACAAATCTTTTGCCATTATGAGCTTTACAATTAAACTGGCTTACCTACATTTAACACCAAAGTTATCATGCACTTCCTCTTTTAAGTACACTCCAAAACACTTGGCCCACATGGAAAATCGTCACGTTTCAAATACTGTATCCATCCTGCAATTAAGCTTATAAATGTAAACTTATCTCTTGTGGATCTCTTCAAATTTCAAATGAAAAAAAAAAGCCTCAATGAATAAAGGTTAAAAAAGAAACGTGGGATTATTTTAGGTGTATTGGGAGCATACCATCTGAATTACAGAATAACAGCTATATGTAAATGTCCATTAACCCATATCCTTTAATATAGACTTAAAGGCATTGGCTAATTTTGTGAGTAGCTGATTTAAAAAATTCTCATACTAAGATGAAATGTGTGTATGAGTACTTGTATTTGTACTAAAAAACCCTGAAAACGACCATAATTTGAAATGAAAAAGTGTAAGTTAGACACAAACGGCGATTTTATTATCCTTCGTCTCATGAGACAATCACTAAGAGGACCACTTTGCTTGAATTTGAAAATGCCGTTATGTGCCTCCTGCCGCGTGATACGCCAATACACACAGTACGGTAAGGTGAGTCATACGCGCATGCGCACTCCTTATGTCTATTCTGTGCAACCAACCCTCGTATAGTTTTCAAACATTGGTTCACATTTTTGATATTCAAAAATACTTCCTGTGGATATTATACTTTGAAACTTTCAGACTGGTATTTTTACACTATAACCCTTACGTTTATCCCATTTTCAAGTAACAAAACAAGATTTTTTTAAAATCATAACAATGTTAACCAATGTCTTTTAAGTTTACCAATCACCTGAAAAAAAAAATTGTGTATGTAGTACTGTACATGTGAAATAACCCCCCCCCCCCCAAAAAAAAAAAAAAAAACAACAACAACAAAAAAAAAACACAACTTTACCAAGCATTCTTAAAGGTTAACAGTTTCAGGCCTTTGAAGAAAATCAAAGATAACATAAGACCACAACGCGCAGAATCAAATGGCAGTTCGATTCCATCAACGCCTTAATTCATAAACTCGTACCTATTCTCATGTCCACCAGTGTACTCATCCAGTCAGTTTTGTTTTAGATTATAGTATTTCAACTTGCACTATATTTTTAAAGAAGTACTATTTCAAGCTCATATTTTAGTATAGTGACATAGTATTACATAAAAAGGACATGTCTTTTGGTATTTTGGTACACTAACACTTCACACCCGGAGACCCAAAAGAGCATTTAACTTGTTTATATATGTACATGTACATACTGAACGGGCTAAATGTGCCTTTCAACCACATAATAATCAACCAAAAGTTCTTTCGCCCAAGTAAGATGATACTTGCAAATGATGTAATAATGTCTGTAGGATGAGCTGTAAAAGTTTATCAGGCTATCATACACATGTACTTCTACGAAATGAAATGAAAGTGTAACCCCTCTTCCATCCCAAGGTTAACAACTTTCAAGAGTGTCGCTTTCTCTTTCTCTCTCCTGTGTCCTGAAAAGATGAGCAAACGCAAAATTAACAAGCACCTACCTATAGTGTACATGTATATGAGTGCCGAAATTTGCTCTTCAGACTACACCTCACCCCCCCCCCCCCTTCCCCACCACCTTCCCTGCCCCCCCCCCCCTCTAATTTAGGAATTTAAACATAGGTCCCATGAACCTACATGAAGAAAAACAAAAAAAACAAATGAATATGGAGCTCTGAAAATACATAGCGGACAATTTCAGAAGAAACTATGAACAATTAAATATGAAAAATAGTGGATGAAAACAAATACTGGAACTTTAGACTGCGAAGGAAAACGCTCAGCTGTTTAGTTTTTTTGATAGCTCTTTTTTCTGACAAAATCATTTGATTTTATTTTATTTCATATTATAACAAATAAACAAGAATTTTTTTGTACATTTATCTTTTTTTTATCCCTAATATTTCATTATTTCTCTTAAATTGTGATTTTTTTTCCAAACATTCTTAATTGACAATTATGATCATTCAAGAGATTTTATCTGTGCATTCAGTCATGTAATGAAAAAAAATAGGAATTTCTAAGGACCGAAGTATGTAGACTAGACAAAAGTTGCGGAAAAATACACTTTGAGAGTAGAAAAATTGGTTTCTTGCTGTTCACGTATCTCAGATGAGGTAAATGATTCTATCAGAGTGCTGAGAGGAATATTTATTAAATCTAATTTAATAACTGGTATGGAACAGCAAGACATCAATGAAAAGCTGCTGAGGAGTGATCTTATAAATTAAAAGTGCTATTTGGATAAATTGTTTTCCTAATAGATATGGGGACATTAGAATTTAGTGGCTATTAAGAATATAGCTTGGATTCTTTAAAGGGCTTTTCGCAAGTGAGATGGAAGCTTTAATCAAAATTCTCTCTCAGACAAGCAAGTGAGAAAAAAAAATGATTGGATATGCTCTTCCATTCATTAGTGTTATTGACTATTTAGAAGACTTCTTATTTTTCTATTTTTTTAAATCAAAATATATATCAATTCATCTCTCTCTGTGTCTCTCTCTTTCTCTATATCTCTCTCTCATTCATTTTCTTCCTCTTTCTATCTTTTGCACATTATAATGCTGAATGCTCAATCAGGATTTTATTATTGCTCCCCCCCCTTTTGCTTTCTCACTCTTTATCTCTCTCAAAGAAAGGTACATAGCAAAACAAAAACAAATACAATGTACAACCACAACCAAAACATGCCTTTCCATTCTACTAATGTATAGAAAAATAAAAGTATGAAATGCCCACTGAATGAATACCACCGGCGTAAATCCACTTTGAGGAGTGGGGGGATGACCGACTTTTTTTGCCAATTTTTTTTTTTCTGTTGAACTCACACTTAAGTATAAACACACACCATCACCCACCCGCACAGACCCCTTACACACGTTTTAATTTTTATTTTGCTAGCGAGCGAAGAGCAAGCCAAAAAATAACCACTTTTCTGGTTTTTTATCATATTTTCAAATAGAAATCCTACAATATGATGAGCAAGCGAAGTGAGCGAGCCAAAAAATAACCACTTTTCTGGTTTTTAATTGCATTTTTCTAAAATATAAAAAGCGAGCGAAGCGAGCGAGCCAAAAAAGTAACCACTTTTTTTATTTTCAATTGCATTTTCAAATAGAAATTCTAAAATAAGATGGTTGTTTATGACAGATTATTAAAAGTTTTACTAACTGATTAATTCGAATATCATTTCTTCCTTAAAAAGTGGGGGGATATTTGTACACCCCATCCCCCCCTCGAAAAAGTGGGGGGGATATCCCCTCATCCCCCCAGGATTTATGCCAATGATGAATAAAGGATTCAACAAAATTCTTAGGAAGCACCACACTCTACATCAGAAACGGATAATGGCATCATTTCTTGTTTCGGTCCTTTTCTTTCTTTAGAAGAAAGCACGCAGGATGGAACATAATTTCATCAGTGACCGATTAAGCATGTTGCACATTGTGACTGAGCATGAGATGAATGCAAGCAAGTTGTATGACATCATAAATTTATTCCTCATTCATTCAAAAAACCTGGCAAACAAGAAGTAAAAGACAAAGGACAGGCAAGGACAAAAATCATGATCAAGCACAAAGACTGAAGATTTTTTTTTTTTTTTCTGTGGTATGTTGATTCATTTAAAAATGTTCTTGCTTTCACATCATATTGCTTTCCAGATGCCACACATACATACATACACTAGTGTTCTACTGATATATCAACAACTTATTTTTTCCTCTCTCTTTTTATTCATTTTTTTATTTTTTACTCTTTTTTTTTAGGGGAGTATTTAATACACTAGTAATAACAAGTTATTTATTTGTAAATTTCATATTTCGATATAAATGCATTACAATTTCATGGCATAAGCCCTCACAAGGACCTCATATTAATTTCTGTTCCTTCAGCATTTTTTTTAAATATGTGAAAAGCTGTAATTTCCTAGAAAGTAATCAAAAACATTTCTGGGGGTAAATGTCATTGTCCATGTATATGCAAAGATTGGAAATTGAGCAAGGATTTTTAAAACTTATTCATATCTTCCGCTTCCTAATAAGGCATATCATATTCCCCACCCCTATCTCTCGTTCTCTCTCTCCCCTCTCTCTCTCCTCTCTCTCCATCTCTCTTCCTTTCCTTCTCTCTCTCTCTCTCTCCCTCCATTCATCGCGCATCTCAGAATGAGTCAATACCGTAGTTGTGCCAGCATTACGCCAGTAATGTTTCTTCGTCAGCCACATTAATGCACAAGAGCATATATCACTCCAGGGGAATGAGCAAGCCAGAGTCTTTAGTCCCACTCATTTACATTTTTATGGGTCACAGCATCACCCACAACGTATGAGAAGCCAATCTAAAAACCAAAAGAAGACGAAAGGAAAATCAGGAAGCTCTTGACATTGTGATGCCACCACTTGCATGCAAAGAGATTGTGTGTAGCTTGAATTTGAAATGTGCATACTTCGCAGAAGCTAATCAGATTTTGGAAGTACTGGATTTGTATGAAAGAAAAGAAGTGACAATGGTATGCAAATTATGGATACAATTATGCAAATGAAAGAAATGAAGAATGAGTACATGAAATCCTAATCCCCCTCTTCCTTTATTCTGAGAAAAGTTTAAGTCTTTGTTTAATTTGCCCCCTATATAAACTGATAAATTTGGTAAGAGTTGGTATGCAAATTATGGAATATACTTCCATGCACATTTTGTTAGTTGTGCCATGTTTCATCAAACCTTTGCCCTAGATAACTTGTTAATTTGACAAGAAGTGGTATGCATACTGAGCATGATCAGTTCATTTGACCTGTTCATTGATGTAATCTTGCTTTGTCATTTCCTCTCTTCCATTAAAAAAAAAAGGAATATATAATGTTCACCTGTTTAAACATACACTGTATGAGCAGACATTCCACCTCTGGGGTTACATGAATGGCCCCACCCCATCCCTCTAAACCTTTGAATATATCCGTCTTTCCATAAATTCCCATGATGCTTAGCGAAGGTCTTATCCCCTTCAAGCAAGCTTGGATGTCGCGCTCGGAATATGATGGGTTCCCAAAGCGACACCATTATGATTCCGATGCTAATTGGTATGTATGGCAAAATGGCCTGCTATGTTCAGTGACTAGTGAAAGGAGGAAAGAGATGGAGAGAGAGGGAGAGAGATGGGGAGAGAGAGGGAGAGATGGGGAGAGAGGGGAAAAGAGGAGGAGGGAAGGGATGAAAGATGCTAGAAATCAGCATAAATTTGCAAATTGTAAATCTGGGCTGATAGCATGCACAGGCCTGGAGGACAACAGCGAGGATGACCAAAAATGATGCCCTCATACTGAGTAATGTACTGGCTTATGAGTGCCATGATGTACCATGCATGCTAGTCATCAAACCAATGAACACTTATTGCAAATCAAAATACAAATACAAAAACAAAAAAATTACTTGCTTGTCTTCAAGATATGTGCTACATGTATGATCATTGTGACATCACTTCTCGTCAACAGTAATCAGCAGCAATGACATAAAACATAAGGCAGTGCTCCTCACTAACTTTTTCTGATGGGGGTTCCCCAAAGTAAAAAATTTTGGGGTCTGTGTGCACTTAGATTTATATGTCAGAAAACTCAGAATTTGTCAGTTAGGGGGACCAGGGTCTAGATTTTGAGGGCTCGTGTGTTCTGGATGCCTGTTAATGCCGAGCCCTGCATAAAGGTGTATGAAAAGTATTAAATTAACAATAGTTATCACAGTATAATAAAAGATAGACCTACTGGTATACAGTACGCTTTATTAGTGGAAATTTTAGTAATAGTAGCTGTACAATAGCTACAATGTATAGTTAGTTGCATTCATAGGAGAAACAATCATACATGTAGAAAAAGAAGAAGAGGAGGAGGAGGAGGAGGAGGAGGAGGAGGAGGAGGAGGAGGAGGTGGTGGTGGTAGTGGTGGTGGTAGTAGATGTAGTAGTGGTAGTAGCAATAGCATTGGTAGTAGTAGAAGTGGTAGTGGTGGTGGTGGTGGTGGTGTAGTAGTACAAGTAGCAGCAGCAGCAGTAGTCTTTACAAGAACTATCAATCAAACACAAATTTGAAAACTACATGTGTTTACTACATGTATTTGCCAGAAATCCCTTTCTTCTAATTAAATCAATCAATGCGATCTACATTGATATGCATCCATAGAAAGACATCTATGGGATTACAGTGTACATGTATGTGTATGATTCTTGTCCTCAGGTACTGTACCAAGTAGCAACTGGACACAACAGATCACCATCCATTGTTACATATCAAGTATTACGCAAGTTCTTGGAAGCTCATAATGATAAGTGACTCATCTACCACAGTGTAAAATGCAGGGACTTCAGAGAGACATTTTCTTCTATTCAGTCAATGGCACTTGATTGCTTGGTTAACTTGCTAAAGACTTTAGAGGATTAAGCTTACACCACAAAGCCATTCTAGTACTAATTGGCATGATCTTAAGAATGAACACAGAGAGCGTATGATACAGAAGAGTAAATGGAGAAGCACTAATGACGAGAAATAAGGGCACTGGGATTTATCACACCGGGGGCCCCCGTAACACAAAGATTCGCAATCAATCGCAAAGTTGTAACAGCCAATCAAAACCATCGTTTCATGCACATCTCGTTCAAAAGGGTGACCCTAGACCAATCAGAATGGCTGTTTTAAATTTGCGATTGATCGCAAACCTTTGTGTTACGGGCCCCAGGAATGATGACACCAGAATTTCATAACGCAGTGATGGCTTTACCAAATTATAGTCATTTCTTCTGATTTTTGTATTTAGGCCGAATGAATTCCCAGTCTGTGGACACTGCCCACTTCCTATCTGGCATTGCCCTTTATTTTAATTAGCAGTTTACATTCTTCCACCTTTTATGCAAAAGGAAATATATGACAAAACGGGTCACTACTTAAAGACATCCCCACATGATGTACATATATTTCAATGTTATGTGCCATGTGTTACTTTTATCTGGAAATGAATATATGAACTAACAGAACTTTGAAACTTCAATGCAACGACCTCTTCATCCATCTGAAGAAACAATAGATATGGGTTAATGCCCTCCATCATTCTATTCGCACAAAATTAAAGGAATCCACTGTATCTTTTTACAGGAGGAAAAAAAGAATAGAACCCAGACAGAATTGGGGTGGGGTGGGGTAAATACATATGGTTTGCTTCAAGAGTGTTGATTTATTATGTGAGCTAAGCCTTTGACTGGGGGTCAGATTGTTTTGCAATTTAAGTAAGCATATTTACTCATCACTTCACTCAATACTGCTTTCAAAAACCTTACAGTACATCCACAAACACATGCTGGTTTAACATGTGTAACTACATGTATGTGTAAGACATGATTCAACCTTTTCTTTCCTCCTTTTAAATCATGCAAACTCAACTGTTAAATTTAACCCCCAAAGATTGTGTTAATTTTTGCACTCACAACAATAACCAAAACACCTTTTCACAGATTTTACTGTTATTTTCGATACAAAAGCAAACTATTTTCATCATTTATACTCCTTTGATCACAATGCAATAAATACGGCAGTTTTAACGTTAGATAAACTTGCTGTAAATCAAACACAAAAGGTTTCTTTTGTCATGTATAACCGCTCGTCGAGTCATAAAAACTAATCCTTTTCATCTACTTCCTGTGGGAGGATAGACTCCGATGGGTTGAAAAGAAAGAGAAATATCAACAGAAAACTGATTACAGAAACTCACTTGTGTCCAATCGGTTCTCATAGATATCAGTTTTATTTGTTTCCAGGCACAACTACTGTTGCAAACTGTTAATGGAGTTTGTTACATAGAAATAATGATGCTTTGCTGTTCGGGGTTATATTTCAAAGCTTGTCTGTTTTGTTTTCTTGACATGTTGTACAGGATGAAACTTCTATACAAATATGCATATTAATATGAACAGATACAGGTACTCTGCACATGCAGAAATCAACATGATACAAATATCAAATCTTCAAATTATAAGCTAGGATGCATACTGTAGATCATAAATAATGTATCTTATATTTGAGAATATGAGATACTGGGAACTGGCACCTACTATAATCTGATAATAAATCAATATTTTAGAAATGTGTCTCTCTGAACAGTCTTTTCAGGTTTCAGGACCCTTATGTACATGTACATCTGTACTAGAGGATATGGAAGAGATAACAATAACCTGAAGCTCCTATACAGTGATGTAATGTGGAAACACTTAAAACTCTTTATACATCTCTTTCAGCCATTTGTGATGAAACCCTACTCTTAAGAACACTAACATGAGCAGTTTGTAAAAGGTAAACAAACTGTTTTGGAAGAAAGAGAATAAAATCAGGGTCACAATATGAATGGGAGAGGGGATCAACACCCTTTTCCTTTTTTCTGATGTCATTATTTCCCAGGAGTTGAAGTCGGAGTTTCGTGACCAGCCGGAGGGGACCAAGTCAAGCGTTGCTACTCTCAAAGAACTGAATAGAGAAGTCTTTTATGTGTTATGTCTCCAGAATGAACTCTCGGTGGCAGCAGCACAAAGGGGGAAGGAGCAGACTTAGTTCCAAGCGGTTCATTTTGAAAAGCATGGCATCTTCCAGTGCGATGCTTCACAGAGAGGGACAGAACCAAGGGGGGCGAAAGACCAGGGGTGGGTGACTCTTACTACTGTTTTGACCCCCCTTCGGTCCGCCTGCCATGCTACGCTTCATCGGAGCTTATCCCAGCCGCGCCGCAGCATAGTGCTGCCATAGTACAGCTTCGTGTTTAGGAAGCACACTCTCTCCATTTGCCCGTCCTCCAAGAAGCATTCAGCATGTACTTTGGGCACAAAGAGAAATGAACTGAAGCGTGGAGGGATGCCCATTGATGAGAAATTAGTCCCAGTCTGTGTAAACAGAGCGGGTGTTATCATGCTGACTCGTCTCCCATCCCTAAAAGTAGGAGCCCTGCAAATCACAGTAACCTAGCTTCCAGACGATGGGAGTTTTTCCCTTTCAGTTCTGAACTACAGATAACGTGGTAGTAAAACATAGATCCATGTTAAATAGTGATTGATGATTGATTTGCCCTGACGGCTAAGAAAAAAAGTACATGCTTGTTTTTAAAGAGACATGCTTTTTTCATCCAAGAAGATATTCTAAGGGCTCTCATTTCTTGGGGAAGATGGCTATGAATTTTTTCAATCTACTTTGTTTAATGGCAGCCACTTTTGGACACCCTATTTTTCAGTTTGGATACTAAATCTTCAAAGTGTGACTAAATACCTGACAAGCAACATGTGAAATTTATGGCTTTAATACAAGGGAATTGGGTTTTGAAGGTTTGAACCCAGTGGGTGATTTTATGAGAAAACAAAGAAAAAAAAATGAGAAAAATCTTCAACCCCCCCCCCCTTCACATTGCTAAAATGTATGACTAGAATAAGTATGCACAGTCCTTTAGAACTACCAGTAATCAATTTCCATTTCTCCACTTTAACTTTGAACCGAGACTACAGCAAAGCAACAACAAAAAGTCCATTAGCTTTGGAGCCAGTCTAGTCATATGGTGACTACCACAAACATGGAGAACAACAAATGGGTGAATGTTTGAGGGAGTGCACTCCTGCTGTAGCACAAGTTCAGAATACAACCAGGATGTTTGCATGTGCACCACAAGCACTTTCCGGTAGTGATTGCTCAATCGTAGTCTGATGTGAACATACATTTACTTCAGAGACACTATCAAGTCAGCTCTTAGCCTCTTTCAATAATACTACATACGATAGTCTTGTTGATAGGTATTAAGGGTATAGTTAGCAGTAACATGTACTCAATATTAGTAAGCTTGCATATTCAATACAACTTATGTCCCACACCCTATACAACCAAAAGGAATGGAATGATTTCAACATGAGAACACAGCTGCAGGTTTAACCCAGTGGAGATACATCAACTTGAAAAAAAAAAAAAAATATTCTAGGAGGCCCTAAAGTGTGAATGTGTCCTGCAGGCTCCTCCCATAGTGATACTGAAGTAGGGCCTAGAACTTGGTATGTATTTGGTTGGTATCCTCCAAAATATGCTGCAAATGTGACTAGTATATAAACTCAAATTTTGCACTTGCACACAAAACTATGCTAAGATTTCTGTATGAAATAAAACAGATTTCAGAAATAGAAATGGGGTTCAAAACAATTGCAATATGTGTGAAAGATCCGTGATTCTCTTAAACTGGTAATAGTACAGGTGTTTGCATTACTGTAAGTTCTCCAGAGTTCAAACCCCTTCACACTTGGTACATGTTCATACAGCAACATGTGCATGGAGATGTGAACAAGGCTTCTCTTCCAAACAATTAGAAATCCAATGTGAACAGCCCCAAAGCCCCCCCCCCCCCTTCCCCCTTCACTTTACTGGTAATAGTAGTACCAAGCTGTAATTTCTCATAATTCGCCAAACCACTTAGCACTTGGCACACAAAACTTTGCTATGACAAACAAACTCAAACAAACACAAGCCAGTGTATGCCTAGGAGAACAATTGAAGGCATTCTAAGGCTTTTAAGGGCCACTAAAGAGACCGTTTTATAGCACCAACATGAGGCTTTTGTTTTGTGTGTAAATGTGATAAGAACATTAATTGAGGGGCATGGGACTAAGCAGAAAATGGAAACATACTGTACAGGTACGCTTCAGTCACTTAGAATTACAAAAATTGTACTTTTCAGGCCTCCATGAAACAGGAATACATAATTTCCAAGTATTCTGTGCAAACTGCAAATGATTATTTTGGAAAATGTAAATATTAGCTTTGCTAGCACACAAAATCTGAAATATGTAATCTCTCTGCACTGCAGAACACAGTATCTGTTTTTCTTGTTGTCCCACATGCATATATCTGTGTTTGTGGTGTTTTGTGTCTTTATACACAACTGATTTGCACCAAGTGTGCATGAATTCATTAGCATGGGTTTGTGAGAGGTTTGCCTCTTGACTGGAACCAGAATGTCCCTACATTAAGCATATGGGAATTTAAAAATTTCATCCATGGGTCAATTACAGAAACTGCTACAAACATATAATATTATTTACTTCTACTATCAATCCTACAGTGTGTATACAAAAAGATAAAAGTAAAAAAAAAAAATGAAAAAAAAAAATCTCATAATTCTTTTTTTTTTAATAGAGACCCAAACAGAGAAACAACACATCCCCCAATTGTTGGACAAATCAAGGTGGCCATTTTGGATCTCTTGGCTTTATTTAGACCAGTCCACCCACTCATTTCTATGAAATAAACCAAATCCTCCTCTGGAACCCCTCACAATAGACTCCCACAAAGGCCAAGGACCAACTCATCAGGTGGACCGATTAAACGCTGAAAAGAGAAGCGCCAAGCCCACTGTTACACGGCCAAAAAAGCCACAATGCAATTTCACTTCATTGCAATTACAGAAATACATGTATAAAGTACATTCTGTACACTATATCATAAGGCTACACACTTCAGTGATACAGATTTGAATGTGTATTATCTAATTTATTGAATTGTAGAAATAAATGGAATTGAATTGAATTGAATTGAAATATACTGGTACAAATGTATCCCATCCCCCCCCAAAAAAAATCCTGTATGTAACATACCCTATACTGTCCGGGAATTACAGAGTACATTCCTAATGAAATGAAAATAAAGTATTATGTATAGGTGTGCCAACCCCCCCCCCCCCCAAAAAAAAAAAAAAAAAAAATGTATACTGTCTAAGATGTTAATATTTCTATTCGCAAGTACATGTAAAATATCTGTAATAAATTTTCAGGAACATGAAAAAAAAAATGAATTTTTAAAGTTACCAATTATCTTTCAATTCTTCTATTTAATTCAATATTAATTTGGAGGACTTACACCTACGGCCAAATACATGTGTGTTGAGAAGATAGTCATTTCAGAAAACATGCTACCTGCCTTTCACAAAAAGCAGATTAAATAGGTAGAACTACCTTTTATTTTCCCTCTCTTTGAAGTATTTGTTATGGAACAATGCCGCAAAGCAGGCGGCTCAACAGCAACTTCCAAGTTTGAACAAAATAGTCTCAAGTTTTAGAACTCTCATTTCACATAAAGCATGGGCAGGCAAAAGTACTTTCCATGTATATGACAAATTATAAATGTTTAAAATGTCAACATGATGCACTTTAGAAATATAGAAATTAGAATCATTCATGAAATTCATTTACATACAAATACTTTTTTAAAATCATTGGCATTGGACTGACTATACTTTAAATGACACAATCACTTTATTATTGTAAATAACTTCTGTCAAAACAATATTAAACATACATGTACATGTACATGTATATGTACAAACATGGCAAAGTGTAAATTCTCTTTTAACAATAACTTTTAGTAGAAAAAAAAAAACCAATATTTTTCTGCAAGTTCAAAAAAAAATGCTTAGACATGGATATTAAAGTCTACATTTAGTTGGATGGAGCTTTTTAGCACCAACATTCAGCTTCTCATATAACTTATAATACATTAAAAACAAAAACAAAACCATATTTCAAAAAAATCAAAAATTTAACAAATAAAATATTCTTTCAAAGTTCTCAAAGATTTGCTTAGATATGGATAAAGTGTACTACTGGATGGAGCTTGTTTTTCATTTACACATACTGCCCAGTTCCCACAAACCCGATTTATGATAAAGTATAATAAACAAAAACACTAAACCGTACTTCATAAAAATGCTAAACTTTGCAAACCAGTTAGGGAAAGCAGACTAGAATTCACCACCACAATGGAGGAATGATTTCAGTGACCACACAGGATCAAAGAAAGGAGTCTATTGTCTAGCTGAGGAATTGCTCTGTACTGTGTAAGGGGCCTAATGATGCTATATTGACTGGGCTATTGTGGGGGGCAGTATTTTGGAGTGCCTCTGGTTTGAGAGGGATGGAGGTCTGGGGGTTAATCACCTTGATTTTGTAAGAAAAAAGGAAAAAATTCCCAGTAACTGTAGAGCAGATTACCAAGGTACATGATTCAGTAAAAACGGCCAGCCTTGCACGGAGAAATTTGTTATTCTAATCTTCTTGATGGTTGAAAAAAAAAAATCGTTTGTCTTATCTAAAAAAATGCTGAAGTACAAATTGTTTTATACAGCAAAACTTGCAACAGTGTATTTTGGGGTAGTTTCTAAGGTTTCGATACCAAATTTTAATAAGGACGTTTCACTGATTATCACAAGTGATACAAACATCATTCTCATTCTACCGTTCTTTCCTTCATTTTCCCTTCTATAAAGTATGTTTATCACAGATGATACATGTACACACATCATTCTCATTCTACCAATCTTTCCTTCATTTTCCCTTCTCTTTCTCTCTCTCTCTCTCTCTCTCTCTCAATCCATCCCTCTTTATGCCTGCTCCTCCCTTCCTCCCTGTTTTTTCCCCCGTTTTCTCACCTCAGAAAGTAGGGCTGCGTTTCACGAAACCGTCATAAGTCTAAGTTCATGGACATCCCATTAAAACGTGTGTTAATTCTACAACACGCGTTTCAATGGGATGTCCGAGAAGTTAGACTTATGACGGTTTCGTGAAACACAGCCTAGGTTTACATTGTACATGTACACAGGGTTCTTACTAGAAAAAAATCCACACACGGTTCCCACTCTGCGCAAAGCAAGGAAGTTTCGGAAGTTTTACGGAATAACACCTAAAGTTAGGTGTGGCAGCAGTATATGCTATAGTAAAAGGATGAAAAATACTTCTTGGTAAGCAGGAGTTGTCTACTAATGGCATAAAGTAAAAATACATTGCCAAAAAGCAAAACAATCTGTGACTTAACCCATATTGTTAGGAATATATACCCCAATATTTTTTACCCTTGTTGCCACGCATGGTGCAGAAATTTCACACATGGTTCTTCCTTGTCTGAAATCCTTTACGCATGGTATTGGAACCATGGGTGTTATGTACTGGCGAGAACCATGCATGTACATATCCTCCCCTTTCCCTCTTTCTCTTTCTCTCTCATGCTCCCCCCCCCCCCCCCATCATCTTCCCACTTCCCATTTTTGCCTTTCTTCATCTTCATCTCACCTACCAATATTTACCCTAGATCCTACACTCATAGGCCGACATACATTCTTATTGTATGCGGCGTCACATACCTATATGTTTGTCTTGCAGTTGACTGTCGGAATGAGTTAGGCTATACCAATACGCAATGTGCGATTCCAGCCAATTATTGAATTTCTCTCTTTCCTTCTCTCACCCCTCCTAGGGCTTTCCTTTGAGGTCTTCTGCCCTTTCAAGTCTGACTGGAATTTTTCATGATTATTGCTTGATTCACAGCCAAACACTACCATATATTATTTCATACTACTTTCTCTCTATAACTATTATGATTTACCATATCAATACCCTTTGTAGATAATACATATATCATGTTCGTAACTCTGCATGATGTAATAAAATAAATAACCCATTGCAACATTCACACATTTCAATGGGTGATAGACAAGGCCTTTACAATTGCCTTAGGCTGCTTTTTCAAACATACTTGTGATCATATTCAACACTTGTACAGTAAAATTACTTCCCACAGTACACCCATTACAAATGGGATTTTTGTTATTTTTAACTATTGCTGGAATAAGCATAATTTTTTTCTTCCTGATCAAAGAGAAAAGCAGACCCATTGTTGTTGTTTGGATGATGGAAGAAACACAGAGATAATAATGATTCCACAGAAGCTCAACACCAACTCCGGCTGGTTCATTAATTGTACACTTTCTGTCGACTTCCTGTCCCTTTCCATCTCCAGACCACAAGTCTGCAGTTTAAATTAGCTCACCATCCAAAAAAGATGAAATACTTTGGGTAACAATGGCCCAAGTAAAAAAAAAAAAAAAAATGCAGGGACTGGGGTTATTTTGCCCCTAAAAATTGTTTTATCCCATTGCACTACAACGTCTTCTTTTAGTGACACATTTGCAGTATTTTTTAACTAGAACAATGAGAATACAAAACAGTATACTGCACATTATACAAATGCAGGAACAGGAAGGGAAAGATTCACTGAAAATTTTGAGTCTGCTTCCAATGCAGTATGTTGTCCCATTGTAGAAGAAGAGCAATTTAATTGTAACTAATCAAACTCTCTAAATTGGCAATGCAACACAGTGAAAAATATATAATCATTCTTTTTTGTGCATCAAACGGCAATTTTTTTCTGTTAAATTTTGCAGTGCACATATTCTTATGTTACACTGTATATATGCATTTTCATTTTTTTTTTTCAAACCATGTTAGTGGAAAATAAAAATAATTGTTACCAATTTGAGAGGGAAAGATGGTTAATTTAACTCTAAAGAAAAATCTGGGTCTGATTAAACACAAAACATTAAAAAAAAAAAACTTAAAAGCCCTGTTACAGTCAAAATAGCCATTATTGCTGAAAAAGGTGCCATAATACATGTAAGTGATTCATCATGGTTTTTATAAAGCACACAAGCACTGAACTCGGATTACAAAGTCAAGGAGGACATGGCTGCAATCTCCAAAATGAATGAATACATTGGGGATGGATTTTGCTGTTGTTTGTTTAGTTTTCTTCTTCTTCTTCTTGTTATATCTACCATAATTTGTGTTGCCTGTATTCATCAAAATGAAGTGGTACTCCTTACACTTCTGATGTTGAATGCACACGAAAAAAAGGTTTTACCACTGAACTGGTTTCCTAAATGTTTGAATGAAATGGTAAAATAGTTTCAATGGTTTGTTACAAGACACTTCAGGAATATCATCAATGAGTTGTTGGAATATATTATGAAAATGGTCACTTGTACCAACTACCCAGGAGTTCATTTGAAACAGTTTTTCAACTTTTGCTAAAAAAAAAAGAAAATTTGCTATCACATCATTCCAAGTCAGTTACATGTACATGTATGTGCATAAAAAAATGACCTGATTCAGACTTGCTACCTGACTAGCTGGGATGACAATTCATGATAATAATGTTTTTCTTTTCTTTTCTTTTTTCGTACACTTTCATAACATAATAGTAATCGATGAATTTTACAAGCACATTCAATTTCTTGAACAATGTTGTTATGAACAAGAAGAATTATATGTTATTCATGCATACTGTACATGAATGTTTATCTTTTTTTTTTTGTAAGTTAATATCACACAAGAAATATGCAGCCATAATAAGTTTTTAAAGCACTACATGTACATGTACCCTTTAGGGCAAAATTTTATATTTCAATGACTTATTCAACATTACAAAATGTTACTGCTTCAAGCTAATTCTCATTTTTAATCAAATTGCCTCATGGATTCTGTATAAATTTACCAAAAAGGTATTGCAAACAAACTGCAAAGGGAAGAAATCTTGCAGAAGTCATAAGTACCCTGAAGTATTCAATTACATAAATTAGGAACTACTATTCAGATTCATGGCGACTCCATGGTATAATTCAGAAAACTGAGACGTGCCTTTTTCTTGAAGATCTGTGATAATACCTGTGAAGACAGCCAGTGACAATTAGCTTATAAATCCTACGGGTGGTGTATAAAAATCTTATAAATATGGAAATGTACATGTTACATCTCATGTTATTCAATATCTAACAGAAATTATCAAATTCTAATAAGATCACACGGATTCTGAACTTGAAATACAACATGTTTATTAAAGTTGCTATTCATAGGTTTTGAATATGCTCGAATTTCATATCAAAATAAAGTTTATGGTGCACAAATCACTAGGAAACCAATTGAAACTTTTGAAAAGTAAATGGGAAACAAATATTGCCTGTCACAAATTAATAAAACGGACCCCCAATGTTGCCTGTGCATACGTTGCCTAACTCGATGCGAGATGATGCAACGTCGTTTTGGGACGTAGTTTGACGTTTGCATCCCGGCTGGGCTTGGTTTTCTTTGTCATTTCCATGTCAATTTCCTACTTTAAATTCTGCTTTGCCAAAAGAGAAAAGAAAATTGACTCGTCAATGAGGTAATGTAAATATTAAGCCACTGCAGTTTTGCCTCCTCTCTTAATAACAGTATCTAAAATCCATCAAAATTGCATGCGATCATCTCAATGCACAATGTTTTATTACGTGCAAGCGCTACTCGCCACAGATTGTACATGTGCCTACGTCATCATTGGGGACCCGTTTCGCTCGCAGCCACTTCTGGGTTCTGAGAATCAGAGGGTCGTTTTTGGAAAATGTGTTTTTGGATAATTTCTTGGAATTTACAGGAGCAATAATGAACACCACTGTCTTCTAAATACTTCCCCATTTCCATCCATATATAATTAACCCTATTCCGTGATTTTCTTTGAATTTCACCTTTAAGCTTAAAAATGACGATGTCAACTCTGGTGGCGACTGATGCAATATCAGCTGGTGTACAAAGCCACTATGTTTTAATGTATTATACAAGATAACAAATTTTATTTTGCCTAAATATTTATTCATGGGTTCTATGAACTTGGTGAAACCATTGAGATGAAAAGTAATTAGAAGTTGAAAGCAAACTTTGTAAACCTTTCAAAGAAAGGAAAAGATGATCTAAATATGAAAACATACTAAAATTTGGTACATCATATGGATCTTGTAATTAAATGTTATAAAATATAATCAAGAAATGTTAGAAGTCCTATGCTTATCACAGTAAGACATTTGTTAGTATGATACACTGTATTGTAAATTTGGTAAACCAGAAAAAAATTGTGTTATCCCCAACAAAAATTAACAGACAAAATCATAAACATATAGCAATCATGTTCAGATTCTCTGTGTTACATGTACACAAGTACTAGTTCCCTAACAGTACACTGAACTTGCTGCTTTCAGTCTGAAATCATTTTATAATTAGTTAATTCATCTCTCATCTCCCAAATATCTCCGCATCTAAATATGGTCCCAAGCAAACAAGTTATACACTGTGCTGCTTTGCCCGTGCATGCAAGAGAAAAGTCAACTTTACATCAGAACACATTGTACTGTTACTGTATTATCAAAAAAGTTCTTTGACCTTTTGTCTCTACATTCGGTGGCGCTGTACTATAGACTTATTGGATTCATTAACCCCCTTTCCCTCTGGAGTGGGGTAATGAAATCAAAATAGTAAATTGGTAATATATTGTGCAGTGCTAACATGGACTTACCACCACCCAAAACCAGTACAGAGAAATGATGCATGTGGGTCTACACCATGTATGTTATTGAAAATCTTCAGTAATTTCTCTTGGAGCTATAACATGACAGGCAAAAGGCCTAAGGGGCACAGTCCAATTCAATGATTTGCAATGCGAGCCATGTTTGCTGGGTTTGGGAGTTTTGGAGGTTTTGAAGATCAAAATGTCATGAAATTCTACCTTTAAAATGCCAAGATCTTTCCATTTCATTTGTGACCTCTTTTTCATTACTTATTACTTCAAATGAGTGGGAACAGGGTGGCTGCCCCATATATCCAGTTTTCACATCAATTTCATTCAGATTGAAAATCTTGGAGAATCTTGTATCTAGAAGATTATACTGACAAAGAACATATGAATCACTTCTGACACAGAGATTTATTGAGCTCCTAGAAAGAAAATATGGGCACAAAAGCAGTCTGCCAAAAAGGCAGGTATTCAAAAAGTCAAATCTCAGGAGTTTTGTTTTTATCCCTCTCGTATCTTAAATTGGTTTAAAAATAATGAAATCTGCCTCTGACCCACTGTTGTTACTGAAGGTTTTCATGTCTATAGTTGTAACCTTTAAAGTGGCTATTGGTAATTCACAATTATTAGTCTTTAAAATATGACTGTCATATAAAGACTTGGATGAAAGTCAATACTGAACAAACTGACCTGTAGGCCTATAATTCAAAGCAAGATTGGCTCAGAGTTGGACATGAAGCAGAACTTTAAACAGAAAGCCAATAGACGTGTAAAAATGAGCGGGTAAAGGTTTTTTGTCTAGTAGAACTTATAAATTGCCTTTTGATTTGATCCTTTTAATCCCATCCTCATTCTAAATCATAAATTGATTCCTTACTTACAATAATGAATTCACAAAGAGGGGTTAGATAATAATACCACCTGATATCATTCAAGGATCAAGAGCAGACACTCTCTAAGCAATCCACATAAATCAGTCATCACGGTACTCCTGCATAAATTATGACCCCTGCCTATTATGTGGTATAATAACAGTAAAAGGGGGATCATAAGATATACGGCTGTAGCCCGATATTAATGGGGATAGCCTTTGCTGAATTGTTGCTGGCCTATTGCCTTTGTAGAGCATCACGTTTGTGCGACCCCGAGGACATGTTTAATGCTGATTACGTGCAAAAAACGCAAGATAATTCACTGACATTAATGCTCTCTGAGCCATTTATCAGCTAGGTGTGTTTTTCTTTTCTTTGACTGAAATTGTTGCAATATTCTTCGTGACGGTATCGCGCTTTGTCAGGCCCGAGCCATTTAAGGGATTTGTGTCCGTCTCTTGCTTTATTCCTCTTTCATGAATGGGCTGTGTAAGTGTGTAGTCTAGGAGATCATACATACAAGGGTGAAGATTGGTAGCTCTAGCAAGTATGTGCTATCTACTCTAGCACAAACCCATGAGACTTGGAATCCATATGAAATATTCCCCTAAAAAGGAAAGAGATTTAATGCATAACATGATGGATTACAATGGCTTCAATGGCATGAAGAGACATCAATTCAGATTAAACACTGAAAGAAAGCTCTTTAGGGGGTCAGGGTGCTCAAATGTAAATCTTTTTTAAAGCATCTCAAATCTTTTGATAAAATTCCTGTGACAAATCTTGTATATTTTACCTGTGCAAATGTTGTCTCTGTGTGAATTCCACTAAATGATTTAGTGGAATTAGTGTAGATTTAGTCTAAATTTACATATTAAATGACATCATTTCACCTCAAAACATTTCAAAATAAAAATTTGTCTCAATCTTATCTAATGGAGTACATTACATTTTTAAAATGTCTTAAAGATGCACTTGGCACTGTACACCTACATTGTAGATCATATAAGCAACTTTGAATCAAAGTACATATTACCAGTATGATTAATCATGTACCTGTAAATACATTAGATAGAAAATAAAACAATCTTATCTATAAATTTTGGCCAAATGACATGTATGTTTGCACAGATGATAATAACAATAATATGTAAAGATTTGTAAGGCACATAATCTACTTGAAATGAAGTGCTGGAGGCACAACTAGTTCAAAAACTGAAATCATATGACACAACAAATACATGTAGATAAAAGTACAACAGAAGAGGATATGACATGAAAGGGACAGGAAATCAATTATATGCCAAATTAAACTGAAACTTTTAAAGATTACTTAGAACACTTCAACTGAACTGCTATTTCTAATCTCTCAATGGAGAGTATTCCACAGAGAAGGCCCAGCATGAGCAAAGGCTCGAATCCAGAGTTTTCATATGTAACAATCTTCAAAGACCATGAAATGATTACCAAACCATGACTGACTGTTGCTGCAAGATCACACTTTGATTATTAATAACTGTCAGGTTCAAGGGATGTCATTCTTATTTACACAGATTTATCTTAAACAAATAGTGTCTAGAACAAATAGTATGCAATTTCGCACAACAAGGACAGTGAACCATGCTAATCCAGACATAATAAAATGATCTCTCAAAACTGAGTAATGCATAAAAACATTTACTTTGGGGGGGGGGGGGGGTTACATTTCTCAGTAATTTTTTTTTTTTAATATTCTTACAAAGTGCTAGTAAACTTCATCCATGATGCAATGTAATACATCGAAAAATTACATGGAAATGTAACAGAATGTTCTATTCTGGAGAATCTGCCCGCATGGCCTCTCCTAAACTTCACATACAAATAAGTGATTTGATAAGTTGAAATAATGTGAATAAATATAGGGGAAAATGTGCTTCCACAGAAGGACTTAACTATGTTTTGATCTGTATTTAATGCCCATTAAAAATTGATTACTAGTTTCTGGTCCAGATATTTTTAAATTGAGGAGGAGAGGTTCCATCTTATATTTTTCATGCATATAAAAATGCGTTTTGGACAATTTCAACGCTATTTTTTTCTATTCTATATCAAGCATTGAAGAGGCTCGAATCAGAATAAAATTGCCTGGTATTAATGATTATTTTATCACCTCATAGTCCAGTTGTAAATATTCAGATTCAAATTAATTTCACTTTAGAACAAAAATAACAAAGTAACAAAAGATTTAGAGGCAGGCAGAAAAAAAGCAAAGAGTAGGGGACAAGAACCTTAGAATTCTTTTCATTTTGCCTGATCAAAAAGGTGATATAGAATAAAGATTTGTTGAGTCCCTCTATTATCTTTCTCTTTCTGAGCACACACTTATCATTATATGTATTATTACCCGTGATTGGCAGTAATCTTTGTCATTTCCTCCAAATAAATATACTCCCTTTACACATCCACACTTCATTCCCACTGAAAAGGATTAACGGAAATTATTCACTGGCCTTGCACATTCCATAAAGAAGTATACATTAACACTAATAAAACCTGTTTCTCCTTTTTTCATTTATGAGATGACAGTCCAATCCACCTGATTCAAGATTTTACCTCAACAAGAGAAACATGTAATCTCTACTAGCCATGGGCTAAAAAGTTCATTTGCTAGGAAGTACCCATTTCCTAGGAATATTGTAAAGGACTTCACACTCACAGGCTCTTCATTCACAAAATGTTTAAATGTTTTTTGCCTTGAGAATTTTTAAGTACCAGAATATGAAAAGTACATTGCAGGAAAAACAATACAGATAAATATATCAGGCTGATCTGCTTATCTATTCTCACTGTGGTCGCAGACTCATACATTAACGCTGTCTATGCGCTACACATAGTGAAAACAAAAATATTGTCAGTAAAAACTATGTACGCCACTATGCGTAGCCATGCGTGGAAATTCCCTAATAGGCTAGTATCAGACAATATACATGTAACAGAGCGGTTCATTTTAATTTCTCCAGAATGAATTATGGTATTCTACTTTAAAAACAAATAAATAATTTCAGGCAAAATTCCTTAGTGCATTTTCAGCACTTCACTTCATATATATACTGCTAGGTCTCCGGGACCACTGAAGATTATGATTTTACTGTTAAGCAAACTGATTAAACAAGCCTTTGTCATTTCACTCTTTGTTTTGTTTTGTTTTGTGTGCGTGTGTCTTTTTTTGTGTGCATGTGTTTTTAATGACCACGTTTTGATTTTAAGGTTCTCAAGTAGACACCTAGTTTAGGAAATGCAGAATGGAACGGCCATCTCAAACGAATGTGATTCTTGGGATATGTGCATGAAAGATGCAAGTGGCAAAATAGTTTGCAGCTAGCTATGTGATCTGGTGGAGCTTGCAGGGGTTTGGTAGATTCCCAGAAATAGAAACTGGTTCAAGGGTCATGTCCATGTCAATCAAGGCTTGGGTTTCAGCAATGTGGTACAAGTGTGTTGTCCATATGATAGAAAGAGAATGGGGGTACGTTTCCACTGCTCGATCACAATCCCATACATCATTTAAAATATATTAGCAAGGTGTTGGGCACAACCCTCTTTTACTTCAGTTTCATGCTGCTCTGATTGAAGGGTTTTCAAAATGTAAAACCAAGTGAAACTGATTCCTAGTATTTCATCCACATTTCTTTTTAAATGCATAGGGGGTCTGTGTTATTCAATATTTGAGATTCTCCTCCTATGGAACAATTTTCAACACTTTTTCTTGATGAAACTTCACTTGCCCATGCCCATATCCTGCGCATTAAAGCCTGAAATTACATGTACACATTACTCATTTAGTGATTTTTGTTACTTGCTTACCTAGATGTCCTCATATTTCATTTAGATACAAAAATTATTAAATTTCTAACCAAAATAATACAATTGATATTTGAAAAGGGGGATAAAAAGGAAGCTTGGATAAAATACAATTGGAATTAGTTTTATCACACCACTAAGTATATGCATCATAAAGTGTTGTTGTACTGATATGTATTTTTCATTGGGATATGTTCTAACACAGCCGCAAAGGCTCATCAGTGGTAACGCACCCTGGAAAACATCTTGATATGGGTTCAGAGTATTAGATGGGCAACACAATCAAAATTCTTCCCTCACCAGGTAGCAGACTACGCTGTGTGAAATGTCAATCAAATCTCAAATAATATCTTTAATTTCTTTTTATCAATTCTTCCTCTTGTAAGATGGAATCTCTTTCATTTCAATTGTGAGAATGAGATTTACTGAACAGATCATGTCATAGACTTGAAATGTTTCTTTTTTTTAAATATCAAATTTTGTGTTTGGAAATATATTGTTACAATATAAATGATTTTATATTTTGAAATATCTACATGTATAAACATTATTCCTTTTTAGAAAATCTAATTTTTCAAAGTATTGCTATAATTTAATAACTTCAGGGAATAATTTCAAGCCATTTGATTGTATTCTTATAATTCAGTACAAAAATATTACAAGGTGAAAAAAACAACAACAATGAGTGGGACAATACTTTCATTATTCTTTGTTTTCTTTTTAAAAATTTGATTCACTTCAATGGCATGAGACAACCAAAAAGGCCCATGTGGGTTCTAAACCACAGGTAAATCTCACTGGCTGGTGGTTATTATTTGACCCTGTCTGTGTATACAAAATCATGAGAGCAAGGTTACCCAGTCAGCAGCACACAGTATAAAGGCATTACTGTAGTGTACTGCTCACCGCAGCAAAGCCGACACAATCGGGGTGCATTTACAAAAGGCAGCTACGAATCCCCTTCTGTATGGGTTGTGTACACGTTATGCACTGTATTTCATACAGCGCAGTGATTTACGGCCCGGTTAGAAAAGCGACAAAACAAGGTCGAGGATTACGACTTGTAACTCACCCCAGGACCTCCAACCATCGATCCATTTGGGTAGCCAGCATTTGCTATGAAGGCAAGGCTTGAGTATGGGGTAAAACGAGCGATGTGGTCGAGTTTAGACCCTGTAAAATGAAGAGAAACGGAGATTTGTAGGATAAATTGACGTGGTTTGGTCGCGGCACGGGGCCATATTTTGGCGCGAGGCAGCGCGGACACTAGCCCGGGCGGTACGCCAAAGCCTACCGACTGCAACGGGTATGTGCACAGTCGGCCGATCAAACGTGAGAAACGGCGACTTTGTTTACCCGAACAAAGTGCTAATAAATTCAAAATTTAGATCAATCTAAGGGGTTTCATGTATGTGTATCGTATAATCAACATTTTTGCTTTTCTATTTTAAACAGATATTATTTCAATCATTATTCAGGCGAATCTATGGATTGAAAAATGTAGGGTTTCATTTTCTTACCGTCACTGACCGAGTGCAGCTTCTTGTGGCGGTCTTCTTTTGAATGATCGCCATAACCTGAGCTCAGTCGTTTATTTCTCTGTCAAAAGATCATAAAACATTTAAAGGAAATTAGAAGGTATTCATGAAGATAACACACATTGGTAAAATATATCACACAAAATTAGGCTGTTCGAAAGCGGTGTATAGTTTCGAAAGCTATTGGCATATACCTGCGAACTTGAGCCTTTTTGAGATACCGACTCCCCCTCATCGATCAAGCTAGACTTCACGTCGTTCAAATGATCGAAAGAGTCCCGTGGTCCGACCACGTTTTCGCTCGCTTTTTCCTCCTGTTCTCCTTCCGTATGATAAGTCTTAGTTTCATCTGGTGGTCCATCGTCCTCTCCACCACGACTATGCTGCTGTGGCATCGTGTCCTAGTAAAAATCCAACAAGAAATCGCAGTAAAAATCTCCCCAAGTTGACCCCACTTTTTCGCGTTAGACCCATTCGAAACATGCACCCGCTCCACTGAATTTCGCCATTCACTTGTGTACAAGCAGTGTGCGAAGTGCGAGTCTGGCTAACATCAAAGCGCTGCCGCACCCTTGATTGACAGGTCGGTCTGTCAGTTGGGTCAACGAGGGCCAATCAATTATCGCCCTGGCCAATGATGTCACAGCACAAGCTCATGAATATTAATCAAATTCCTCGCATTCCTTTTTAGTGATATTGTAAACCCCACTGCTTTCCAAACGGTAAACATTGGCGACTCGGATATAATCAACCCCCATTTTCGAGCAAATCTTGTACACGATATGATACTTGTTTGCTTTTCCACGAATCAAAAATAGGTGCGCGTATTTAGGAATGAACTAAATAAGAACAGGGACATTTGTGGTCATTTGGGTTGCATTGTTTCTCTTTGTCAAATAGTGAACTTGAGTCTTAAACATTTAATTATAACCAAAAATATGATTTTTTTTTTATGATGAAGCGTTAATCTAATGTTGTAATCAAAATTATCATTAGATATTAAGGGATAGTAATGGTGTAAATTTCCTTTTCAGTGCACTTATGAAATTTGATATCAATACAGTTCACAATTAATCAAAATGCATTTTATCCCCCAAATAATGCTTACTGCAATTAGAAAATCTTAGACTATCTCGATATCATGGTTTACTTTTAATCATTTTCAGGGGAATATCTGATACACAAGCTAATTCAAAGATAGATTCCGTATAGGGAATAAAAGGAGGGAAGAAGAGGCAAAAATATTTTCTAATCATACTTTTATCAAGAAAATGTTCATAAATAAATAATATGGAAAGTCAAGAAAGAAATAGAAGAGATTGCGCACACCTTTCCTGTTCGGCTTTACGACGGCATGCAAGACGGAAAGAGGCGGTCTCTTCTGCTGGCACATGCGCTTATGCGGGATTCCTTTGAACTTGGCATCGCGTTTGATCGACAGTACTAATCGACAGCTGGTCACGCCCCCTTTTCAAAGAGACGAAACCGTGCGAAGTGAGAGTGATTTTTTCCTTCCTCTTTTTCTTTCTCAATTCTCTTTTTCTTCCAGAGGATCGGACGCGACGCAGCTAATACTGAGCAGCTTTGCTTTCGCGCTTGTCTAGACGATTTTTCCCTTTTTTTTGTTTTTGTTATGCAAAACTGATAAAATATCGTAATAAACAGATGAAATATCATATTCAGTCGAATGCAAGTGCGTTGGTAGTATAATCTGCGTCATGATGAGAAGTATTGTTGTTTTGCCCTGTTATTTTGTGAAGGGTGATGAATGTTGGATATAACTGTGAAAAATGACACCTTTCCATGAAAAGGCTACCGGTTTGGGAACGAAGCTCAGCGACTCGTGCATTCGTCGTATGAATCAAGAGCGCGCGGCCTGCGCTCGCTGGTGGATTTGTTTTATTTTATTTTAACCCATGTATGTGATCGATTCCTGTCTCGCTCTAAATCAATAGCGCAATTCAAAGAAAGGACTTGTAATAATCCGATAGCACGAGAGAGATATATAAAGGAGAGAGAGAAAAAAAAGTCATTTGGTGAAAGGTCACCTGTACTTTTCTTGGATGGGTTCTCGAAAACAGGGAAAGGAAGACACTTGCGTTCTTCGCGAGGAAAGTAAAATGAATGTGAGGTTGAAATCATTATGAAGAGAAACCTGCCAATTTAAGATCGTGTTTTTCTGCCTGCAAAATAAGAAGAAAAAAATATATATACCATAAGGTGTCGCTTTTCGCGCAGCTCGAGTACTAATTGATGAGCTGCTCATGGTTATTCTCTAAAGAGGAAAAAAAAATCATAAACGAAGGAATTAAAGCTCGAGCACCTGGTTAACATCAGTCGTATCTGTCAAACAGGGTCCGTTTACTCGACGTAAGCTTCTCAATAATTCAAACGGTTTCTTTTTCTTTCCATCCAAAAGATTTGGCAGTCTTTGCCACAAATTAAAGCTTCATGATTTACCATTCTTCATTTTGTAACTCTCTGCTTATCACAAGGTCGTTTTATTTTCCATATACACCGTACGTTGATATGGCAACGCGACCCCTCCCCCTTGAGTATCGCTTTCAATATATTCTCCCATTGACGCTTATTTACACGTTTGTTTCCTATATTTACGTGTTTCAAGTCAGTGGCGGATCCAGGCGAAGTGCAAGAGGCGCGCGCGCCCCCTCCATTTTTTGAGAATCGCACATAATATTTTAACATACATGTTAAAATAGCTATGAAAATTGTCGTCTGCGACGCCCCCTCTGTTTTCATATTTGCCGTTTGCGCTCCCTCTATTTCCAAATCCTGGGTCCGCAGCTGCAAGTGAAATGTTAAGTTTACTGAAAATGAATGTAAAGTCTTGATGACGTATAAAAGAAGCCATAAACGCCCTCGATTCTTCCTTTGACTTTCATTAATATCAATTTAGATTTGAAGATGGGACTTTTAAAGTCATAGTTCAGTCCCAAAATGACTTCCAGTCCATCCTTGCACGAATGTCGCACTGGGGTAATAGATCCCCTCCCCACATAAAGTGAAATAAAATGATACAAATCAGATGAAAATGTGAAAGGATGAGGAAAGGGAAAGGAGCTTAACATACAGGACCGTACTGAAAACAGAAGTGTTCTATTTATGTCGTCTCAGGGGTAAACAAAAATACTTTTTTTTTTTTCTATTTTCAAAAAATAGAATCGATGCTTGCCGCCCTCTTTTATTTTCATTTCCAAGTATCATGGCTGTATATACGCGCATGATTGTATACCAAACCAGATGTAGTACATCAAATTTTGCTGCCATTCCATTATCACCTTCTTTGACAAATTGACCATTATTTTTCAAATTATTTACTGCTTTTTTCTAAAACTTTTCTCAACTTGATTTGTACCATCACACTTCAAATAATTAAACTAGTAATCCAATATAGCCCTGCATTAAAGCGCCTTCTTTGAGGCGATTTGCTACACCGTACCACCCTGTCACTCAACCGTACACCTTCCAAAATCAATGATTTAATCCGATTTTATTTGTTCTGTCATCTTGTTTCGTCATAATAAGCTTTTATTTGATCAAAATCGCTTAGAAGTCGATGTTTTCTCCTTTATGCTATATGACGTCGTTTCTAGGTCAAGTTATTAAAAATCTGCGATATAGAATGCTCCCTGATGCTTAAAACAACGCAAAAAGCTATAATAAAGACAGTAATTTTACCAATTTTATGCAAAAAAAAACACTTTTGCGATGCCGAGGGGCGTGTCCTTCTGCTTTCCCCTTTTTCCTGATTTATTGTTGAAGAATGGTCTTTGTCCGCAAAGGGGACACGGTTTCTTGAACGAAAAAGACCGAAATTATGGCATGAGTAATCAGTATCGATAAAAACAGAAGAAATCGATATTTTGCACAATGAAAGGTGAAAACGGATGGAAGAACAGTTGACTAATTTCAGGTCTAATTCAGTGGTGTTGAGACGTTTATTAGCATGCGCAAGCAATGTTGGAATGAGAATGTGAAATTCTTGTAACAGCATGTTATATTTTCTTGATCTTTTTTAATCACTGGGCTTTGATGCTTCTGGGCAGATTATACTTTATTTGAGAAAAGGGAACGCCTTCAGAAGTACAGCAAGTAACACGAAAACATTAGAAATAGAAGATTTAGAGAAGTAGAATTCTAGTCTGTAGGAGACCAGTCAAGCATTTTTACGACAGTTGTTCGCGAATAAACACAAAAAAGGACTGTCTCGTGGCCTGATTAATGCCAAGCTTTTTCTGACAAGATTACCTCTATTTCAACCATTACAATTTCATTTTAAATGCAGGCAGACAAATACAATGTAGAGAAATGGAAGATAAATTGCCTTTGGCGCCCGCGATTGATTGATTTATATGAACGAAGTAATGGGCTCTAATTCTCGCTATATAGACAGGGAAAGGGGACAACTACCAAGCTTGCAGCAGCAACGATGAAGAGAGAGGAAACGAGAGACAGCGAGAATTGCGAAAGATACGGTCTCTCAAAAGCGCGACCTCTCGCGGTCAACGTATGACATGAATGTTTTGCATGGAGGAGGGGAGGGGAAGCTATCCTTTTCTTTGGGCTGAAGATTACGGGAAATGTTAACTTAAAGGTAATATTCAGCCTTTTCAAGAAAAACTGAAAAGAACATCAAAAATCAAATAATTTTTTAAAAATCACACTGAAATGTTTAAAACTCAGGTAATCAAATGACAGAAGAGCATCTTCTAGTAAAAAAATAAATGAATGAATGAATATTATTAAAGAGAGAGAGAGAAAAAAAATAATTGCCCTACACTGTAAAAATTACCATAAAAATTACGGTGGAAAGTCGTGCAGCAAGTTGCTACCCAATTATTGTGATTTTTACGGTTAGACTGTATTGTAAATTACGGCTAACCACTGTATATTACGTAATAATTACCGTTATTTTAACGGTAAAATAAAATAAAATGGGCCAACCGTTATTACATAATATACAGTAGTTAGCCGTAATTTACAATAGAGTCCAACCGTAAAAATTACGGTGGAAAGTCGTGCAGCAAGTTGCCACCCAATTACCGTAATTTTTAAGGGTAATTTTTTATAGTGTAAGTAATATTTTGGCTATGTTTTTAAAGAATACAAAGAATACAACTACAGAGAACATTTATCTAAATGACCTAACACAGTCCTTCAGTTTCTCTCATGCCCCACGTAGTATTTTGTAAATTTGTTTCGTTTTGACAGTCATGCTCGGCTGATTTTGTGAATTATGTCTTTATTCCTGAGGCATTATGTCACATTTTGACATACACACATCCGGTATCTAGATAAGTCACGTAATTCGACAAAATTTGAGAAAAAAAACGCTTTCTACGGCTCATGCTCTTTACACGGTTCAATAATACGTATAGTCATTGTCAACGAAATGTTTTATTCTTTTTATACCATTGCTGCAGTGTAGACAACAAAGCCCCAGACAGAAAGACCAGTCCACGTGACTAAAGGATTATTCCGAATGCAATAATGATGTTACCGGCCTTCACAATAAAGAGTGTCATTTCAAGCTTTTTATTGCGATGTACCTGCAAGGGAAAAAATATGCATGAAAAAAATCATTTTACTTGCCATGGGGAAAATAGAAAAAATACGATTTTTTTTTGTTTTGTGGTTCTACATTCACTTCTGCTTTTCTGTGTAGGCCTATCCACTTCATCTAACTGCAGCCCCCCCCCCCCAAGCTTGCTGTAATTCTTTCTCTCTCTCTCTCTCTCTCTCTCTCTCTCTCTCTCTCCAAATAGGTAATGTAATGTAATAGTATGATTATGATGAATTGAATTACATTTATTGAACGTCATTGATATCCATCAATATTCTGTTCTGACATAAACATAAACATGAATCCTAATCATAAATCAACATAAAGGTGATAACGATTAAGTATTATAAACAAAAAGAAATAAAACAGATACAAAGCAGAGCATACAGATGATACAGGTTAACACAAATTAAAATCCATTTCATTCCTTTCATCTATCATTTGCTTTGTTTCGCCTTCCTGCAATTGCTAACATTTTCTCTTATTCCTTTAATCCTTCTCTCCTTATTTCTGTCTGTTACTAAGAACAAAAACTATTTCAAAGAGGAGTATTGTATCATTTACGAATGAAAAGAGGAGAGAGAGAGAGAGAGAGGGAAAGAGAGAGAGAAAAAAAAACTGGTATACTATACTAGTATATCCTATAACCTCAACCCTAACACTGAACGTGACAAAATCGTCATGCTTCATTCACGATCATGTATGATCTCGAGAAGGTTTTCAATCCAAGGTTATTTTATACGTTTCAGTTATATTCTCTCTCTCTCTCTCTCCCTCTCTATCTCTCTTTCTCTCTCTGTCTCTCCTTTCCGTTGGCATTACGTGACATGAGTTATATCATCCATTTCCACGCATTTTGATTGTTCTCTACCCGATGAAATCATAACCGAAAAAGAAAAATAAATGTTTTGTACTCATGTGTTTGGAAAGACAAAGACAAAGGCAGTCAGCTTTTCATCCTTTTATTAAAAGGACAATGTCTTTTACAATGAAAAACTCCAACGCTTTCAAGTCACATGCACATTATTATTACTCAAAATAATGTTTACGGTTACACGTTAGACAGACGAAGCCAGAAAAAAAAAATGAATATGGGGAAAAGTTATGTTTATACTCTCTTTAAGCTAAAAAAAAAAAAAAAAAAAAAAAGAGCGAACACATTCACTCTATTAGGGGTGAATCACAGAAGAGAGTGCATTTAGAGTGAATTGAGAGTAAATCAAGAGTACAAATTGTGATATTCACTCTATATTCACTCTTTTAGGGGTGACCTCAGTGATTACTCTAAATCCTTGAATCACTGAGGTCACCCCTCAAAGAGTGAATATCAGAATTTTTACTCTATATTCACTCTTTTAGGGGTGACCTCAGTGATTACTCTAAATCCTTGAATCACTGAGGTCACCCCTCAAAGAGTGAATATCAGAATTTTTACTCTTAATTCACTCTAAATGCACTCTCTTCTGAAATTCACCCCTAACAGAGTGAATGCGTTCACTCTTTTTTTTAAAAGAGAGTATAGGAAAGAGAAGGAGTGGGGAACGCCCTTCACTGGAAAATTTACAAGTAGGAAAGGTAATCTATCCCCATGGATTCAGAGAAACCCCGAAAATAGCTGACTAAAACCAGGAAATAAAAGAATATTGTGGCATTACTCCCACTTTATTATAGAGATAGAATGTAATTAAGGGACATCGCTATTTGCGAAGTGTTTATCATACTTAAGCTATGGGGACAGAGGGCAAAAGTTTATTTTTGATTTTTCAAGAATGACTTCTCTTTCACCCGCTAAAAATATATGCCAAGGTTAATAATGTGGGGTTGGGGGCAACTTTTGTGACATACCAGCACAAAAAACGTATTTAAACTATATCTGCCAAAGGAAAAGAAAAAAAAAATGGTGCCTCATCAAGGTTTATTCTTCAAGTATCATGGTGTATTGATATTTCAGACCTAAAAAATCTATTGTCAGTTATTATACAGTACATGAATAAATTGGGCTTATGTCGAAAGGGTGCGTGCGCGGAGCGGGATGAGAGTGGGGAGGGAACGGGGATGGCCGCACACTTTCGAGAGAAGCCCCCCCCCCCCCCCCCACCGGTTGTCTCGAAAGGGTGGGTTGCGTGTGGGGAGTGAAATTAACGCACCCATTCGTGGAAACGGGGGGGGGGGGGGGGGCTTGAGGGCTTGTCTCGAAAGGGTGTGTTGAGTAGTCTGATGTACCAGCCGTTTTTTGTTAATGTAAGTTTTTTTTTTTTAATAGAAGAAGAGGAAAAAAGTAGGAAAGGAGACAGGCGGTTGGCTATCACCTGATGGGGGGGGGGGGGTCCAACGATCCCCAAAATATATATGAGGGAAAGAATTCCCCTTTTCTGTCTGCTGGAATATTATGGTGGGATGCATAAAACGGGAGAAATGTATGCCCCACCCCCCACCCCCACCCCCCCAAAAAAGGGAATATGCATTTTGTTCGTAAGTATTCTTACACTCAAGAACGCAGAAGCAATCTTATGCACCCGCACACACACACATCCACGCACACACACACACTTGCAAATATCTTCAGTTTCTTACTCTCGCAAATTAAAGATGTGCATGAGGCTGATTTCGTAATGGAATGCGCATTTCCAAAGGACAGATGAGGCAGAATAGAAAGTCATATTTCCATTTTATTTGAATTCAGCATGGAGGGAGGGACTTCAAGCAATCAAGCCCGCAATCAAGCAATCAAATTAGACAAGAAGTTTTGTGTGTGTGCGTGTGTGTGTGCGTGTATGTGTGTGTGTATATGCGTGTGTGTGTGTGTGTGTGTGTGTGTGTGTGTGTGTGTGCGCGCGCGTGTGTGTGTGTGTGCGGGTGCAGAAGATTGCTTCTGTGTTCTTGAATTGAAATGTTATATATTTTTGTTCATGAAATCAGAATAAATACAGTATGGAAAAAAAAGTTCTTGAGTGTAAGAATAAACAAAATGCCTATTCACTTTTCTAGGAAGGGGGGGGGGTGTGGGGCACGCATTCCTTCCTGTTTTATGCCTCTCACCATAATATTCTAGCAGACAGAAAAGGGGGAATTCTTTCCCACATGTGTATTTTGGGGATCCTTGGACCAGCCGCGGATCTAGGATTTGATGAGGGAGGGGGGGGGGGGGGGCAAGGCAATGGAAGATTTTTTGTAATCTAGCGACTAAAAAAAAAAAAAAAAAAAGGTTGTACATTACATTTCGGCAGTGAACCCCCTTTTTTTTTTTTTTAGGTCTTTGGCAGATATAGTTTAAATACGTTTTTTGTGCTGGTATGTCACAAAAGTTGCCCCCAAACCCATATTATTAACCTTGGCATAATATTTTTAGCGGGTGAAAGAGAAGTCATTCTTGAAAAATCAAAAATAAACGTTTGCCCTCTGTCCCCATAGCTTAAGCATGATAAACACTTTGCAAATAGCGATGTCCCTTAATAATTTGTGTTGCAACAAATCCAGAAAAGATTTCCAATTCAAACATGGAGTACTATGATGGAGACCTACTTCAAAATGACACATCAAAACTTAGCCACATCTGAAATGATCTTGGAGTGGAAAAAATGGAATTGTTGTAGTTACATGGACATCATGATTGTGATCTGATCATCATTTTCATTTCTTTCAAATAATCTTTTTTCCCCCGCAACCGAAACCGCAATGACCTGATGGCACGATGACGTCATAATCGTGGCACCAAAATTCAAGCCCCGTTTCATCTGCTGTTTGCTAGCTCGGAACGGTGTAAACACTAAATTTCACACAATATTCGCCTTTGTACACTTGTTTGTCGCGCAAACCGAAAAAATCAATTTCGTGTGACCACAAGTATATACATTTTTTGTCCATCCAAATAAATATCTCAAGTCAGTTTTACTGTGAAAACCAGACTGGAAATGTATTTTATATTGAATCAAAGTGAGGGGAAAATAATATCGAATTAGGAGATATAAATCGATTAATTATTATTCTGAAATAAACTTTACCAATTTAATAATCATATCTTTGCTATGCCGACTGCTCGATCCCATGTCTATCAATTGCTCTGTTTTCCCTATAAGTGAGTGTTATAATCACTTTATTTCCTAACCGGTCAGTTCTTATTATCGTCTTGATATAGAACATGCACAGACTTTCCTCATTCTTTTCTTGTTCTATATAATTCTTTACATTTTTATTTTCCTTTCTCTTTCCCTAGTAAACCAGTAAAATAACCTTTCCTTGTATACGATATGTAACGTCTTGTTTTCTTGTTTTAGTTTGTTGATTAGCCTTTACTCTGTTTGTTGTTCTTTCACTTTAAGAAAATACCATTGAATGATATGAATGACGCAACGTCTCAAGCATAAATTGCCCGAACCTCTGTTTTTCTTCTTTTTAACCATTATTATTGCGAATGTATCATATCCTAATCTCCTGCTACTAGTATACTGTTTGTTCATACTATGTAGTGTGATGACTACTGATACAGAAGTCAATAAATAGATGAATGAATAAATGAATGAAATAATGAACCAACAAATAAATAGATATAAATGCATAGCTAAATGAATTACAAATTAAAGAAATTAAAGAAATGAATCGAGGAATGTATAACTAAAAACAATGAATAAAGAAATGAAATTAGATACATAAATAGATGAATGAATGAATCAATCAATCAAACAATCAAACAATGGATTGATTAATAGACAAATAAATAAATAGATATATTAGATATAAAAAAAATAATAAATAAACGAATAGATGAATGAATGAATGAATGACTAAACTCCTCCAATGCACAAAAATATTGGTAAAGATTGACCAATATGATGGTCAATATTACCACATTATTGGTTATAATACCAAAATTTTGGTTGATTTTGACCATTTTTTTTGGTCGGACACCATCACCAACACATTGATTATTTTGACCAATCCTTTTTTAGAGTGCAGCTGTTGGTTTGGTGACAACCCACTTCACCGAAGGACCGCGAGGCCGAAAATAGCAAATTGTAATCTATAATCACACCGCTCTAACCAATTCCTGTGCCCTAAGGAAGTTTAAGAAGTATTAAAGAGCAGCGGTACCTCCGGAAATGAGGACTTAACATGCTAAAGGACACATAATTATTTTATAATATTATACCGATAGCGCATTATTTGTGATGAAGGAAAATACAATACGAGAAAAGTCGGCCTCGCGGGCCTTCGGTCTCGCGGGCCTTCGGTCAAGTGGGCGGACCCCATTGGGGGTGGGTTACTCTCAGTACTCTTGATCCATATAGGTTGCAATATTTTTGAAAAACAAATGATGATTGAGTTCTTCAAATGATAAAGATTTGTCGTAATCTCCGAGGGGTCCGACCACTTGACTGAAGGCCTGCGAGGCCGACTTTTCTCGTATCGTATTTTCCTTCATTACAATACGCTAATTATCTCCTTTAGCATGTTTAGTCCTCGTTTCCGGATGTTCTACACCTTCAATGAAAAATATTCGTTCCCCTCTAATACTAACCTTATTAAACTTCATTCTGGCACAGGAATTGGTTAGAACGGTGTGATATTATAGATAACAATTTGCTATTTTCGGCCTCGCGGGCCTTCGGTGAAGTGGGTTATCACCATATCCGAATACGAAGTGCATTATAGCTGCCATAACTAAAACGCTCATCTAGTTTATTATCATGAAATTGTGATAATGATTTTAACGTTTAAATGTCTTTTGATTTACCTGATTTCACTCAAAATGTCCCTAATCAATGTCTTCATCTCTGAATAAATTCCTTGCAACTAAGTCGGATGATATTGTCTATGAAGCAATGTGAATCAAAACAGTTGTATACCCTTTTAAAAGAAAAACGTGCATGGAATAACGAGGGGGGGGGGGGGGCGCGGTTACTTTTTGGATTTTGAAAGGGATATTCAAATTTAACGATTCATTTTACGATTAATTATATGGAATCTCCTCTCTGTATATAAGCACATTATGGTGACCTATAAATTTCAAAGCCAACGGGAAAAAAAAGTTATAATGGAAAAATAAAAGACAAAATTATGTTATAATGACTAAAAAAAAAAAAAAAAGATTTCTCTTATAATAATCATTCCGGCCGATTCCGCGTGTATCATGCCGCGGGTTGATGACAATGCAATATCGAAACGTCCTTGGAATAAGAAAATACTCTATGCCCGAACAATATTATTTGCTATTCGATCTCTTTCTTTAAATTTTATAGAATACCGGTCTTGTCAAAGTTGTTGCGTCATGCAGAGTTCCACAAGAGATTTAATTTCATCATGAGCATGAGATATTTTCTATATCCACAGAAGTCCATTATCTTCTATATGACCGACTTCTCTGTTTCATATACGACGAAAATCCCATTCCATTGACGTCTTATTAACTATGGCGTGCCGTGTGTGTGTGGAGTGCTTAAGATTATTTAGGCCGCGAATAACGATTTGTATAAAATGCTAGTGATACGGGCAAAAATATCTGTAGATTCTGAACAGCGGTGGGTCTGTGTATTGTCTTCTGCAAATAGCTTCCGTGCCTATATCTGTCTTTCTAAACTGAAGTGAACAAAAGCCGTCCTAGTCGGGCCGCCATTAGGCAAATATGATGGAACAAAAGATGAAAAAGAGGTCATGCCAACAAGCGCGCCCTTACCGCCTGGCTGCCCGGCATAGGCGACAATTTTTACACAAGGAAATGCGCGAAAACTCACGAAGGCGACCCCAAAATGTACTCCCGGAACCCGCCCCCGTTTGACAGGCAGGTGGGGAACGTTTGGGAAGTTGAGAGAAAGAATTGGAAGGGGGGAAAAAGAGTGTCGCTGAATTAACAAAACTACAAAGCGAATAATAGAAGGGGGAGGGTAAGCATGTTTTTAGATTGTTTTAAAGAACAAAAAGACACGTGAGGCGACATGTTTAGAGACGGCTTTTTCTTGTTGAGTGCTCATCTCGTTTGCTGACGCCTGTGCGTTGTTCCGGAGCGCGTAGACAAAAGGCCTGGGGTGAGAAGCAGCGAACTGTGACGTGTTTGATTGACAGTTTACTAGGAACTGGAGAAAAAGTTTGGAAGAGATTGGGGAAATGCGTGCATGCGAGCGGACGCGCAATGCAAGCTTTTGAAGTGTCGCGAGCACGTTTAGCTCTAACAAGACTTCTCTAAATCATCCACACACGCCACATTAACGGGCGATTATGATAACTTATTTCACTGTTATGATCGGACATTTATGTTCATTTATACAGTCAAGGGGGCTTATTGATCAGTAAATACTGAGTACGTGTGAGACCGCAGTAACACGATTGTGGTGTTGATTGTGATTCAGCGAAAAAAAAGGGTTCAAATAAACATATCACTTCGAGATTAAAAATAGAGAGGCGTTTATTTGAAAAGCAAGTTTGTTTGCCAAGGTTTTTACCGCTCTTTCAGGGGGGGGGGTGGTGGTGATGAATTTTACTTGTGAAAAAGGGCGATGATGGGTTGGAATAAAGTTTGATTTCATAAACAATTATTTATGCTCTTTTTCATGAAATCCCATTTTCTGTTTATTCTAGAGTGATTATAAAGCATAAAACAGAACTGGGTGACTGCGGCCTCAGTGCTCCGAAGGAATTGTAAACCCATATGAAATGCAATTGTACATTTTCTGATACATCGCTTTCTTTCTTCGTGCATCAATGCATTATTAATGATTAATGCAAATCTCTTTTGTGTCTTTTGCTCATGTTTATGTATGATCAGATGCATTGTTTATACCGCCCATCAAAGGAAATGGTTCTGCCCACTTCCGTCATGCATACGCATGCAACGAATATTTGGCTCCGCCCCTTTTGAAGACAACCGCCTACATTATGGCATAGGGCGGACAGCCCCCTGTAAGTGGCGACTTCCCTTGAAGAAAAAAAAAGGGGGAAAAATACCATGGTACCGTGGTTTTACAAACATAGTAATTGGATTATGTTCAAATTACCATGGTTGTACCGTAGGTACCGTAGGGTAGATATGCTTTCTACAAGGGTTTTTTGTTTGTTTTTCGGGGTTTTTTTTTTACAAGCCTGTATAAGAGGCATTATGGTCGTCGTGAAACCTTAATTCTCAAGATGTTTATTTAATCAAAGTGTTTAATGATCCTGTATATTTCCATTATCAGAGGATGAAAGACATTAAGCATGTTAAGTGAAATAGTAGTCTGTCATGTTATTTTCTCCACTCTCTCTCTCTCTCTCTCTCCTCTCCCCCCCCCCCCCTCCCTATTCACTTGGAGGGGCGGGTAGTGCCTCCAACGAAACCACTGCAAATATTGGCGTAAACCCCGGGGGGATGAGGGGGGATATATCCTCCACTTTTTTGAGAGGGGGATGGCATGTACAAATATCCCCCCCCCACACACACACACACTTTTTAAGGAAGAAAATGATATTTGAATGAATCAGGTAGTAAATTTAATACTCTGTCATAAACAACCATCATATTTTAGAATTTCAATTTGAAAATGCGATTGAAAACCGGAAAAATGGTAATTTTTGGCTCGCTCGCTTCGCTCACTCGCAAAATATAAATTAAAATGTGGGTAAGGGGGTCTGTGCATGTGTGTGAAGGCGTGTGTTTATATTTAAGTGTGAGTTCGACAGAAAAGAAAATCGTCAAAAAAGTCGATCAGCTCCCCCCCCCCCCCCCTCTTCCCCCCACTCCTCAAAGTGGATTTACGCCGGTGACTGCAAAAAAATATGAATCGTATTTGACGCCTTTGAACTGCGATTCGGAATAAAAGCGTTAAAATGAGCAATTACGAACATCAGAATGTCATGATTAAAAGACCAGAGGCTAAACAAAAGCTTTAAAAGAAGATTAACTATCAACGAAATGGATTTATAGTCAGATACAAAAAAAAATCGTTTTCAAACGCTGTGACAGCAATGAAAGAAAAATATCACAAACCATCCTCAAAATAGAAAACGAAGCCCAGTATCTTGATGACGTCACAGTATAAATTTCATATTATGATGGGGCTTCCTCGACTGTATTCGATAATGCATTTTCTAAATGAACGGATGTTGTATTATATACGGGCTAAGCATATATAGTCAAATCCGGCTAAATCAGTAGAAAGAATGTAAATTATTTTAGCAAAGGGTGAGAGTACTTTTTTATCCAAAAGCGTCCTACTTTTCCGTGTACCGATACCGTTTTCATTCCAAACTCAACGCACCTGTATAAAAATGATTAATGAACGCGCTCACATTACACGGAATCATCATAACAAAATAAAAAAAAAATTAAAAAAATCATTACCAGTCGAGTTAATAAATTAGAAAGAATATATAATTTTACTGCCTGTTTTATTATTCCTATCTTTTTAACACTTCCTGCTAAATCGTTTAGTTGTATTATTTTTCACCTCTTTTAACACTGCCTGGTAGATCGTGTAATCATAGTATTTTCATTAAAACGTTGACCCGGGGATGACTTATCTGACTCTATCACGGTTAATTCGCCTCAGTCCAGGATGATATATATCTTTGTGTTTCTTTTTTTTCAGTCGAAAATTTCCATTCTATAATTTTTTTTTGTTATCATAATTTGATTATGAGTATTATAATCATGATCACTGTATTCATTCTTAATTTCTGTAATCGTTGTTTTCCGATTTGTCTGTAAGCTCATCGTGACTATTATCATTATGATCATCATCATCATCATCGTCGTCATTATTATTACCACCATCTTCATCCTCCTTCTCCTCCTCCTCCTCCTCCTCCTCCTCCTCATCATCATTATCATCATCATCATCATCATCATCATCATCATCATTATTATGATCATTATTATTATTATTATCATTATTATTATTATTACATATTTTTCGCTATCATTAGCATGGTTATTACTATCATAATCATCATCATCATTATTCTTTATATCATCATCATTATTAATACTATTAGTACATGTATATTTTTCATTATCATTATCATGACTACTACTACCATAACTACTACCACTACTACTACCACTACTACCACCACTACTACCACCACTACTACTACTACTACTACTACAACTACCACTACCACTACTACTACTACTGCTGCTACTACTACTACTACTACTACTACCACTACTACCACTACTACCACTACTACCACTACTACCACTACTACTACTACTACTACTACTACTACTACTACTACTACTACTACTACTACTACTACTACTACTGCTGCTACTACTACTACTACTATTGATATTATAATCATTTTTATCATCCTCACTATGAACATCATCATCTTGATCATCGTCGGCTAACGAGAAAATTGAATTTAAATTTCTTTTCTTTTTCAAAGTTTAGTAAAACGGTTGAAGTAAATACCGAGTTTAGGCGAGGCGCAATTTCGACGTTAATACATACTTTTGCTTTGCTGCTATATCCTAATTTCATATAAACATGTATGTTCATTTTTCTAAAGTGGTTTTTAAATTGATTGAATAACTGAATAAATGAAATGAAATTGAATGAAATGAGATGAAATCAAATTAAATTTCGTAAAAAATGAAAATACATGAAAAATAGTAAAACGACAACTAAGTGTGTAAAAGGGTGCAAAAACGGTTATAGTTCGTGTTTTAGATTTTAATAAGAGTTTTCTCTCGGACACCCTGCATGAAACGAATGTGGAAACAAGGATGGAAAGTAAAATTCGACTTGGAAGAGAGAGATGCAGAAATTTAGATGTAATGAGAGCAAAAGAAGACCTCTTAGCTACAGATTTTATTGAAAAAATATGAATCGCACAAAAGTGACCCATCTCATATTCGGGTTATTCGATATGATCACATTACTATCGGAACTGCTTCTTAAAAGGCCGTTCCCATTGCCACTAATGCAAAGCTCTATGCGAGATGAGCATGTGTGTTATTTCAATGAAGTCAATGAAGCCAGTGAAGTCATTAATGTTTTGCTGTGATGCACAACCTCCGATTTTTGTCTTCATTAATGCAGAGTTAATTTGATTAATTTTCTTCAAGGGTATAATTTTGTTTAATCTAAAAGTTTAGAATTGGATCAAAACTTTACAAAACAAAACAAAGCACTAAAATACCTCTTTGAAATCGTCAGAGAAGATTCATTGTGTCAAAAATAATGCTACTCTCTTAAAACTATTCAGTGAAAGTTGAATAGACGAAAAGGCCAGTTGGGTGCAACTATATATTATTTCAGTCATTTAAAAAAAAATATTTTCTAGTCGTATTTTGACTAGTAGACAGTCAGTTTTGACTAAAATATGGTCAGATATTTGACTAGACATATGCACCCAACTTTAATCTGGTCATTTTGACTGAATCGTTTTTAGAGTGTAGAGAAGGAAATACAGAAGTAAAACGGCCTAGAATATGGAGAGAGAAAAAAAGCAACAACATAATTTTTATATTCATAATCATTTTTTAAAATCTTGAATTCCTGGATGGTTCTGCTAAAGGATTGAGAAGGAAGACTGAATGAACAGAGGAGAAAGATAAGGAGCTGGGGGAGAGGTTGAAGACCAAATAAAATGGTTCTGGCTTTAAATCTCGCCGGAAAGCAGCTTTCTCACGTCGTCTCTCCCCCACACTCCCGTCGCACCATGGCAGACAAACGGCAGCAATGGCGACAGCGCCCAAAATGGTGCAAATGGCGCAATTTAGGACCTGCTGACGTCACTTGTTGACCTTGACGAGAAGGTGTCGTTTTCTCAAGAGTGCATCTTAGGATCGGGGAGCAGCCCCATTGGAGACCTCTCGAGTACATGCATCCATCATGCATCCATTTCAATTCACCACGATATTTGAGTTTCTGTCTCGAGCTCGGGGTAGTCTTTCACATCAGTCTCTAGTGCAAAAAGGCCCTTGAGTTGTAGTACTGAATTAATCGTGCTCTTTCCCGCACATCCATAATAATAACTCTCTTTAGATTCTGGTTTTGTTTTAATGCTGCCTTTTCCCGGTTGCCTTTGATGAATGAATACCAATAATCGTCATCATTAGCATGATTAGTTGCCAAACGCCTTTCTCCAAAATTGGGAGGATATGTGTCAAGAGCATTTTCTTGGAGTTTGTCTTATAGCTCTGAGTAGTCTTTGACAACAGTCTTCACACTCCCAAAATGCAAAAGAGGGGAGATTAACTCTGTTTTCCTTTTGAACCAAATCCACTCCAAACTTATGAGGAATCAACTCCAAGACAGTGGTAGAATCACTCTTATTGTGGGAGTGGATTCTACAACTTTGAGCGTAGATTTCCACAGCAAAATCCAGACTTTAAAAACTAAATCCCACCCCCCCCCCCAAAAAAAAGGGGGGGGGGGTGGAATCGCGCTCCTGCATATTTATAGATGTCATTGTCGAGTTGTCAACAGCATGCACCTCTCTGAAGATTGTCCAGATTGGTGCTAAGGCATGCATGAATGGTCGATTATTTGAGTTTCTGTCTTCACTTTGTGTAGTTTTTGACGATCAGTCTTCATGGTTGTAAACCGATTCTCTAGAAAATGAAATTGGTCGGATTGGTGGCAGGGCATGGCTTGTCGGTTCCCAGTCCGTTCCATCATGTCCATCATAATTTATTGACATCTGTGCGTAGACACGCGAAGTAGGATTGAAATATCTTCGAAATGGTGATCGAAAGAGCAATGATGTTCGGCGTCGGTGTCGGGATTGTCGTCTTGATCATTCTACCTTTTTGCTTGGTCACAGGGTAACAAACATCTTCAAGCCTAGGGTATATCGTCACTAGTACCACCAGCACCACCACCATCGCCATCATCACTACCGCCAGCACCACCACCATCACCATCACCATCACCATCCCCATCACCATCACCGTCACCATCACCATCACCATCACCATCACCATCACCATCACCATCACCATCACCATCACCATCACCATCACCATCACCATCACCATCACCATCACCATCACCATCACCATCACCATCACCATCATCATCACCAATCACCATCACCAATATTAATCACCATCACCATCACCATCACCATCACCATCACCATCCGCATCACCATCACCATCACCATCACCAATCGCCATCACCATCACAGTCACCATCACCATCACCATCACCATCACCATCACCACCCCTATCGCTACTATAGCATTGCAATATGATGAAAGAGCCTGATCCGTTAAGAGCGACATTTTGTCTGTCTGTGCCAATGATCATTTTATGGATTCTAGATGAAGCAAAACCAGGGCAATCATTTCAACACCTTCAGTGGTGCCCTTCACAATGAAACCTAAAATAGTTCAGCCTATTTCATTGCTTTTTTTTCAGGCCTTTAAAGTTTTACTTTCAAAATTTGTCAAATGTCCGTTCGTGATAAACTGATAAGGCTTAAAGTGATCTTTAAAATGAGGCAGGGGGCAAATGCATCAACCAAACCTAAACCCCCAAAGTTGACATTACTGTGGCAAATAGCTTTAAGTCCCCCTCCCGATCGAGGCCCATGGCAAATGCATCAAAAAGCCAAATCTACCCTGGTATCATGCACTATGTACCCTTAAATCGATTGTTTGCCTCTGAATAGCCATAGACGCTACCCGTTAAAAGCTCCCGAACGGTCTGAAGCGAGACAAAGATTGATTAACTAATTAACCTTCATTAAATCCATCGCATTAACGTACTTAACGCCAGACAGATGATGATGTAATCAAAACTCCTCCTCTGCAGTAGTATTCAGACAACCTTTTCATTCGTTCCTTTATTTATTCAAGCATTTTAAAACACAGTCATATCAAAACAAAGTGTTCTCTTATTCAAAAGGTTCTCAATTTCAGGCAACTCGAGTTGCCGGTGGAGTGAATTGAAATGTTCTCCTTTTTTTTTTTTGGGGGGGGGGTAAAAACTGCCTTTAAAAATGATGAAATCAAATTTCTCCTCTGCCATAGTTTTCAGAGATTCTTTTCATTCATTCCATGTATTTATTCAACTAAAGACACGAATAATTTCAAAAACAAAGCAATATAGTGAATGGGCTCATTATTTCTATAACTTGGGTGTCGTTGGTCAGGGAAGCTAACCAAAATAATATTAATGTTCTTCATCTTCTGCAAAATGATTACACAAACACAAACAGAAAGACACTCGCCCTAATTTTGCAATTGAAATATATTTTTTGCTGTTTTGTAGCATTCTTTATTGTATCCATTTAAATCAATAGGTTTATTTATAGAAAATCATACAGACTTCATATTGAACATGTTGAATTTATTGAAATACATCTGAATTGGAATCCATAACATATTAAAACAAAGTAAAAATACAAAGTACAATCAAATTAATATGGAATGAATACGGTAATTAATGACCTTCCTCCTCCCTCACCCAACAAAAGCAAAAAACAAGAAAAAAACATACATACGCACACATGATTAAAGAAATAGACAAACAAAGCAAACAAACTAATTAACAAACAAACAGGCAAACAGACAAACAAACAGACAACAGAGAGAAGAAAAAGAGAAGAGGGCAGTCTATAGCGTCCGAGAGCGGTCAATCATATTAACAAGCGAACACCAGGTGGAGAATCGCTTGACGGTGAATCAGTTGCTATACCGGGTGTCCCAGAAAAAGCGGAACGGCGGATTTTCAGTATTTTTACCCTCAAAATGTTGATATTATGTTTACACCAATGGCCTAAAGCATCTTCTATCAAAGAAAATAATACCAAGATCATTGAATTTGGTAAGTTTGATTCTATGCCCGTTTTTTTAATACAGTAATTTTCAAATTTTGCATGTTTTTTTGCGACAGATGAGAGCGGAATTGTGCCGGGAATGGCCTTTCATATTATGGCATGTTTTGTCATTTACATGCATCAATTGGCTTCCCTCAATTATTATATGAAAGGCCTTCCTGATATAATTTTGCTCTCATCTCTCGCCCAAAATTTGAAAAGGACAGTATTTTAAGACATCGGCATAGAATCAAAATTACTTCACCGAATTTAATGATATCGGTATCATTTTTCTCGGTAGAAGATGCTGTACCCAATGCCGTAGAAAAATTACATACTTTTCGAAGGTAAAGTACAGAAAATCCACCTTTCCGCTTTTTCTAGGACACCCGGTATAGTAAATCATTCGTATATTCTGTATTTTTTTCTTTTGTAAATGTCACCCGGTGCACACAATCTATACCAGCAAGAATTTAAGTCTTGACCCTAATAAATGGATTACTGGTCATAATTTATTCTTTCTCAGAAAATATTATCAAAGGTGGATCAATATATTCATTGCCATAGCTGATGAAAAAAGGGGGATCCTAACTCTTGGAACACTTTCATAAAGACATCAAGCTATACAATAATTTGAAGAAAGAAAATTATTCACATCATTGACTCAATAATACCTTTAAAGACGGAGGATTACAACCCCAAATTACATAAAAGTTAAAACGGGAAAAGAATATCAGAAGGGGACTCGGAATAACAATGAAATTACAAAAAAACACACAACAACAAATATTGTATTTCTAGTCATAAGTGATTTGATTTGGTACCATTAGAGCCATTTCGGAGGCGAATTCAAATTCTTCTGAAGGAGGGGGGGGGGGGGGGTTTACAATGTGGAGGATCATTTGACAATCAAACCAAATAGGGAGGAAAAAATGTTATCATATTCTTCAGGTGCTTTGGGGATGGAACTTTCACATAAATTGGCACAATTTTGTGCTGTGTTCTTGAAGTATACAATTTTGGTTGTTTAAAAGATGACGAGGGCCGTTTACCCCCCCCCCCCCCACTCTAAATCAACCAGTGATACAAAGGTATAAAGGTTAGAGGCAGGCAGATATTACCGCAATCATGGTACTATATTGGAGCAAAATATCGATCAGTGTGTTTATAGGGTATACCAAGAGTTCATTTAAATTCTTTTTTATGCTATCATCAGACTATTTTATGCTCGTGCATGATGTCTGTCTGTTTGTACCCCGCCCCCTCTCCCTCTCTCATCTTTCTCCATCTCTCATCTGTCTCCATTTCTCATCTCTCCATCTCTCATCTCTCTCTCTCTCTCTCTCTCTCTCTCTCTCTCTCTCTTTCTCTCACACTCATTCTTATCGACTTCCCCCTCCCTCTCATAATTCATGTAATATTGCGAGGCATAATGAATGCTGGGGCAAACATTTCCTCGAGATAATGGGCACGACTTCCACTCAGCCTGTTTTCATTTCCAGCCCATCTCTGCTCTTTCGCCCTCCGCTAATCCCAAAGAAAACGATTTGTTTTATTGATCCCCGGAAAGGTGCAATGGGATCGATCGCAATCCGTACGTACATGCATTGGGACGTCGAACCACTGAAATAAGAGAGAGAGAGAGAGAGGGGGGGGGAGGGAGGGAGGAAGAGAGAGAGAGAGAGAGAGAGAGGAGAGAAGAGAGAGAGTAGAGAGAGAGAGAGAGAGAGAGAGAGAGAGAGAGAGAGAGGATGGGGTTGGACGAGGAAGATGGGCACTTGGTTAAAGGCGGGTAGTGCGATCAAAAAAATTATTTAAGACAGTAAAGTACATAAGAGAGAGGGAGAGAGAGAAAGAGAGAGGGGGAGATGAAGGGAGACTCTGACGGGCTGGGAAATGTAGAAAAAGATAGGCAAACTGACACTAACGGGCAGATACATTACAAGACAGAAAGAGAGAGAGAGAGAAAAGATAAAGGGGAGTTGGAGAGAGAGAGAGAGAGAGGGAGAGAGAGAAGAGATAAAGAGAGCCTTTTAACATGAAATTGTTTCCAAGCTGTATTCGACGTCCGCTCGACATCAGCGTACCGGCTTAACATAGCGTACAGCGGAGATCGACCGCGTCACCTTTCGCTCCAAGGTGGGGCATCGTCTGCGTCGAGAAAAGGTGCCTATTTTGCCGAGGTGACGAGCGGGTGACAAAGAACGTCCAAGGCGACAATGATTGCTGGTCGTCGCTTGCCAGAACTGCGAGAAATATCGACATTGAGATGAAAATCATCGTTAAAACGGTGTAAACAACCCAGGAATACCCCTTAGTGCTGTCAATAACACTTGCTTTGCTGGGAATATCGCGTTAGATACAGTGACGCATTTTAGGGTATAATGCAACATTATGAACATCATGAAAAATATAATGAACATAATGCTCCCTATATGACCCCCTGTGAACTTTTCAATGACCAGATGACGTTCATTGCACTATCTGACTATTATCTTGATGGTAGGTAAAAATCAAAAATTCATACTACTAATTCAGGTGTTGCCATTGAAATTAATGCCATATAGGTCAATATTTCTTAATATTTTTATACAACGTGATGAAAGATAAGAAGGCGTCACCTATTGGACCTCTAGGAAGAACAGAGCCATTTGAATAATGTCTCTGAATAGAGCTTCCAGCCATTTGATATATTGATTTGCATGTATTTTTTTGTTTGTATTGCTTTTATATGGAAAATAAAACCAACCAATCAACCAACCAACCAATCTATTTCAAGATATAAACCAGAATTGATTTTTCTTCATCTTTTCTTTTAAAAACTAATTTACACTATTATGCGTTCTCCTGGTGGTTAGAATACCACTGCCATATAAATGATTTTTAAAAAAATACTGTTACCTCTATATTAATCATAAATGAAGCTCGAGGAGACAGAGGAAAGGGCGTCTGTTCATTTTTAGGAAAGGGAATAAAGTACCTTTTATCTTAGGCATTATTTTGATACCATGCATGGGGGGGGGGGGGGTGGTTACCAACACACCCGAAGAGCGACACCCATTCTCTCGTAATTTTTTTTTGAAGAGCCCAACATTGTGGCCAAGCTAATTATGTATCTCAATATACTTTCGACATTCATGCATGCCCAAATGGATAATATATCAACCAGTTATGACCACTTTCTAGCAAAATATTGGGCAGTTATTTCTCATGTTGGTAAAACAAGTCTGCCCAACAACGCTGATATTTATGTTTCCAAGCTTCGCTCATGCAGCATTTCTTTTCCCCCTTTATACTTTTTTTTTTAAAATCCACGAACATGATTAGATGATATAGACAACATTATTATGCAGGAAAAAATGAGATTAATCATTCAATTCTGTTCATCTGCCAAAGTGTTCCATATACAGAGGACTCAACTCTTTCCTGTCTCAGAATTTTCATTTTTCAAAATTGAAAATGAATTGAATTGAAATTCACAATCCTTCTGAGTTAATATCGTAATGTACAAAATTCCAGTACATTATGTACAGAGAAGGTGGCGAACACAGTGATAGCTTTGCAGTTCGTAATCGCTTCCAATTTTCTTTGTAACTTTTTATCATATTAATCATTGCATATACACGAAATCTGTTTATGAAATAGAGAGTCAATTGTGTATTTTTGAACGTGTATACGTAATTAATAATGACGTCACAATTAATTTACGAGCTCTAATTACTGCATGGAATGTATCTCGGGTTTTTTTTTCTATATAGGATGTGCAGCGTGTATCCAGTCTAAAAGTACAAAGAGGGGCTCAATTGACCGTATAGATCAGTTGATGATCATAATCAGCCTGGACAAACACTTTGCACGAATGGCCAGAGTTATAGTTGAGGGGAAAATGAATATTTTTACCACTATTAATATTCATGATCAGTGGACTTTATCTCCTGCCGGAACAGAGAAACGATTACTAATTTAGATATGGGTGAAAATCAAACACTTTCTATTAAAAAACACACGAGAAGACACAAAATGATATTTGGTATATTATAGAGGTATAGCAGTTGTGTGGTTGTGTCAAAGGTATAAAGGCATGGATCGGTATAGGCCTCGAGTCGGTTCCCTATATACTAACGGGACATTGATCTACATTTGGCATCATGTGCCCGGTTACAGTTCGTTATTCCAAAGGTTCGTTAGTTCGAAGATTCGTTATTCCCGAAGGTTCGTTATTCCAAAGGTTCGTTCAAGCGAAAACGAAATAAGGTTCGTTATTCCGAAGGTTCGTTAGTCCGAAAATGAAATAAGGTTCTTTATTTCGTGAGTTATTTTCGGACTAACGAACCTTATTTCACTTTCGGACTATCGAACCTTCGGAATAACGAACTTCATTTCATTTTCGGAATAACGAACCTCCGGAATAACGCCACAGATGTTCGGATTAATGAACCCTTTTTCATTTTCGGACTAACGAACATCTAGATATACGCAATTTGCGTGTTTCGGAATAACGAACCTTCGGAATAACGAACCTTCGGAATAACGAACATCTCCCATGTGCCCCTACACATGGAAAATTTTAAACATTGTTTAAACAGGATTTATCAAAACAAGGGTCCCGTCTTATAAAGAGTTTTGATTGATTCCAATCAATCGCAACTATTGGATTAATCTCAGCTCCTATCTCTTAGGTACACATTTGAAATCAATCTCAAAAGTTGCAATCGATTTGAATCAATCGCAACTCTTTATAAGACGGGGCCCTGAGCTAAGTAATTTTCCACTGCTCGACAAGCCTGTATATTTTGAAATAGGCCTTATATAAATTGGCCTTTATATAACAAAAAACAAACATAAACAAAATAAAAACCTTGACACTACACTGTATTTTCATCACCCCCACTTCTGTGCCAGGAGCTCATGCATGTTGGTGCCAAGTTTTGTTCCAAAGAGACAAGATGAAGAAATTATATGAAGCACGGGTATATGTTAAAAAGGTAAAAGTTTTGTCATTTGCCTCTAATGCTAATGCAAGGGAACCCCCACCCCCCCCCCCCCGCACTCTACACGGCCATGTACACAGCACTAGTTCAGCTTACGGTGGTCGTTTCATGCATTCATTAAATAGTTTGAAGTTTGAAGTTTGAAGTTTCTTAATTTTCCACATAATGCAACACAGTTAAATAAACAAACATAAACAATTTTACATATGAGAAATAATGCATTTTACAAATATCTGTATTAATTTTAATCAAATTAAGAAGAATAAATCAGTGGAGGAGTCTATTTAAAGAAGCAGAGCTTGTATGAAACAAAACTAAGACACCATTGTTCCCAATTCCTTTCCAAGCCCCACGAAATTTATAAGCAAAGAAAGAGAGAAACCGAATGTTTGGCGATCGACTTACGGCCGATTTCCGGTCGTGTGACCGCAGCTTGCACTGTCCCATACGTTACAAGCTTTCGTGTGGGTTCCATTTTCGTCATATCATACCACGGACCCTACTTCTAATTGTCTTTATAGACTGATGTGATTGTGAGTTAGATACGTCTCTTTGTTTGCATTTGAGCCGCTAACGATTTGATCATCGTTTCGTTTCCGAGAAAGATGTCAGTTACGGTCCAATTAGTGATTAGTCAATGTGTATTGTTGACCAGTAACCTTGTCATGATAATTACAGTAAGGGGGCGTCCATCTATTTTTAGGATGGGCGGAGGGGGGGGGGTGGACTACCTCACTGAATGAAGAAAGGATGGGGCTGGTACACTCACTCAAAAGAGAAAGGCAGAACTAAAAAAAAAAAAAAAAAAAAAATCTTCTAAATAACCGTAAGACAGATAATATCAAGAAAGCAATGCTCACATTAATAGATAAAGGGAGGGGCGGGGCGTGAGGGGGTATTTTAGTACTTCTGAAATTATATTAAGGTATACATCAGTCCAAGAAATATACAGAAGACAAGTCGTGAAGAAGGTATAATTACTCCCCCCCCCCCCCCCAAAAAAAGTGATATTGACAGAGTGATGGCGCTATTACAGTAAATTAGCAGACCGTTCCATTCGGATATGTTCGGCTCAAAATAAACATTGTTTTATTTGTCTTAGGTATACTTCTTTTGAAAGACAGTCGAGTTTCAATAGAAGTTGAAGAAACGCTGACAATTCACGTGTCCAAACCTTTTATGTAAAGTACAGAAGAGTGTCCGAGGAAGTGGGCGTGTCCACAAATGGTCACGTCAGATAGAGATCAGGACAGTTTTTTTTCTTCAAAGAATACTGCAAATCAAAATCAGTTATTATATGAACATGGTACTACGAGGTAGCGGTAACTTTTAAACTTTAAGGTAACTTTTAAACTTTTATAATTATCACCTTAACCCATTCGTGACAGAAGGTCCACATTTTGTGGTTTGGTCTAATAACTTTTGATGTAGAGCCCTAAACATCATACTAAAACATGAGCAGAAAGAGCAAAAAAAATTCTACACATAATATGCCCATTTTCGTTGCATCAATATTTGTTGTTTGATGCTGAAATTTTTTAAAAGGAAAATAAGCATTTAACTCCTTAAACTGGCAATGCGATGAAAATGATAAAAATTACCATTTTCCCCTGCAAATTGGCAACTTTATGACTTCTCATCATACATTCTGTCAATTTATATTTATTTCAGATACATGATGTTTTATAAGAAAAATGTAGCAATAAAAGAAAAATGTTGGTGTTGCCAATTTGAAGAATAAAAGCTGATCAAATTAGGCTTTAAATAATTCCTGTCAAGAATGGGTTAAAGATAAAACAAGCAACGGTTAAACTAAGATTAGTATGAAACTCCAGTCACTATCCCTGAGTGTTATAAACATTTCTGATGCAGTAAATCTAAATATTTTTGCTCCATGACTTGTGTGCCTTCTTTAATGCAAGACAGGAACAAAGAAGACAGTAACGTGATAATCATTTTTACCCTGTTTTTTTTTTCTATTTCACGGATGACATAATTCCCCTATAAGATATCATTCACATGATATCTTTAGTATCATCTATCTGATCATGATATTGATAAGATGTTTAGTGTTCTGCTTGTCATTAGAAAAATATTATCTAAAGTAATATAACTATCATGGAGTTCATTGCACTTTTCATGTAAACGGTCGCTTATCTACCGATAGCTTGAAATAGAAGTTGCTTTTTTCTTTCTCGGTTGTGTGGTTTTTTTTAAAGAAAAATTCCTCTTTTCCTTGCGTTTCTGTATAGTTTTCAGAAAGCTAGCCTGATTCTTCTTAAATTTACTTCATTATATTGCGTCTATCCATGAGGAATTATATTGGAAGACTGTTTTTATTCTGCCGCATGCCAACATGGCAGGCCAGGATATTAAACTATAAAGAAAAATTAAAAGCAAAGATCAAACGAACGAACAAACAAACAAACAAAAAGCGATTAAAAGAACAAACAAACAAACAGTGATGGAGTCGAGGCCGGCAGTTCCGAGTCACGAGGCCGCTGGATAAAAATTTCTCTCATAGACTTTGTACACGTGACTCGGACCGAGGCCAAGGCCAAGGCCGGCAAAATGTGGCCTCGAGGCCGGCCTCGACTCCATCCCTGCAAACAAACGAACATAATGATGGTGATTATGATGACGTTGGTGGAGACGATTATGGTGATGACGATAAGACAGAAAGCAGATTATCATCATCTGCCTTATGATGGTGGTGTTGGTGGTGATGATGCTGATGGTGGTGATGATGCTGATGGTGGTGGTCGGTGATGATGATGATGATGATGATGATAATGATGGTGATGATGATGATGTCGATGATGATGATGGTGATGATGATGATGATGATGATGATGATGATGATGATTGTGGTGGTGATGAGGAGGAGGAAGACGAAAAAAGGGGTGGAGTAAAAGACAGAGAGGAAAAGGACTAACGATGATGAAGATGACGACGACGATGATGATGATTTCATTTCATTTATTTTTTTTCAAAATTCAAACAAAACAAAGCAGGCAATGTAACATGTTAATTCGTATAAATGAAACATTACAATGTTGACAAATTGACCGTATGCAAATTTAACCTACCTTGTTTCTTTCATTGAATTTCATTCGAAAACAGTATTGCAAGCAATACAATACTACTATCTATACTGACTTTTTTTCCCTTTTACTGTAAATAGTATAGGCATTAATAAGCGTATATTGTTTTGTTGTTCTTTTTATGTACGTATGTTATCATGGAAATTCAAATGTATCAGCTTTCAGCTGCAATCTTGAATATCTTCAATAAACCAACCAACCAAATAAACTTTCAAGTAAATTATTACATCATCTGTTATTGTTGTTTTCAAAACTGCCAACACATAAACAATCTAAAACAGAGAAAGAAAAAAAAAATGTTTGGAAATGCAGACGCCAATCGACAAGGATGGTGATAATGATGATGATGATGATGATGATGATGATGATGATGATGATGACGACGATAATGATGATGATCATAATCATGATCATGATCATGATCATGATAGAGGCAACGACGAAGACGATGATGATTTTGACTGTATCAATATGGACAACGATGATGATGGTATGATGGTGATAATGATGACGACGTCAATACTTAAACTGAGTGAGATGAATGTGACGTTTTTGGTAGTGATTCAGCAGGAAAAAAATAACGCGACGGCTTGGATTTTGCCATTGATAATTGAGATGATGAGGATGAGAATGATGATTAATGTGAATTTATATGAAAGTCAAATTTACAGACAGAATGAATAATTTAATGAACATAATATGCTGGTTTAGATGATTTCAGATTTAAAAAAAATCTGTGTAAAGTCATTTTTTAAACCAATATTCATTGTCATTTTAAATTACCTGAAGTCGATCTTGCTTTTGGGCTTTTTTCATAAAGTAGTACCGTCTGAAGAAATCTTACAAACTGCTTTTACGTTTTATGGGTAGCAAAATAATGTAAAATAACTCTCAATGATTTGACCGTTTTTCGCCCTTTTTAAAATTTAGGGTTCGGCAGAATTTAAAACAAAATCAGTTATTCATTTTGATACCATGCATGATAGCATACAGCTGTTGAATATTAAAATGGATCATTATACCTTTGATTCAGAATATTAGGTGTGTGTATAAATGGTTTTAAAGCCGTTTTAATGTGTTTAACAAGTCACTGAAGAGCATGCCAGCGCCAAATAAATCTCACCTATCTAAAATTACAATCTACCGCAAACAAATTAGCCTTAGCTTGCTTCTTTTAAATAGGACTCAAACGGAAATCAGATTGAACACATTCTTCCCCAGCGGATTATCGAAGTCAATAAAAACCCCAATGATAATAGAGTTTTGTGATCGTGGTGTTAATATATGACTTGTTACTGTAGCCATAAAACATGAGATTGTGTTGCACGCTTGATTTAGCTTCTCCTCTTTGTCATCGAAGTGTCAAGCTCTTTTATTCCAAAACATGGAGCATTGAAGCACAATCTTGGAAAGAGCAGATATTGCCCTCTTTCTCTCCTCTAACATCCCTCCCTCATGTACATTTGCACTTCTTCTATTACCCTCTATTACATTATTTTACCTCCCCGGTCAGATATTAGGAGGCGTGCCCAGCCTGCCATCGGGTGGGCGGGGCGTGATTTTCCTTTGATCTTTTGCGCCGTCGCCGCCGTGGGGGCTGGTCGGCGAGCCCTTTGTATGCCCAAATAAGGCATACCTACGTAATGCCTGGGGCAGTGTACATTTCAGGCAAGGACAGTACATTGCATTGACTGTGTGTGCCACCAGAATATCGGGGTTCCCGGCTTTGAAACTTGGCTAAGTAAGTATGTACAATGGCCGACTTCTGTGGATGTAAACAGAAAACGCGAGAGAAACTGAAATTGAGCATGATATTAAAATGGGATATCAGACCGACACATCTCAGGCAAAATCTTTACAAATAAACCACTTTGTATCGACGCACAAAAGTCGTGTTCGATGATTTCAATGCCTCTGAGCTCGTGTGCATTCTAAATCTCCGTAACAATTACGCGCCATTAATTTGACACAAATTTATTCGAAGTAGTAAAACAATTATCGCCTGTTACCAACTCTTGCTCATTCACATGTACATTATCAGGCCTTCAGTCACATCTCAGTTGGTCATAATTGTCGTCTCCATTTACCAACCAACCAACTGTTAGAAACCAGCATGAACATAAAGAAAATATGTAAAACTGAAAATCGAGATGATATCAAGTTGACCTCTTCTTCCGAGAGGTCGTGACCCCGCTTTGAAGTTTGCCGATGGGTCACCGCTCCAAACTTCGAGGAAGTCGGGTGAAAATCCGAGCAGCTTTGGAAGATCTAGTTCATGACAAATAGTTTTGAGTGGCCCAGGGGTGCAGGGGCGTAGCGCGAGTCTAGTTATTGAGGGGCGCTAGCATCATGGGGGGGGGGGGGGGGCGTTATTACTCATTACTCGGATGTAGAGCAAAATAATTAACAAAATTGTTCATCATGAGAGGCGTACATGGGACATCGAGGTTTGAATTTTCTTATGGTTTTCCCTTGTCTTCTTCATTTTTTTTTTATAAGTTCATTTTTCTTTTCTACCATTGACGTGACGGTGCTCCTTGTGCCTCCTGTAGTTTCGCCATTGCTCATGGAGTTGGTTAGATATCAGTTCACTATTATTATTGAGCAAACCATCTTCTTTTTCAATCGCCAATAATGTGAGGATGAAATTTTGACATGACGTGTAATACTAGAGAAATCCGATGCCAAGCATAGAGATTATTGTCCAATGAATATGAAAACAAAAATTGGGTAAACATCACTACTTAGTAATAAACACATAATTATTCTCTCTCTCTCTCTCTCTCCCTCTCTCTTTAAAAAAACCCAACCCAAACAAACCCCCCGAAACAAACAAAACAAAATAAAACAAACAAGACAAAACAAAACAAAAACAACGCTGGCGTAGCTAAGGGGGGCACAAGGGGGCCATGCCCCCCCCCCCTGTTGATCGGCGAGGAAAAAAATTTTTTTTTAAAGATTTTAAAAAATAATCATAAAAACCTTTCATCGAGTCCACTTCACATAACTTACCCTACTCCTACCCTGCGAAATAAAAGTAAAACGTAGATATGCCACTTCTCATATAACTTACCCCTAATACTGAAGTTTAGTGTGCAGAAAATTCAATTTTCATGCACGAATTTTCAAAATTCTCCCAGTACCGTGGGAGCCCCCTCCCACACCCTCCCCCTGCTCATTCGCTTTGGCCCCCTGTTGAAAATACGCCATTGACATTGAGGTATATACCGAGCACGGGGCATGCAAGTAGCCACCCCCCCCCCCCCCCCCATTCGTTAGGCATTCTAGGCAATATACATTTATTTTGTTCTATAAACCATTAAATCAGTATTATGCTAGCAGTCTAACTGAGTGCAGATTATACGAAAACCAACGCTTTCTAAGGACTTTCGAGACAAAATCAACATGCACCTTTATACACACTAAATTGAGAGTAAACAGGGGGTAAAGAAATAATATTTCTTTGTCTATATACCGAGCGGAAAAGACGAAATAACAGCAAAAATACATCATCCATCTTCTGACCTACACTAATTATTCTGTTTTTGTACTAATCTGTAACTTCGACTGCATATCCATCTCTTAATGTAATACTGATTATTTCTTATTCTTACGTATAGAACAACAATAAAAATAGATCTTGGATACAATTTCTCCGAAGGTTTGTCGGTTATGCGCTTTGATTGTTTGTATTGCAAAGTACTGAACATCGGTCATCATAATTATGATGGATAGTTTGGTCATCTTTATGCATTTTCCCATTTCATTCTGATTAGAGCCATATTATACAGATATTTTCCGCGGATTGGAGATGGGTATTTTTGACGGTCCATGCAAGATCTTCGGAAATATAACAAGATAAACAAGATAGTGTATTTGACCACAGTCTTCATGCGTTCATAATGAAGCTAATGTTTTGTCGTCGATTGTGATTAGCCTTGAGAATCTATAGATGATGCGGGACTTGGGATAAAGTAAAGAAGGATGAGAAGAAGAAGAAGAAGAAGAAGAAGAAGAAGAAGAAAACACCCTAACAATACCAAACCTAACTAAACTCAGCAGAGCTAAACAAACAAACAAACAAAAAATATTTTTAAAAATATCAAACAGAGCTTATGAGTTACTTAAAATAAAACCTCGTCTGCATTTGTATGCTCATGCACAGATGGCAGGAGAATAATTTCATGGTTCGGGGTTCTGTCTGTCAATTTCATCTTTAGGTTTCGCAAGCATAAGTTTATGGAATCTCGTATAATCTTGTAGTGCATTTTATGTGTCTATAACTTAGCTCATGGTCGATCCTCCATAGGCTTGGAGCGAAAGATTGCTTAATAGTTCTGTGTTGCTTGATGGTGCATCGAGCTAGGTATAATCAGTTCTCGTAAGATCCATGGTATAATGTATTAGAACGCGGATGGCGCTAGAGCACTTCTCTAGTTTTGTGCTTCTCACGCATGCAGTTTTACGCCCATAATGACACTTCAAAATTATACAGTTTTTCCTTTAAAGGGGGTTCTGTTTATTTGTTTGTTTATTATTTCATTTTGTTTGTTTCTTTGATTAGGGGAAATTACTCTTCAGAAAACAAATTACACAATCGAATTCATGTATTGCCCCGATTTATCTGTGAAATATATAGATGCAATCTCAAATAGCATGGCATTTCCCTCTTTACCTCAATGACTTTCAGCCTGTACCACCCTGTCTCAGTATGTTGTTACATATTAGGTTTTATTTTATATACACATTTTTTTTTTCTGTATAAATTTCTTTATATCTGTCTTCAAACATCCATTTTTATTGACTTTCCTCCTGTCCCAGTTAACTTTTACTAATTCTCAGCCGGCGGCGCCAGAATATTTTGATGGGTGGGTGGGTGGGGGGGGGGGGGGGGCTGGGGCCAGATGACCCACAGGTGAGGGCTATTAAGCTGCATGATACTACTCTCTTTTCCCCACTATACTCTTATTTTTCTTCTTTATTTACTTCTTCTTCTTCTCCTCCTCCTCCTTCTTCTTCTCCTTCTTCTTTATTTTCTTCTTCTTCTTCTTCTTCTCCTCCTTCTTCTTCTTCTCCTTCTTCTTCTTCTCTGTCTTCTTCCGTCTTCTTCTTTCTTTCTTTCTTTCTTCTTCTTCTTCTTCTTCTTCTTCTCTTCTTCTTCTTCTTCTTCTTCTTCTTCTTCTTCTTCTTCTTCTTCTTCTTCTTCTTCTTCTTCTTCTTCTTCTTCTTCTTCTTCTTCTTCTTCTTCTTCTTCTTCTTCTTCTTCTTCTTCTTCTTCTTCTTCTTCAATCACTCGAGAATAGGAGGGCGGTCGCTTTCGACCCACTGTAGCACTGCTCCTGCCTTTTCTCTTTCCCCCTTCATTCATCTTTCTCATTTCCCTCTTCCATTTGCCCTTCTCTCTCTTTCTGAATGCTTTGCACATAAAGAACAGACTCAGAGACTGGCAGTATCCTGCTGGTCTATAATACTGCTTGTTCATTTATTTCTTCATTTTTAATCTTCATTTATTCATTTATTCAGTCTTCATTTATTTGTGTGTTTATTTACTTATCTATTAATTCATTCACTTATCAATTAATCGTAATGATGGGGAATTAGATGATGATGATTACCCAATTTCTTCAAATAGTCGTCCATTGATGCCTTGACAAAAACTTGTGCATATGTGAATTCTATGGTTGAATTGCGCAATTATTATTTGGGCGATACTGAATTGGGCACGGTACCTAGACGACTCATTTCCAACAAGCCCCTCCCACTAAACTTCAAAACAAACAAACGTGACAAGATCGAAATGAAGGAATCCCGTGCAAGCTAGAGAACGAGTCGTCATGTGAGCTGTGTGTGCATGGAGTGCTGTAACATAATTTAGTGGAGTGTTAGTGCCGTAAGTAGCTGGACCAGTTAACTAAAGATCACGACATTAGTAACAACACGTTTCATACAGCCAGGCTACATAAATGTGAACGTGTGGGACTGCCGCTGTTGACTCGATTTGGTAATGAATGATGATGGCAATCGCAATGATACTGTTTACAGTTAACTGTTATCTTACACTGTAGACTATTTGTTTTACTGTTGGTCAGTTAGGTTATTTAGGGAGAGATCAAGATAAGTTTGAGTAGGTGACCAGCGCAACTTCCGTTCCGGCTTCAAGTTAACTTACTTAATAGGCAGTGTATACAGCCACACGCGTGTGGTTGTATCCACAGCATCGATATGAGGATACAGCCACACTTGTCTGAATTCCCACTTGAAGTCTGTGCCGCGACAGCTATTGCTAGTGTGCACTGCATGCACTGCTCAAGCGGTGTGTATTCATGCGATGGTATGTGTTGCGACTTTACTTGCAAAACTTGGATCGTCACGAAGGTTTTATCTCTCGATTTCACTTATTATACAAACAATATTTTCACTTCATTCTCACCTGGTCAGCAAGCAGGTGACAACATAGTACAATATTGTTTGTATTTCAGTGAATTTCAAGAGATAAAACCTTCGTGACGATCCAAGTTTTGGGGTTTGGCAACACACTGTCGCATGAATTTACACATCGCTTGTGCAATGCATACATACACACTAGCGATAGCTGTAGCGGCGCAGAGTATAAGTGGGAATTCAATTGAGTGTGACTGTATCCTCATTTCGACGCTGTGGATACAACCACACGCGTGTGGCCGTAAGGTAAAGACACGCGCGTGTGGCTGTATACACTGCCTACTTAATAACAGTTAGCCTTCGAAGTTCAAGGCTTCAGCTCAGCACTCCCGTCTCATCTGCATCCACACAGAGGGAGCATTTCATTTGTGACTTAAAGGGGGTACCCAATGCTGAAACAATGTTAGTTCATTTAAAAGAGCATGATTTTATTAGCAGAAAATCATCTGTCTAAAGTTTTTTAAAAAGCTCTGTTGCCAAGGAAACCCCCAAATGTGGTAAGATTTCATGATATTTTTGACCCTTCAGCTGTGACCCAGATTCAACTGGGTACCCACTTTGACGTCAAAATGACGTCAAAGTGGGTACCTTGTCGCGCACTTCTAGCAAAATGCGCGCAAGGTATAATACATGTTGTACAGTCTAGCGCGTAGCACAACTGCAATGCGCGAAGCTGGGTACCCACTTTTACGTCATACCTCATACTCAATTTTTTTTTGGTCAGCTCATAACTTTTCATGAGAAAATTAGCCGAAATGCATTGATTTCGATTGAAAATCATCATATTTTTAATGTCATTCTTCTTAGAATTCTATTCTCGATCATATATCAAAATTTTGTTTACCATTGTGTAATCACTTTAATCGTAATGTTGGGCTCATTTCATTATTAGATAACCTTGCACCCATGTAGGTGTATACAGGTGAAACTGCTGAAAATAGGCAAGTAACTGATGTGTGAGCTTCAGAGGAACAAGATTTGTGATTTAAAAAAAAAAATCTGACAATTTTGCTTCTAAGCCGTGAACAGCAAATATTTTCTAAGTATTGTTGATTATTGTAGTGATTTTTATCCTCAACTACAAGAGTTCAGCAGATGCATAACTTTGCACATCTCAACACCCCAATTGATGCTTCCCTATGTGTGTTAGGCTGTGTAAATTTCTGCTACAGTTGACCTCTAACGTTTGAAGATATAAATCAAGATATAAATCACCATTATCGGCAAAATTCTACCAAAATATTCGCTTTTTGCATTGTAGGATGAAAAAAATTCTTATTTCCATATCATTCCTTCAAGTGAAATTTTCAGATTGTTTTTTGATTGGCGATCTTGCTTCTCAGAAGCTTAAGCAGGACATCGGGAACTCACTTGCCTATTGTCGGCAATTGCCCCCATATAGACCTATAGCGGTGCAAGGTTAGTATAATCTAGTATTGATGTGATGATGTACCTGTACGTGTATGTCTTACTTGAACCTTAAATTACATGTACATGTAGATCTGTTTTCTACACTGACTAAAAAACTAATGGTTGCATTGATTGAGTGTGACAAATTCTTACTGACTGGTAACTTGCAGACAAACTTTTAATCAAACTTATCAAAACAAAAAAAAGATTCCTAACATGTCACTCTTCTTTATTAAATAATTTAACTGCAGGTTTGATTGCTGACACACACTGCTGTACTACTGTCAAGATTGTGACTTCCTGTTGATGCTGTGTTTGCTATTGCTTTGGACTCTCTGATCAACTTGAGCAGAGATCAAAGGATGTCATCTTATCTGCAACTACAACAAGCCTTATGGTATTGCATTGTAGTCAGCCTCTTCACACCGATATTCTCTGTAGAATTCGTATCAAGGACACCATCATCTTTACGATTTCAGAATGCATCATCATTTAGGCGGGAGAATACTCTTAGAGCAGCAGCAAAACTCATTGACTTGATGAAAGCAAACAGACCTCAAAATAGCAACCGTGTGCATCTGACCCAAGCAGAAGTGGACGTGATTCGACAGAGAATAAGATCTTCTGATCTGTTGGATGACTTGCGAGAGCTTAGCAAGACATGGCGACCAAAGCATGCAGTAAGAACCACCCCAGCCCCAGGTTGGCCTTGGCCAGTTGATCCTGATGTTTACTATAACATGGTGAGTTCTAAATACAGTCACTGCAAATTTGCAGTTTTGAGGAGAACACTTGTCCCCCTGACCAGTACCCTCCAGGAGAGTCTAGAGTCCAAAGGTTATTTTGTTTTCTGAGCTGCTTACCCCCTCCCCATCCCCAGTGACAGACAAGGGGGATGTAACATAAAGAGATACAATCAATCTTGCAATCAATTGTAACTCTTTAGTACATAGTTTGCCATAGACTTACGATTGATATCAATCATAAGATTGTATTTTTTATTTTACAGGGCCAAGAAGTCATAACCTTTATTTCTACCTCGGTTATGAATGAATAATTCAATCTTTAACCAGTTGCATAAAGGAACTGTGTGACCCCTCTTTCAGGCATGTGAGAGTTTAAGAATTGAGTATTCAAAGGGTTAAATGTTCTTGAAATTCATCAAGAAAAATAGGACATGCATCAAAGTGCTCACACTCAAATAGATCTCATAAGTCAGCTTTTGCAAAGAAGGTGGGGGAGCTTTATTTCTTAATATACAAAGACATACCAGTAGCTTTCAATATGCTGCACATTTTTGTGCCATAATACCAGTGTTTCTCATATTTTTTTTTTTAATGAGAAAAGAATAGAAATGTACAGGTGCTGTTCTGAAATAGACATGACTAACAAAAGAATTAAGCAGTCACATGCTGTATCAGCTCACTTTGTCAACAACACCCACGCAAGACGAACAAAACACATTCAACACCAAGACAGTATTGGGATAAGGAAATAGAAATGTGATAAAATAATGGTTTGATACTGTACCCCTGTTTATTTAGTGGAGTAAACACTGTTTCTGTGACCTTTAACCTACAGTGAAAACTATTGTCTTTTCTGTTGATCATTCTGTAAATAATGCATCCTGCTACCTTGATCCAATTACAAATGAATTGTCACAAGACTTACAAAATGGGAAATGGGGTATGTTATTGTTCACTCCAGAGGAACACATATGGTATGACCCTGAGCGGCTGCAATTTCAGGATACTTTATTGGATTTTTCTAAGCAAGAGAATGTATTAGGTACAACAACAACAACATCAACAAAATATTTGACACTTTTGATAGTTAATAAATCAAAAGTTAAAATTCTTGTAAGACTGAGATTTTCATAACGTAAAGTTGAAGAATGTCAAATTTATGTGGACTAGGTTTTATGAATTTCCCTTCATTGATATTCATAAAATAATGCTTTGAATATTTGACTAGATTTTCACTTTTTGAAAAATTGAAGCCCCCCAAAATCTGTATCTGTAATATTCAGAACACACCATTCTGCATCACATCTGTGATTTCTGCCAACCTTTTGCTCTCCACCATCATAATTCACGACTCTGGGATAAAAGAAATGCAGTGGAATTTCAGCTGTAATGCACAGTTTGCAATTCAATTATTGGGCTCTGAATTCATTACTGACACACACACAGTTTGTGGCCCCAATTCAAAAAAAAAAGTGAAAGTCTAATTAAATATTCAGAGCATTATTTCAAGAATATTAATGAGGGAAAATTCACAAAACCTAGTCCAAATAAATTTGACATCCTTCAATTTTACAGTGTAAAAAATCGGGCTGATGCAAGTTATGGCTTTTAAGTTATAATGATCAAAAGTGTCAATTTTTTATATAACACCTACACTAGCTGTAGTTTACATGTAAATGTAGTTCAAGCTGCAAAGTCATTGGAGAATTTTGACCTTGCTGTAAAGTTTGAATGGATCTTTGAAACTGAAAGTCAAGTCAAGAACATGTGGTTGTTCATTGTTACATTCCCATTAGGAGCACCAGGGGAAATGAGGTAGTTTGATCTTTGCTTCATCATCCTTTTTTGTTTGTTTTACTTTTGTTTGCTTGTAATTGAGAAAGAGTTCTTCATATGAAAATGTTTGTGACTCGTAAAAAAAGACAACTTAAGTCTGAATTTAACCCATTCGTGACAGGAATTATTTAAAGCCTAATTTGATCAGCTTTTATTCTTAAAATTGGCAACACCAACTTTTTTATTTTATTGCTACATTTTTCTTATAAAAAACATCATGTATCTGAAATGAATATAAATTGACAGAAATTATGATGAGAAGTCAAAAAGTTGCCAATTTGCAGGGGAAAACAGTAATTTTAAACCTTCTGTCACATTGCCAATTTTAGGATTTTAATGCTTATTTTCCTTTTAAAAATTTTCAGCATCAAACAAGGAATATTGATGCAACCAAAATGGGCACAGTTTGTGTAGAATTTTTTGCTTTTTCTGCTCATGTATTTGGTATGATTTTTAGGGCTTTGCATCAAAAGATATAAGGCCAAAGTTCGCAAACCACAAAATGTGGACCTCTGTCATGAATGGGTTAAATTTGTTTGGCTTATTCAATTTTCATCTTAAAACAGATAAATGTGTAAATTTAAACAGAGTTAGGATAGTATGGGGAAAGTGACATTAGTGACACACTAGTTAAAGTTATTTTTTCTATCAACACGGAACAGAAGTAATCCTGAATATGTACTACGTAATATCAACTCATTTTCAGTCATTAAATGATCAATACCAAAACCGCCCGTTCTTTGAAATGCTGATTATAGGCCACTTATCTTTACCAAAATAATATGTGTAGTCTTAGCAAAGAACAGTAAGTTGTAGTGAATAAGTAGAAAGCGTTTTATATTACTCACTATTTTCATTGTTAAACTACTTATGATTTAGTCCCAAATTCTATTCACCAGCAAACTAATTGCCAACGCGAACGCGAAATACGTTGACTTAGATCTTCTATGAAAGAGAAGAAAAGTTTTGATTTTACTTACCAGCAATGTTCCTGAGGCTCTCAATTTTCCCCTTTCTGTTTAATATCTGATTAATGAACTGAAAATAGTGAATTTTTAGAAGAAAACTGACACTTACCAGACTCGTAGGTTCACAGCATGCCGTCGAGTAACCAATAGAAAAGCATGCTATGTAGTTTCGGTGGAGACTCGTCACGTTTGCGGGATGAGGTCAATTCATTGACCGAGTACACAGGATGAGTGTGTACACCTATCTAGAGGTAGGTGGAATGTAGGCTTATATCAAACAGGTCTCTCTGGTACACATCTGTTTAAGGACTTCTTGTAGTACATTAGAAATACAGAACCACAGGCATTTTCTGTTCCTACAGCTCTGAATACCTTGCATGCTTTAACATTCTTCATTGTCAGCTCTGACATTCCTCAGAATAAAAAAATGCACAAGTAAGCAAAGGACAGTGTCAAGGTGATCATTTTTATTCTTTTGTTTCTTCTTTCATTTTCTTCTTCGTCTACCTTCTCTTCCTTTTCCTTCTGTTATTTTCCTTCATCTTGCTTTTTTTCTCTTTCTTGTCAGCTGTGATATTCCTCAGAGCAAAAGAATGCACTGATGCAGAGCACAATGTCAAAGTAAACATTTTTGCTTTTGTTTCTTCTTTTCTCTTCTTCTTGTCTTATTTTTATTCTTTGTCTACCTTCTCTTCCTTTTCCTTCTTGTTATTCTTGCTTTGTTCTTCTCCTCTTCCACCTTTTTTTTTCCATTTTCTCTTCCTCCTCTTCCTTTTCACTCCTTTTTTTCTTCATTTCTTTCTTTCCCCCTTGTATTCTTTTTATTTTTTAACCTTCTCCTTTTCTCTGTTGCTTGATTTTGTTCTTCTTGTTCTTGTTCTTCCTGTATTTTACTTTTTTTTCTTTTTCCCATCTTTTTTCCCTTTTCTACCTCCCTTTATTTTTTGTCTGCTCATTACTCCATACATTGACCGACCAGTTAGCCAACATGTATGACCTTTGGCTAAAAGAGTATATCATATTAAAGGCCTTATCTCATTGGTGGAGTCGTCGTCACTGTGACTGCCGTGACTGCTCAGTCGCGGCAACTCGGGCGACTCAGAATACATGAAAATGGCCTGCGCTCTCACTAAGGGGATGCCAAGATGACAACCAATTCGCCCGGAAGTTATTGGACATCACTGCGATGTCTCCGAGATGTCTTCTCACTTGCAGCAACAATGCCGCAACATCTCCACAATGTCTCCTCAGTCTCCAGCAGGTCTCGGAGACGTTGCAGAGATGTCTCCACAGTCTATGACAAAATTAGTCTCCAGGAGACGTCATGGTCTAGTCGCCACCAGGCTGCCACCTAGTCTCCAGGTTAATGAGATACCCACTTAAGAATTGTATAAACTTTGCGTAATGTACTATGATTTGTTTTAGCTGAAATATTCATTGAATTTGCAGTTCACACATATTTCTATATTTTATTTCTTTTTTAGAGTGGTTTAATCTGGAGTAAAGGTTACCCGGTTGAAGAGTATACTGTCCAGACAGAAGATGGCTATCTCTTAGGATTGTACCGTATTCCTCATGGTAGACAAAACAGCTCTAAGAATACAGGTATTGAATAGCTCACCTGTGCTTTATCATGGATTGTAGTGTTCTTCTTCTTTATGTTGAATGCATGAATACGGCTATATAGTTGCATGATACTGCCCCATAGATACTGCCCTCTCTGCATACTCTTCTTTCTCTCTATTCTTCATTTTCTTCTTCTTCTTCTTCTTCTGTTTCTTCTTCTTCTTCTCCTCCTTCTTCCCCTTCTCTTTCTCCTTCTTCTTCTTCTTCTTCTTCTTCTTCTTCTTCTTCTTCTTCTTCTCCTCCTCCTCCATATTCTTCTTCTTTTTCTTTTTCTTCTTCCTCCTCCTCCTCCTCTTCTTCTTCTTCTTCTTCTTCTTCTTCTTGTATAGTCAGCTTACTAGAGTAATGTCATGCTTTAGTGTAGTGTACCATGTTGCACTTGTGTATAACACAATCAGGGTGGGTCATATTTACAAACCGTTCTGAAAAATGTTTATGTGCTAGTCTTCCTGAAGAATTCGAAAAAGCATTTAATTATTTGATCCAATGAGAAAGATTTTCGGAATTTTTATACAGTATGAATATAGTGCAGATTTGGTGCAATAAAAGAATATCAGATATTTGTATCCTATAGAGTCTCACCATCCTTACCCAGATGTTTGAAACATAAAAGGCAAAGTCACATTAATTTTTATAAAAACTGGACTTTATTCTTCGGTATAATGCAAGACCATAATGATTCATTCTGTGCCCTGTACTGCTGATACAACATGTCTCTTCAATACTGTTCCTCATATTTGAATGTTTAGCAAGTAAAAGATCTGGTCCCTGTTGCATAAAACTTACCATTAATGGTAACTCTGCCATCAGTGGTAACATTGCTCAACAGCCAATCAAATTCAAGTTTTCCATGGAAGTTACCATTGATGGCAAAGTTACCGTCATTGGTAAGTTTTGTGCAACGGGGCCCAGCTGTATTTATTACTTTCATTTTTAAAGATACTGCAAGATGTTTAAAAAGCATTGTTATTTTATGTTAAAAATGTAAGTTAAGTTTTTACTTGTATTTGTAAAACAAATAAAACCCAGCATCAAAGAGTTATCTCATCAGGATAACTGATGTAATCACTGATTTAGGAAATAATAGATTTTATTTCCTCGATTCGATAATATAGCAATGTGATTACATAACATTCCAGAAATAGATATGACATTATGGTGATACTTCACATTAGTAGTAAATGATATACAGAATTACACACATATTATATATAAGGCTGTGGGATCAATTTTTACGATTGATTGCATTGATATCAATCATACAATCAGTCGCTAAGCTTTGTGTTACAGGTCCTAGGACAGTGAATTTTTGATTAGGGAGGGCCAACCTGATGAACTGGTACAAATCAACTGACAGCACATTAAGATGGATAACTTATATACACATACAAATGGGACTTGCTTGAACACTGAAAAGAAAAAGAATGACGTGTGGTCTGTGGTGAACCATGTGGAGCATATTCAGGGGTGGATTCAGGGGTGGATCCAGGGGGTACTGAATCAGCTGCACACCCCTACCCCTTTGAGACCCAGTGCCCCCCCCCCTTTTGAAACTGAGGACCCCCTTTTTGTTTTTTTGGTTATCAGCAACTTTTGGGGATAACGTAAACATCTGAAAATGCTAAGGACCTTCTTTTTTTGCTTGTCAGCAAGTCTTTCGGGTAAAACAGACACATAAAAAGCTGATTGGCCCCCCTTTTGAAAAATGCTGTATCCGACCCAGATATTGATGACTGAAAGTAGTAATGGGATGGGGAGTATATTCAGAGAAAGAGAGATAGAGTGAGGGAGGACTGGGGGGATATAGTAGATGGGAAGGGTGATGAGATTTGAGGAAATGAAGATTAAGAAAACAAAGATCAGAAACAAAGGATACAGAAAAAAAAAGGGATTTGGATGATTGTGAAACAAAACATTTCTACCATGACAGGTTGTTTTTTAGAATATAGACCAGATTAAATATGTTTCTATCACTCGTTGGATACTTTTTAAATAGGGATTACTTTCATTATATTATCAAGTGCATGTGATAGGAAGGAAGAGCACATATGTGCAATTGAGCATAGGTAGCTGTTAAAAAAGGGAAATTCCACATTGTTAGTATGAGAATGACATAGCTATTTGCTAAACATGAAAATGAAACTATTTTAGTATCAGATGATGCACTGCCTATGATTTGACAATTTCTAAAAATACATTATTACAAGGAAAGTTAAAGAAATTAAAAGAATAATAATAATAAAGGAATTGATTAGAAAATTGTTTATTCATAACTTGCTCCAAAATATCCTTCCCAATTTCAAACATTTCAGCCTTTGTAGTTACTTAAGAACTGTATCTTGTTTATTGCATATGGGGAAAAACATTCGGGCAGTTCCAGCATTACGGACATTACATTTTGGACAATTTTTACAACTTCTAAAGGTCATGAAGATATAACCACTTTATTATGCAGGACTGATAAGATGCAATCATGCAAAAAAAAAAAATCCTTGATCATTGGCAGTGAAAGTTTCAGTCCATTTCAGCACATTCTGTGGTACGGCATGTTATGTTTTTGTTATGGACATTACATTTGTTGAATAAGAAATGTAATGTCTGTAACAAAACATAACATGCCATAACTACCACATGCTGTACTGAAGTGGACTGAAACTTGTACATGTACTCTGATTTTACTTTTAAAAAGATATTTCTGCACCAATGGTCCTTGACCTATTTTTCACAATTCCTCTTGTTTTTCATTACTTTTTCATTTTCTATCAGGTAGCAGACCAGTTGTTTTCCTACAGCACGGCCTATTGGCTGCTTCCACCAACTGGGTGGAGAATCCAGCCAATGAGAGCCTTGGTTTCATTTTGGCTGATGCTGGCTATGATGTCTGGATGGGGAACATGAGGGGAAACACTTACTCCAGAAGGCATGCGTGGTTGGACCCGGATGAGCTTCAGTTTTGGCAGTTCAGGTATATTGGCATATTAATTATTATTACAGTCGAAACTGGTTATAAAGAACACTGTTATAACAAACTCTCGTTATAACAAGGTAATTTTTGCCAGCCCCGCTTCTTTGTATTTTATTGGTTTTTGTCTCGCCTGCGTAGCGGAGCGAGACATAGGTATCACTATTTCCGGTGTCGGCGTCGTCGGCGTCGTCGGCGTCGTCGGCGTCGTCGTCGGCGGCGTCGTCGTCAACAATTGTGTTGTACACCCAATAACTTTCTATAGCTTTAAGGTGGGATCACCAAATTCATACCAGAGGTCCATCTCTTGAAGGCGCAGGTCAAGTTCGAATATGAGTCGAATTTGAATAAGGTCAAAGGTCAAAGGTCAATGAACTTTCCATGACTGGCACTGTGCTATATTGTACACACAATAACTTTTTATACCTTCGAGGTAGGATTGCCAAATTCATACAAGAGGTCCATCTCTTGAAGGTTCAGGTCAAGTTCGAATGTGAGTTGAATTTGATTAAGGTCAAAGGTCAAAGGTCAATGAACTTTCCATGACTGGCACTGTGCTGTGTTGTACACACAATAACTTTCTATAGCTTCGAGGTGGGATCACCAAATTTATACCAGAGGTACATCTCTTGAAGGCACAGGTCAAGTTTGAGTATGAGTTGAATTTGAATAAGGTCAGAGGTCAAAGGTCAATGAACTTTCCATGACTGGCACTGTGCTATGTTGTACACACAATAACTTTCTATACCTTCGAGGTAGGATTGCCAAATTCATATGAGAGGTCCATCTCTTGAAGGTGCAGGTCAAGTTCGAATGTGAGTTGAATTTGATTAAGGTCAAAGGTCAAAGGTCAATGAACTTTTCATAACTGGCACTGTGCTATGTTGTACACCTAATAACTTTCTATAGCTTTGATGTGGAATCACCAAATTCATACCAGAGGTCCATCTCTTGAAGGCGCAGGTCAAGTTCGAATATGAGTCGAATTTGAATAAGGTCAAAGGTCAATGAACTTTCCATGACTGGCACTGTGCTATATTGTACACACAATAACTTTTTATACCTTCGAGGTAGGATTGCCAAATTCATACAAGAGGTCCATCTCTACAAGGTGCAGGTCAAGTTCGAATGTGAGTTGAATTTGATTAAGGTCAAAGGTCAAAGGTCAATGAACTTTCCATGACTGGCACTGTGCTGTGTTGTACACACAATAACTTTCTATAGCTTCGAGGTGGGATCACCAAATTTATACCAGAGGTACATCTCTTGAAGGCACAGGTCAAGTTTGAGTATGAGTTGAATTTGAATAAGGTCAGAGGTCAAAGGTCAATGAACTTTCCATGACTGGCACTGTGCTATGTTGTACACACAATAACTTTCTATACCTTCGAGGTAGGATTGCCAAATTCATATGAGAGGTCCATCTCTTGAAGGTGCAGGTCAAGTTCGAATGTGAGTTGAATTTGATTAAGGTCAAAGGTCAAAGGTCAATGAACTTTTCATAACTGGCACTGTGCTATGTTGTACACCTAATAACTTTCTATAGCTTTGACGTGGAATCACCAAATTCATACCATTTTTCAAACAATAAGTTTGCCATAACACCTTAATAATTAATTTAATTTTACAATTTTACTCACATTATTATCAGTTACATTCTTTTTCACTAACATTCATTTCCTTACTTGCATGGAAATAATTATAGCTTCATAGTATTAACAGCATTCTTAGTGTTATCTGATTTCCTAGGGATAAAGTAGGCCTATACCATTATTGCATATGTAAACTGTCAGAACCACAATTCACCCCCTAAACTGCTGACAGCCTCAGAAGTCATATATAGCATAGTTTTGACATGCAGTCTCTTCATGACTGCAATATGCAGGCGAGACAACGCTTGGCGTTTGCCTTGTTTTAACCCTATATAACAAGGTTTTTGATATAAAGAGGAAATTTCCTTGGTCCGGAGGAGTTTGTTATAATGAAGTTCACCTGTATTATTATTATCTGGACTTAATAATTTTGAGAATGGTTTCACGTCTGATCCTGAACGCCTTTTTAGCTCGTCTGATTTGGTGGCAGGAAAACGTTGTTGCCCATCGGCGCAGACGCACTATTAATGTTATTGTTCTGAGTTAGACGCTGAGGAATTCTCTGGATTACAACACTGTACGCCTGGGAGAGGTTTAGTAAGATGTCCACTTTACCTGGACGAATCAGAACAAGCATCAGTCGATTTTATTTATTCATTTATATATTTCTTTATTTGGCAAAGAAAACCAAGAAAACAGTACAAAACAATAGCAGAATATAAGGAGAGTCATATGGATGCCGGGGAAAATCTCATATCTTATATCTTGTATAAATATATGGTAGGGGTTCCTAAAGCTACATGGATCGAAAAGCTACACACCCTGCAAATTCACGCAATACAAAGTGTTCAATATGCACCAAACATCCAATGTGACTGAGCAACAAGAATTCTTCAAGGTTTGCCAAAAAGAATAAGTAATTTTGCTTTATTCCTTGTGATATTATAATTAGTCAGAAAATTGGGGTGAAATGTGCACTAGTCAATTTAAAACATAAGATTTGCATTCATTCATTGCATGTGCATACATGTAGCTTTAGGACCTCTTCATTTTGCCAAACAAAATTTGAAACTGACATTGATATTGTTATTGACATTTGTCCATCGTGATTTTCACAACAAATTAGCTTTAAAATATGTATAAGCATGATAGATAAAGAAATAAATTCACCTGAACTAATAAGGCTGGCCACATAGGTCCTATCAAAAGCTCTGTGTCATTGTCCACAATAGGGGCTGACCAAGAGGAAATTCTCCATCTCCTTTAACCTTCTCCACTCCATCCCCTATGAATGCCTTATAATGCTCATGACCTACATGAGCATTATAAGGCTTATATATTCTCAAATTCCTTCCAGTATTTCGGTTTTAGAATACATATTCTGGTCAAATCAAAAACAGATCTTTGGTTTGTTACGTTGAATTGATGACAATCGGTGAGATTGCCATTTTTAGGAACATGCCACTGCAGCAGGATGCTCTGATAGTAAGAAGTATGTTTTTACCAGTTAAAAAAGAAGCTCAAGTCGAAATACTTTGATGTTGTAAATACTAATGCTTTTTTTTTCCAGCTGGGACGAGATGGCCAAGTACGACATCCCTGCCATGCTGAACTTTGCCCTCAGTATCTCGGGTCAGGCCACGTTGGACTACGTGGGTCACTCACAGGGTACCCTCGTGGCCTTCACTGGGTTCACCCTTGACCTTGCCCTCGCTAAGAAGGTCAATCACCTCTTTGCACTGGGCCCTGTGTACACTGTGGAGGATATTGAAATTATCTTGAAGGATATAGTCACCTCAGAGCTTGTGAGGCTGCTAGCAGTAAGTGAACAGTTGAAGTCCAGAAGGGTTAGAAATTGAACCTGCGGGTCTTTGGACTTATCACATACATAATTGTACTTTATCCATGCTATAATTCTAAGCATAACCACAAATTTTCATAATGTCAGTAGTGTTCATTGTGCTTCAGTATTTTAGCCTCTTCCTATTAACATTTGATTTAATAATACAACTGTTTACTGAGCAAGGTGTTTTGATTATTGGCTACATGTGTCTAGAGGTCTTCCAAAAAACAACCTCAATCTACTAAAGAAGAATGAGGTAGCCTGAGAGCAAATTGATTTGTAGAACATACATTTACTTCAATTTCCAAGTTAAAAAAGAAAATCAGTGGTATGCTTCATATTAACATCACAACCAGAATTCCTTAGTATAAATATTTTCTTCAAACTTCAGTACAGTTGTCGAACAGGTAACAAACTTTTTTTGGTTTAATACGAGTAATTTGTGATAGCTCATGTATCAAAAGAAATGTTAGTCAACATAACATACTTACTTCATACTTGTGGCAGACTTTATTCTTAAAGTGTACCCATCACCATAAGACCTTTTGGTCTGTAACTTAGCGGTTCTGTGTCACTTAAACTATATTCCAGATATGAGCATTAAATAACACTTTCATAAAGAGATATTGATCAGTGAGTAGACTAATCAACATATTCGTACACATGCCCATGAATTAGGGTATTTATGGAATCCAACTACCACACCATTTCACGCGTTTCCAACTAACTCCTTAACCGTTGAACTCTGGAATGTCGGGTAAAGTTTTTTTTAGGTTTATTTTACATGGAGTAGCTGTGCACAAATTATTGTGTCAGGGATTGGTCTGCTTTACCACTTGTACTGGTGATACCAATTCATTTTTTCCTTAAAATTTCACAGGATGTACTGTCGTTAGCTGGCATTGATGAATTCCTACCTAACTCCTACCTCCTCAATCACCTTGGAGCTCAGACCCTGTGTGCCTTGCCTGAAACGCAGTTCATCTGTGAGAACGTCATGATGTTGCTTGGTGGTTATAGCAAGCATCACCTGAATGATTCCAGACTTCAGGTCTATGTGTCTAACGAGCCAGCTGGAACATCGCTACAGAACATGGAGCATTTTCTCCAGGTTTGTCAATTCATGATAGAACTTGTAAAATCAGTGATGATGTGACAGTGATGAAGAAGATGATGATGGTAGATGATTATCCTGATAATGGTGTTGATAATTGATGATGACAATAATGGTCATGACAGTGATGATGATGAGGATATGATGATGAGGAGGAGGAGGAGGAGGATGTCAAAAAAAATTGCTGTTCGACTTGTCACAAGGTCTGGTTCAAATGAATCTATCTTCCTTATGTCGAAGGAATTAAACTGGCTACCTAGAATCAAGATAAAAACTCTTGTCTTAACCTGTAAGTGCCCTAGAGGATTGCCCTTTCTTTATATGACCTAACTGCTTACCCAGTATATATGAAACAGAACTCTCAGATCTTACCAAATGTTTCTCCTCATAACCGCACAAGTAAATAAGAAATTCTGTGGGTCACACTCTTTTAACGTTGCTTCAGCAGAGCTCAGGAATAAACTACCAGAAAATATCAAATATTGTGAATCTGTCACGGTTTAAAAGCACATCTGAAGAGATTTCTGTTGAGGAATAATTTCCAGTGCTAACTGGCAACTGCAGGAAGTAAGCTGAGCATATCTTTTTGCTCTCTGCTCTCTGCTCTATTGTTTTCTTCTTCCTTTCTCTATATTGCAGTGCATAGACACATATTTGTGATATGCGCGATATGCATGCTGTATATTGTTATTTTTTATGAAGATAATTATAGTGAAAGTAATAATGATGACAATAATGATAGCAGTATTGGTAATGACAATGATGATCATGAATTGAAAAAGTCTTCAGTGCTGTTCATTCTAAAATGCATGTATATCTTCTGCTTTCTGTATCTGTACTAGATGGTTATTTCAGGAAAGTGTCAGATGTACGATTATGGACTGATTAAAAACTTGATCATGTACAATCAGGTAAGCGCTGTCACAGGATGTTCTTTGAAGGACGTGTTGCATTGTTTTCAAAGGTTGAATAGATCCGTTCACATTAAGCAAATATCAGATATTTCAATATCCTGATATGTATGTTATGGATAGGTTCTGGTCTCTCCATTTCTTGTTTACTACTGCCCAAGTCATAAAAGTGCTCCTTAAATAGCTTTCGTTTTTCCTGTTTTGATGAGAATGCATTTTGGGATGCTCTCCAGCGGCGGATCCAGAATTTTTCGGGGGGGGGGGGGGGCCATTGGCTTTTCAGGTGTCTGTTTTAACCAAAAATTCACTGAAAAGCAAAAAAAAGGGTGCCAAATTTCCTTGGCTTTTTCAGGTGTCTATTTAACCAGAAAAAATTGCTGACAAGCAAAAAAAAAAAGTTCTGCCAAAGCGGGGGTCACGGCCGATTTGGTCCCTCCCTGGATCCCCCACTGCTCTCCTTTTGCTAAAATGAAATGATTAAATAATATTTGTAAACAGTCTTGTATTTGTCAGTGGATTTCACAATTTATTATAAAGGCTTTTTCAGATTTGAGGGGGGAACCGCAGATTTTTTATAGCGTATTTTTTAAATACAAAATAAATCGCAATAACGCAACAAAGGATTGCACTCAAAATGTCTTATGCTCATTCACTTGTGTGCTATAATATGAGCTTAAAATCCCGTCAGAAAACCCCCTGTGGTTCAGCCCCCCCCCCCCTACTTGAATGAGCCTTAAATGTTTTTCCATCCTACTATTATGTGCAGAGTTTAGATGTGAATTGGGTTTTTCTACTTATTCACTCCAATGTTTGTTTGTCACATGCCTTATTGAATTTACATATTTTTTTTCTCTCTCTCTCTCTCTCTCTCTCTCTCTCACTCTCAGACCAAACCCCCTGTGTACCATGTAGAGAACCTTATTGTGCCTGTCGCCCTCTTTTGGGGGGCTGATGACTACCTCGCCGACCCCCAGGATGTGGAGAGGCTTATACCCAAGATACCTCATCTCATTTACAACAAGAAGATAGAGAACTTTGAGCATCTAGACTTCATTTGGGCCATGGATGCAAAGAATATAGTCTACAATGATATCCTCACTATAATGGAAGGAAAAGTACCTCTTTAATTAAATTGTACCAATCACCAGAAAATTTTTTTTTATGTACAGCTAGTATGTGTGTAATACCCCCCTCTCCACCCCCCCCCCCCCAAAAACCCCCCCCCCCCCCACAAAACCCTAACTCTAACTCTAACCCTACCTAGCATTCATAATAATAATAATAATTAATAATAATAATAATAGATAACATTTATATAGTGGAGTTTGCCGAAAAAAAAGGTTAACATAGACAACAAAAATTAGGGTGTTTACAGAATCGCATGGCTGTTTTATACCGTAAGCGTCCTTTCAAGCCTGTGCGCAAGTGTTTGTCGACTTGTCTTCCTCATCAGTAGTTTTTGTATTAACTGAGAGTATATTTGAACTCACAACATTCCTTTTTAGAAGTAATGTTTAAGGTAATTCATTTGAAGGATATAGTATAGTGATAGTGAAATCAGACATTCAGCGCAAAGTGTATTTTGGTGATTGGTACACATTAATGGTCAAGTCGAGACCTTTTCTCTTATGTGCCAATACTTTGCCATAATCACTTTTTCATTTTCCTGACTTGAATATTTGATGAAATTTAATATTATACCAAAGAGCTAAAATTTGTGAAAATCAGGAAAATGGAAGTTACAGTCATTGTGGCAAAGTATGGGCAAGAGATAGAAATAGATTGGACTCTGGCTTTAATAAAAAGCCTCTCAGCATTCCAAATTTGATTGTGAGTGCGATGCTGTCTTATGATTCCTTTTATCCTTGTTCCCCCCTCTGAAATAAAATTTGCAGCAAAATGAAATATGATGTGAGAAATCTGCCACATTCCTTTGTTTCATTCACACAAATTGCATTGGGATCATAAAGTTTGCGATTGGCTGAAAAAAATTGACTTGACTAGCCATTCATGATGCTGCCATTACCATGATAAAATCAAGATTCTGTTTTTATTAAAGTCACAAATCAAGAGGAGAAATCAATTTTTGATAAAGCTGTCAAGGCATTTAAAGGAAGAAAAACAGGAAATCACTTTATATAGCACAAAATCATGTGGAATGTATTCACAATAAAAGTAATAAATATCTGATCCAAACCATCAGCATTTTTACTGAAATGGTATTCAGTCATCATGCTGCCTGATTAATTGCATGATATGCTGTTGAAATCATGTTTATTTTTCAGTGATAAGCATGGCAAATGTAATAAGCATTTTCACATTGCACGAATTAGAATATTCGCTATTTGTATTGTACAATGCCTTGGAAGTCTGAGAAATTGATGAAAATCAAGAAAAACAGTCACATTTTGGTGAAGAATTCAGGGTTTTATAGAGCAGGGAATTGGAAAGGAGGTCCGACTGCAAAATGCAGCTGGCCTAGCCTGTACTGTGCGCATATCTGTACTAGCAGTGCCCGAACGCGACTTGCTGGCATAGGCATAGCCTGAGCATGCATGCAAAAATAAATACGCGTATAGGGTTGACACACCGCAATGCACCGCAAGCTACTTGTGACATCACAAAGGAAACAAAAAATTCAATTTGTGGGAATCTACTGTGACATCACGCTAATTAACCGTGCAATGGTACATTTTGGATGGTACGAGTGCAATGGTACGAATATCGCGCGTTCAGCTCCCATAGACTTACGTACAACAAGCTGAGTAGGCGTTGTACAATATTGGTGGTAGAAGGCTATATATTCTGCAGTCCAGTGACAAAAGGAAGCAACTCTGTAGAATGCGTATTTTGATAAATGAAGAAAATATGTCACTAGTTTATGAGGAAATCTATGGAGTTGCTTCCTTTTGATATGTCTGTATTTCAGAAATTGGGCATCATGTGATCTTAAAGGGAAAGTCCACCCCAGAAGTTTCACTTTTTCAATAAAAGGAGTTAAATTTAAACAGTATTTTAAAAAAGAAATGAGCAAAATCGGTCAAAGAATAAGAAAATTACGCTCATTTACATTTTCTAGTAAATTACTTTCAGCTCTGCAAATTGGCAACACTGATGACATCATATGCGAGCAGCTCTCCATTCACTTTGTACATGAAATTTCACATTTTCTCAATTTTCTTGGAAGTTACACATTTTCTCACCCCATAGTCAAGTATGTTATGTAAAAAGCAATTCTTCTGAACATACATTGACTATGGGGGTTAGAAAATGTGTAACTTCCTAGAAAATTGAGAAAATGTGAAATTTCATGTACAAAGTGAATGGAGAGCTGCTCGCATATGATGTCATCAGTGTTGCCAATTTGCAGAGCCGAGAGTAATTTACTAGAAAATGTAAATGAGTGTAATTTTCTTATTCTTTGACTGATTTTGCTAATTTCTTTTTTTAAAATGCTGTTTAAATTTAACTCCTTTTATTGAAACAGTGAAACTCCTGGGGTGGACTTTCCCTTTAATTTCTCCATCATGTGGAGCATACAAAAAAGTACTCCAAATCAAGAAAAAGGTCAATTTTGAAAAAAAACAGAAAAGAAAATAGAGGTGCTTCATTTTGTCATTGGACGGCAGTATTGTACCGTTTTTTTTTTTTCTTTCTTTCTGTTTTGTGAAAACAAGTTGAGACAGTTCTGAAGACGTATTTCAGAGTAACCTAAGGAGAATAAGAAATCAGACTGGTGCTTCCAAAGTGTCTTAAGATTTCTACTGTCTTCCTTTAAAAAGAAAATTCAAACCTTGAATTACCTCTTGCGGATATATTGAATACAATCCTTTCACTTTACTGCATAAGAGAGAGATTTTTAAATGGGACATGACCAACCAGAGAGGGTTTACTTCAAGCCTAAAATATCAATCTGATTGATTGTTACCAGTTTATCTGAATTGATTTTAGTTGATGAAGCACCCGCTGGATGTATGTGAAGTCATATTGGATGAAATGTTACAATTGACCTAAATGGTTCAGCAGATAAGAGATGGGAAAAGAAAATTTTGGATGTTGCACATTTAGCTGTATACAGGAAAAAGACCTGTTGTAATGAGGTCCATGGGACAAAAACGTAGTTTTGATAAATATGCTCAAACTTGTGATTAAAATCACTGCAGTTTTCCTCGGTTAGTTAAACATAAGATAAGAAAATCTGCCTTTGGAAATAGTATGTAAACATGCCAAACAAAGAAAGCACAAAATAATTTTAACCTGCCTAAAATTTCAAAATGATATCCAGCGTATAATTGCACAATCTGCAGTGTACATGGTTATTTTGTGCAGCACACTTAAAAAAATACCAAGTGGTTTTCCTGCTTTTTGCCCCATTGAACTGGCATTTAAAATTGCCAACTTTTAAGATATTCTGTAGTCTCATACAAATCAAATATATCTTGTACTTAAAATTTGCAATTACCCGTGATAAACTTATGTCGTACATTGTACATGTATATTCTAAGTGTAATCTCGGGTTCGAGATCACGTAAAAGCACAACGGTAAAGCCTTTGAGAAAGACATGCATCTTTACTATCTAGTCCCTCAGATAGGACATGAAGCTATAGGTTGACTTGAGCCTTGCAGGTGCATGCTTCTTTTCTGAGTACGTAAGTAGTTGCAATGGCAGGTGTGCAATAAACATGATGTTAAAAGTTTATAATTGATCATTCTAGTGATATAATCAGCATAATACATGTATAAAAGTGATTTTGAATTTCAAAGAAAGAAATAAAGTAGTATTGGTGAACATCAAAGAATTGGTTGAAATGTACTTTTTAAAAGAATTTGTGATTTTGTATGGATGTCTTCAACCAAGTTGATTCAAAATTATTCTAGTGATATAATCAGCATTATAAATGATTGAAAAGTTTGAAGATATGGAGGCTAAACAGTGTTAGTCATGGTCATGGATTTGATGAAAACGTGCTTTCCAAGGCATCTGTGATTTCATGTAGATGGTGGCTTCAGCAGCAGTTAATCAAAATTTGTGCTACCAAGCCTATCATAATATGCAAGGTGTAGAAACTTAAAATCAAATTACATACAAATTACACATACATGTATTTGTTTGTGAATTTTATCTGTTTTGCTGTTGATAACTCAGAATATGCTGCATTGTTTTGTACATGTACTTAAAACAAAATAATGTTTATTCTATTCTATTTGATATTTGATATATTATTATGATAGTAATGATATTGGATATTTATATAGCGCACGTATCCACCAAATAAAGTGTTTAAGGCGCTCCCAATATAACCCTGGCTCAGCTAGGCTGCGAATTTCAGTGCTCACCGCATGCAAGGAATTCCTTCCTGCCGGTGTACCATTTACACCTGGGTGGGGATATGATAAAGGAAGTTGTTTATCATGTACATGTATTGTACCTATAGTATACATGTATTTTCACCTTTCTGTATACCCAGTTGTCACACTCTAAAAGCAGTGCCCACTTGTGAAGAAATAAGTGCATATATTTTGTTGTTGTAGTCATTCTCTAAATCCAACTGTAACCGTAGTTCACTTTCTCTTCAGAGGGTTGATGTTGTGTATTTTATTTTATATTCCACATACATGTACTAAGAATCTTGCTGTAGGATTGGTCGAAATTTATTGGATGCATATTATTGTTCAATATTCACGTTCAAATTTAGAATTTCTCTCATGTTATATTCCAACCATAGCCTGCTTCCTTGGCGAAACGTAACTCGGGGGAAATTCTGAATTTGTCAATTCATACAGGTTTGTTGTATAGAACACTTCAGCATCGATGTTTTGTCATCATTACGAAAATCCCTCGTTTAAAATAGACTCCACCACTTTAACACATGATCCTATGCATCTTAGGTGGGGTATAGCTACCCGCTATCAAAATGACATGTTAAAAGTCTTATCAGTACTAGCATCTTCGCATGAGAGGCGGTGGTTTTGGATTACGGCGGAAATCCTCATCATCTTACATAATAGTGTCAACAAACTCTGAACACGGCACTGCCTGAAAAGAAATGTGAAGTAGGAAATATATCTTTCACCTGTTTTAAGATATTGCCATGTCCAAAAGTCACTCATAATTTAGATGAAAACCAAAATTAAACTTCGAAGCAAAATGACCCAGAAATTGCGATTCTAGCAACATTTTTAACTCCGTAAACTAGCCTGTCGCGTGTGCACTAGGCATGTATAGCTCCAGCGTGTTTCTCTTTCTCGCTCTCTCTCTCTTATCAAACTGTGAAGGTCGATCATTTCTCCGGCAAGGTGATTAGTTGTTTAGCGCTTAGGCTTACTGCAATCTCAGGTGTCTAGAAGTTGCAAAAATCAAATCTGGGTTTCAGTTTTAAACGATGGGTTTTCGTCATGTGTTTGTGTATACCCAGTATGTTTATTCTTATTTAGCCATTAAGTACACTTTTTCATTCCTTGATGTGTTCTTTGTGAAAATGAATCATGCCTTAATAGCAATTTTAGGGAAATCTTTTACGTGCTGTTTTTTTTTCCATTTTTAAAAAAACCCATAAATTTTCAATTAAATAATTTTTTGTGCTCCGAGAATTTTGAAACCACCTGTAACAATCAGGGATTATATATGAATTGATACAGTTCAGTTCCCTATTGATGTTTGCTGTCTACTTTTGTCATGTTAAATACATGCATTTATTTTGTATTATACATGTATTTATTGCATACCTCATCTATTAAAAATGTACTGTATGCAAAGACATCTCAATCAAACTACTTCAGTTTCATATCATTTTGATTTCTTCCATTTTATATATATATATTTTATCACAATACCAGTATGTTGTTCCATTGGGAATAAAAAAAAAAAAAAAAAAAATTATACAACTGTATTTACTCAGATGTAATCAGGTTATCATGTCCATTCAATGAAAGTGCGATTAAAAAAAAAGAAATCTCAAGAATACTGCCTTCTGTGAATATGGCAGTGTAATAAATGACTTGAATTGTACAGATGCTTGCAATTATTCATTATATTGAGAATTGTTAATATTGTGTATATTAAAACTCAGAGATCTGTGATATAGAAAATAAATTAGTGAAATTAATCTGTGTGCAGTATTTCATTATTTTTTGTGGTTGTGCACTTGTTTTGTGTTTTTAGCTGACTAAAATATCTGAAGTCAAGATGATTTAGATCACTCTGTTTCATGTTAACAGAAAATATGCTATAATTACTGCATTTAATAAATAGAGTACCAAATTGGAGGTTTCCTCAGTAAAATTCAATACACCCCCTCCCCCCCCCCAGTCAAGCAGTTTTTAAATCAAAGCTAAGACAGAATATAAGAGGGTGCCGTTGCATAAAAACTTGCTCTTACAGTAACTTTGCCATCGATGGTAATGTTGCTCAACAGCCAATCAAAATCCAGTATTCCATAAAGTTACCATCGATGGCAAAGTTACTATAATAGCAAGTTTTATGCTACGGCACCCAGATCAGTGAAAATTTGAAAGAAATCAGACATGGAATAAAAAAAGTTATGAAAATTTTCTGTTTTTGACACTACCATAGTTTTACTGGTGATATAATTTGTGGAAAACTCTCAATGATTTGTACACAGATGTTCTCTATTTTGTTGAAGAACATGTTTTCTTTCCTTATCCCAAATATGTTGTGGAGAAGAAAACACTATCTTTAGTTTTAAGAAAATGTACAAATCTCAAGCAAAATGACATCAAAAGCTATGGTAGACTATATTTTAAAATGTCGTATAGAAAATTTCCCTTACTCTGAGTCCGATTTCATTTAAATTTTTGCGGATCTGTTTTGTTCTCTTAGCATTAAGTTAAGAACAATCTGACTTGAGGGCTTTGGTTTCCTCAACATTTTTCAATCTAATGCTGCCTTGAAAACAAATCATGTTTGAAAGTGTCAGGCAAATGCATCTTTATTTAGGGTGTTGAGAGAGAGAGTATAAGCTGCCTTTTGTGTGTTGTTTCAAGTTTTTGTTAGCACGAAAGAGAAAATCTCTCTACTTTCCAATTCTTACTTCAGTGGGAACTCACTATAACAAGGACCAATGGGATAATGAAACTTATGATGGCCCTGAAGTACGCCCGATGACAGGTCATGAGCACTGTGAATATCCTGGCCAAGTCCTGAAATTCATGACCACTGGACGCAAACTTTGGGACTTGGCCGCAAACTTTGTGACCACAAGTCGCAAATTTTGCAACTTGGCCGCGAAATTCACGGCAACATTACCTGCCGTTGAGCGTACTTCAGGGCCACCATAGAAACTTGCCTCAAAATATCGGGAATTTCCTTTTATGCGGGTGAAGACTGAAGAAACAAGACCATTAAGGTACCAGCAAAATTTGTTTGTTCCATCAGGAATCTCATATCGGAGCTCTTTATAACAAGTTTCCACTGTAACTCTAATTAAATGGAATGCTAAAACCTTTGGGATTTCATAGAAATCACATTAAAACTTTGTTTTATCAGGGATTTTAAAAAAATACATGTACTACAGGGCTCTTAAAATCAAAATCAAATTGATGACTTATACAGTGGAAACTTGGTATAAAGGTATCCGGCTCTTTATATTCTATTGTGTTTTAACCCTGATACATGTACATGTATAACAAGATTATATAACAAGGTAATTTTGGTGGTCCCAAGGTCCTTATTATACGAATTTCCACTTTAACAGTTTATGAAACAAAGCTCTACTGACCAGATTATTCAACACTACATATATGCAATGCACTGAATCAGTTCCCACAGCACACAAATCTCAAGAACTGTTTGAAAGGAACCACACTAACCCAGCAGTCAAAAACATTCATTCCAGTTTTCCACAAATTAGAATTCATACAACTTAAGTAAAATAGCTTGTTTTGAGAAGAGACTGGTTCAAATCACTGCTTACCACCCTTCATGAATATGGCATCATCATACACTTCATAGAATGAACACACAGGGCTTTCAAAATCTAAATTGCTCTCCAATTGCACACACTTTCTCCCTAATGCTTTTGACCAAGACTAAAGGTTATGTACAATTTTGGTAAGCATTCAAAAACTTTTCGTAAAATTGCTCTGTTTTTGCTAGTCAGTAGCAAGAAATCTAAGATGCTGTAAATTTTTTTTCCCCTGAAGTTAAATATTAAACAAATTGTAAGGCAAAATAATGCCTCCAGCACCCACCTTCAGTGGGCGGAGGCAAAAGTCTGGATTCTTGGGTCAGCAACGCAAGTCACAGTGCCAGCATACACGTAAAACCAATGAGTTCTGTTCACGTGACAGATCATTGTACAGGGAGCAGTCGGTGTGCAGAGATCTTAGTGTGTAGCCGCTGTCTTGCGTTTATTTCAGATATTTTTGCTAAGATTCACAGGAAATCATCGATGGAATATCACATGATCTCTCTCACCTATCCTTTTACGTAAGGTGGACAATGTATTGTGAGACTACATGTACATTTTAATCATGCCAATTTTCTTTCTGCTACCAGAACTGTACATGAACTTTAAGACAGTAAGATCCACTTCCACTAGTCATTCACACTATACAAATGTATCAAGCACAATATCTGGTACACTGTGTTTGAGGTCACATTAGCAAACGGTTCAATGGAAGATATTTTACTGTAAACAAAACACTTTCGAAACAACTTTTCTTTTATATAAAACTTCAAAGAACTTCCAAAAATTGTTTAATGACCAAATTTTCTCTGTGAAATTGAACTGAACATTTAATACAAAATAATCATTCACACTCACCCTGATCTACAGTGTAACAGAATATACAATTTGGGTATTTTTTTTTTTTCCGTATGAAGGAAACTACAAAACAGCTACGAAGGGAAAAGAAAAGGCTTCACATATACAATACACACAAAAACTGACTTGGTTTAAAATCTCGCAAAGGAGACGCTACTCAGTATTTCTTTCTTTCGAGATTATGCTGGAATGCATGTCATTTGGCCAATCGGGGGTACTAACAATTGTCAACTTCCAATATACATGTCTAAAACCCCTCCCAATAATTTCTTTGTACAATGCTCAAGTGCCTTTCTCGGCCCCCGCCTGCATTTTTTTAAAAAGCGTATTTCTTGCGTGAATGAAAAGTTAATGATTGGTATTAACGTTATCAACTATACATCTACACATCTCTCTCACACCACTGAGCTTAAATAATACAATTAGGCATTTCATACAATTTCTACCGAATACCTACTCCTGTCAAATGTAACTGAATCAGAAGTTAAAAGACTGTACAAGATATTGAAAAAAAAAGAAGAAAAAAAGTGAGAAAAATAGAAAGAAAATGCTGCTCCAAAGTTGGCACTGTTACCACAAAGTATTTCAAATGAAGTAAAACATGAAAGGCAGAAATTAAAGTATTTAAAAAGGGAATTATCTTCCATTTCAAACCAACTGTATAACTGTCATTAAAACACTTGCACTGCAACCTTTTTTTTTGTTATACTTGATACTCAAGGTGCAATGGAAATGCTTTGCCGAGCACTGATTGTTTTGGTGGATCATATTGCATTGAATTTTGCATTCCAGTTCAGTTGGGGTTCCATCAACGTTTAGATACAGGGTCACAATCCTATTTTTCTAGTCCTTTTCGACACCCTGAGATGGCGTGGTTTACGATGGCTTTGCGCCAACAGCAAATGACCAACTGATTGTACAGGAAAGACCGGCAGATTTGGGGGGTAACAACTATGCGATGGTTGTGTTTGGTGCAGCAGTAGCAAAAAGGTGGCCTAGGTTTGCTAGAGTTATCCAGGCCTTATGTTGCCTTCTGTGATCCCTTCTTTCCAATCAAACTCTTGTGGATGTGAGGGATAACACCTGGTGAGAGAGAGAGAGCAAGAAAAGAATAAGAAAACAGTGAGTTATACTATGTTGTTGTTGTTTTTTTAAAACTAAACTTTTTGAATATCCCTTTTTCATCAACAAAGAATTTTTTTTCTTCTACATCACTGTTAAACGTTTGTGCAAAAAAGTGAATTATTGACAATCCAAAGTTTCAATGTGCTCAAATATGACAGGGCTTGACACTAACAGGCACCGGGACACATGGCTCCCAAAATTTAGGTGCAGACCCCAAAATTAAACAATTTTAACATAGGATTCAATAAATAGAGCCCAGAGTTTCAACCTGAATCCATACCCCTGGAGCATGGAATATGATCTTTCATGACTTCTTTTGTTACAGATGCAATCTTCCATTTTTGCAGTATCACAACCAACACTTTGCAAATCAAAATATACAAATTCGAACATACTGATCTTACATAAAACATGAAAACATTAATTCAACACCCTTGTCTAGCTCATATTTTGTATTTCAAAAACATCTACGAGTTGTGCTGTCTTCTACGGTGCTACAGTGCTATGGTGCTTCCTACGGTTTCCTTAGATTAAATATGCCCTGTTCCCATGTCTTTTATCCTGCCACGTTTATGATGACACAGCAGAAAAGTTTGGAGTACTTACCACCACCAGCAATTGTTGCCTTGATAAGTGAGTCCAATTCTTCGTCTCCCCTGATGGCTAGCTGCAAGTGACGGGGTGTGATACGCTTTACTTTCAGATCTTTACTAGCGTTACCTGCCAACTCAAGAACCTGGGGAAAAAAGGTAGAAAACATTATTATTAGAATTATAAACTTTCTTGCCCCCTTTCTACTCATTTGACATGAAATGAAGAATCTGACTAAAAACTAAGCAAATAAAATGACACTTTCGTAGAAAAAATTGCAATTATGTTCATTCTTTAGGCCAAGTAAAAATTAGTAATCATTAGTTTTCCATCCTAACTTTTTGAAAAAAGGAGGATGAGGGCACTTTTTTTTTGTTTTTGCCTTTTCACTGCACAATGCTATTCGGGTAGTCAAATTTCCAGGGTTCAACGGCTGGAAACGGCAAAAACAAGCAAAATTTCGTCAAAAAAAAAAAAAAAAAGCAAATAAACTAACAAACTTGATGCAGCAGCAAAAAACGATGTGAGTTGGGATGAGAAACTAATAATTTTATTTTTACTTGGCCTTATGGGAAGTAGTCTGTTTGGGGTAGGATTGGTGCCTTCTATGTCATTAAAACACCTTTTCTTTTCTGACAAATTGTTGGTACTCTATATCCCAGATGCTGGGAGGTGGCTTCATTTGTATTATTCCGCTGATAGGTAGTTGATCTAAAACTATACGATTGCCACCTGTTAACCTGCCAGTTTCTAGTGATACATTATTTGCCATATTTGTGATTTTCTTTGAGTGGACTTATTAACCCATTCGTGACAGGAATTATTTAAAGCCTAATTTGATCAGCTTTTATTCTTAAAATTGGCAACACCAACATTCTTATTTTATTGCTACATTTTTCTTATAAAATGTCATGTATCTGAAATGAATAGAAATTGACAGAAATCATGAAAAGTCAAAAAGTTGCCAATTTGCAGGGGAAAACAGTGATTTTAAACTTTCTATCACATTGCCAATTTAAGGATTTTAATGCTTATTTTCCTTTAAAAAAATTTCAGCATCAAACAACAAATATTGACGCAACCAAATTTGGGACAGTATGTGCAGAATTTTTTGCTCTTTCTGCTCATGTATTTGATATGATTTTTAGGGTTCTGCATCAAAAGTTATTAAACCAAACCACATAATGTGGACCCTCTGTCACGAATGGGTTAAGGCAGTGTGCATGAAACTGTGGTAACAGTGCAATATTTCAGTTGTCACTAGGACAAGTCAAATGTATTAATGTATAGCCCCGTTTATATTACCTAACCCCACAATATTACTGATGCGCATCAGTCAGCAATTTCTCGTGGACAGAGTTCATATTACAGGGAAAATATATGGTAATATCACTCCACATTTTTTCTTTAACCCATAGCAGTACAGAGCTTTCTTGAGGTCTAAATTAATCATCTTCAATCCTCAAATTGGCAACACAAATTATTTTTTTCCACATTTACATAGCTTGAAAAAATAAATATGTATATAACATAAACCAAAATGAAATATAATTGTAAAATTGAATCAGAAATTGCCAATTTGAACACAGAAATAGTGATTACCGGTATATTACTGCATTGCCAATTTAAAGAGTTCAATGATTAGTTACACTTAAACTGCTCTAATTTGAGAACGCCACACCATACAGTGATGGGAATGGGCTAAAATTTGTCAGTGCATTTTTCTCTTTCTGCTCATGTATGATATGTATTACCCAACATTCTTGACCAACAGATACTGCAAAAGCGTCTCCTAAAGGTGACACTGTACCTCTATGGGTTAACGAGGAAGGGATTATACCTGTTAGAAAACTATTATTTCATACATAAAAAAAAATTGAACGGAAGGGAAAAAAAAGGCACTAAGTTGACAGGAAACTGAACCAATTTGATTCTCCAGGGCTAAAATGGAGATAAAAACTAGAAGATACGAACCTCGAAGAGGGGAGGATTCCAAGACATGGCAGTAATTTTTGAAGGGGGAAAAAATGAAAACAAAGAACAGAGCAAGCTCCCCCCC